>CAWUFW010001566.1:637500-1275000 GCA_963921515.1 Calotriton arnoldi
TCGTCCCCCCGCAAACAAGGTCAATGGTCCACCCAGACCACTGCTCCCTGCAGCTTCACCTGCCAAGCCCCTTTACCGTTCTCTTAGTGGAGCCCAGACACCCAGTAGGAGGCAGGATCTAATGATTCTTGCTGGGTTGGCAGACCATAAAATCAGACAGGTGGGTCCTGCTAATTGTGTGGAAGGGCTACGCCCTACCTTTCCTTTCTACACCGCTGTATCTTCCACCATCCCCTCAGAAACTGATGGAGGACCATCTTTCCATTTTGCGGCAGGAAGTTCAAGCCCTTTTGGCCAAAGGGGCTATCGAAAGGCTTCCCGTGCCAGAAGTAGGTTGTGGTTGGTATTCCCGCTACTTTTGGGTGCCAAAGAAGAATAGAGAACTTCGTCCGATTTAGACCTGCGCCATCTCATTGCCTTCTTCCGGAAGGAAAAATTCTGAATGCTCACACTGGCCCAGGTCTTGTCTGCTCTTGACCCTGGAAACTGGATGGTGGCATTGGACCTGCAGGATGCCTATTTCCAAATACTCGTCCTGCAGGGCCATAGGCGCTACCTGCGGTTTGTGGTGGGACATGAGTATTTTCAGTTTGCTGTGCTCCCCTTTGGACTCACTAATGCCCTTCGTGTGTTCATTAAAGTGATGGCGGCGGTGGCAGCACATCTTCGGAAGTCAGGGGTGCCAGTCTTCCTCTTCCTCAGCGACTGGCTGTTGAAGGCATGCTTGCCCCAGGCATTTGTCAACCAACTCCAGATTACAGCAAACCTCCTGTTATCTTTGGAATTCACTATCAATGTGCCGAAGTCACATGCTGAAGTCACACCTGACTCCTTCTCAGACGTTTCCCTTCATTGGAGCCATTCTGGACACAGTTCGCCTAAGAAAGAGAGTCCAGGACATTCAAGCTATGATCTCGATCTTTAAGCCTGTTTCCTGGATTTCAGAGAGCTTCACTCCGAGGCTTTTGAGACTGATGGTCTGCTGCATCCTACTGGTCGAGCACGCCAGGTGGCACATGCAGGCTCTACAGTGGGATCTGAAGTCTGAGTGGGCCCAACATCAGGGGAACCTCTCAGAACACGTTCAGATGTCTGAGCAGAATGCAAAAGATCAGCAGTGTTGGTTACTGGACTGCGATTGGGTTAGAAGCAGGCCCCTCTCCCTTTCCCACCCAGAGCTGCTCACAGTGATGACCGATGCATCTCTTCTGGGTTTGAGGGGCCATCTGGGAGATTTGGGGCTCAGCGGTCTCTGGCCACCGGCGGAGTTCCGACTCCATATCAGCCTCCTGGAGCTGAGGGCCATCCGCTTGGCATTAAAAGCCTTCATTCCATCAATCAAGGGAGGCTGCTACAGGTGCTTATGTACAACACCAATGGCATGTGGTACTATAGCAAACAGGGTGGGGTCACTGACCCTATGCAAGGTGCCCCTGTGCCTCTGAAAATGGCTGGACCACCAAAGAATCTTCCTGGTGGTGAACTACCTGGCAGGATCATTGAATGCCAAGGTTGGACGAGCTCAGCTGTTGGCACCTAGCAAATCATGAGTGGCAGTTACAACCGGAGGTAGCGCAAGGTCTCTTTTGCAAATGGGGTGAACCTTGACTCGATTTGTTCACCACTGCAGCACTTCTGCATCTTGGAGTTTCCTAGGTGTCTCTGGGTTGAAGACATGTTCCGCTTCAAGTGGAACTCGGGAATCCTGTATGCCTTTCCGCCGATACCACTCCTGTTGTGAGCTCTCAAGAAGATCAGGGCCGACCGGACCCAAGTCATCCTAGTGACTCCGGACTGAGCACAGAGAGTCTGGTATCCAAAACTCCTGGGCCTGGGCATCTGTCCTCAGATCAGGCTGCCTCTCCTGGAGGATCTGTTGTTGCAGCAGCAGGGTTCTGCGCCCAGGCCTTCACAATCTCCACTTTCATGCTTGGAGATTGAGCGGTGATAGCTGAACAGTTTCGCCGTTCCTTCGGAAGTGGTCGATGTCATCTTGGCAGCCCGGTGTACCTTGACAAAAACGGCAGTAAGACACCCACCAGGCAAAATTATCTGAAGTTATGTAGTGTTTTTTCTCCTTGGCCCAGCAAGACCTTGCTCTGGGCACAGTTAAAGACTACCTTTTAGATCTTTTGACCCTTTTGCGGTTGCCGGATTGGCCCTCATTGTTTAGGTCTCCAGTTTTTATGCGCTTTTAAAAAGGTTTGCAACATTTGTTTCCTGCCTCTCTTTTTCTTATGCCACACTGGGACCTTCATTTGGTCCTCATATTTCTGATGTGCACTCCATTTGAGCCACTTCATGGCTGTTCCTTGCATTTCCTCACCCTCAAGACGGTGTTCCTCATCGCTATAACAGGCGCAGCATGTGAGTGAGCTTCAAGCTCTTTGTGCCAACCCTCCGTACACCACCTTCTTCCCGGGCAAACTGGTTTTGCAGACCGGGACTCTTTCTTGCCTAAAGTTGTGATGTGGTTCCACATCGTTCAACACCAGCCCTCAATGCTCTGCATCACCCTTTTAAGGAGGAAGAGAGACTGCATCGCTTGGGCCCCAAAAGAACGCTGAGCTTTTACAGAGATCGTACCAAGAAATACCGGTTCTCCAGAAGGACTTCGTGCTCATTCTACCAGGGCCACAGCTGCGTTGGCATGCGGAGTCCCTATCCTTGACATTTTCCAGGCGACTAGATAGGCATCCCTCCATACATTCACAAAGCACTATTGTCTGGATAGTCAGGTTCATTGAGAGGGGCGATTTGCCCACTTGGTCATGCAGGACATTTTAGTTTGAGTCCATCCACAGACCCAACTCCAAATAGGTACTGCTTTGGTATCTATTAAAAAAGTGAATAATCTGCGGTTAGAAGTCTCTATCAGAAGCACAAGTTACTTACCTTCTCTAACATTCTTTTCAGTAGAGACTGTATCTAGATGCAGGTTCCTCAAAACCCTACCTCCTGCCCCCGTTCTGTGGTTGGCACTATCCATTAATAAGATCTCAAGTCTAAGCATCTGAACACTGGTCTCACAATTTGCTTTTGGAGTCTCTGCTTGGAGGGCGTTGATAGTCTCAAAAGCAACTGATATCAGTTTGTGGGAGTGGCACCTTGTAGGCTCTGCTCATCATTTTCAGAGCGGAACAGTATCAGTGCAGAGCTGCACAGTGCCACCTAGCGGCATGCAGAGGTACTGCTGAAAAGTTTCCAGATCCAGTCTGATGCCTGGGGAATATTCAAAAGGTGAGGATTCTGCTGCTAGATAGAGTCTCTACCAGAAAGAGTGTTACTGAAGATAACTAACTTGTGAGTTATTGCTCTTCATCATGATAAAGGCATGATTTCACACCACATTTTTTACATAGAGAATGCTTCTGAGATCACTGTGGATTCCTGTGCATCTATTTGAAGATGCTCATTGTAAGCAAACAGGCTTTTTGCAGGTTCCTCCCACTTTTTGCCACCATTTGAACTACTAGCTGCTTGTTTATCGACTCTGAGAGTGCACCGAGACCTCTTATTCAGACCTCAGTGCCAGTGTTCTAACCTATTATAAAGTATATGTTGAATTGGCTATCCCCAATTGGCAAGGACTGACTTACATATAAGTCCCTAGTATATGGTACCCAGGGCCAGGCTCCAATGTACAAAATGGCTCCCAACCTGCCAAGGCAGACTGGAATAGTAGTCGGAACACTGCTAGTTCGACTTTGCCATTTAAACTAATGGCAAAGCTCATACTTCCCTTAACAATATATGTAAGTCTCCCCTAAGGAAGACCTATAGAGCCCTAAGGCAGGGAGCTGTATATTATTAATTAGGACTTGCATTTTTATTTATGTCTTAACAGCAACATTTCTAAATTGTCATTTTGCTGTGGATGGGCTAGTAGTCACACAGGCTAACACGGTTACTGGCTGACCCCTTTGCCGACTAACCTATCAATCAATCAGTCAATCAGCATTGGTAAAGTGCAGCAACTCACCCGAGGGTCTCAAGGCGCAAGGGGGAGGCGGTGTGGCTCCGTTGAGTGTTGTGGTCATCTGAAGAGCCAGGTCTTGAGGTCCTTCCTGAACTTCAGCAGTGTAGGGGCTTGCTGGAGGTGGAGGGGGAGGTCGTTCCAGGCCTTGACTGCGAGGTAGGAGAAGGACTTTCCTCCCGTTCTGGTCTTGTAGATGGTGGGATGGTAGCCAGAGAGAGGTCAGCTGATTGGAGGTGTCTCTAGGGTGCCTGGAAGGAGAGGCGGTTGTTTAGGTTTGCTGGTCTGATGTTGTGGAGGGCCTTGTATGCGTGAGTGAGGAGCTTGTAGGCTATTCTTCTTTTGATGGGGAGCCAGTGAAGATCGCGGCGGTGTTGGGTGAAGTGGTTGTGACGGGGGATGTCTAGGATCAGTCTTGCTGCGGCGTTCTGGATGGTCTGGAGTTTGTGAAGTAGTTTCTTGTTCATTCTGGCGTAGAGAGCGTTGCCGTAGTCCAGTCTGCTACTGATGAGGGCATGCATGACCGTTTGTCTGTATTCAGATGGGATCCATCTGAAGGTTTTTCGGAGTATTCGGAGGGTGTTGAAGCAGGCCGAGGATATGGCATTGATCTGGAAGGTTCATTGTGAGAGATGAGTCAAGTATGATGCAGAGGTTTCGTGCGTGGTCCGTCGGGGTGAGGGGGTTTCCGAGGGCAGGGGTCCACCAGGTGTCGTCCCACGCGGAGAGGGTGGAGCCAAGGATGAGGACTTCTGTTTTTCTTGGAGTTGAGTTTCAGGCAGCTCTTCTTCATCCAGGTGGCGACTGCTTTCATCCCTTCTTGGAAGTTGTGCCTGGTGATGTTGGGTTCTTTGGTGAGGGAGAGGATGAGCTGGGTGTCGTCGGCATAGGAGACTATGTTGAGCCCGTGGTTTCTGACGATGGTTGCGAGGGGGGCCATGATGTTCGCTGGATGACCTTTTGGCATCCAGCGCCAGGACACTCCTTGGAGTAGCAGCTGCGCTTTATAAATACCCCTACATAGACATGTTGAAGAGTCTGGCTCGCTGAGTTCTGCCTGTGAGAAATGAGCATATCCACTCAAGAGCCTTTTCCGTGGTTGCCGGCATCATGGAGTCTGGTGGCTAGTGTGCGGTAGAAGACGGTGTTGAAGGCAGCTGAGAAGTCCAGGAGGATGAGGGCTGCTGTTTGGCCCTGGTCAAGGAGGGAGCGGATGTCATCGGTGGCGGCGAGTAGGGCGGTCTTGATGCTGTGGTTGCTGCGGAATCTGGATTGGGAGATGTCCAGGATGTTGTTGGCTTTGGTGAAGTTTGCTAGCTGGGTGTTGACGGCCTTTTCGATGACCTTGGCTGCCTTTTCGATGACCTTGGCTGCAAATGGAAGCACGTAGATGGGCCTGAAGTTCTTGAGGTCCGTCAGGTCTGTGGAGAGTTTTTTCAGGAGGGGGTTGACTTTGGCGTGTTTCCAGTCGTTGGGGAATGTGGTGGTTTCGAGGGAGCAGTTGATCGTCCAGCGTAGTTCGGGGTGCGATGGCTGTGGCGGCTCTGTGGAAGATGTGGGGTGGACAGGGGTCTGAGGGTGCTCCAGAGTGGGTGCTCTCATTGGTCTTTAGGGTGTCTTCTGTCGTGAGAGGGGTCCAAGTGAGCAGGGACTGTTGGGTGGTGTCTCTGGGGTTGGGAGCTGGAGCAGTGCGGAGGTCTTGGTTGTTGAAGTTGACGTAGATCACCTTAATCTTGAGGTGAAAGAAGGTGCTGAGTCTATTGCAGAGGTCTTGGGAGGGTGGGACGTCTGTTGTTTTGCTGTTGGGTTTGGCAAATTCCTTGATGATGGAGAAGAGTTCTTTGGTGTTGTGGGCGTTGGTGAGGATTCTGTCTCGGAGGAATTTCTTCTTTGTGGATTTGATGAGGTGGTGGTGTGCTGTGGTAGCTGCTCTGTAGGCGGTGCATGTTTCTTGGGTTCTGTTGTTCCTCCACGTCTTTTCGAGTCGTCGGCAGGAGCGCTTGGATTCTTGGAGTGCAGAGGTGAACCAGCTTGCTTTCTTGATGTGTCATCCTGTGGCTTTCTTGAGTGGGGCGAGTGTTTCGGCACAGTTTGTGATCCAGCGGTGGAGGTTACATGCCATGATATTAGCGTCTGGTGTTGTTGGTGATGGAGTGCTGATGCGGGCGGAGGTGAGCTGATCTTCGGTGACTTTGTTCCAGCTTCTGTGTGTGAGGCGGTGGACGTGCTTATGTACAGTGGGTTTTCTGAAGGATAAGTGGATGCAGTGATGGTCTGGCCAGAGCAGTTCTGTAATGTGGCTGTAGGAGACGCTGTTTCCTTCTGCGAAGACTGGGTTGAGTGAATGGTACTACCTAGCTGGGTACTGTACGGTATTAAATTAATTGTGGCATTAGACTCGTCCTGATTCCCAGGTCGAATTTAAAGTCACTATCAAAAAAATACAACTTTTAGAAAGTTGCAACTCTGTGACCCAGTTGTCCAGTGGTCTCACACAGGCACTGGTCACCAGATAGCATTCTGCCCACCTGGCGAGTGTTGTGAATGATTCCCAGGCTTAGCCACAATACAGGGCAAGGTGTTACCTCCCCTTCGCAGGAAGCCACTTAGGGTGTTAGCCCAAAAGGCGAGCTTCAAAGGCAAAGCCACCTTTGGTGGGCAAATGGTAGTCACACTCCTGAGGGACTGCTCTTTGTTCAGGTAGACAGGCTGGAGACAGGGACAGACCGGGAAGACCAGTGCCCAAACAGTTTTTCCTGTGGGTGTGTATCCTACAGGTAGCCACACCTCTAGGTTGGGCTACCAAGCTCCTGACATCCGAGGAAGGGTCCCGACATCTTGAGAGGGGACAGAATAGCGCACTCTGTGATTACGAGATACCACACATAGCCAGAAAGTCGTTACCAAGAGGGAGGGGACTGGTAGCTCATTGGTTAGTGACTGCATCATCCCCCAAGGGCACTTTCTGGGAATAAATATGGCATCCCTGGAACCCTGCGCCTCAGATCATGTCAGAACTGGAATAAGGACTGAAGAAGGATTGCCCTGCTGCCCCCTGGACTGCACAAAAAGAGGCTGCACTGTCTGCTGGACTGCACCTTGGGCTAGCAAAGAGAGGACTGTGCTTGTGGCTCCTGGTTCGGGGAAGAGTTGTGCCCCAGACCAAAAGAGTGACTTGAAGTAACAGTGAACTGACCCCCTGGAACCCTCAGCAGGGTCAGCACAGCTGAAGTTACCCACATTGGCAAGTTAGTAGCCACCGCAGAAGAATCGCTACTAGCTGCTGCTGTTGGGCAGCCCAAGAGACCGATCCTCAATGGCCAAAAGTTGCACCCGAGACAGCCGGACCCGGGAGTGCCTTCGGAGTCCAGATTAGTCACCCAAGAAGGACACTAGCCCCCACCAAAGGATTTCGCTGGGACCCCTGTACATGGAGACCTGTAGCCCAGCCACAGCTGGCCGCCTTCGGTCTCAAAGAGGAATTCGAGGGACACCGACCTCTGTGGCCAAAGTCACCTCACCTTACCCGTGGACCAAAGAATAACTGCAAAGGGACTTTCGTTGACTACACAGCACCTGGAGCATCCTTGAGCATCGGTCATGCTGTAAAGTTTGCAACTGGAATGAAAAGCCCTCTTGTGGACAGGTAACTGTCCAAATCTACCGCGTTGGCCCCCAGACCTTCTCCCTGTCGGATCTGGTCACCCAAGCTGGGCCGGAGTAGTCAAACTAACTTTTAAAAACTTTCCAAACTTTACAGTTGGTAATACTTGTTTGCGGTTGGATTGAAAATGTACATTTCTTTAAAAATCTGTATCTCCGGAACCCTCTGGTAGATTTTACTCATCTTGGACCCTAACAATTCATAAAAATATAATCTAGTTTTATAAATTGGTGTCGTGTTTCTTTCATGTTGCATGACTTTCTTATTTCGTTGTTTATTACTGTTAAATGCTTTATACCAGTTACTTTGTTCAAGCCTTGCTGCTCAAAGCCATACCTACCCAGGGTTGAGGTTGTGCAAACAAGCCTGCCTGGACCCAAGACATTTTTTGCAACTGTATTCCATAGTAAGGCCACATAGCCATACCATATAATACACCCAAATCATCACACTCATCTATTGTCTCTCCTAGATGTCCTATTGGTTTCTGCTTTGGCCACAGTAGGACAAAGGGCCATCTCATTGGGTCAAATGTTTGATGTCTAGAGGTCTGCCCTGACACACACTACTAGAATATTACTTAATTGACTTTCAACCAACTGTTGACCATCCTTTCCCCTCCCCATAATCTGAGACTATTTACCAAACTCCAAAGTGCATTATTCTGCCCTCTAAAGTATGTAAGAAATCATTGGTGTGTAGATTGAACTCTCCATGGATTAAGGTAATACTGGAAAATAATATAATAATGTTGGTCGCCCCATAGAGTAAGGAAGACACAAAACCTATGAAGGGTGCTAGGTACAATAAATGACCCTGGCTGAATAAGTGATGCTTGGCGATATTGTAAATTGAGTCATTATGATTTCAGCACCTTAACTGAAGCAGAAGAAGTGAAATATACGGATATTGAATTTAAAAAAAAGAGACTTTTCTACAACTTCAAATATCAGAGATATGATCAAAATGATGGGTGGAATTGCCTCAGCAATAATTTGGTCAGGCTAATCCTGATCCAAGGTTGAGTTATAAACAAAATCCCCCGATTGTCATTATTGATTAAGTGCTGTATCTCACTGGCTTGGCCAGGGACCTGGCACAAATGTAATACTGTTCATTAACTTCTTTGGTGGGGGCAGCTCTGCTTTTGACTAACACATTAGTTGAAATGTGGCCAAAAGAAGTTCCAGCTGTTCAAGGTGGCAATAGGTCTCCTAATGCAATTTAAGATATACATACCTGAAATTGTCATGGATGGGGCTAGAGTCACCCTCCTAACTGGCAACTATGCAAAACCAATGAAGGAGTGGTAAGGGGAAAAAAGAGAAAAATCAACTTAATCAAACAACAAGTTGAAAGAAGGTGAAAGAGAGGTACTAGCAAAGTAAATTAAATAATGTTACAAAACTGAACAGAATAATGGGAGCCATGTGACGTTCCTTTTCAAGGAAAGGAAAATGCTGGCGGTAAACAAAAGAAACAAAACTTTTCAAATAATGCAACTAAAATTAAAGACAGCCATATGAAGCAACTAAAATCAAAGGACAGCCATAAAACACAAAGCCAAATGAATGGGCATTGTTCCTCGTCTTCTGTGTCTGTAGTAGAATTAGTCTGTATGCAGAGATGAAATGCTTGATGTTTTCCCCTATAGTCTAAGATGATTGCCTTCATATGCTTGGATGCCTTTCAAAACTTCATCACCAAATCTCAGCAATAGTGCATTTCCAAGACTTCCTGGATCTCAAGAAGTCTGCTATAGGACAACGAGATAGACAGAGTACTTACCCTATGGAGGTGCCTTCCAAAGTTTGTTTATAACTTGCTTGGTTAAAAGAGAGTCTGTTTTAGGTTGGGACTTAGGCGTCTGACAGCTGATATTGAAATATCTGATTGAAGAGGTCAGAAGGCACTTACCCTTTTAGTGCTTTATGGGCAAGGCATATGGCCTTAAATTCAAAATGTCATTTGGTCGGAAGCCATTAGAGCCAGGAAGATGTGGTCTGTGCACTTTAGGTTGAGGGTGAATTTGGCCACATGATTTTACACCTCTTGAAGTTTGTCCATCAGATCTGTGGGCCCCTTGATTCTATTGTAGTAACTAACCTCAGGAAGATGCCTGCAAGAACTAGGGCAATTCTTTGATTCTTGAACTGGAGAGGTAGTATATTTTAAATTGTTGTTTAGGAGATTGATGATAAAGGGCCCATGAGGGAAGGACAGTCAAACTGAAATAAGCTTTGGGTCATGTTATTCCAATAGCAGAGCCTCACGTTTTGGAGAATGGAGGCAGAGTCATTTCTGAAGTGCCCAGTTTTAAATGCATGGTAGGCACTGGATGATTTGCAGATGAACCTCAGGTTACCCGCTTTCTGCTCTCTCAAATCATGGCACTTAGATACAAACACCAAAGGAAGACTTCATTGAGCATGGAATCATCAGTCTGTGAAATGGAAATGAGCCCATCAGCGTGATTAGAAACTCAACAACAGTGTTGTTGTTGAGACTCTTGTGAAGGCCTAACTACCTCCTCTTCTGTGCTATGCTGGGACAAAGAGCACAGGGTTGAAGAAGTGGTTTGTACTTTGCATTCCACAGTTGCAGTCTCTAGCGCAGGACTTTATCTTTGCTCTGCTCGAACATCTTGAAGTACTCTTTTATGCTGACTTGATCCTCCACAGGCTCTGAGACTCTTGAGAGAAGTAGATTCTGCCAGATCAGTCTTGAGAAGAAGATATGTATAAGCATGGGAGCTTGAGCATGGTGGTTTGATGAATCCCTGTTTATGGCAATTCTTACACTGATCCAGGAATAGTGATTAGTGGAATACCTTGAAAGGAATGGGACTAGAAAGGAATATGGTGGATGTAAAACATTTGGTACAGAAACAAGAAAGAAAGAACACTAAATATATTGTACACGATTAAGTATGATATTACAGTTTAAAGTATATCTGTCACCCACTGGTGGACCTGATTGCTTCTTTTGGGTTTCAGTTTCATGGCTATGCGGATAACACTCAGATTATCATCCAAATGGAGGGCAATCGTAGTGAACTTCGAGATCAATTTGAAAGATGCCTGGCAATGGTAGACAGTTGGATGAATGCTAATTTTATGTTGTTAAATTCAGATACAACTGACGTGTTGGCGTTTGGTAGTCCCTCAGATTGGTCCTCTTCATGTTTGCCTCTGACATTAGGGTCCTGTCCTAAATCACCAGCTACTGTCCGCAATTTGGGTGTCCTGTTTGATAATAAACTGTAATTTGAACCGCATATAACAAAGTTTATGACTACTTGCTTCTTAATTATGAATAGGGCTCCCGGTTTTATGGTATTTATTTTTTTGCCATTTCCGTCTGTATTTATCCATATTTATTTTTTGGGCATTTTTTCTGTATTTATCCGCATTTATTTTTGCCACAAGCAAAAGACGACGCTACAGCTAGTATTTTTCCACATTTATTTCAGTCCCCAAAAACACATGTGCAACTGCTTGTACACGGACACAAGAGCCGAGGGAACAACAAACTAAATGGCAACGAACTCAACACACACCGATCACAATGCAAAAGGGACACCACAAGCCACCAGGCCGCAGACAGACATGGGGTTAAGTGTGCGTCCAGCTACAAGAGTTGGATCTAGGACTAGTTGTTGCAGACCAAGAACATTGAAATTGCCAGCAAGAGCCAGCGTCCAACTGCTAGTGAAATGTGTAACTATATAGATTATGCCCATAATTTACAATGCTGTTACCTGTTCGTTGTAACTGTTTTATGACCATATATCTTAAGGTGACATTTAAAATGGCCATGGCCTTACAATCCTACTCGGTAACATGATTGGAGGCCCGTGGGCAGAGCAGCATTATTCACAGTAAACAAAGAACAAGAAAATGAGCTCCAAAAACCGAATGCACAACATGCATAGCTGATAACCCCTATAGGTCACATGAATTAGCTTCCTAATGGGACAGAGCTGATTTACCCATTTATAGAGCGCAGGCCGAGGGCGTAATTTACAGCGGGTAGTAAACAAACTCAGAGCGCTGAGGGACACAAAAAACACGTATTAAAATGCCAGGACATAGGCATGGACATTAAACACGCGTTTCATCGTATACATTACAATTATTATTAATGATTTAATTCCTTTCACCTAGCGCTACCTGTTCACTACCATATTGCCTTACTGGCTGAATTAAAACATCTCCTGCTGTTCGCAGAATGCAAAAATGGTTTGAGAACGTAAATCAAATTATACGAATAAAAAATAATGGAGCAAACAGAATAGTGTGCATTTCAAAATGCCGACCCGGTTGACGCTTCTAATTATCATTGTATATCATTGATCAATACAGACATGGGTAGCAAAATAATGCACTAGTGATTATATTGAAATAGTTTTGCCTCCTTTGTGCTGTGAAAAAAATATATCGATATTATAAATTATGCTGTACATTCAGATGTCGCTTGTTACAACCCCCTCACAAGAATAACAAATGCTGTTCGCCCTGTCTCGATTCAGATTGTTGCACTGCTGGTTATCTATGGAGCAGGCACTCATCCCACTGAACTACCTTACAGAATATATCATAAGGTGTTGTTCTAGACTTCAAAAACATTGGGAAGTGGGTTCAGTTGGAAATCTGGTGGTGCTAGTCGAAATGGAAGTCTAATACGGAGGTATGCGTATGCTCTATCCCAGAGGAGCCGTTTGCTACTGAGAAGGAATGATACTCATTACAGCGCTGTGTCCTGCCGAGAAGCGCTGTGCTAGCTTTCAAATCTAAGCAGCGCGGACACATACTACCTGACATAGAGGGGGTCTGAATCTCTTTGAGCCCAATGGCGTTGCGCGCCATTAATCTGTCCCCTGAGGCCACGGAAATACACTTGCCAAACAGATGCCGAATTCAAAAGAAGGGCTGGGGCAGCAACAAAAGGAACAGGGGGGTGGCAACTCTGGGCTGAAGCACGGCAGCCCGGCAAAATTTACTAGTATTTTGCCGTTTTTACATATAAATACAGACAAAGGAAAAATTGTTTTCCGTCTGTATTTATATGTAAAAATCCGTTTAAACGGAAAACCGGGAGCCCTAATTATGAAAGTATAAAAAAAATGGTACGTTTTATTTCCACAAACTTAAGGCAGTTACTAATACATGCCTTTATTCTTAGTTGGCTTGACTATTGTAATGCACTCTGTGTCTGTCTCCATGCTTATCTTATACATAGACTACAGTTAATTCAGAATGTAGCCGTCAGATTGATACTTGATATTTGGAAATTTGACAGCGTCTCCACTTAACTTCAAAAACTTCATTTGCTTCCTGCACAAAAGAGATGCTGGTTTAAGAGCCCCTGCTTGTGCCTCAAGGCCTTCTATCCAGCATCTCATATCACCTACATTTCTTTTTTAAAAAGATATTTTTATTAGAATCATGGCAAGCGATAAACAAACAAGTACACCACACTTTGTCGCACTCTTACATGGCAAAATTAAAGATTGCATAGCATCAAACATTATTCGCGTCCCCCTGCATCACAAACCATAGTTGTAATCATGAGGAATAACTGGAGCAGCGCCAGTTGGAGTGAGGGAGGTACAGGGGCCCCCTCTTTAATCGTTCCATCTTACCAGATTTTCTCCCACTTCCGAGAACAACTCTGGCCGTCGTATATCACTTTCTCAGCCTCCATGCACCAGCCCATGTCCTGCTTCCAGTCTCTCAGGTGTGGTGCACGTGCCAACCCCCATAGACGCGCACTGTTACATTTGGCTATTTCCAGACCCAAGGTCATCCAGCTCCGCTCCATGAGGTTTAGGCCAGTTTCCTCCCAAATTTTGAGCAGGCACCATTTAGCAGAGGTTTCCATCTCACATTCATGCAGGCCACCACCAACTCCCAGAAATTCTGTATCACAAGACCGCTCCAAATAATATGAAAGATGGCACCCACCTGGCCACACTGTCTACGGTAGCCCACATCTTTTGCCCTACCCATTTTTACCATGGTGGTACATGCTAGGTAAGATCTATGTAGAACTTCGAGCTGCACTAAGCAAAATCAAGCCTTAATCGCCACCTTCCTCAGGGATGCCAGGGCTTCGGGCCATTCATCGTCCCCCAAACCCCCAGATCTCGGTCCCAATGTTCCTGCAAGAGTAGGAGAGTGTCCGGTGACCTGTTAATGAATTTTCAATATGTGAGGGTAGTCGCCCTGCGGGACATGTGGTCATCGAGCAACCTGACTTCTAGGGGCGATAGCTCTGGGAGGTCCACCCCCTGAAGAAGTGAGAAGTGCCACTCGGAGTGCATGTCATATCTGTAAGTATCGAAATGTTTCAGTGGGAGCTAGCTGATAGTTGTGTTGCAAGTCAGTGAAGGGGATGACCTCTCCCTGGAAGCAGAGGTCCTTACTTTGGAAAGACCAGTAAGGTCCCACTTATCGAACCCAGGTTGTGTCCCCAGGGTGCCCAAGTCCTCAGAGTCCCATAGGGGAGTGGCCTCGGTTATCCTGTTCTTCCAACCAAGTGCATTAACTGGGGTGTGCCAGAGTTTAACCATGACCGGCCTGGGCCCCTTGAGAGTTGTGTGTCATGGGCTGGTGTAGATGACCCATAGATATCCCCCTGGTTGCATGACTTGTTGATCCATACGAAGTGTGGGTTCATCCGCTGGGAGGTGACCCATTGATTAATGGCCATGAGTGTACCACCCAATAGTATTTTTGAATGTCCAGCAGGGCAATCCCCCCCTCGTACCATTCCCATGTCAGTTTATTAAGTGCTGTGTGCGTCAGACCCCCAATCCCACAGCAGTGTTCTGATTTCACTCTCTATGACTTTGAAGTAGGTCGCAGGAACTGGGTATGGTGTATTGTGCAGGGCGTAAAGGAAGTGGTGAAGGCCATAATTAGGCTTTCCTGTTTTCAGTTTCTATTTTTGGTTAATTCTGGTGGGGTTTTTTCCAGTGTTTTCAGTACCTTAAAAAAACTGTGGTAATTAGTGGTTACACATTTTCGCGCTATTAAAAACGACAGAAACAGTGTGTTCGAGGCATGTGAGCTGCAGAGCTCACACTTTGCATTAGATCGCCATCTGGTGTTGGGCTCGGATGCTTGCACTTTGTTGTTGTCTTCGAAGAAGTCTTTTGTAGTGATGTGATAGGTGACTCCTCCTTTGGACAATAGTGCGCATGGGCATCGACTCCATCCTCAGATTGTTTTTTTCCGCCATTGGGTTCGGATGCAACTTTCGACGCTCCAGTTCGAAACTTTACTTCAACCGTTTTTTCATCATCAAAACGTCTATCGACATCGAAATCTCGACGCGCCTCTTCTTCGATTCCCTTTCCAGCCGTCGACGCGGGCCGTTGGGCCCATCGACGCCGTGAGGCCTACAGCTAATGGAAAGGACGCCCTTCCGGAAATGCCCAGTGTGGAGCAAAGTTCCCCCACAGTGACCATCACAAGGTCTGTAATCTGTGCCTCTCGCCCGACCACAACGAGGCTACCTGCCCAGCTTGCGCCTCCTTCGGCTCGAAGAAAACCATTCGGGATCGTCGAGCTCGAAGACACGTCATGGCGCAAAGGTCCGCTCCAGAACCTGTTGACATCTTCAACGAGGGCCCCGATGTCCCGGAGGAAGATTCCGAAGAACTACTGATCGTGTCGGAGGCAGAGGACTCAGACGGTTCCATCACTCCTGGGCAACGAGTGAGTACTACTGCCCCTGCCCCAACCCCCCCACCAAAACAGAAGGCACCGGTCAAGACTTCGCCTGCTGGCCCCAGTCGCGACCGAAAACATGCTTCGGACGCCCCGCCTTCCGGCTCGGCACCGAACAAAAGACTCAAGCCTTACAGTTCCTCGGCACCGACCAAGCCGCATGTTTTAGTTCCACCGGCACCTTCGGCGCCGAAGCCAAAGGAACACTCGGCTCCGAAATCCACCTCCGTTCCAAAACACGCCTCCAAGCATGGGGATAAGTCGGCGTTGAAACCAAGACTCCACGACACAGCCCCTAAGCCGAAGCTTTCGGAGCCGATTTCCAAAACTAAAGACTCTTCCACGCCTTCTAAGGCCAAAGAGCACACAAAACAGCCATCACCTCGATCGGAACCGAAAAAGTCGGCACCGAAGACAAATCTCCAGGAGGAGGAGCTTTTCGTCCGGATCCTGCTCGATCCTAAACAAGCTAAACTCCACATTAACCCCAAAACTGGACATATCACTACTGTGCCACGCCACAAGCCCGTCCCTGTGGAAAAGAAGGACTGTGCTACTTCACCTATGCCTCCTTCTCCTCCTCTCCTTCCCCTAACACCCCTCCTCTCTACATCCCTGTTACACCGCCTCAGCCTGTAACATCTCCACCACATGACTATCAGGACGACATTGGGGACGGTGGTGACCCTGATGACGCATTCACTGACCCAGATGACCCACCACAGGACGATTGGGGCTACAACGATCCCATAGATCTTCCAGACCTCCCCAGCCCTCCACCATATCCAACAAAACCATCTCCCCCAGATGATAACATTGGTTTTGGGCAACTCATTCACAGGGCTGCTGTTTTTCATGGGGTACATATACACACCAACCCACCAGAGGAAGATTTCCTCTTAGATACCTTCGAACAGTCTCAAAGAACTGTACAGACGTTGCCCATGATTAAAGGAGTCATCAAGCATGCTTCTGAAATATTTAAAGATCCTTTACGGGCCAGAATTCTTAACCCTAGGATCGACAAAAAATATAGACCTGCCCCTGACGACCCTGCCTACATCAAAGGCCAACTCCCTCTTGACTCCTTAGTCGTATCCAATGCTCGTAAACGGGCTAATTCTCAGACTTCAGGGGACGCTCCGCCCCCTGATAAGGAGTCAAAATTGCTGGATGCATCTGGCAAACGAGTGGTTGCGCAGGCCACCAATCACTGGCGCATAGCCAACACCCAGGCACTGCTGGCCAGATACGATAGGGCTCACTATGAGCAGCTAGAAACCCTATTGCAACATCTACCTGACCAGTATAAGACGCAGGCAAATGATCTCATTCAGGAGGGCAAACTCATCTCCAATGCGTCCATTAAATGTGCCCTTGATGCATCCGACACCGCCGCTAGGTCTGTCAACACCAGCGTACTCATTAGAAGGCATGCATGGTTACGCATTTCAGGCTTCAAACCAGAGGTTCAGACCACCATTTTAAACCAGCCGTTTAATCAGAACCAACTCTTTGGTCCGGCTGTAGACACAGCACTTGAGAAAATGAAGAAGGACACTGACACTGCCAAATCAATGGGAGCATTGCAGTCTCCACAACAACGTGGCTCCTTTCGTCACTCCTTCTACAGAGGAGCCTCTAGAAACACCAACACAGACAGTTCCTCTTCTTACAGAAATACCACCCAAACATCCCCCAATAGAGGATACTTTAGAGGTGGTTACCGAGGCAACAACAGTAAGGGGAGAGGCCGAGGTAGTACCAACACCCGTACCTCCCCCACTCCTAAACAGTGACTTCCCTCCACTTCCCCCCGACCATTCCACTCCTGTCGGGGGACGACTAGCACAGTTCCTATCTGTCTGGAACTCCATTACAACCGACAGGTGGGTGAGACAAATTATCCAACATGGTTACTGCCTAGAACTTACAGCTGCCCCCCCCAAACATACCACCCAAGCAGCGTCCAATGTCCGCAGACCATCTCATACTTTTAAAGCAAGAAGTTCTTTCCCTGCTTCAAAAGCACGCCATAGAGCCAGTCCCTCTACTACATCAGGGCACAGGGGTTTACTCCCTGTACTTCCTAATCCCCAAAAAGGATGGGACTCTAAGGCCTATTCTAGACCTCAGACCCCTCAATCAGTATATACATTCGGATCATTTTCACATGATCACTCTCCAACAAGTGCTTCCCTTACTACAACAACAAGACTTCCTTGCCACACTAGACCTCAAGGACGCCTACTTCCACATTCCCATACATCCTGCTCACAGGAAGTATCTAAGGTTCGTACTCGATGGACAGCACTACCAGTTCAAAGTACTTCCATTCGGAGTCACCACTGCTCCAAGAGTGTTTACCAAATGCCTTGCAGTAGTAGCAGCACACCTACGAAGACAGCAAATACATGTCTTCCCATACCTGGATGACTGGCTCATCAAAGCCAGATCATTCAACCAGTGTGTCCAACACACTCATCAGACTGTACAAACACTACACAACTTGGGGTTCACAATCAACTACACCAAGTCGCACCTCCAACCCTCCCATATACATCAATATCTAGGAGCCACAATAAACACTTCCACAGCTCTAGCTTATCCCAGCCCAGCCAGGATAGTCAGTATACAAACCCTCATCACCAGGTTTCAAATACAACACTCTCTCCCAGCCAGAGTGTTCATGCAACTAATCGGCATGATGGCATCTTGCATTTTCATCGTCCCTCATGCAAAACTTCAAATGCGTCCCCTACAGGAGTGTCTAGTGCACCATTGGAACCAGGCTCACGGACAACTTACAGATCTGGTGTTGGTGGACAGCCGCACACATCGCTCTCTGCAGTGGTGGAACACAAAAAATTTGTCCAAAGGGCGGCTGTTCCTAGAGCCTGTTCCACAAATAATACTGACAACAGACGCATCACTCACAGGATGGGGAGCACACCTGTTAGATCATACAACACAAGGCAAGTGGACCACTCAACAAAAGCTGCTCCACATCAATCAGCTAGAGTTACTAGCTATAGTCCTAGCTCTCAAATCCTTTCAGCTCCACGTACAAAACAAGGCTGTCCTGATCCGAACAGACAACATCACAGTCATGTACTACATACAAAAACAGGGGGGGGACACTCTCCACAACTGTCCCAACTGGCACAGAACATTTGGAGGTGGGCCATTCCACAAAACATATACCTCCTAGCCGAACACCTACCAGGAGTTCACAATCAGATTGCCGATCTGTTAAGTCGACAGACACAGCAGATTCACGAATGGGAACTACATCCACAAGTTCTTCTACCTTTTTTCCAGATGTGGGGCCAGCCAGACATAGATCTGTTCGCCACACACCAAAACGCAAAATGCCCATCCTTCGCCGCCAGGTTTCCACACCCGCAGTCCAAGGGCAATGCAATATGGATGAATTGGTCCGGCAGATTTGCGTACGCTTTTCCACCACTACCACGCATTCCACTTGTGGTACGCAAGCTCCGACAACAGTCTCTAAAAATGATCCTAGTAGCTGCCACATGGGCACGCCAACCGTGGTTCACCACACTGCTGGAACTATCAGTAGTCCCATATCAAAAACTACACCTCTCCCCATCAATGCTAACGCAGAGCCATGGAGAGATAAGGCACCCAGATCCATCTCAACTGAACCTTGCGATCTGGCTCCTGAAATCCTAGAATTCGGTTATCTTAACCTACCGCCAGACTGTATGAACATTATTAAAGAGGCTAGATGCCCTACTACCAGAGCTTGCTATGTAGCAAAATGGAAAAGATTAGCTATTTACTGCACTAACAATAATATCCAGCCATTACAGGCCTCCACGCAAAACATCATTTGCTACTTACTACATTTGCAAAGAAGTAATCTTGCATACTCATCCATACGTCTGCATCTAGCAGCCCTTGCTGCTTACTTACAAAACAGGCAACACTTATCACTCTTTAGAGTCCCCGCCATTAAAGCCTTTATGGAAGGCCTTAAACGGATCATACCTCCCAGATTACCACCTTCCCCAGTGTGGAATCTTAACATAGTACTTACCAGGCTCATGGGACCACCATTTGAACCCCTGCATAAATGTGAACTTCAATTCCTTACATGGAAAGTCGCGTTCCTAATTGCAATCACCTCTCTCAGGAGAGTCAGTGAGATCCAGGCTTTAACTATACAAGAGCCCTTCTTACAAATACATCATAACAAAATAGTTCTCAGGACAAACCCAAAATTCCTTCCTAAAGTCATTTCGCCTTTCCACCTTAACCAATCTGTAGAACTACCCGTGTTTTTCCAAAACCCAGACTCTGTAGCAGAAAGAGCTCTCCACACCCTCGATGTCAAAAGAGCCCTAATGTATTACATTCACAGAACCAAGTCATTTCGCAAAACCATAAGGGTAATCCCATCTCAAAAGCTGGGATTGCAAGGTGGATCGTTAAATGTATTCAAATATGCTACCAAAAAGCCAAACGCACATTATCAATTCCCCCTAGAGCGCACTCAACACGCAAACTAGGGGCTTCCATGGCATTCTTAGGGAACATTCCCCTAGAAGACATATGTAAGGCAGCCACATGGTCTACAACACACACCTTCACTAAACACTATTGTGTTGATGTGCAAGCCAAGCAACAAGCTGCTGTGGGCCAGGCTGTCCTTAGAACACTTTTTTAAACTACTGCAACACGTACAGGTGACCACCGCTAGGGGAGATACTGCTGTACAGTCTATGCAAAGTGTGAGCTCTGCAGCTCACATGCCTCGAACTGAAAATGCTACTTACCAGTATGCATCTGTTCTTGGCATGTAGAGCTGCAGATCCTCACACGCCCACCCACCTCCCCGGGACCTGTATGTGTTCCAGTCCTATCTTATTTAGATACACACACATGGACATCCTTTTCCTTTTCTACTAACTCCATTACTCCCCATTATGGCGAAAAACAATCTGAGGATGGAGTCGATGCCCATGCGCACTATTGTCCAAAGGAGGAGTCACCTATCACATCACTACAAAAGACTTCTTCAAAGACAACAACAAAGTGCAAGCATCCGAGCCCAACACCAGATGGCGATCTAATGCAAAGTGTGAGGATCTGCAGCTCTACATGCCAAGAACAGATGCATACTGGTAAGTAGCATTTTCCTTTTCCGGTGTTTATAGAATGTTTTGCTTTTATTGTTGCTTGCTTTCTGCACTGATAGTGCATGTGTATAAATAGTTTGCATACAGGGTATGTGAGGTCCAAATTCATTTTTACAAATCAAACTTATTGTAGTGCACCATACAATGCTTCTTTAGTGAGTCTTTGGTCATGCACGCTTGCTCTTTCCTTCCCATGTAAACGTTTATCCGTGAAAAGGCCCTCTCAACATTGGCACTTGAGACGGGCAAGGCCAAAACAGCCAGTACACAATTTGCTAACTCTCGCCACTGACATAGCTTCCCATGCCAATACTGGTGCACCTGAAGATTGCGATTCTCTGGGACAGGTTCTGCAACATATGCGTTGAACTGGGTGCATATGCCCTCAGTTATTGAAGCGGTCAAAAATGAAGTACTTTTCAAAGTCCGAAGAAATTTCCCCTTTACAGAAGGGATCTAGAACTTGGGCAGAGTACCTCAGTGAGGCTTCATTGACTTCAAATGCCATGATTGGTGAAGTGACATTTATATGCATCATTGCAAGCAATTTCTCATGCACTGTAAAATAAAATTTCCTGAATTGCTCCTCAACATTTCTTTGTTTACCAAATGGCAAGAATTCTAACATGGAACATGTTGCAGTGCCAAAGTCACTAAAAGTGTCACCTAGCCTACTCTCATGGAGATGTTCCACATCTACACCAATTACGCTGAACACTTGGTAGATATTTTATTATGTCCACTACAGCAATCACGTTTTCCTGTAAAAATCTAAGAATGCAGTAGAGTGTACTTTTTTTCACATCACTATCAATATGAGACAAAAGATCCTCACATTTCTTGCCTTTGGTATCACCACTAAGCAAACATTCTGTAAACTGTCGCCACACGGATAATATAGTATTCATGGCCTTTAGGACTTAGACGCACCGGGTAAATGACACAGTTGGAATGACTCTTTCTTTGATGCCACACAAAGCACAAAATGAGAAATATTTGCGTTTTAGTTCCCATGCATAACGAAACAGTGCACCAGAATGGACTACAAAGTCAATAGCATTCTTTACTAACTCTGAAGATTGTAAAGATGCTTTCAGCATACCATCTAACAAGTGACAATGATCTCTTACAGGGAAGTACTTCAGCTCAGGTATCGATTTTGACAGGTCATCATACAACTTTTTTTTAATTACTGCAAATGCAAACAATATCAATCCAATCTTTGTTGAACTTGGTAAGAACTTTAAGAAATAATTAAATAAGACCTAAAACATCCTTCTAAACTCTGCATCTTTAGACCAAAGACCACAAAACTGAAAAAAGCAAAACGAAGAAGAAACAATATTTTAGTGACATCCCTAAATAACAAAACTCAAGCAGAATAATGTTAGCTCAGTCTTTCTTGCTGCTGCCTTGTATAACAAAGTTACATTGTATTGGCCCCTTCAGGAAGAAATACAAATGACTCTTTCACTCACCTTTTCCTTTTTTTGAATGGCATTTAGTTTGTGGTTGTGAAGGTAGTTTTTCAGTGTTTATCTGTTTACACTGGTGAGGGCTATTTTCCTTTCGGTGGGATTTTATCAGTTATTATAGGTTTAAACCTAAAAAGGATTGCCTAGCCATAATTTTGAACAGCACAGCTCTGCCGAGCAGTGATAATGGTAAGGACTTCCAGTGTTGGACATCACTCTTTAATTGCGTCAGCGGGGGCTACAGGTTTTTAGTAGCAGAGGCGACCAATGACATTATTCTAGGAAGTTGCACAGGTTAGTCACTCAAATACACTTTGAGACAGTGGTTGTCACCAGTAGCGGCTGCTACTGACCAAGGGTGGTGTGGCGTGGGGGGGGGACGGAGGGAGGAAATAATTTTTTTAAAAAGGACTTACCTTCTTACCGCAGTCTGCCGCCTTAGTGGAGGAGCCGCCACTGGTTGTCACTGAATTGACTTCAAAGCCCAGCAAGTGCTACAACTTCAAATACCAAGCCTTTGCAAGCCAACAGGCCTCCCTTGCATTTTGAGTCCTGCCTAAAATATTAAAGAAAAGCCTGTCACAGTCAAAAAGAAAATTGCTTTCTGTATGCAGTGCATCCATAAGATAAAAAAAGAATGGATAATGATTCATTGCACTTTTGAGATGTATAGTCACTCATACATTGCAATACAAGTGCTCCATGGGATGTGGAATAATACATCAAACACCCAGTAGCATGAGGTGAGAGGATAATACTCCACTGGGTGGAGCCAAGGCCGTGTGTGTATATTTTAAAGAATTAGTAACACAACGTCTTGCAGACAGGTGCACTGTGAATCCATATCTGAAAACTGGATTGTTATTTATATGTAGGTAATGCAAAGAATTAAAGTTATGATCTATACAGAAAACCAGAAGTTTCTTGGACCTTCTGGAGTGAGATTCGATCTCAAACATTGGGGGCTGAGATACAATCTCAAACATTTGTATAGCTTCTAATTTATAGTTTTCAGTTTTTCTGTTATGTTGGTACTACAGCCTGGAATTATGTGACTCTGTAACTGTAAAGATTAAAGGGCCCCCTGCTATCGATCAGAAGTTCCTCTAGGCATGGCAATTGTACATACTGTAATGTTCCTAGGGCAACTTCATCAATATATTTTCAAACAAACATATATAGGAGAGACGTACACTTTGGTGATAGAAAAAAAAAAACATTTTTTATTAATATTTTAGATAATTATTATTGTCATGAAAATAAAAATAACAATAACGCAACCACATACATACCACATTCATCTATCTGCCCATTCACACTGTCTGTCTAAATATCCACATAGAATACATTGTAACACATGTTTGTCACAGTAATATCAGTAGTTATCTCAGCAGTTCCCGGGTGGTCTCAACCACCCGGGAACTGCAGCCGCTTTATAATACAGATATATTGCATCATGATATGAACTCAGTCATCCAGATACAAATTTGTAATAAGTCTGAGATAACTACTGATATTACTGTGACAAACGTGTTACAATGTGTTCTATGTGGAACTATGAACTCTCCAATTTTCTAAAAATCTGTACATATTTAGACACAGTGTGAATGGGCAGATAGATGAATGTGGTATGTATGTGGTTGCGTTATTGTTATTTTTATTTTCATGACAATAATATTATCTAAAATATTATTAATAAAAACAATTTTTGTATTTTTCTATCACCAAAGTGTACGTCTCTCCTATATATGTTCGTTTGAAAATATATTGATGAAGTTGCCCTAGGAACATTATAGTATATTATGTGACTCTGTAGCCATGGTGATTTCCGCATAATTATGGATTTGCCACATTTGTCACATAGTCCACCATCTGCTGCATAATCTGCAGATTTCACCCCAAATATTGTTTTTAGCTCAGAAGGATCAAAAGTTACAAAAAAAGCACCAAAATGTGGTTCCGCACAGTAGCAGACCACTTGCAAAGGTTAACTGATGAGTTTTAGTTGCTGTTTGCTGTGATCATGTGTTAAACTGGTTCTAATGAGGTGCAACTTTGCCCAGACAGTATTAATAGAGGTTGAAATGACAAAATGACGAAAAAATACTAACACATATTATGCTGCAGTATGGGCATAATTTGCCTTTTCTTGCCGCCTAATTTTGTCAAACCTGCTATATAATTTGCCCTTCTATTCCTGCATAATTCCAGTGGCCATGACTATAGCCAATGTTAAACCATGGGGCTACACTCGGGTGACACAGGGATCTCTGGAGCTTGTCAGAACTCTGCTCCTTATTGGAACTTCCCCCATGTGCAAGGGAAGCTGACAATGGGCTCTGTACTGATCCAGTCCCGGGTACCAGGTTTGCCAACTCACTCGGCTGCTGAATTTCAGCACCACTGTTGTCCAAAAACAACAATGTACCCCTATTGGCTAACTTCCTTTGGCAACTTGACTCTTTCCAGGTAATGTGGGCAAATGGTCAAGTGCTATTGTAGGTGATCTTAGGAGTTAGAAACTCAGTCACACAGTGGATACCACTAGATGACTTGTCTGTGCAGACAAGGCTACGGCTTCAAGGAAGAATGAGACATTTGTCTACAGATAGGTAAATAAAACAGTTAAAATTAGAATCTGTAAAGAAAACTATAAAGTTCTGACATCTCCTAGGGCTGAGATACGACATCAGATATATTTGTAACTTTCTGCAAATGTTATCCTGTGGTGTTAGGCTTAGGTTAACGCGGGATCTTCAGAACCTGCAGAGTCGCTGCTTCTTACAAGACTTTTCCCCAGCTGGCCTGTGCAGAGGATGCTGATGCTGGGCTTCTCAGTCCGGTCCAATCCTGGGTACCAGGCTGGACAGTTCACTGGTCTGCTGCTGCAGAGTTTCAAGCATCAAAAATGAGAAACAATGTCCATCATTTCCAAATCTGAAAAATCCACCACCCAAACAACAAGAGCCCGACGTGAAGTAAGTCACTGCTTAAGTGACTTACTTAAAGCGCAGATTCACCCAAGGGGATCTTGGCGCTGAATAACAGATGTTTATTATTATCCAACTCAATGGTACTCATTTTCTTGCCCCTGCATAGAGTACTGGCTACTGCGATCACTGGCAGAAGTCTTCAGACAGCATATGCTTTAAGGTGAGAAGAGACTGACTGGAGAGCAGCAGTTACTTGCCTGGCCATAATGAGGAGGTGTGTACTGCTTGGCAGCATGGTAGCTGATGTCTTTGTGCCACTTCATAGGTCACTGACTTTAGTGATCACTGTCAGATGTCTTCAGGAGGCATATGCCTCAAGGTGAGAAGAGAATGACTAGGAAATTGCTGATGCTTGCCTAGCCATCAGGAGTAGGCCGATATTGCTTAGCAGCTTGGCAGCTGCTATCTTCAAGACTCTGCAGAGAGTCCTGGCTTCTGAGATCACTGGCAGATATCTTCAAGTGGCATAAGTCTCAAGGTGAGAAGAGGCTGACTGAAGACATCTGTTGTTTGCCTGGCAATCAGGAGATGGATGATACTGCTTGGCAGCATGGTAGCTGCTGTCGTCTTGCCCTTACATAGGGTACTGGCTTCTGAGATCACTGGCAGATTTCTTCACACAGCATATGTTTTATGGTGAGTAGAGACTAACTGGAGTGCAGCAGTTGCTTGCCTGGCCATCAAGAGGAGGCCTATACTGCTTGGCAGCATGGTAGCGCCTCTCTTCTAGCCCTGTATAGGGTACTGACTTCTGCGATCACTTGCAGATGTCTTCAGACAGAATATGCTTCATAGAGATAAGAGATTGACTAGAGAGCAACTGCTGCTTGCCTGGCCATCAAGAGGAGGTGGATACTGCTTGGTAGCAGGTTAGCTGCTGTCTTCGTGCTCCTGCAGAGGGTACTGGCTTCTACAGTCATTTGCAGATGTCTTCAGTCAGCATAGACTTCACGGTAGAAGAGGCTGACTGGAGAGCAACAGCCGTTTGCCTGGTCATCAAGAGGAGGCCAATTGGTACCTCTGAGTACCATGCCCACATAAAAGCACACCAAATACTGCCTTTTCCCAGTGAATGTCAAGATATTCCAATGTGGCTTGTAATATACAAGTTATGTCTGCTTTGGAGTATGCTATCCCTGTCACATTGGAGTGGTAGACTCAGATAAATATCCGTCTTAAAAAATGATAGGGTAACAGAAGGACATACATGGCAACAATTAAGAACACCAGCATGCTTCAAGCAGCAGAGGAGGACCAAGTCAGATTGCTCAGTAACAGTCAACTTGCGCCCTTAGCTTGCAAGTCAGCACATGGGCCTCTATCTTTCCCCTGCTCGGGCAAATCTAGCAGCATAGTCCCATGCTGCCTGAGTCACCTAGGACAACTCTAGAGCAGCCTGAAAACCAGTTGTGTGGTGCCTGCTGAGCTGATTTTCTTCCTGATACCAGCATGGAAGTATTAGTTGACTAAAAGTTGTACTTTTCCTTATGGCACAGTCGGGAATCTAATACAGATTGCAGGATATACTACAGGTCACCTCTTTGTAGCATGCACATCTTGGATGGTGATCTCAGTATATATTTAATGCCACTGACTTGTTTCAGGTAGTTTTCATCATTCATACATGTATACAAATGAGTGCATGCTGGAAAATGACAGAGTTTAATTCATAATATTGAGCCATGTTGGGACGGGAATGTTCCCTGCATGATGTACATTTGTGTCTCCTGCCCTGCATGCCTGAACTGCATACCTGTGATCCTGTTTTTTTGATTTCTGGTCATGCCACACACTAATCCTGTGTGCACACATTGACCTAGGACAGGTCTTTGACAATGATAGGTTCTTGATCAAGCCCTGAACTGAGAGGGGCGCATCAACCGAACTCTCATGAAGACATGGCACTACTGCCCCTGTCATGGGTTTCGTGTGTGGAGCACTGTGGTGACAGCGTACCATTGTTTGTGATTTAGTGACATGAGGCCCATTCACCTAAAGTTCCACTGCTCACAATGAGCATAGAATCCTGAACTCAACATCCTGTGGATTGTACATGAGTTAGATGTAATAGTGTGCCATGCATGAGTGATACCAGCCTGCCGGTTCCATTTTGAAAGCCCACGTCCTAGACCAGAGTACAAAATGCAGGAGAGGATGCTTTCTCCAGACAGCATATGTGAATTGCTGCCATTTCCTAGATGAGGGCGGGGGGCAGGGGCAATGGGCGGGGGGGCACCAAACGCTTTGGTGAGGAAAGAGAAGATAGGCTTTCCCTATAAGTGCCAACGCACATCCTGAAACATTGCTCTGTTAATGACTCTGGGCCCATTTTA
The DNA here is from genome assembly GCA_963921515.1 of Calotriton arnoldi. NCBI lineage: Eukaryota > Metazoa > Chordata > Amphibia > Caudata > Salamandridae > Calotriton > Calotriton arnoldi. The sequence goes on from CAWUFW010001566.1 coordinate 664,846, forward strand.
GAATTTGGCAGACAGGTTACTCTGTCACAAATGTGATGAATATCCCGTCCATCTTATTACAAGTGCAATAGGCTATAATGCACTTGTAATAAGGCAGACAGGATATTTGTCATGTTTGTGACTGAATAACCTGTCCTTTAAACTATAAATCAGGCTTTCTGACTGCTTTTGCCAGTAGATAGATGGCAAGGGGTACAGGGAGAGGCATGCAGTATCTGTTGTTAGGGAAAAGGAGCCTTTTGAAGGAACACAAGTAGCATTGTATCTCTCTTTCTGATCTCTGTAAGGAGATGTTGCAAATAGCTATGTGCAGCCTGCTCTCACCTCTTTGTATTTCTGTGGTGGGTACTCCACCTGGAGACTGTCTTGCTAGGCAGAGCATTCTTGCAGACAGAGGCAGGGCTGCAGTGTGGCCTGGGCAGGAAACCTGAAAGAGGAACTGACCCAAACTGGTTCCAACGAAGCAGTCAGGGAATGTCCATCCTCCATTTGCGATATCAGTATGCAAATGGTAGCTCAAGACCCATCGCTGGTTGTTTTTGTGGTCTTTTCTAATGAGGAGAGTGTACTCCACACAATACTTACGAAATACTATGCAGCCAACATTGGTGTTGCACTGGCAGACAACTCCTCAGAGATGAGGGAACATCTCCTAGAGTCTGAGCTGAAGGAGGAACTACTGGACTGTCCTTGGTACCAAGATAGTCTATCTGTGAGCGAGGGAAGGAAGAGCCAACCCTGCATGTGGAGCGGATCGTGGAATGGACTGGTATAATTGACCCTGGCATAGAGTCCATCTGATAGAGACACACTAAGCAAGTGTGCTGAATGACTTGCGATACTGCCGGATCAGACAGTGCGAAGGGGGCTAACTCACGAACAACCATGTTTTCAGAGCCTTTCTTAAAGGAAGTTCTCGGTCCAGTCATCGTAATTCAGTTGGTAGAGTTTCAAAGTTTGGGGGCCAAGTAGGCGACTGAATGGCCTCCCCATCTTGATCTGAGAATCTTTGTAACAGTCATACGGTGAGCTGAGGATGATCTGAGTAGCCTACTCAGGGGTCTAGGGTGAGGTTAAAGGCTGTAACAACACAGGGCTCTTGCTGTAAAGTGCTCTGTGCAAAATGCATATGAATGTACGCACTCACACCTGTGAACTAGGTATTTGTGCATTATTGATTGTGTCATGTAATTCTCTGTTTTCTGTGTAATAAATTACTTGTCTTTTCTACAAAAAGAAGCAGTGGGCTGGACATTGATCTTATTGCACTGCTTGGGGAGAGTGTGGTATTAATTCTAGAGCCTGAATGACCCCTGCACTCACCTCCCAGAGAAGCCTGCTTTTGAAATCTGAATTGCTATAATTTTCATCTGAAAGAAACACGTTAGTGATAGATTCCTTACCTTAGAATTACCCCCAGGCGTCAGACTGGATCCGGAAAAGTTTTCGTCAGCAGTACCCCTGCGCGTCAGAAGGTGGCGTCGTGCGGCTCCGCGTCCGTCGTTGGCATCGTGGTCGCTGAGATGACGTCGCGGCAGCTACTTAGACACCGCCCTCGCGTGCTGACGTCAGTTCTTTCTTTTTCCGCGCCAGCAAGCGCAGATCCGGAGAGAGCGGTACCCCCAGTCACTTTTTGACTGAGTTTTTTCGAGGCTTTTTGTCTCTATTTTTCGAGTCGATCGACTCCTGGTGCAGTAGGGATGCCCGGCTTCAAGTCCTATGACGACTGTCATCGAATGATGTCGGTGACGGACCCGCACAGCGTGTGTCTTTACTTCCTGGAGCACGACCACAACCCCAAGTCGTGCTCCGACTGCCGGGCCATGGCGCCGAAGACTTTGCGGGAGCGGTCCTGAAAGTTGCTGGAACTCTGGCAGTTGGCTCCGCGCCGTTCAAGGTCAAGGTCCCGTGGGAGATCAAGGGACCGGTTGCCGAGCCGCCACCACCGTTCATCGGGATCGAAGTCTTCGCACTCGGGGTCAGGTAAGGCGAAGCACTCAAAGAAGTCGAAGAAGCGCCGTCGCTCTCCGACTTCCCCTCGCCCGTCGTGCGACGCGGCTGAGGGTGCGGGTGGTACCTCCCCCGCAGCTCCGGCGGAGCCTACGCAGTCGCCGTCGGCCTACCCGCCCTTCCCGGGTCCGTCGGCGACTCCGGCCCAGCTGCAGGACTTTCTGTCAGCCATGGCTCGCCTCTTTGGGCCGTCGGGCCCCTCCGGTGTGCCTTCGGGCCCCGCGGGCCCGACTGGGGGTCCTAGACCTTTACTGCCGGCGGCTCCGGCATCACTGTCGGCTCCAGCGCCGCCGGACCCCGATGGATCCAGGCCTGGATCCCGGTCGACGCCGGTTGACCTTGTGACACCTCCACCGGCGTCGACCTGACCGGCACCACCTCCGACGTCGCCCGGCCCACCGGACGACGTCGCCCTCGGTTTCAGGCCCGAAGTGGATACGGCGCCGGACCGGCGTCGCACGACGCCGATTCTGACGCCGATGGGGGATTTCTATCCCTATGTCCGTCCTCCTTATTTTCGGCCTGTTTATCAGCCTTCGGAGGAAGGGGAGAACTGGAAGGGGTCTGAGGACCCTCTCGCAGCACAATGTGAGTTTGACCCGGACTGGGCAGAGGATTTGGGGAATGCCAGTGGTCTTGATACCTCTCCTGACCTTGGCATGCTGTCTCCTCCAACCGTGGCTACGGAGGAGGGTGCAAGTTACGCAGTGGTGTTGCGTAGGGCGGCCGAGGCCCTCCACCTCGCGCTCCCTACAGTGGCCGTCAGGACTAACCTCCTGACAGAAGTGCTTCAGCCGGCGGCTACCTCTTCGGAGCCACTGCTGCCCTTTAATGATGCACTTTCGGACGTTCTTTTGGGCACCTGGTCCAGGCCCAACACAGGGGCTCCTGTGGATAGGAACGTGGCCCGACGCCATCGCCCGGCCCCGGGCGACCCCATTTTCCTTTCCCAACACCCCACCCCTGAGAGCTTGGTTGTCCAAGCCTCTGCGTCCCCGAGCGCATTCCCTACCGCACCACCGGACAGGGAATCCAAGAAACTGGAGCATTTCGGTAAGAAGATTTTTTCTTCCGCCAGTTCAGGGCTGCGGTCTGTGAACACTGCATGCCTCTTGGGCCGTTATTCCCACTCTGTGTGGGATACTGTGGCGCGTGTGCTGCCTCAATTTCCGGAGGAGGCCCGGACAGTGCTCTCTCAAGCTATTGCTGAAGGGAGGGATGCAGCCAAGTTCACTATTCGTTGTGGCCTTGATACCGCCGACTCGCTGGGCAGAGCGATTTCCACGACAGTGGCGCTCCGTCGCCACGCCTGGCTGAGAACAACTGGTTTTTCTGGGGATGTCCAGAACACTCTAATGGACATGCCCTTTGATGGCATTCGCCTTTTCGGCAACAAAGCAGATAGTGCGTTGGAGCGTTTTAAGGACTCGCAGGCTACGGCCAAGTCCTTGGGCCTTTCCGGCACGCGCCCTCCTCAGCCTTCTGCTTTTCGCTCCTTTCGTGGCCACGGAAGGGGCGCCCCGACACGTTCGCTTCAGAGCCACAGGCCTGCGCAGCAACAGTCTCAGCGCGGACGTGGGACCCGCCGAGGCGGGTCAGGGGGCCAGCGGGCGGGTCAGTCCACCTCCACCCCAGCCACCTCTGCCTCCAAACCTTCCTAATCCGGTTTTTCAGGCCCATCAAACGCCTGTGGGCGGCAGGATTTGCCATCACCTCCCCCACTGGCGCACCATCACTTCAGACAGGTGGGTTTTACAAATAGTCTGAAGGGGCTACTCCCTCCCCTTCGAGACTACCCTTCCAGCCATGCCACCCCGGTACCACCGCATGTCGGGGGATCACATGGCACTTCTTCAACAGGAAGTCGCGGCCCTCTTAGCCAAGGGGGCCATTGAGCGCGTTCCTGCGCCAGAAGTAGGATGTGGTTGTTACTCCCACTACTTTCTGGTGCCCAAGAAGGACAAGGGCCTGCGTCCTATCTTGGACCTCAGGGACGTCAATCGCTTCCTCCGGAAGGAGAAGTTCATGATGTTAACTCTGGCTCAGGTCTTGTCTGCCCTCGACCCTGGAGACTGGTTGGTAGCGTTGGACCTGCAGGACGCATATTTCCACATTGCCGTCCTGCCAGCCCACAGGCGTTACCTGCGGTTTACGGTAGGCCACGAGCACTTTCAGTTTACCGTGCTCCCCTTTGGCCTTACCAGCGCCCCTCGGGTGTTCACGAAAGTGATGGCGGTGGTCGCAGCTCATCTGCGCAGATCAGGGATTCCAGTCTTCCCCTATCTTGACGACTGGCTGTTGAAGGCGGGCTCGCCCCGGACAGTCGTCTCCCACCTCCAGACTACGGTCGACCTCCTGCATTTGCTGGGGTTCTCCATCAATGTGCCGAAGTCGCACCTGGTTCCCTCTCAGAAGCTCCTCTTCATCGGAGCGGTTCTGGATACGACGCACTTTCGGGTCTATCCTCCCGAACGGCGAGTCCAGGATATTCAGGCTCTGATTCCGATCTTTCAGCCTCTATCCTGGGTTTCGGTCAGGATGACCCTGAGGCTGCTAGGCCTCATGGCCTCCTGCATCCTGCTGGTCGATCATGCCAGATGGCATATGCGGGCTCTGCAGTGGGACCTGAAGTTCCAGTGGGCGCAGCATCAGGGGAACCTGTCCGATTACGTCCAGATCTCGGAGGGCACTGCACAACAATTGCAGTGGTGGCTCACAAACCTGCATTGGGTCAATGGCAGATCCCTCTCCCTTCCCCAACCGGAGCACACAGTGGTGACGGATGCGTCCCTCCTGGGATGGGGCGGTCACATGGGAGAGGCGGAGATCAGAGGCCTCTGGTCTCCGGCTGAGTCCAGGCTCCATATCAACCTTCTGGAGCTCCGGGCGATCCGACTTGCACTGAAGGCATTCCTTCCCTCTGTCAAGGGGAGAGTAGTGCAGGTGTTCACAGACAACACCACCGCCATGTGGTACTGCAACAAACAGGGCGGGGTGGGGTCGTGGACCCTATGTCAGGAGGCCCTGCGCCTCTGGACATGGCTGGAACATCAGGGCATTTCCCTGGTGGTTCAACACCTGGCAGGTTCACTGAACGCCAGGGCGGACGAACTCAGCCGCAGGTGCATGATAGATCATGAATGGCGACTTCACTCGGAGGTGGCGCAAGGTCTCTTTCAACAGTGGGGAGAGCCTTGGTTAGATCTATTCGCCACCGAAGAGAACGCGCAATGTCAGCAGTTCTGCGCGTTGGAATTTCCAAGGCGGCACTCGCTAGGCGATGCTTTTCGTGGCGAGTGGAGTTGCGGTCTGTTGTACGCCTTTCCGCCTATACCACTTCTGCCCAGAGTGCTGAAGAAGATCAGGCGCGACCGGGCCCAAGTCATTCTTGTGGCTCCGGACTGGGCTCGAAGAGTTTGGTATCCCGAGCTACTCAGTATGACCATCGATCCCCCGATCCGACTGCCTCTTCGGGAGGATCTTCTGTCACAGCAGCAGGGGACGGTCCTCCACCCGAACCTGTCCAGTCTCCACCTCTTTGCGTGGAGATTGAGCGGCGGCAGTTGATTCCTTTTGACTTGCCTCCTGAGGTTTGTAATGTCATTCTGGCAGCCAGGCGTCCCTCCACTAAGTTGGTATACGCCTGCAGGTGGAACAAGTTTGTGGCATGGTGCACAGCAAAGACTGTGGATCCCCTTTCTGCCCCTCTTTCAGAAGTCCTTTTGTTTCTTCTTTCGTTGGCCCGGCAGGGCTCTGCTCTGGGCACTATTAAGGGCTACCTTTCGGCTATTTCAGCCTTAGGCTTCCTGATCAGCCCTCTCTTTTCAAGTCCCCTGTTGTAAATAGATTCCTCAAAGGCATTACTCATCTTTTCCCTCCTATTCCTTTCGTAATGCCACAGTGGGACTTGAACCTGGTTCTCACATATTTAATGTGCGCTCCCTTTGAGCCTCTTCACAACTGTCCTCTTCGTCTGTTAACTTTGAAGACTGCTTTCCTGGTTGCCATCACCTCTGCTAGGAGAGTGAGTGAGCTCCAGGCTCTTTCTTGCAAACCTCTTTTTCTGTCTGTCTATCCGGACAAGGTTGTGCTCAGAACACGTCCATCCTTTCTGCCAAAGGTTGTCACTGCCTTTCACATCGGGCAGACCATCACTTTGCTCACCTTCTTTCCGCCTCTGCATCCTTCTAGAGAGGAAGAGAGGCTCCACCGTCTGGACCCAAAACGTGCGCTCTCATTTTACCTCGATCGCACACGACAGTTCCGGGTGGATGACCAGCTCTTTGTTGGCTACGTAGGCGCCAAAAAAGGTCGGGCCGTACACAAGCGGACTAACTCCAGATGGGTCGTCTTGTGTATTAAAGCCTATTGTTTTTTTGTAAAACATTTTTTATTAAACAAAAAACACGCATCGACAATATCAGGACAATACAAAGGGAGCAATACACAAAGCATCATTGGTTCACTAAGCGATATTTCAGAATTTACTCATACATGAGGAAGAGTCTGGGGAGACTGGGGGGTAGTCATGGACAGGGGCAAAGGAGGTTGACATATTTCTCCACGATAAGAGTTCCACTTGCCCCACACACGAGACCACTTTTTGGGACATCCACGCGATATATACACAGTTTTCTCTCTAAACATTGCCCAGTCCATATCTTTTTCCCATTCTTGTGTCGTGGGCGGGTTACTCGCCCCCCAGCGTTGTGCAATATTCCTCTTGGCCAACATTAGCCCCAGCGTTACCCACTGCGTCAAACCGACATTTAAATTAGTTGGTTCCCAGATGTTGAGGAGACATCTACGGGCCTCCACGTGGAGCTGCACCGACAATACAGCATTAATAATGTCATGGATGTCCCGCCAGTAAGTTTGGATCTGGGTACATTCCCAAATTATGTGGAAAAAGGTTCCCAGCTGGTCACATCCCCGCCTACAGGTGCCCTCCCCCACCCTTCCCATTCGCACCAGTTGAGGTCCCGTTATATAAATACGGTGGAGAAGTTTTAGCTGGACGAGGCGGAGACGAGCAGATATTGCTACCACTCTGGGAGAGGAAACTGCCTCCTGCCATTCCTCATCATCCATTTCTATACCATCCCCAGTCCACTTCTCTCGGAGGGCCTGGAGAGGGTCCGAGATGTTGTTGACCAGTTTTTTGTATATCAGGGAAATGGTACTGTCAGGGAGATGGCCATCTAGCACTCTATCCTCTAGTGGGGATGTTTCTGGCAGTGTGGTCCCGGGTTGTAAGTGTGTACGGAGCGCGTGTCGGACCTGTGTGTATCGGAAGCGTTCTGATTCCGCCATGTTATATTGTTGCTGCAGCGCTGCAAAAGATTTAATGTCAGACGTGTCCCACAAATCTCCTATTCTTGCGATACCTATGAGTTCCCACTTGTCAAATCCTTTACTCCTCCACAGGTCCCCCAGTTGTTCGGAGTCCCATAGTGGCGTTGCGAGTGTTAGTTTTCGTCTCCAGCCCAGGCGAGTGGTTGCTGTGTGCCAAACGTGTACTGCATGTTTAGTGGGGCCCGTTAGTGGATATCGCCGGGGTTTGGAGTAAAGGGCTCTACTGAAAGTCCCACCAGAGAGGAGCCACCTATCCATGTTATATCCCGGGTCGTGTTGCTGGGCATAGGTGCAGTGATTAATGGCGGACAGATGGGACGCCCAGTAATACAGCTTTATATCTGGGAGGCTAATGCCTCCATCATACCAGTTCAAGGAAAGTTTGCTGAGAGCAATACGAGGTCTACCACTCCAAAGTAGATCTCGTTGGAGGCTCTCGACCTCTCGGAAATATGACGCGGGTATCGGATCCATGGAGTTTTGCAGGACGTACAGGAACCGGGGCAGGGACATCATCTTAAAAAGGGCGGCCTTACCTAACAGGGAAAGAGGAAGCGACTTCCACCTGGCTATATCTTTGCGCAGCTGGATCAACGGGGGCCGAAGGTTACGGGAATAGCGAAGAGATGGATCCAAAGACAGAAAGACACCCAGATATGTAAACCCTTCAGTACAGGTTTGTAAAGGGCACCTACGTGGCAGGAGCGGAGGCTCACCTGTCACCACGAACAGTAGGGATTTGTTCCAGTTTATGGAGTAACCGGAATAACGTCCAAAAACCGTGAAGATATCTAAAACCACTATTAAGGATCTCCTAGGAGAGGCCAGATACAGGAGGATATCGTCCGCGTAAAGGGAAATCCGGTCATCCCACTCCGAAGACCAGCGCATACCCCTGATCCTCGGATCCCCCCGTATCCATGCTGCCAGTGGCTCAAGCGCTAAAGCAAACAGCAATGGGGACAGGGGGCAGCCCTGACGGGTTCCTCTGCCCAGCTCGAATGTGGCCGACTTCTTGTTGTTGACCACCACTTGGGCCATAGGTTTGGAATATAGTAGCTTCACCCATTGAATGTATTTAGGACTAAACCCCATTTTTTCCAATACTGCCCACAGGTACGCCCATTCGATAGTATCGAATGCCATAGCTGCGTCCAGGAGACTATAACTGCCGGTTCCAATATAGAGGCCGCCCTACCCAGGACCCCGTGCACCCTGCGTATGTTCAATGCCGTGTTACGGTGCGGTATAAAACCTGATTGATCCGGGTGGACCAGGGTCTCAATCACTGTCACCAGGCGAGTAGCGAGTAGCTTAGCTAGGATTTTGGGCTCCGCATTTAACAGGGATATCGGTCGATAAGAACCACATTCTGTCTTGGGCTTACCTTCCTTATGGATGGTAACTATTGTAGCAGTACGCTGGTCTAGCGGCAATATGCCCGCCTGATTCGAGTCCTCAAACATGGCTCGCAGATACGGGGCTAGTACGTCCGGCTTAAGCTTGTAAAGTTCTATTGGCAGTCCGTTAGGGCCAGTGGCTTTACCCGGCTTGAGTGACCGTATTGCTGCCGCTATTTCATCGTTGGTTATGACCCTGTCCATAAAGTCGTGTTCAACCCCCGACAGTTTAGGAAGAACAATATCGGTAAGCATCTGGCGGGAGTCCTCCATAGGGTAAGGAGCTACCGATGTATAGACAGCCTTAAAGTGGGTCGCGAAAGAGTCTACAATTGCCTGCGGGTCCGACTGGGGTTCCCCTCCTGCCCCCGGAGTTCAGGTACTAATCTACTTGCCCACTCTCTCTTATCCAACCAGGCCAAGAGTTTCCCGGCCTTATCGCCCATCTCATATATCCGGCCCTGAACCGCTCTCCCCATAGCCAGCGCCTGATCTGTCGCTAGTGCCCTGTATTCCTGTTGTTTGAGTTTGAGGAGGTGGAGTTTATCGGGTGTAATGTCCAGTTCCAGATCTGCCTCAAGTCTCCCAACCTCCGTCTCTAGCGCCACCAACTCTCTACGCTGCTCCCTCTTTTCCCCGATATTAAAGATAGAGCCTGGCCCCGTATCACTGCCTTAAATGCCTCCCAAAGTGCCCGAGGGGACTCCACCGATCCTTCATTCTCCTTAAAATAGTTATCAATGGCCGTAAGGAGCTCCTGTCGGATATGAGGATCGCGTAGGTACCACGGATTGATGGGGGCCACACGTCCCACTTGTTGATATCCGATTGACAATTGGAGCCACAACGGCGAGTGGTCTGAAATGCCCCTAGCTAAATGTTTTATCTCACTAATTTGGGGAATTTGGGATGCAGGTAGTAGAAAGTAATCGATTCTGGATAGACTCCCGTGAGCCCCGGAGTGGAAGGTATGTTGGGAAGTGTCAGGGTGGAAGACCCTCCACCCATCTGCCAGCCCCATGGCGTCTAAGAAGTCGGGGAGCCAGCCCTGCGCGCGGGGGAGATCCCGCGGAGGGTAGCGATCCAGACCTCCCGAAACCACCGAGTTGAAGTCCCCTCCCAGCACCAGGAGACCCTCCGGGACCTCTAGCAGCAGCCTACCCAGATCCCTAAATGTGATTGCCTGAAGGCCCGGGGGGACATAGACCGATAGGAAGGTGACAGGGTGGCCCTCCCAAGTGCCCGAGACTCCAACATATCGCCCTCTATTATCTGACCAAGTGTCTTGTACCACCAGGGGAAAAGTTTTTTTCATCAAGATACCAACGCCCCGGGAGCCTGTGGTGAAACCCGCATGTGCTAGCAATATGTAACCCCTCTATGCAGTGCTCTACATGTGTCTCCAACTAGGTGTGTTTCTTGCAGTAAGACAATGTCAGGTGCCCGGCGCCTGACGTCCTGGAGAACAATATTTCGTTTAATCTTGTCTCTCAACCCATTGACATTCCAACTCAACAGCCTAACCCCCTTGACTCCGACTGGTGCCATATCGCGGTTTACTGAAATTCTCTAAGTGCATTGTCACTCCCCCAATCCGTATGTCTGTGTCACTTTCTGATGCAATCAAAACTTCAAACAAAAAATTTAACAGTCCCGCCCAACACCCCCCCACCCTGCTGCCCTGCCCACTGGGCTTAGAACTGCCCATAAAGTTGCAGAGTGCCTGTCGCCCAACAGAATAATCAAGAAAGATAAGAAAACCCTAGAAAAAGGGGGGGGGGGGGAGGCAGAGTCCGTCCCAGCCCAAATTATCTACTTTGTACCCACACATTATAAACGCCACATTTCCATTTACGTCCACCTACTACGCAACAATAATTCTAGAAGTCCTCGACCTCCTGTCTGCATTCACCCCAGACTGCAAGAAATATACGTGGCCGGCCATTGGTTGCGTGTCCTCTCAGGCCGGTTGACTGTTATCCGTGCCCCCCCCCCCCTGTTGTGCCGGGTTTCTCCCTCCCCTGCTCTCAATCCAGTCTGCCGCTGCCTCAGGGTGTTCAAAAAACCACACTCGCCCATCCGCCTCGACCCGGAGACGGGCAGGGAACAGCATGGAGTACTTCATACCCTGATCCCTGAGGACACGTTTAATTGACATGAATGATCGCCTTTGCCGCTGTACCCTTTGGGTGAAATCCGGAAAAAGGAAATGTCTGAGTTCTCATAGCGCAGGGGGGTGCCAGCTCTAGCGTTCTGAAGAATAACGTCTCTGTCCCGGAAGTTCAGTACTCGCGCCAACATGGGCCGCGGGGGAGCGCCCGGTTTGGGACGGCCGCCCGGGACCCTGTGGGCACGTTCAATGACAAAGAACTTACTGAGGCCCTTGGGTTGCAGGTGTTTAAGGATGAGGTCTTCCACAAAGAGGTCTGGAGTGAGCCCCTCCGCTTTCTCCGGGACCCCAAGGATGCGCAGGTTATTGCGACGCATGCGGCCTTCGTAGTCATCCAGCTTAAGGTCGGTAAGGTGGCGGAAATCCTGGAGCTCCTTAATCGCTCCCTGCATTTGTGAGACATCCTCCACGAGGCTGGCCGTTGTAAGTTCCACTTGCTTAACCTTTTCGTTCAGCTTGCCCATATCCGCTCTGATATGGTTGACCTCTATAGCCACCGTGTCCAGAGAGGTCTTGACTCCCGCTATGGCGGCCATAACGTCGTTGAGCGAAATTTCCTGCTCCTCCTCAGCTGTTCCGCCGGAGTCTCTGGGTGCCCTGGTCTGTTGTGAGTCTTTCGGGACTGTATACCGGTCTAGCTTGTTTGACTGCGTTGCCTTGGGTCCCCTGGCCCCCGTAGTCTTGGCTCATTCCGCCATGTTCCGCCTCCAGCTGCTCTTGCTGATATAGTCTGTGATGTGACGCGGTCTCTCCTGGTTGGTAAGGCAAGCAGGGGGTGCTTTCCGCCAACGGGCTTCAGGTCCCCCAGTCGTCTCCCCTCCAACTAATTAGTTCTCCTGTCCGAGTTGGTTGCCCCTCGGTCTTTGCCGGGGCGTAGAGATCCGGCGGTGGGGGCTGCGGACGCCTGCACAAACGCCGCTCCTTGGGGGTCCCTGTCAATATGGGGTATGTACTCAAGGCCCCGGTACCGGTCAAGACATCCCTGGAAGACTCGGGGCCTCCGACCGGGTGTGGGAGCCAGTAGGTGTTCAGTGCCAGAGGTGGGTCGCCGCCATTTTACTTCTCGCGGCCCGCTCCCTATCGGAATGTCCCACCGTCACTCCAGCACTTTGGTATGGCGCCCCGCTCACCTTCGCCGTCCCAAGTCCCCCACCTGTCCCACCTCCAACTGAGTCGTTCTCCTATCAGTGCTGGCTGCTCCTCCGTCTTTGCCGGGGTGTAGAGATCCGGCGGTTGGAGCTGCAGATACCGGCAAAACGCCTTTCCTTAGGGCCACCGTCGATGGGAGGTATACACTCAAGGCCTCGGTACCGGTCAGCTAGGAGATTCGGGGTTTTCGACCGGGCGGGGGAGCCAGTAGGTGTTCAGCATCTCGCGGCCCGCTCCCCTCGCCCTTATCACAATGTCCTCCGTCACTCCAGCCCTGCGGTATGGCTCCCCGCTCACCTTCGCCACCTCCGCTGTTGGTCCGTATGGTTGCTGTCCGTGTGCTTACTGTCAAGGCGACCCAAGGCTCCAGAGTCCCTCCGTCCGTTCCTCACGCCGCTGCGCCGCCGCAAGGCAGTAGGGGTCCGGTCGTAGCCCCTCACCCGGCCTGACTCGCCACTGTGCGTCCCGGCCGCGGGCCTCACCGTAGGCCGAGACCGCCGGAGCCGATATTTCTGCTTCTGGGCGCACCTCAGACACCGGAGTCGGCTGGATGAGCCCCGGAGGTGGTCCGGTCGCCGAATCTGTCGAGGGGTACCACGGATCAGTACTCAGGATAGTCGTGGGCTAGAACGAGCGGCGGAGCCTTCTTACAGCACGGCCATCTTCAGTCCGCGCTTGGCCACGCCCCCTAAAGCCTATTGTTCCCTGGCGAAAAAGGATTCTCCGGTGGGGCTGCGCGCCCATTCCACCAGGGCGACAGCTGCCACTACGGCATTGGGACGTGATGTCCCCTTACAAGACATCTGTCAGGCAGCTACGTGGGCCTCGTTGCACACTTTTACTAAGCACTATTGCCTGGACAGCCAAGTCCGGAGAGACGGCTTCTTTGGCCGTTCTGTTCTCCGGGACTTCCTGGTGTGATCTTAGTTCGCAGACCCACCACCGGGGTTGGTATTGCTGGGGTATCTATTCTAAGGTCAGGAATCTATCACTAACGTGTTTCTTTCAGATGAGCAAGTTACTTACCTTCGGTAACGATATATCTGTAAGAAACATTAGTTAGTGATAGATTCCTACGCACCACCCATCCTCCCCGTTCTGCGAACTGATTTCTAGGGTTAAGGTCATCCCTTTCAGGGCCCTAGTTTCAATGCACCAGTGGTCAGTATCTTGCATGGCTCTGCGTTCCTGGCGCGGAAAGTCGTGTACAGAACTGACGTCAGCGCGCGAGGGCGGCGTCTAAGTAGCTGCCGCGACGTCATCTCGGCGACCACGACGCCAACGACGGATGCGGAGCCGCACGACGCCACCTTCCGACGCGCAGGGGTACTGCTGACGAAAACTTTCCGGATCCAGTCTGACGCCTGATAGTAATTCTAAGGTAAGGAATCTATCACTAACTAATGTTTCTTACAGATATATCGTTACCGAAGGTAAGTAACTTGTTCATTCTGCAGGTACTTGATCGTTTTTTGCTATTTTATAAAACTCAAATTATAGATAGGGACCTCAAAAATGAAAATGACCTAAACCTCTCTGTATTTTGAGGTGGCCTGCATAACAGCTTTAAGGTTAATGTACTTAAGATGTATGTCTTTTATTTATTTGTGAATAACATATTTGATGATAGTTGTGTCCCTGCAGACTTAGGGTCCATTCAAAGCACCGTGTGTGATAGTGCTATCCAGTATTCATGGATGACGTAACAGTTCCAGGAAAGTCAAATGAGTTAAATAATAATTGCATTACACCTTTAAATTGAAAGTTGGAAACATTTTTACCTCATTTATGTTGTTTTGAAAACAGAGACATTTCTTTATGGCATCCATGGTAAGGAATTGGTCTCCAGTTATGACAGAGAATGAATAGTTTGTGTTGTCCTACAGTTGTAAAAACAACCATTATTTTTCACAAAGTACAAAAATAAGAAAAATCAAAATTGTACAGTGAGATGCATAACTTGAGCTAATAAAGAACCTGCTAGGCTTTCGCTGGCTTACCACTGTCCCAGCCCTATGCCCACGGCCTACCTCTTTGTGAATTGTGTTGTATTGTATTTTAATATAATACGGTTTACTACCCCTATGTGGTGCACTGAAGCGCATAAAGAACCTGCTGGGCTGGCACTGGCTAACCACTGTCCCAGCCCCATGCCCACAGCCTACCTCTGTGTGAATTGTGTTGTATTGTATTTTAATATAATACGACGTACTGCCCCTATGTGGGGCACTGAAGCACTTGCCTACATGGTAAGCAGACTACACTGTGTAGGGTGTGTGGTTGGAAGGATGTTGTCTTTGTTTTGATACTGTGTGGGAAATGTTTCCGTGTCGTGCGTGAGAACCACCAAGGTGCAGGTGTCATGTTATGGGATGCAGGGCTTAGCAGTGTGATGGATGAAAGAATGTGGGGAATAGGCGTGCAATGTATGGTTTTCAGTAAGCTGGCAGCTTTGAGCATCTCTGAGAGTCCCTTTATGGTATTTGTTATGCTTATAGTTCACTTAACTGGTTACTGCACTCGGTTATCCAATCTGAGATATTTTATTTCAAGTTAATGGTCCTTAGCAGGCACAGCTTAAAGAGAGAAATAATGGAGAGATCTGCTGGGATGGACTTAGTTAATATCATCCCATATCGGATTGTCATTGTCTGATGTAAAGAAGCAGTCATAGTGTATAGCTAGTTGGGCCTGCAGTGGTGGACTAAATTATAATCCTCTGTTGGCCAGCAGCATGTGGCAGATCTCTTCAGTTATTACATGCCTATTCAATTGGTGATGGGTGGTTTATTTGTTGTGGACGGGTTCAGTAGTGGGTGACGGACATGCCCCTTAGCAGTTTTGTTTTATGTGAATGTAAGAGTGTCAAGCAGTAAAAGGGAATTATTATGCAGCCTATATGAATCACAGTAGACTGCCCAGCCGCAGAGTGTTATGATTTTACTATTAGTATGAGGTATATATTGTATTTGTATTGTAATTGCATTTAAATAGCACTTACTACCACACAGGAGGTGTTGCAGTGCTTTACGACGAACCGCGCTTCTCTGGATTGCAGAGTTAGTAGGTTTTTGGTTATTGGGATTAGTCCTGCACTCTTAAGTAAAGCCTACCATGCTTTTACTTCAGTTTCTGTGTGGTAGGTAAAATTAATAGGAGTTAGGTGTGATCTTTAGTGAGGGGGTAGGGTATGTGAATTCATGCATTGGTTGACAGTTTTAACAGATAAGCTACAGAAATTAGGTATTGTCAGAATGCAGAGGTATGACTATTAAAGCAGAGATTGTGAGCTTAGAAATGGGGTGTTGCTAATCCCCACAGATGCAATAATAGGGGTTAAGACAAAACATATATGTGGCTTACAGTAGGCCGTGCTGTGAGAAAGGGTGCATGCAGGCGATGGAAAGGAAGGAGAGATTTGTTCGAAAGAGAGGTGCGTCGACGATTAGAAGTTTTAAGTCAAGGTCAGTTTTCATCTAGGGTTTTTAGGAATATTGTAGAGGCTTTATGAGATAGCATGCAAAACTGTACAAGAAAGGAATAGTATTTGCAGCATGTGTTACAGGACCACTGTTTGCCATGAGAACCCAAAATATGCTCACACACCACCACCACCACCCACAGGTAACTACAATTTAAATATGGTTTCATTTCCCCATAAAGTCTGATGGAGAACACCATCAAAACAGGAATGTGGTATTTTAAATGTTTATTCTTGAGATGTTCCTCTACTTTCCCTTCAGTATTGAGGGCTGGACGAAGGTGAACCGTGCCTGTTTTAGTGACCTTGTGTGAGGTGATGCTTTTCAGTGCTTGTAGCACCGGGCTCGCCTCCAACCTCGAGCACCCACAACACAAACACAATGAAGTGCAAGATGTTGCATCTGGCTGTCATGTAGCATTCCTGTGGCAGCAATCGGGCACACAAAGCAAAGGACCTGCCCAGAGGCTCCCTTACCTGAGCAACAGAAGCTGTAGTGTCACCCATCCACCAAAACTGCAGTGCTCAGGAAACATAAGTAATCAGCAGCGACTTTCTAAAATGTGCGCAGTCGAGCTTACTCTGCCTCAAGAACGCCTCCTAAAAACATTGACTTTCAAAGTGACCCCCAAATATATACCATAAGCCAAAGAATATACCTAGTCATACAGGTACAAACACTAGTACCACCATCCATCCCTCCCACTGCAAATCCACAAAATGAAAAGGAAACCAGAATTTCGCTTTATGTGATGTGCATAGATTTGCGTCCATGCAGCCAAGCTGAGCAGCCCTCCAATGGCACTTGTTTGTGAGAATCCCGCAGACGATGGTTGACCAAGCCGAACTGAAACCCATGCACTAAGCAGAGCTGCTTCTATAGGTGGGCGAGCCAACAAATTAACAAGTAGAGCCGAGCCAGAGATGAGCAAGGGTCTGGCTCTGCTCTCAAAGAGCCCTGAAAATGTTTGCTATGTGAATCATACAACAAACATCACATAAAATATGATAAAGGCTCTTCAGAATTCAAAAAGTGTTCTTCTTTAACATGCGAAAGCTTTGACATTAATACGTCACATTGCAGCACTGTTGAGAAGTGCTTATTTAGTGATCGTTTTTAAACATGAACCATCAGTGAACTAAGAGGCAAGACAGTTGTCATGTAAACACGTATGTGTCACAGATTATTATAAAGCAACATTATAGTCTATTAAATCAAATACAATAGGTTTTTGTACAGCTGGTATCCTGAACTCACATATTTGAGAGTGCTCTCTCATTCACGACAATGAAAAAAAAAGAAGTTTTTGATGAAATAAAATATTTGCCCAAGATGATACAATTTAAGCAGGGAAGCTGCGATTTATCCCTATATTTTGGTTTCACTTTGTACAAATCAGCTTGTAAATGGGTATCTATTTGCCTCTCCTTATGTAAAGGCTTTGTTTTTACTTGTGTGCATTTTTCTGTTGTTTGGCACAAACTCGACCTGAAGGTGTTGAAGTGCTTTACATGTGCACCAGTACCATTACATAAGGTCATATTAATTGTTTATAGGCAAGGGGAGGCGTTGTTTCCCAGTTCCAAACTCCGTGGATCTGGCCCTAATGCCATATCCTGGGTAGAGAGAGGGTGGCAGGCAGATGTCACATGAAAGCTTGGCTCGTTATGGACTCCTGGTTCCTACAGGACCTCATTCTGAACCAGCCCAAGCTTCCAGCTCGAGCCTGGCTCAAGCTTTCAGTGGCTCACCCACCTCTAGCTGCTGCAATGATAAACTGGTAAATACCCATCTGACTGACTAAGCTAGAAAGTGTAACAGTTATGCAAGCCGGCAACAAATTTAATACATAACGACTTCCCACAACATTTCTTTGCATTATGGCAATTATTGTATAGCAAAATAATTCAAATATTCAATTGAGAAAAAGACTTGAGACTCAATTATAACTTTGGCAGGCCGACTGCTGGACCGCCATTGCGGCGGTTGGGAGTATGCCGCCAAGCCTGCGGCACCCCGACCGCCACATTACGAGTTAACCGCCAGGCTGGCGGTGTTGTGGTGGAGGTTTTGCGGCAGTGGTGCCACTGCAGCATCATGCTTCGGCTCATAGAAAGCCTGCTGCACATGCTGCCGCCCTGGCACCGCCTCTTGCACGTTGGTGCACTTTGTATCATGCACCAAGTCGTGCATGGCACCCAGTGCATGCACGACAGTACAAGAAGAGTGGGGCTCAACATGTGCCCCCATTCACACCCCATAGGTTATACAACGCCCTAGGGCCCCTTCCCTGCCTTTCTGCCGAACTTTTTATGGCGGGGTCTGCACCATGAAAAGGTTGGCGGTAAGGCAGGCCAGAATTTGCACGGCAGTGCCGGCATCGGCACTGCGGCAGAGACCGCCACTTTCCGCCCCGATTGAATCCAGAATCCTGGAGGTGGTGGCAGTCTTGTGTTGGGCTTGTGACAGTCCAACCACCAACCTCATAATCGGGTGATCAGACTGACAAGGAGGCGGCGGTCGGACCGCCACTGCGGGTACGGCTGTCTTGGGACTGCCATACTCGTAATCAGGCCCTTGAATCAAAGTGATAAAACTTCAACCAATGCAATTACGTTTTGTTTAGGTCCTCTGTGACCCGAACAAGTTTTTGAAAAGGAACTAAATAGCATGCAACAAACATGAGGTAGAATTCAAGCCTCCCAGCGCCATGAAAAGGCTTTACTTTTTACAGCTTGCATCACTGAGTACCCCCCAGATGGCCCTGTTCCCAACTCCAGCAAACAGAAATATCCCTGTGCTAGGTTTAGTTTACGCTCACTCTAGTGTCCGTAAAAACAACAACATCATTTGCAGAAAAACCACCCTGCACTGGCTGCCTTTTCAAAGAGGCCAAGGGGGACTGGGGGGCAGCCGATCATAGGGAGTCCTGCCCCCCGGGTATTTTGGGGAAGTGGAGCAGTCGGACTTCTCTGGGTTTGGGCTGTTTTTGGGCTACTTATGTAGCCCAAGGGTATATATACTGCCAGTTTGAGGTACTAGCCACCATTTTGTCGTGGTGACACGGTGACTGGTACCTGGTAGTTAGCAATTTTGTCCCACCCTCCCGTCCCTATTCTTACGTTTCGAGGGTTTCCTTGTATCATACATCATTTGCGTTGGGCAAGCTTTGTTGCAGACAGGTGTGCAAAAGGGGTTATGTTGTTAGAGTTGTCGCTTTGAAGCAGGTGCATAGGCAGAGAAGCTGCCATAGTTTATAGAAGTTTATTGTTCTTGTGAGCTGCAATTCAGGCTGAAGGAGAATGGGTAGGCAAGTTCACACCTGAGTGAGCCAGGAAATTTAAGGTTCTCTAAGAAGTTTAATTGCTTAAGCGGTTCACAGATGTAGTAAAGAGGAAAGCGATTTTAAAGGTCTCAGTTGCAGTTGACCAGCTCTGGAGCAAGTACGATATTGCTGATTTAAGTTGTTGTGGTGGGACAGGATATTTTAGGGGTGAGGGTAGCTTAACATAGGTGAGTAACTTTGTATAGTGAGGTTGTAGTTTCGTAAGTCAAAGGCCAAGGTTATTTTTGTAATGTGTACCTGTTTCGATAAAGCGGCCTTTTTCACATAAACCTGGTGTCAGTGGTCTGCGCTGCTCTCCTTTTCCCCAATAGCCGATTAACATGGGCCTTGGACTCACCTACCATACCTACCATACTATGGCTACACTCAATGTTCCACTGTTCCAGGCATGGCTGAAGATGCTGATCCAGCGGGTTACTAGCAACAAGCATTCATACACCAAATATTCACTTGGGCCCATACATTCATACTACGCTAGCAATTTCCGCTGATGGGTCAGTTGTACTCTTTATCAAAATCCCTGCTACCAATTACTTTTCTGATTGAAGAGTAATGACTTACCAATGGACCCCTCATTAATTGGGAGATTTAAAATGAGTGACATTCAATACAATTCATAATTTCTGAAATAATCACTGAGTCAGGAAGTTTCAAAATGTTTATCTAAAGATTTAGCAGAGTAAATTACAAACAACACGATACTTAATCGTATATCAAGGATGAAGCATAATAATCAATTATTAATCAATGACAGTCCCTCAGAAAGGAGAAGATAGAAACAGCAGCGCAACTAAGGTTTGCATTTATATTTACCTAAAAGTGCGAGAAACAAACCCCTTGGCCAAGGAGTTGGAAAGGTAGGACCCAGGAAGGATGAAGAGCAAAGACCTCCTCCAGGTTCAGGACAGGACCGGTGACCTCTCTATCAACGACGCCTGCGTCGTTCCCCTCTCTGATACTTCGCTTCTCCTCGAATTCTCCCGTGTCTTCCTTCTAATGTACTTCGCCGCCCCCACCTCAGGACCTCTCTGGACAGCGGTTCAGTCTGCAATCGATCAGCTCGTCATGGATCTCGAACTTCGAACTAACTCCGCTTGAGCGTCCTAATGCTAACTAATTAGCTAATTCTATATCTATTATACCCTTCTACGCCCATGTACCTCCCATTAATGTTGCAAAATATGGGTCCACTACTTCTGATTGGACGGGGACAGGGGGTTGATCCTCACACCATATTGATTTAATTCAATTTCTTTAGGCCCATTG
The DNA here is from genome assembly GCA_963921515.1 of Calotriton arnoldi. Classification (NCBI taxonomy): domain Eukaryota; kingdom Metazoa; phylum Chordata; class Amphibia; order Caudata; family Salamandridae; genus Calotriton; species Calotriton arnoldi. The sequence continues at coordinate 685,024 of CAWUFW010001566.1, forward strand.
TTTTAAAATACCGCCCATCACAATTAATACATTTGCTTTATTTCCCACCCGTCTCATGACAAAGTTTATTACAATGTTTATATAATTTGTTTCTTTCGGTAGGGACATCGTGGAGTACAATAATGTTGGCCATCAGGTCATGGCCTTGGACGACGTCCAGGTTGACTTCATCCTCTCCTCTGTGCAGCCTCGCAGGGCGCATGCGCAGAACCATTGTCTCTCGAGTTTTCAGTTCAACCAACCCGGGCCCATTTACGAACTAAAAAGTCAAAGAAGAAAATATTAAAATCACAAATAAATTGTTTCACTGTATACCCACTCTTTCTACTCTATTCCCATTTAGTTATAAATTCTATCCCGCATTAATAGTGTTAGGATACCACAGTTTATTTGCAACATGTAAGCAAGCTGTAGCACGTGAAAACATTAAGCAGCCATTTTAATACACACTGCGCAGAAGCAAGGATCTCCCTCCAAGCAAAGAAAGACGTCACACCATGTGATATGGTTGACACATGCGCAATAGGTTTCCCGCGTTTTAGCGGCCATTTTAGATTAGACAAGTGTTATTTGTTAGTTTAAACACATAGGCAAGCTTCCTTCTACTTGTATTCGTGTGTGTGTTTGTTAGTACGAACATTACAAAGATTAATAAATTAGTACTGTGAGAAGATTGCTTCCGAGCAAGTCTCATTTGTGAGTTCTTGCTCCATCAATCCCCTCTCTGATGGCGTTTCTGAGCCATCAAACTACTACCCACAACCAGATGCCAACTTTTAGCATAAAATTGTCTCAGCTTCATTTTTACACTTTCTATTTTTCACATCTCCTTTCAGTTTCTTGTATAATTCACTTCTCAAATCTTCTAATTCAATTTCGTCAAACTTTCGCTTCTTTCCTTTTCCTGTCACATTATACGATTCATTCTTTCTACAACATTTGCACCATATTATTATTGCCAGTACTATTATTGCTATCCCTGCTAAGGGTACTAATATTTGACCTATAAGTCCTTTCCCTACATTAGCAACCCAGGTACCAATTGACGTAATGCTATTTGTCAATCTTTCCCATACACTATCAACTTCCAGTGGTTTTAGTTCCTTCTCAAGTTTAGTTATATTCTGTATATATGTTCCAATTTCTGCACTTTTATCAGGTATGTAAGTGCAACAGTGTTTCGTCTTCAATAATTTACAGACTCCGCCCTCTTTTGCTAATATTATATCAAGAGCAAGTCGATTTTGCATAACCATAGATCTAATCGCAACCATCTCTGCATTAATCATTAAAAATCCTCCAGCAGTGTCAGGTGATAAACGATCAACCACTGTAGATAATTTACATATTTTTCTTGAGTTCAGAATTATTCCCACTGAAGGTATCAATGCACCGAATATATCACCTACAATTTCAGAAAAACTAGCTCTTTTACTACGTGTTAATTCACTATTATTTTCATTGCTCCCAGTGTTCCTTTTTACATGGTATATTTTTGGAAATACTATTCCAAAATAACAACTTCCATACCACCGTGCAGGAAGCCTAAAGTAAGCCTTATTCCCACACACATAATAGATTCCAGGAAAAACTGAATCTGTTCCTCCTTTTAATCCCCAACCTCCAAGAATTAAGAAATTGTGTTCACATTCACTGGTACCGATGAAAATATATATATATATTTTTTTAAATATATTTCTTTATTGAGTTATTGCTCCAAATCAGCAGCTCGCATGTAAAATAGTTACACAGTTTGTCCACCTCAGCCGAGGCGGTGTACGTTACATTGGTAATACATGGCAAAAATTAGATCTGCGTTGACATCCTTGGAGATTCCTCTATCGTCCTTGTTTTCTTCGTTTTGTGTTCTTTACATGCTTAAACATAACTTCAACTGTGTTAAACTCCCCCCGCCTCCCCCCCCTCTCCGGTGCTCTCCCCCCCTCTGCCGGGCCTATGTAACTGATGGTCTATGCAGCTTAGTGTTCATGCGGGGGCACCCTGTGTTTCCCCTCGTCGTCCTGTGGCCACCCCCTCTGCGAAAGACACCTCGCCTGAACCTTCTGGTATGAGTTGGGAGTTTTGTCCTGCTATCTCTTGCATCATCGCTCCCCATGCCAGAAGCACCTCGGGTAATTTGTCATCTCTCCTGGTGTTCCGTATGTGCCCCTCCTCTGCTAATGCCCACTCCCTTAGATCTGTCCTCCACTTCGCCAATAGCGGTCCCTGCTGGGTTAACCAATGAATCGCTATACGCCGTTTGGCTGTAACCAGGCCCAAGACCAGGAACCGCCCACTTGTCTTCCGCTTAGGATCCCTATGGATCAAGCCCAGGAGACAAGCCCTTGGATCCAGGGCTATTGTCCACCCTGTTATCCTAGTCAGATCCTCGAGGACCGCCACCCAGTATGTCTGGATCGTTGGGCAGATCCATACCATGTGCAGAAAGTCTGCCTGATCAGAGGGCAGCGTGAATCCCTGAAACCATCAATGGCCTGAAGCATCCGAGGTGAGAGGTAGGTCATATGTATTATATTGTACTGAATTTGTTTGAAGCGGTTGCTCACCGACACCTTCCGCACACTCTCGTGTATTTTTTCCCATTCTGGTGCTGTGACCTCCTGCGGACACATCTGCTGCCATTTTTCTTCTATTTTGAGGGGGCCAATCTGTTTATCATCTCTTAGCGCCCTATAGAGGTGAGTAACAAACCTCCTCCCCCAGCCATGGTGATCATAGTAACCAGGGTTTGGGAGTGCCCCGAGCCTCGGGAACGTGGGCCATAATTGTCGCGCCGTTGCCGCTATTTTAGCGTATTGCAGAAACTGCACTGTTCCCAGCTCAAAGGTGGTCACCGCCTCCTGGTAGGTGATAAATTTATTGTCCGGATAAAGATCAGACAACATTAGGCAGCCCCCAGTCTTCCAGGCCTCCGTGGACATTACCTGGTCTATTTGTGCAAAGGCGGCATCAGCCAAAGTCCGCCTCCGGGGCGAACGGCCGTTCCCGGATTACTCTGCGTATCACCCAATTCCATATTGCTGCCCCAAGCCGCACCAATGGAGGACCGTGTTCCTTGTGCCCCCCGGCCCACCACAGAAGCGCTCCTAGCTGTCGGTCCCCGTATGTACCTGCCAGCAGGGACCTCTCCCAAGAGGGATCCGTGTCCAACCAGGCTATGGCATGTTGCAATTGGGATGCAAAATAATATAGTTCGAGATCGGGGATCTCTAAACCCCCTTTGCCCCATCTACGTTTCATGACCTCTAGACTTACCCTACATCGCTTCCCATTCCATAACAATAAGACCAGCAGGGCATCCAGCTCCTTAAATACCCGGTGTGGAAGTTCAAAGAAGGAGCCTTGCATGGTATAGAGGCAGCGAGGTAAGACCACCAACTTAATTAAGGCAATCTTCCCCATTAGGGAGAGTTTAAGCGTGTTCCAAAAGGCAATACTACCCTGAAGACCCCTGATTATCCTCCCCATATTGTGCTGGTAAAAAACTGCCTCATTCCTACCAATCCATATCCCCAGGTAGCGGATAGTGTCCCCTGCCCATGGAAGCTCCATTACTGGGTGTTGTGACCCCTCCCAGTTGCACTCCGGGCCAATCGCGTACAGTTGCGATTTTGACTTGTTGATGGAAAGTCCGGAGGCAGCAGCAAACTGCGCCAGCGCAGTCATCAGTGTTGGCAATGACCGGGTCGGCTGTCTCAGGTATATCAGTGCATCATCGGCGTATAACGATACGACATGTTCCGAACCCCTACCCGTATGCCATGTCCGTTGAGCACCTCACGCAGATGGCAAGCCAATGGCTCCATTGCCAGGGCAAATAGCAAGGGGGAGAGCGGACAACCCTGCCGCGTCCCCCTCCCTATAGAAATCGCCTCTGACACGTATCGCCCCGTGCGAACTTTTGCCGTTGGTCGAGTATAGAGTAATTTAATCCAATTTACAAACCCCTCCCCCAGACCCATTTTTAAAAGTACCCGCCATAGGTAGTCCCAACCGATCGAGTCGAACGCTTGTTCGACATCTAGGAACACCAAGGCGCTCTGTTGGGCCCGTCCCTCTAAAGAGTGCATAACATGCGCGAGGCGGCGGATATTACGCAACGCACTCCGGCCCGGTATAAACCCGGATTGGTCCTCATGGACCAGCCGCCGGAGATAGGGGAGGAGCCGACACGCCAACACCTGACTGATAATTTGAAGGTCTACGTTCAACATTGAGATGGGCCGATATGAGCCGGGGAGGAGGGGATCCTTCCCCGGTTTGGGGATCATCACAATCAGCGCTTCCCGCATGGAATCTGGGAGCGGACCGCGCTCCTCGGCCTCGCCCAGGATGTCTAATAGCCTAGGGATCTGGACTCCTCCGCTCTCTTTATAGAGTTTGGCGGTTATGCCGTCCAACCCAGGGGCTTCGCAGTCTTCAGGAGGGCGATCGCCGCCCGAATTTCTTCCCCACTAAAGGGGCCCCCTAAGGCCTCCTGACTGTCTGTGTCTATGCTAGGTAGGTCCACCCCTGCAAGATAGGTCTCCATAACCACGAGGGTCGCTGGAGATTGGGGCTTGGAGTATATTTTTCGTAGATGGGTCAGGAATACGTTATTGATCGCATGTTGAGTATATACCACCTGTCCTGAGTCATTTTTGAGGGCCATAATCGGGTGGGGCTGAGTCTCCGTCCTGATCAGGTGCGCCAATAGCCGCCCCGCCTTATCCCCTTCTGTATACCACGTCTACTTTCCGTTCTATTAAATCTGCCTAGCGAGTCCCATATGTCCCCTATCTGTCGTCGCACGGTGGCCCATTCAGTCGACCTCCCACCGTTCGTGGGCATTTCTTTCTCCAATGTCGCCAAGCGCTCCTCCTGCCGACGCAGATCGCGCTCCAGCACTCTTTTAACCCCCACCTCTGTGGACATGCAAAACCCCCGTATTACCACCTTCATCGCGTCCCATTCAGTCGCCCTGGTGCCGGCTGAACCCCAGTTGAGTTCCAAATAATCATCCAACCCTTTCGCTATAGCGTCTTTATAGATCGGATCACCGAAAGCTTCGATGTTAAGCCTCCATAGCGGTACTTTAGATCTCGGTCGGTCCAGCGAGTAGGTAATTAGTAACGGGGAATGGTCAGACAGATAGCGGGCCAGATCTAGTGTCTCCATTATCCGATGCACCGCCGCCTTTTGAATGAAAAAGTAATCAAGCCTACTATGGGTATTGGCAGCAGGTGTGTGGCACGAGTACACTCGACGACCAGGATTATGGTGTCGCCATATATCCAACAGGCCATGATTGTGAAGCATCTGGCCCATCGCTTCCCTGACTCTAGGTTTGGCATCCAGCTTTGGGGGGTGCCTGTCGAGCTCCCCATCAAGGGCGCAGTTAAAGTCTCCCGCCACAATCAATTCTGTGTCCGGATCGAGTTGCCCCATCACTCGGCTCAAAAAACCCCCGTCGTCGGTATTCGGGGCATATATATTTACCAGGCATATGCTGCGGCCATCCAGCGTCCCCTCCACCATCACAAATCTCCCTTCAGAATCCCGTATAGTGTGTAAAGCCTTAAAGGGGACCCCCGGTGCCACCCAGACCAACGCTCCCCTAGCAAACCCCGAGTAGGATGTAGCGAAAAACTGACCCCTCCATTGGCGTTGAACATATTTAAGACAATCTCCCCACAAGTGCGTCTCCTGGAGCAGGGCTATGCTTACTCCATACCGTCTGAGGTATGATGCTACCCGGATTCGCTTGACCATATTGTTGAGCCCACGAACATTCCATGTGATCAGTTTGTATGTCTGTGAATCACCTGGCATAAGTGAGCTGTTGTTGGCATCGCTGCCCCCCGACTGTTATGTGGGGCCCCCCAGGAGAAATATAGCGTGGCCCCTCTAAGGGTAGACTACTTCGATCTCTTGTATTGTGACCTAGACCAGACCCGACAGCACCCCAAACAAACCCATAACGTGAAACCCCAACTCCCTCCACCCACAGGCGGTAGCCCTTCATTCTCGTAACCCGGTCCGGGTCCGAGGACTCTGAACCCCGCCCCAAAGCTCCACCCACCCCTTAGAGCACCCCCTCAACTTGAAATAGCAATTACAAGTAGGCGTGCCCTCCCACTCCGCAACCCCCCCTTCCAAAACTCTGTAAATCAGCCGACTGACTGGCACCGTGCAGCCCCGCCCGACCAAAGGTCTAGCCAGGCCACCTCAGCACTCTACAGCCGGCAAGTCTAAACAACAGATAGGCAAAATAGTGTACCCTCCTCCAATTTTTATCAAACCCTCCCCCCCCCTCAATGCCACTGGGCGCCATGTCCTCGCACACGAGTCTCTCGAGAAAGTCAAGCGCCCCACGGGCCAAAACAGGTACTCACAGTGTCTGTGTCCCAGAACCTCCCGGTCTCAGCGCCAGGTCCATCACTCACTCATTACCGGAGCCCTCTACAACCGGGCCGGCGGCGCTGCCCGCCTCCGATTGTGTTTCCTGTACCAAACAGGGCGGAGAAAACTGGTTCTGCGTTGGGATCGCCTCCCAATCTGCCAGGAGAGTGCCATCTGGTCCCACCACGATACGTCCTCCATCCGTCAAATCTCGGCCTCGTCGGTGCTGCCCCTCTTCGCGACGTTGCTGGGTCCGCTGTCGGTTACTTCGGCGTCTCTGCTCCCGCCAGCCCTGGTTTTGGTCATGGCCGGCCAAGCCCAACGCGTCCATCCATTCAGCTGCCTCTGATGAGTTACCAAAGAAGTGCACCTTGTCGGCATGTTGTACTCGGAGCCGGGCCGGGAACAGTAGGCTGTACTTGATGTCGTGGCTCCGCATCCGCCGTTTTACGCTCAAGAAGTCATTCCGCAGTTCCTGCACCTTTTTGGTATAGTCTGGGTATATATGGATGTCTTGGTTCTCAAATTTAGGTGGGCCATTGGTGCGGATATGTTGCAGGATCATGTCCCGGTCCCTAAAATTGAACAGTCGGGCAATCAAGGCTCTGGGCGGGGCTCCCGGCCTCGGCGGCGGCCCAAGAGATCTATGCGCCCTTTCCACTGCAAACAGGTTGGAGAGCCTAAGGCTCGGGAACGATGTGCCAATCCAATCTTCCACAAATAGGTCCGCCGCCGGCCCCTCCGCCTTTTCTGGAAATCCCAAAAAGCGGAGATTATTCCTTCTGGACCGCCCTTCAGCATCTTCCGCCCTTTCTTCCAGCCGGGCCGTATGGTCCTGGAGCGCCGTCACCGTCTCCCGCAGTTGCTGACCTCCGTCTGTAAAGTATTCAGGTCCCCTTCCGTGGTGGTCACCCTGTCTGCCACCTTCCGGAGATCCAGGCGCAGATGGTTAATGTCCATGGCCATACCGTCCATTTTGGTTTCTAACGCCACCCTGGAATCACGAATCGCTGCTAAGATGTCGGCCTTGTCGCGGGCTGCCGCGTCGGGGTGGGCCCCCCGCTCCGTATCTGTTCCAAGGCGGTCCGCCGCCGTCGGCCCCGGGACCGTATTTTGCATAATTTTATTTGTTTGGGCACTTCTTAGGGGTCGGTCCTTCCCCATAGTCAGTCTGGCCGTCCTAGTGTGCGGTCTGGTGGCCCCCTCCGTCCGGGGCAAATGAGTACCTCAGGCCGTTCACCCTGTGGCCTTTGTGTCGACTATATCAGGCAGGCCTCCCCTTCCGTTGGCCGGGGCAGTTCTCTGGCACCACCTGCCCCCAGTTCGCCTCACCGCTCCGTCCCGTGGCTGTACACACGTGGGTCCGGTTCTCCACCGAACCGCGGAGCCCCCGGCCCACTTCCTTGCCGTGGCTCGTTGGCCGCAGGGGGGGTGCTCTTTACCGCATCTATTGAACTGCAGCCCCAGACACTGCCCCTAAGCTGTCTTCGTGGCCCGATTTAGCCCTGCCAGCCGGAGTGTCGGTAGGCCGCTTCTCACCTCGCCGGCCACACTGAGGCCTAATCTCCCAGCCTCCGGCTTCGTTTTCGTGAGGGGAGCCTCCCAGCTACTGGGCAATTTTCGCTGATCTTCAGCGGTGTAAGCTGACTCCTTGGCGGCCAGACTGCCCCCGCGTCCGACTCAGGACCCACCGGGGCCCCGCCTCGGCCTCACTTTGGGACCCACCGCAGCTCCGGGGTTCGTTATGGCATGCGGGGTCTGTGCACCCCCGCCACTCAGCTCCAAGTTCAGGCCCCCGGCAACACACCGGGCCGCTCCGGTCCCCAGGCGGCTCCCGCGCCGCGTCCAGGCCTCTCCGGTCGGAACACCGGTAGGCCGCACCGCCGCGGTCTCGCGTAGATTCGGCTCCCGGTCGTCGGAGCCCGGCCAGCCGGCCGCATACAGCGGTTCGTTTCCTCTGCTTTTCCCCCCCTCCTGGGGCCGTAGAATTTTGACAAGAGCTTGCGGCCGGACTCACCGCGGCCCAGGGGCCTCACCACTGCCCGCCCGCGCTCACCTCCGAAAACAGCTCGAAGGCCGCCTCTACGACGACCGGGATTCCTCCAAGTCAGCCGCCGTCCGTATCAGCGATCTGCAGTCGCGGGCCAATTTCCCTGCAGCTCACTGGGATCCTTGGGGTCAGGGGAGGGTTCCGCTACTGGTCCGCACTAGGAGAGTCACCATAGCGCCAGGATTATTTAGGATTTACGGTGTTGGGGCAGGAGCGGCGCAGAAAACACGTCTAGCCGGCCATGCTGTCAGGCCACGCCCCCCGATGAAAATATTGTTATAATCAGTCTTTAACCTATGTAGACAAATTTTCCCTGTCTTTACAAAATCCAGAGCCATAGCAGCTTGAGCCTTGCCAGGTGTGTAACTACCCTCTTTCTCAGCCCAAGGTGGCAGATGAGCCTTATGCTCAGAAGCTTTCTTTTGGAAATCTTGTCTTCTATTCTCCACTAAATTAAAAAATCTTTTCTTCTTCATGTAACGAACATGTTAGATTGCTTCTATGTGCATGTGTTATGTCTGTTGATTTCATTGTTAAGAAAAATTCTCCCATAAACTGTGCATCTTTACTACTAAGCACTGGATTCATATTCTTTCGAATCGGAACCTCAGAAAATATCACATCTATATTTGAATAATAATACTGAAGTCGCCCTGTTCTATAAAATAAACTAGCCAATACACTACATGATATGCCATAAGTTAATGGTAAATGATGATATATTAACCCGTCTGCTACTGATTTAGGTAATTTCATACAGACATAACAATTACTAACTTCCATGGTATCTACATATTGAAACAATAATTTTGTGAAAACATTCAAACTAGTGTCGTTATCTGTTACTTCATGATGAAATTCGGGTTCATCTTCTGCCTTTAGTTCTACTCTATTACCTTTCAAGTTATCTGTCCTTTCCTTCGTTTCGTTGTTAATCTTTTTATCCATTATCATAAGGTAAGGAATTGCTACGATCACAACTAACCATACTATAAGCACCACTACCAGACTACATATGCATATAGCACAGCATCTTTTACAACATTTCTGTTTTGGTCTCCCAGAAACTCTATCGTCAGGCATTTTTGACAAGGAAGATTTCTCTTCTTATCGTTAATTCAAATCTCTTTACGTTATCAAGGTGGTTTTATTTCTTTCTCATAAGTCAGTTCCGCACTTGTTCCTTCGTCACCACTTTCACTTGACTCTGAGCTCTCGTAGTCTTCAAGGATGATATAAGTCCAATCGGGACCTTTAAATTTGTTGTTCACGAGTTTCAGTCTTTTGCTTTTTCGTTTTTCGATTCCACTTGTTTGTCCCATTAGGCTTGTCACGCGATTTACTTGTTCTGGATCCTCACTTCTGGTTGTTATGTGGTATTTTACTCTTTTACTAACACTAGGCCAACGATCACCTTTTCTGACCTTCTTTGTTTGCACTGTCTCTTCACTTCCTATTTCTTCTGCAGAAATTCTTTTTATTTTCAAGTTGTGGCACAATTCGGTTTTCTTCGATTTCAGTTTCTTCTACTTGTTCTTTTTCAGGTCTTATTGGTTTCTTTTCAGCTGTTCCACTGTGAGTTTCCAATAACTGACCTTGTTCAGGATCTACGTTTTCCTGTTCGATGTTCTCGAGATCTTCTGTTTGAATGTATTTTCCTAGATCTAACTGGTTCTGATCAGGGCTTATTGCACTTTGTACTTCTGCAGCCTGACCGCGTTCTTCTAGACCTGTCTGTCCCTGCTCAAGTTTTGTTGATTCGTTGTCGATTTGAGCCCAATTTCCTCTCCCTATCTGATCCTGCTCAGGTCCTTTTATTGTTTCTTCTTCTTCCTGAGCTGCTTCTTCTTCACCTATCTGATCTTCTTCAATTTCTTCTAAATTTGCTTGACTTCTTGTTCTGTTATAGACTTCAGATATTTCCACCACCGGTATCCAGTCCTGACTTGTGCTCGGTTGTTCTTCTTCAGCTTCCCTCGAATCCCGAACCTGAGATTCTTCGGCTGGGCAACCTTCAGCTTCCTCAGTTATCGATGCTGTCTGAGGATTTTCTTCTTCAGGGTCTGGTACCCTTTTGGTGTGGCTTACATGAATCCAATTAGGATATCCTGCACATTTCACTGCTGTGTTCGTAACTAGTATGACCTGACAAGGTTCGCCCCACCTGGGTGATAGACACATTTCTCTGGTGTGATGCTTCACAACCACCCAGTCACCGGGATTCAGATCATGCTCTTGTTCTGGCTGCCTGGAAACTGCGTCTTCCCCAACCTGGTGAGAGACAGAACGCACCAGGTCAGCCAATCCTTTGCAATAATCCAGAACCATATCATCAGTTATATTCAGCAGTTTATTTGTAGGAACATGTGCTTGTCTCATTGCTCTTCCCATGATTATTTCGTGTGGACTCAATCCGGTATTTCTATCAGGAATGCTTCTGAGTCCCATCAAAACAAGTGGCAATGCATCCGGCCAATCGAACGATGTTGATGCACACATTTTTGCCAGTCTGGATTTTATTGTGCCATTCATTTGTTCAACCACTCCAGAAGCCTCCTGACGATATGCACAGTGCAATCTTTGCTCAATTTGGAATGCTTCACAGATTATTCTAATCACATCATTGTTGAAGTGCCCTCCTCTATCTGATTCCAAAGTTACTGGGAAACCAAATCTAGGAATGAGTTCTCGTAGCAACAACTTCGCGACTGTAATACTGTCATTCCTCCTGGTAGGGTAAGCCTCCACCCACTTTGAAAACAGACACACTATGACAAGTACATATTTCAGTCCTCTACATGGTGGTAACTGAATGAAATCAAGCTGCAATCTCGCAAATGGACCCTCTGCCTTTCCGATTTTCCCAAACCCAATTACTGTTTTTCTTCCTGGATTATGCATTTGGCAAGTTAGACATCTCTGGCAAAGACTCTCTGCTACAGCCCTAAACCTTGGATTGTACCAATTTTGACTGAAGAGCCTAATCATTGCATCTCTCCCTACATGTGTGTCTCCATGATACATTCTGGCCATTTGTGAAATCAGACAGTCGGGCATGACTGGTCTGCCATCGGCATAAATCCATACATCGTAGTCTGACCTTTGAGAACATCCCATTTTAATCCATGCATTTCTTTCACTGTCATCAGCATCTTCTTGTAGTCTTTTCACATCATTCCATGTTTCAGGAGGTGCATACAGCATAAGTTGGCAGCTGATTCCCATTCTTTCAACCTTTTTATTAACTGACAACCTGTTTTTAGCACAGTGTTGCGCCACCAAATCTGCATATCTGTTACCGACTACCACCCAGTCATCTCCTGACTGGTGTGCGGCACATTTCACCACAGCCAATTCTTTTGGTGATTGTATTGCTTCCAATAATTCTTTTACGAACTGTCCATTTTTAATGGGGGATCCTGAAGAAGTCATGAAATCCCTCTGCATCCATAATTGGCCAAAATCATGCACAACCCCGTAACCATATTGGCTATCTGTAAATATAGTTACTTTCTGGTTCTTCCCAATTTTGCAGGCTTTTATCAAAGAAATTAATTCAGATGCTTGTGCAGATTTTACTCCTGGTAAATAGGATGCTTCGACTATTCCAGTTAATTCACATACTGCATATGCTGCAGTTAGTTTACCATCTTCATGCCTTTGGCACGAACCATCAACAAACAGCTCCCTGTCTGGCTCCCTGAGGGGTAGCTCCTGTATGTCAGGACGTGGTTTTGTGCACAATTCTGTGACTTGTAAACAATCATGTTCCTCTTCATCATCTTTAACTTCCTCAATCAATCAATCACAGAATTTGTAGAGCGCACTACTTACCCGCGAGGGTCTCAAGGCGCTAGGGGAAAAAAGAGGGGGTGCCGCTACTGGTCGAACAGCCAGGTCTTGAGTAGCCTCCTGAAGGTCAGCAGGTCTTGGGTCTGTCGTAGGCTGAGTGGAAGGGTGTTCCAGGTCTTGGCGGCGAGGTGGGAGAAGGATCTGCCGCCGGTGGTTGTTCTTCGAATGCGAGGGACGGTGGCGTGGGAGAGGTCGGCGGAGCGGAGCTGGCGGTTGGGGACGTAGAAGAAGAGTCGTCTGTTGAGGTAGGCTGGGCCAGTCTTGTGGAGTGCCTTGTGAGCGTGGATGAGGAGTTTGAAGGATAGGGGTCTGGTAGTAAGGTAACAGGATTTACTATTGTGCACCTTACAATAGTCACATTTTCAGCACCTAGTATTATTCTTTCATATTTAGTCAGCCGACTAGGAGTAAGATGCTGAGTTCGGGTTCTTGTCAACAGAATCACAACTGAGTGTGGAACAAACGCCTTTTCAGGATGTCCCATTACAATTGATTCACTTTGTTCAATGCTCAAACATGTAGCCGCTACTGCTTTTAAGCAGCCTGGCAATGCGGCTGCCACTGGGTCCAATGTAGCAGAAAAATATGCTATAGGACGTCTGTCCAAACCATGTCTCTGGGTTAGGACTGAAAGTGCACAATTTTCTCTTTCATGGCAGAATAATGCGAATTTTCTTTTATAATCAGGCATGCCTAGGGCAGGTGCTGCACACAAAGCATTTCTCAATTTTACAAAAGCTCCTACGCTCTCATCATCCCATTCAACTGGGTCCTTTGCCTTCTTTTTCGTCATTTGAATTAATGGCTTTGCTAGCAGAGAAAACCCTAGAATCCATTGTCGACAATAACCCACTATTCCAAGGAACATTCTCACTTCTCGTTCAAGAGACAGGCATTTGCATTTTCTTGATTAGTTTTACTCTTTCAGAGGTTATCCTTCTTTTTCCCCTCTCAATTTGGTGTCCTAGATACTTAACTGCTGTTGTACAAAACTGCAACTTTTCAGGTGAAACTTTATGCCCTTCTTCAGCTAAATGATTTAATAATGCAATGGAGTCAACGACACAGTCCTCTCTGGTGTTAGATGCCACCAGTAAATCATCTATATATTGTACTAAGACTGAGCTTCCTGGCATCACTAGTCTCTCTAGGCACTTTTTCAATATCTGATTAAAGATGGAAGGACTTTCCGTGTACCCCTGAGGAACACGATTCCATACATAGACTTTGTTCTCAAATTTAAATGAAAAAAGATACTGACTATCTGGGTGCAATGGTATTGAAAAGAATGCTTGGCATAAATCAATCACGGTAAACCAGCCTGCACTCCAAGGAATTTGGTATAGAATCACTGCAGGATTTGGCACTATGGGACAACAAGGTTCCACAATTTTATTTATTTTTCGCATGTCTTGAACAATCCTATATTTTCCACTAGGTTTCTTTAAACCCATTATTGGTGAGTTACAAGGGCTACTCATTACTTCTTTTAGTATGCCTTGTTTTACCATTCTGTTAATTTCTTCAATAACTCCTGCTTTTACTTATGCACTCATTTTGTACTGTCTGGTATTTGGGAAAATTGCACCTTCCTTTACAGTAATTTTAACTGGGTCTATTTTGGCCATAAGTCCTACTTCTTTTCCCGTGAAATCCCATACTATGGAATTTACTGTAGTTTTGAATTCTTCTGGCAACTCGTCTTTTGTTATCAAAGAGAACATCTCATCTACTTCTGTACCTTGCTTTGCAATCATAAATTTATATACATGGTCTTCATCTGGGGTCTGAACTGCCACACCATCCGGTGTGCAGAAAATTGTGTGGTTCATTTTACACAACAAATCTCGACCCTATAAATTCACTGGACTGGAATCACACACTACAAATTGATGCATTTCTCTAAAATTTCCAATTTTTACTTCCATTGGTTCGGTAAGAGGTGTTCTAATCTTTGGATTAGCTACACCCACAACTTGGATAGCTTCTCCAGAGAGAGGAAGGTCTGGGATGTCTGCTGTTCTCACAGTAGACCTGGTAGCACCAGTGTCCAAAAGGAAAGTAATATCATTACCTTTCACATTCCCTTCAACATATGGACCTGACTGGTCTACCGGTAAGGATGCACCAAGTACGCACTCCTTCTCCCCCTCTCCTAGGCACAGTCATTGACTATATGGACAAAAGTCGTCCTGTAAAAGAAATTGTGAGGTTACATACTCATTCTTACCACTTCCTCCTTGATATCCGACATCTGTACCGTGCTTTGCTCTGCTTACATTACCCTGTATAGGTGCAGGTGGCAACTGACTCTGAGGATTTACACCCTGCTGTGAGTCATTCTGCGTCTGTGGATTTAAATTTTGATTTGGGCCATTATTATTCCGCATCTTTTTACATTCATCCTTCCAATGCCCCAATTTTCCGCACCCATGACATGGAAACTTCTTTTAGCCTCTTCTCTGCTCATTCGTCCTCTCACTTTTCCTCCATTCCCAGTGTCACCATTCGTTCCAGAATCTTTTCCCTGATTGTCACTTGGATTATCCAAATTAATTCCCTGTCGCTCAGCCATTTTTACCAGAGCCCACATCACTTTCTCTTGCAGTTTCTTGTGCCTATCCTCAATGTCATCTCCACAATATTTCGCATATTTCAAAATCTCATCAATCGGTTTCCCCTGCCAGCACAACATGTGCTGCTTAATCATCTGACAAATTTCTGGTTTTAATCCATAAACAAATCGGTAAACAAATTGACTCATGTTTTTATCTCCAATATGCTCAAATCCACTATACTGTTTGAATACCTGCAATAAACGTTCATAATAGGCATGTACCGATTCGCTGGCTTCTTGGGTAGTTCTGTCTATTTTCACCCAATCTGTTTCTTTTGGTGGTATTTTCCCTTTCAGGTAAGTTATTACCTGCTGATACTTTTTCATTACATCACTCGACGGGGCACCTGTCTTTGGATCTCTAGGATACTCTTCACTTGGCCAATCAACTGTGATTTTACAATCTGTCCATAAATCGGCAGGTACCACTATGTCGAACAATCCATCTAAGTCCTTCAACAATACCTTTGACACTTTCACAAACCTCTCAACTTGCTTGTACCATTCAATTGGTTTTTATCTCAACTTTGGGAAATCATTCGTAAATGACAAAATATCCTGTCTGCTCCATGGGACATGTACATATCCTCCTCCTGGAACTTCTCGCATCGGGTACATTTGATCTGCTTTCCCTGTTTCCTTCATTAAATATTCAGAAGTGGTTCTACTATATCGTGCCTCTTCCTTTTTCTTTGTCCATCTAATTTTCCATTTATCTAGGTCTCCCCATTTCTGTAAAACTGTCATTAATTCCTTTACTTGTAATTTTCGACCAGAGGCATTCATGTTTTCTAAATCTTTGTCAGAAAAATCTGCTCTATAGGGTTTCTGTAACACCTTTGACTTCCCTATTTCAATTCCCATCTGTAAAGCCAAATCTGATAACTTCTCATGAAATATTTTTACATTTCTAGTGATGCTTCTGCATACAAATAATAGCTCTTCTTCATCGTAAGTATTTAGACGATCTACTCCTACATTTCCTGCTATAATTTCTTCTAACTCAATCTTTAATTTGTAAATGTCCATGATCTTTAGAGGTGAACTCTGTTTGTCTGATCCTTGTGCCCACCTTTCTAAGTCTTCTGGTGTAACTACTGTGGCACTTTTGGTTCCTGATGAGGTTACTATGTTTACATCTTTGGAACAACCAGGTGTTATTCTTCTAGGAGTACTATTTATAGACCCTCGAATAGGCAAATCCATTAAGGATACCATAGATTCACAATCACTAAATTGATCATCAATTATTACAGGATCTGGTTTTGGGATTTCTACAGATGTGGGCATTGCTAAGGTTTTCGGATAACTTACTTTGTCACCATATAAGGGAACCACTGGACCAATTGTTACAGGTATGGTCAGCGAATCAGGATAGACACTCAATTGTGTTACTTTCTGTATTAATTCTGCTCTGTTTTTATCTATGGCTTCCTTTTCTTTAACATGATGTACCCTACTAACTGGGGGATTATGCAATACTTGTGGTACCAATGGTGTCTTTAACCGTGGTGCACTTGGGGTGCATCCACTTGTCCCTTCCTGATATGGTGGCGGGTTCTTTAATATTTCTTCCATAAATTCATCTTCAGAATCTCCAAATCTAGTCAAGTGTTTTGTCTTTTCAGTGCTTTTATTCCCTGACGATTCTTCTGCCATTAATATTGGATATAAACCCTTTGTAAGCATCGCTCTTCTTCACTGTTTCATCTGACTGTCCCTTGACTCATTTTGGTATCTAGGGAAGAATCCCCTACAACCCCTATTACTCCTGGATCGGTCGCGTTCGAATGCCTCGGTTTCCCACTCTTCTAAGGCTTCGTATTGAGTTAATCTAGGTCTGGGTTCTAAATCATTCATCCTCAATCTTAAATTTTGAAGAATTCTCCCATTGAAAGTACCATTCTCTGGGAATGCTAATATTCCATCATTTTTGGTATATTCTATCCAATTTTCTAACCATACGCAAGTATGATAACCTCTCTCCATCATCATGAATGAAGCGGGCGTTTTAGCTGGTGGAATGATAATTCCTTCTCTAGTTTTGATTGTTTTATCCTTTTTAAAATAATTTTAAATCTTTTGAATGAATGACATTTTCCTCTTCTCTCCGTACATTTTGGATAAATCTCGATGTACAAAATTATGTTCTGCAAAACCTAGGAATCTCCTATCCGGACGAGTTCCTATTAAAGTTGGATCACGTTTTAACATACAATCTCCACTATCCACTAGAATTTCGACTCCTATGGTAACAACCAATCAAATTCCAGCTAACTTTTTGTCTCTGAACCAATCCTAGCGCGGCCTTTCAGTGACGTCTTTTCTGACGACCCCTCCTTTACAATCTGAGCTTCCCTGTCCCTCGCTGTTTCGACCCATCCTAGCGCGGCGTTTTGTGACGTCAATACTGCTCCTGACTACTGACCCCTCCTTTACAAGAGTCGTTCTACGCCCGGGGTTTCAACCAATCCCAGCGCGGCGTTTTGTGACGTCAGCCTCCTCTCCGGTAGCTGACCCTCCCTTTACAAAATCGTACGCAAAACTTTATTTTCTCTATACTTTTTATTAAAATTCAGTAACAACATAAAACATTCGCTATCGTGCCAGTTTCTCTAAAATTGAAAAGGATAGTTTCTCTCACACTTAGTAAAACCTTTCCGTTTACTTAAACATACACTACGAGTAAAACCCTTCCGTTTACTCTTCACGTAAGCTTCAGAAATACCTGCTACTTCTTCAATGTTACCCTTTCTAGGTGATATAACATCAAATTTTTACCAGCATATTCCTTTGCTATTACTCACACGCATAGAGTCCCTAACAAGTACTGATAGCCCTGCTTAACTTTTCAGTACTATTTCTGCCTGACAGATAACCTCACTGCAGTATGGCTTCCACTTACCATCCGCTATTCTTTCCCCCGGGGATTTTCTAGACAACATAAAACAAACTTTAAAACACACGGATGTTAGTTTATAAAAATTCTCATTACCCAATTAACAAAGTGCAACCATCCTCTGCTACCAGAAAACTGATCCAGCGGGTTACTAGCAACAAGCATTCATACACCAAATATTCACTTGGGCCCATACATTCATACTACGCTAGCAATTTCCGCTGATGGGTCAGTTGTACTCTTTATCAAAATCCCTGCTACCAATTACTTTTCTGATTGAAGAGTAATGACTTACCAATGGCCCCTCATTAATTGGGAAATTTAAAATGAGTGACATTCAATACAATTCATAATTTCTGAAATAATCACTGAGTCAGGAAGTTTCAAAATGTTTATCTAAAGATTTAGCAGAGTAAATTACAAACAACACGATACTTAATCGTATATCAAGGATGAAGCACAATAATCAATTATTAATCAATGACAGTCCCTCAGAAAGGAGAAGATAGAAACAGCAGCGCAACTAAGGTTTGCATTTATATTTACCTAAAAGTGCGAGAACCAAACCCCTTGGCCAAGGAGTTGGAAAGGTAGGACCCAGGAAGGATGAAGAGCAAAGACCTCCTCCAGGTTCAAGACAGGACCGGTGACCTCTCTATCAACGACGCCTGCGTCGTTCCCCTCTCTGATACTTCGCTTCTCCTCGAATTCTCCCGTGTCTTCCTTCTAATGTACTTCGCCGCCCCCACCTCAGGACCTCTCTCGACAGCGGTTCAGTCTGCAATCGATCAGCTCGTCATGGATCTCGAACTTTGAACTAACTCCGCTTGAGCGTCCTAATGCTAACTAATTAGCTAATTCTATATCTATTATACCCTTCTACGCCCATGTACCTCCCATTAATGTTGCAAAATATGGGTCCACTACTTCTGATTGGACGGGGACAGGGGGTTGATCCTCACACCATATTGATTTAATTCAATTTCTTTAGGCCCATTGTTTTAAAATACCGCCCATCACAATTAATACATTTGCTTTATTTCCCACCCGTCTCATGACAAAATTTATAACAATGTTTATATAATTTGTTTCTTTCGGTAGGGACATCGTGGATACAATAATGTTGGCCATCAGGTCATGGCCTTGGACGACGTCCAGGTTGACTTCATCCTCTCCTCTGTGCAGCCTCGCAGGGCGCATGCACAGAACCATTGTCTCTCGAGTTTTCAGTTCAACCAACCCCGGGCCCATTTACGAACTAAAAAGTCAAAGAAGAAAATATTAAAATCACAAATAAATTGTTTCACTGTATACCCACTCTTTCTACTCTATTCCCATTTAGTTATAAATTCTATCCCGCATTAATAGCGTTAGGATACAACAGTTTATTTGCAACATGTAAGCAAGCTGTAGCACGTGAAAACATTAAGCAGCCATTTTAATACACACTGCGCAGAAGCAAGGATCTCCCTCCAAGCAAAGAAAGACGTCACACCATGTGATATGGTTGACACATGCGCAATAGGTTTCCCGCGTTTTAGCGGCCATTTTAGATTAGACAAGCGTTATTTGTTAGTTTAAACACATAGGCAAGCTTCCTTCTACTTGTATTTGTGTGTGTTTGTTAGTACGAACATTACAAATATTAATAAATTAGTACTGTGAGAAGATTGCTTCCGAGCAAGTCTCATTTGTGAGTTCTTGCTCCATCAATGCTCCCGATGCAGACCCACCCTGCCATGCCTGTACGTGCACATGCACAGAAGACACGTGCATGATGTAGGTACGTGGCCTGACCTGCTATGAAGCCGCCAGCACTGTGTACAAATGGAAGTCTGGAAATACAAGCAGCACATATTTCCATTATTAATGCCTAACGTTAAGAGAATGTTAACGTTAATGTAACAAAATTTAACTGCATCCTGACAAACAGTAGGGGAGCCTGGGGTCGCAAGCAAAGTGGCAAGGGTTGCAACGGGTGGCGTAGAGGGTCACAGTTGCGACCCCTAATTGACGTCCATGCTCCCAGGGAGAAGCCTAGTCACTCGTGCTGTTAAATATATCACAGTGTATACCCGTCCTCACCCCTAGTTTGAATGACTGAGTAGCTCTCCAGTGTCTTTCTGCTTCCATCCACCCAGCCACATGGCAGAGTGGAGCCAGGCTATTGGGATCCTGTGAACAACCCCCTATTTTAGCTATTATCTGCAAAACTCCACCTGAAATCTGTAATTAATCTTGTTCTTTATTATATGAAATTCAGGAGTCCTCAGATCAAAGTCAACCTTCTGGTTTTGGTTTTCTAAAATCAACAGGATGCGTTTGTCGTTTCGTATAGGCCTAGGTTTGCGGCTCTTAGTTTTACATGTTTTAATTGTTCATATTAAATGAATACTTCAGGTGTGGTGCATAAACTTGATTTCATTTAACAGATTTTAAGTATTGCATACATGCGCATGAATAAAATTCTGCCTTTAAAACAATGAAGTTCATAGTTTCCATTGTTTAAAATTGATAATATCTTTCTAAGGCATGCTTCAATTTAGCTCAGCTTTACAGGGCGGTACTATTATATGCCTATGCGTGAAACTCTTTCACCGGCTTCAAATGAAAGATTAGACTGAGTAGAGGAATGCACAATGAAAGGCTGCATGAAGCTGCAGCTCGCAGACATAAGCTTAGAAAATAACAAAAGCAGAAACACTTTTCGAAAACTGTCAAAAACTTTTTGTTGACTGGTTGTCGGCAAAAACCACAGCATTCTGTAATGCAACTGCAGGCCTCCTTCCCTACGTTTGCGGGGAGTCGTGCCTCATAAACATTAATGACGCAGAAGTTTTTGTGACTCCTGGTGAGTAGGCAATTTGAGAAGTAAGTTGTTAGTACGTCAGTTGCGTTGCAAAATGATGATGGGATCGCAAAGTTGGTGCTCAAAAAACACAGACTGACGGTATTATCCTAAATAACACACCAGGCAGACTCCAACGACTCAGAAAGAACTGGGGAAGAGATTTAGGACCCATGGAGCCAGTACACTGGGAAGCAGCCCTAATACACCCTAGAGACGTAGCTATCAAGTCTAAGCTGCTGCTTCTCCAGCTGAAAATCCCCCATAGAGCCTATTATCACAGAACCCAGTTGCATAGAATGGGAGGGCCCTGCATCTCAATGTCTGTGTTGTGGAGTGGGTGAGGGCACATTCCTGCACACTTTATGGAATTGCTCCCCATTTAAAAATACTAGGGCACCATTGTTATGGAAATGGAAGCCATCGTTGAAGTAGTCATCCCCACTATGCCGTAATTCAGCCTTCTGAGAAGCCTGTGCGATGTGGACCTTCTGCACGCTCAACTACTGTTCTGTCACCTGGGATTCATGCTTGCAAAAAGAGACATTGCACAATTATGGGGAGGGACGAAGGCACCGACTACGACACAGTGGCACACAGGCATGGACATGTGTATGGAGGCAGAGAGAGTGGTTTAGGCGAGTAGAGGGTGCACTGTCTTCTCTGAAATTATGGAATTTGAAATGTCATAAGTGTTGTTATAAATGCTATTATTTCAGATGGTGTAAGTAATGTAATATGAAAGGGCATAAGCTGTGCATGGCAGAGTGGTGAGTTATAGTTATTGTTGTGTGGTTAGCAAGCTGAAAACTGTGTGCACGGAGGAGTGCTAGTTATAATAATGTGAAGGTGGTGCATAAATTATAAATTTAAGGTATAACTGGAACTTTTAAATGTTTATTTTTTATTTACTTTAAGTTTGGTTTGTATAGAAAGAAGAAATTAAGTTATAGTCATTTAAATGATCATGCGCTCATTAGAAATTTAAAGCATACTATAACTTTAGAATTTCTAATGTTTGTGTCATTTCAGTTTGGTTTGTATAGAAAGAATACAGTTTTCCTAGCTATAACTACGTTTTAACCTTTGTTTTTTTCATTGAATTTCAATGTTTGAATTTTTTGTAATAAAAGTGTGTTTCAAATTGTAGAGTCCAGTGTCCTCAAGTGGAGTGTACAGTCGGGTACAGTGGCATACAGTGTAGTGTCATAGACTGGAGTAAAGTGGAGTGGAGTAGAGTTGAATGGCGTAGCATACAGTGGAGTAAAATGTCATACAGTGGAGTGGCGTCTCCTAGTGTACAGTAGCGTGGAGTGCAGTACAGTGGAGTGGCATAGTGTAAAGTCGAGTAAAGCGTCATAAACTGGAGTGGGGTCTCGCAGAGTGCAGTGGAGTGCTGTGTCGTAACATGTTGGAAAGTCTTGTGGAGTGGAGCACAGAGTTGTACAGTGGAGTGTACATGGATAGAATGGAGTAGAGTCTCATCCAGTGGCATAGAGGGTAGTACAGTTTTGTAGAGTGGCGTTGCATAGAGTGGAGGAGAGTGCCATAGAGTGGAGTGGTGTAAAGTGGAGTGTTGAACATTGGCGTAGAGTGGGGTAAAGTATTGTATAGTGGAATAGAGTGAAGTGGAGTCGAGTGGAGTTGCGTAGGATACAGTGAGGTTAATTGTCGTACAGTGGAGTGTTGTGTTGTAGAGTAGAGTGGCATGGAGTGGAAAAGAGTGGCCTGGCGTAGTATACAGTGGAGTAAAGTGTCATAGAGTGAAGTGGTGTGTAATACAGTGGAGTGGTCTGGCATGTTGTACAGTCTTGAAACAAAGTGTTGAAGATTGTAATACAGTGGAGTGTCACAGAGTGGATTACAGTGTTACAGAGTTCAGTAGCATAGAGCAGAGTGTGGTACAGTGTGGTACAGTGGAGTGACATAGAGTGGAGTAGAGTTAAGTGACATAGAGTAATGTAGAGTGGAGTGCAGGCATAGAAGGAGTTGCATAGAGTTTCGTACAGTGCCATACACTAAACTAGAGTGGTGTAGACTGGCATTGACAGGAGTACATTGTTGTACAGTGGAGTGCTATAGAGTGCAGTATAGTGTGGTAGAGTGGAGGGCTGCTGACTATCGTTCGGTGTAGTACAGTGTTGAGCGTAGTACAGTGGAGTGGTGTGCAGTGGAGTTGGTTAGAGCTGTGTGGGGGTGGGGTACACTGTAATAGCATAGAGTGGAGTGGCATAGAGTGGAGTAGCATACACTGGAGTGGCATAGAGTGGAGTGATGTAGAGTGTAGTGGGTTAGAGTATGGTTGTGTGGAGTGGCGTAGAGTGCAGGGGCATAGGGAGAAATAGCGTACAGTGGAATAGCCTACACTGGAGTGGCGTAGAATGGAGTTGCATAGATGGTGTCCATTTTGCCACCTATGGAAACCATATCTTCCTTGCAAACCTTAAAAATAGGCTTATCTAACATATCGTATTTTATTTTCCAAACAGCCAAAGGCTCTTGTGAGAGCCACCCTATATTATGTATAATCTAATTTAATCTTGTGAATTTTTTTTTCTTCCAGTTTTACTGGTACTGCTGGAATTTCTAGAAACTACTGCGGCAATCCGTAAATTAAAAAAAATATATATGCAAACATTAAATGGCATACTCTACCGCTACTACCATATGTGGGCTTTTTGAAACCCATTTCCAGTGCATTTATAAAACTCCCTTTTTATTTTTTATAATATAGAGCACACAGCCAAACCTCTCTTGCTAATTCAACGTGGCTGTCCGCCCACTGTGGACTCTCTGCTAGTAGTCAATCATATTTTGTGATGTCATCACTGTGTATAGCGGTAGTACTGCGGTACTAGCATGACAACCGATATCACTAAGTGGTTTTGCCTTATAACTTAACAACCACTACACCAATTCAGTTGCCATGTGAAAAAGGATCATCTACATAGTATACTGTACATTCCTGTGAAATTTCATTCAAATCCGTATTGCCGTTTTGGCACTATGTCTTATACAAAAAGTTTATACGTCGAGGAATAGTTCTGGAAAGTTTCATGGAGATTCGTCACCGGGTGCAAAGTTATTAAGGGGCAAAAATCGGAAGAATTCCTATCTCTGACAACTCTATCTACGAAGTGACTCCTGCTGCCACATATATATATATATATATATAGCTAGCCTACTGGCGGTCGCCAGTAGGTAGTTATAACCTAGTTTCTATAGGAAAAGCTTTCTTTGATTTGCCAATAACTTTGGCGCCGTTTGACGAATCGTCACGAAATTCTCAAAACTAATTGTTCACTCAGGTCAGCTCCTGTCTTGAAAGTTTCGGGGTGATTCATCAAGGGGGGGGCAGAGAAAAAAGGGGGTCCCAAAACGTGTTTTCTCCATGTTAATTTCCATAGGAAACTTTAGACACGGCTACAGCCTGAACTGCTGAATGGAATTACACCAAATTTGGCAGAGAGATAGCTCCCTGTCCAGAAAGCACGCTTTTTTTAAATGGTGTAAATCCGTTCAGTAGTTTTTGAGATATTTAAAGATTTACAGATATCGATATTTGAGAATTGTGAGATCTGATTGGCTGAGCCCTCCTGAGCACGAGCTTGCCTCTGATTGGCTGCCAACACTTCAAACCAGGAAGTGTTGGCAGCCATCTTGTGCCTCGGACCGAGGTAGAGGGAAAAAGGTGACAGAAACATTAAAAAACAAATAAAAGAAGGCAGGGTAGGAACACCCTGACCCCCAGGCCCAAAAAAAGCATTAATTTTTTTACATTTTCGGCCGGGTCGCGCTGGGTGCGCGAACCCAGTCGAAAATGGAATGTTTTTTCAAAGCCCCCGGGTGGGCCAGCTCCCGGGGGCAATCCTCAATTCTGAAGCGGGGGCCCCCGCAGCCCCGGGGACCGCCACCTCCCTGGGGCTTTATTAACATACGAGTGGGGGCCTCACGGGACCGCCACCTCCCCGGGGCTAAAATAAATAATGTTTGTGGGGGGGGCTCCAGTTCCCCCACACTGCCCCGGGGACCACCACCTCCCCGGGGCACTGTTTATTTAAATTCGTAACGGACCCCCGGCCCCGGGGACCACCACCTCCCCGGGGCTTTACAAATAATGGGAGGGGGGCCGCGCAGCCCCCCTCCAGGAGCCCTTGATGGCCCTGGGGACCGCCACCCCCCAGGGCCGGCTCCTGCAATGTCCCGGGGTGCCCAACCCCGGGACATTGCTGTTTGCTATAGCAGGGCGGGAGCACAGCTCCCGCCATGTCATAGCAAACTCTGCTTTGGTTTTTGGACGCGAGAGCAGGAAACCTGCTCTTGCGTCCAAAAACCAAAGCAGATTGCTTTTGCACAAGGGGAGCTGCATGTCAGCAGCTCCCCTTGTGCAAAAGCAATGCCGGCTCCCGCAGGAGGCGGGGAGCCGATGGGACGGTGGGGGGCATTGGGGCTCCCCCCACGGTCCCCAACGGTGAGACCAGGCCCCGGGGGATGGGGTCCCCGGGGCCAGAAGTGGCCCGGGAGGAGGGCCACGTGGCCCCCTCCCCATTAGTTAAAATAAAAAAAGATTAAAAAACGGAAAGGCCGGCCCCGGGGGATGGGGTCCCCGGGGCCATAATTGGCCTGAGGGGGGGGGCCACGCGGCCCTTCTCCAAATATAAATAAATAAAAAACAAACAAGTCTGGCCATGCCCCGGGGGATGGGGTCCCCGGGCCGAAATTGGCCTAGGGAGGGGGGGCCACGCGGCCCACTTCCCGTTTTTTTAAATTCTTTTTTTTATAAAAAAGGGTCAGGCCCTGGGGGATGGGGTCCCCAGGGCCTCAAAAATGCTAAAAGAAGGGCCCCCCTTCTAAAAAAAAATAATATTTAAAAAAAGCCGGCATCATGCTGGAGGCCCCGCCCCCTCCCTGCACCACTCTGCAAATGCACCCCCTGGTGCGTTGTAAGTTGGGGAATTAATTCCCCTTGAATACTGAGGGTCCCTGGGGGCCAACTAGCCCACCAGGTACCTCCAGTAAGCGCCACAAAGCTGGATTGCAGAGCGGTGGTCCGAGGCCACGCCCCTTTTTACACCACTCTGCAAACGCGCCTCTTGGCGCACTGCTGGTGGGGCGATGAGGTCCTCTTGTGTCCTGAGGACCTCAGGACACAAGTGGAGTTCATCCTCCGAGCAGCAGTGCGCCAGGAGCTGCGTTTGCAGAGTGGTGTAAAAAGGGGCGTGGCCTCGGACCACCTCTCTGCAATCCAGCTCTGTGGCGCTTACTGGAGGTACCTGGTGGGCTAGTTGACCCCCAGGGACCCTCAGTATTCAAGGGGAATTAATTGCCCAACTTACAATGCGCCAGGGGGCGCGTTTGCAGAGTGGTGGAGAAAGGGGGCATGGCCTAGTATGAGAAGTTAGCAATCCTGCTGTGTGGGACTTACTGGAGGTAATAGGAGGGGTAGCTGGCCCCCAAGTTTGACGTTGGGGGCTAACTACACCTCCTGTTACCTCCAGTAAATCCCACACAGTAGGATTGCTAAGAGGTGTTCGGAGGCCAAACTCACCTTTCTCCACCACTCTGCAAACGTGACTGCTATGTTATAGTTAGAAATTAGCATTTAAAAAACCTTAGAAATTCACTGAAAAAACCATAGGTTTCAGGGACGTTATAGTTAGTTGGACATTTCACTTGTATAAAACCAGAGAAATTCGGCTGTTATAGTTAGTAGAGCTAACTTTAACTCCCAAGCAATGCACTGCTGATGACGAGACATATTACATCACTCATGACATGCTCAGTGACATCACTGATGACATCACTGATGACATCATCCACGTGTTCATCTGATGCACCTCCTCACACCCTAATAAAACCTTTCATACACCTACTCTAAAATACAGACTACCAATATCAAAACCATAGACACACCAATAGCAGTTAGTACATAACAGCTCAGTGATTCATATGTCTACACACACATTCACACACTAACCCATACAGTCACTCATACACGCAGTCATTCATCAATACAGCCACTGATTTATTCACTCATACACCCATATAGACACTCACACACTGCCACTCACCCAAAGAGTTACTCAAAAACCTAGTCAGTCACCCAAACAATTAATTACACCGCCATTTACTCCCCTATACAGTTATACACACACACCACGTCACTTATTCATACAGATACTTACTGTCTTCAACAATTACTGACATAAGCACACACTTATCCATGCAGCCACTGTCACAATCACTCACTGTCACATATACTCACTTATATACTCCAACACTCACAAATACTGCCTTTCACATATGTAGTTACTTACACATATACCACTAACACATCCATTCACTCACCAACACAGCTATACGTACACTCACTCACCCATACACTCCCTAACACACGCACTCATAAATGCATACACCCAGTGAATCACCCACTCACACATTCATGCAGGGAGTCACACACCCCCCCACCCACGCAGACACTCGGGCACCCATAAAGGTTCTCAGACAACCAATCATTCTTCAATATACCTTGGCATATATAGATATAACATTCTTGAACTTTTTAGAAACACTCAGTCACTGGATGATGTCATCAGTGATGTCATTTGAGATGTCATCAGTGATGTCACTGAGCATGCCATGAGTGATGTAATATGTCACGTCATCAGCAGTGCATTGCGGGGGCGCGACTTATAGTTAGCTCTACTAACTATAACAGCCGAATTTCTCTGGTTTTATACAAGTGAAATGTCCAACTAACTATAACATCTCTGAAACCTATGATTTTTTCCAATGAATATATATATATATATATATATATATATATATATATGATTACATACATTTTAAATTTTAATAACTTACCCTCAAAGTAAAGTACTACCAATGTAAAGCCAGTAAGACATAACTGCGATGTAATAACTCAAATGTAAGGCCCACAATGAATGGCTCCTGTACTAAGGCCTACATTGTAACTGTAGCATACGGTTCGTTATGCATAGCCTGTCGTCTGTGCCACTAGTGGCTGTCATTCTAGTTAGTGCTTTGGTGTCCATAAAATTTGCAGTCTTGCTATGTCCATATCTGTGAACACCTTTTATGCTTTTTAGTTTTGAAAAGTTGTTCAACCTTTGCCTCCATCTCTCAGTGGTGGACAATACCTCGGAAAGTGTTTCATCCACATTGCTAGGGAAATGCTGTAGTTTGCTACTGTCTGCTTCCATAAAGGCAGCAAGCTCCTGCAACAAGAAGGTGTGATGTTACTATGCAACACATACGACCCCTAGGATAGGTAAGTGCTGAAATAGTGCTGAGGGGCCCACAGGTTGGAGCCCAGCAAGCTCCGTCACCAAGCCTCTATCCTGGGAGCAGGAGGATGTGGGCTCATCAATATGGCAATGGCACAAAAACCAATCAATGTCTGAGAGGTATTGACATGTTGCTCCTCAATGTATAGATATTTATAAATTATTTTGAACAACTAAAGAAGTCTTAAGACAGATCTAAAAATGGAGGCTCTTCAGTCCCCAAAAGGTCAGGCTTTCCCCTCCATATGCAGTGCAACTTTAATTAAAGCATAGTGTTGCTCTGTACTCCTTCAGCTGCTGCTGGAGGCTGCCTGCAACATAAACACCTTGTTGGACCGGGCACTTTCTGCAGAGTCACCCCAGAGTTTTGCCTTTGTTTGCTTAACCCGTATTTATTTGCTTGTAGGACTCTGGACACTTTTCTCCTGCTAATCAGAGGTAAAGTGCTTGTGATCTCCCTTGCAAATATGGTAAAATAGTGTATGGTACTACATGTACCTAGGGCCTACAAATGAAATGCTACTAGTGGGCTACCCATTGTGCCACCCACTAAAGTAGCCCTGTAAAACATTTGTCAGGCTTGCCACTGCAGCCTGTAGTGCAGTTTTAAACTGACATTTCAATATACCAAAATAAACCTTTTGAAAGGCCTAAACCTTCCTTTTTATTTCCTATAGCTCACCCCTAAGTTAGGCCCTAAAGGTTCACAGGGCAGGGTACCTGGTGTTTAAAAAGTGGGACATGGATTGCATACTTAAGTTTTACATGTCCTGACAGTAAAAAAACTCCTACAGTCCTTGTTCACCGTGGCAAGGCTTTCTCTCCCATAGACTAACACTGGGTTACCTTATTACACTTAATAAGTAATACCTTCAGTTTGGGAGTAGATAGAGAAATACTTCTTCCACTCATTTGAATTGTAATTTTGAATCCTCTTTAATGGTAAAGTTGGATTTTAGGTTACTACTGTGAAAATGCCACCTTTAGAAGGGTAGCAATTTTCTGCCTAAACCGAGTGTGCCTATCTGCCAGAGTGTAGGATCACACAACTGTGAAAGGCTCATCTCTGGTGTGTTGTGTATTGATTCTAGACATGGGGGACAAAAGGGCTTAGGTGTGGAGGGAGTGGGTATTGCTGACAGGACAGGATGTCTGGGGAGGAGTTATGCTCCGCCCTGATTACACTTCAAAGGACACTCCCTGCAGCAAGCACAAAGGAACTTGACACCAGGTCTGCCCTTGCCTTTGGCACCCTAAACAGTTTAGAGCCAAACCCAGGGGAAGGGGTAGAAGTGACCAGAACCAGTTTGGGATTAAGCCTGGGACTGCCCCCCCATGCTAAAGATTAGCTGACACTAGGGGGCTTATTACAATGTTGGTCAGAGTTTCCTCCGATCGACACCGTGGCGGAAACGGGACCGACCGACCTCTAGTCGCCTTGAACCTAGGATCCCCAGAGGTGACTCCAAGCTCAGTTTGTTGACCTCCTGTTTCAGCTTCATGGACACAAAAAGCTTCTGGAGGCCCTCCCTGCACCTGTCCAGCTGACCAGCACCAAGTTGAACAGCGTGGACCTGCTTGAGCCCTGCTGTTGGCCTCTGCTGGAGTGAGCCTTGATCCCCAACCAGGTCCTGGAACCTTGGCTGGCGTCAAGAGTGTATTCCTCCTGCTGCTAAACCTAGTTAAATGGTGAAAATCAAGACGTTTGGAGCTCTTCACGACTCTGAGCAGCTCCTCGCGTTAGCAACAGTCACTGTGTCTCTCTCCAACTCAATGTTCAAAAGGCCACCTGCTCTCCACGCTAACCATTGACCACCCGCAGCTCCTGCCAACGCGAAGCTCCAGTGCTGACTGCTCCTCACACTGACAGCGATCTCCTCACAGCCCCTGACAACTTGAAGCTCCTGTTGAGGCTCCTCGCATGGACTTGGACATGGAAAAAGTAAAACCTCCACTGGGACAAACCTGGTCCTTGTATCTGACCCGCGCACCATTGCGGTCAGCCTCAACTTTTGACTTTGACCCAGTCCTGCGGAACAGATTCCCGCAAGTGGCGCTTTGTGCTTGTAGGTGCTATTTTCACCTACAACTTTAAAAAGTCATAACTCGGGTCCTACTTGTTGGTTTTTGTTGTTATTTAATACATTTTACTCTATTATTCTAAATTGGTTTGGGATTTTTCATGTGTTGTGTTTTCACTTAATTACTGTTTGAGTGCTGCATAAATATTCTCCACATTGTCTCTAAGTTAAGCCTGGCTGCCTTTTTGCCAAGCTACCCAAGGGTTACGCATAGGTTTATTTAGTGACTTTTGAGGGTCACCCTGACAAGGATTGTATTTGATATTTGAATGGTATTCAGAAATACAATGGTTCTCATAGGCATCTTTAATTATTACATTATTAGTTTAGACTGCAGCAATGGCTGGAAACAATTAAGGGCTCATTACGATGTCGGGCGGAAAGCCTCCTCCTGACACCGACTCAGAATTGGGACCAACCGACTTGCGGTCGGCGATTCCAACCGCCGGATTATGATGCGACTGAACACTGTTCGGTCGGATTCCCATTGTTTCCTATGGGAGCTCGTGTTCCGCCCGACGACCGGCCGTAACACAGGCTCCTATGGAGAAATGGGGTGTGTGCGGAAAACCCTGCACCCTGTCGCAGGCACCCCACGGTGCCTGCCACACAGTGCAGGGTTTTACAGGGGAGTTCCTTAGGTACCTCCTCGGCCACCAACCGTAGGCCGCTGAGCGTAGGGGGCCCTGCCAGGGGCCCCCATTGTCACTTTCCGACATCCTTTCTGTGTCGGACAGGCCAACGCGGAAAGGCTTTTGGAAACCAACATCGTAATCCCGAGTGCGGAAACGCTGTCCATAGGGGTGTACGATGCGGTTCCGACTGACACAAATACTCCGCGAGTCGATCGGAACTGATTCGGAATGACCGCGCGGTTTACATTCCGACCGCGAACATCTTAATCGGGGGGTCGGAATGTAAACCGACGAGTCAGTCGGAAGGGCTCCGACGTGGTCGAGGAGATTCCGACTGTCGAAAGGAGCCTTTCCGCCAGACATCGTAATGAGCCCCTTAATGTTAAAAAGACCATCAATTGGCCATCCCTTCTTGATTCTAATCCTGCGATATGTGTTTTTCCAGGATGTTCCTGTATCAGTTTGTCCAGATGAGGCCCTACATCTAACATCTAACAATTGTTTCCAACCACTGTTGGGGGTCCAAACTAATAATGTAATAATGATGCCTACGTGAACCGTTGTGTTTCTGAATATTTTGTATACCCAGGTTCCCATGGGAGTAAGGGTTACCCTTGGATGGGTCTGATATTTGAGTGGTGCTACCACCCCCTCAACTAATAACCCAATTTCTTACTTTGGTTTTCAGTGGTGGGATCCAGTACTTGTATTTGTGCAGTACCACTTAGTAATTTGTATAAAACCAAAAAAATCCCTTATAATAATTTGACATCAGTATCGATGATCCTTGATTTTGATTGGCCATTTTAACTTTTTCCAAATTCAATTCCTGCCTCATTTGTGCATCTGTGATAGTTTGCAAGTGTGGAGCTGGATCTCAACAACATTGAAAGCTACACTATGGTAGAGCTGAAAACGTTGTGCAGGGAGAGGGGCTGAAGCTACTCAAGACTTCACCCGAAGGTGGAGTACCAGATAGCTCTCCGAGCCTGGGAGGAGGTGCACTTGCTACAGGCTGCAATACAGGAGCAAGATGATGATGATGAGGAGGATGTAATGGAAGGAGGAGGAGGAAGAAGTAGATGACTTGGTAGTAGCTCCAGAACTAGAAGGAGAGGGGCATACACCTGCCATGGCCTAAGAGTCAAAGGAAAGAGGAAGAAGAGAGCCCACGGGAGCCAGGTCCCCAGCTGTATCTCTGGCTGGAAGCCAGACTGGCCCGACCCCAGCAAATTTTGGGGACAGGCAGGCTGAGAGAGAATTACAGTTACAGATGGCAAACTGAAGCTAGCAGAGAAAAAGGCTGATGCTGAAAGGGGCTTAGAGGAAAGAAAGCTAGCCTTGGAGAAGAAGAAAATACTGATGGCTGATGAAATGAGTCTCTTGAGAACTGGACTTGAAAGCAATGAAGCTCCCAGAGTCCAGTGAAAAGGGTGGCAGTGACAATTTAGTGTCCACAGGAGGTAAAAGGGTCCACATCCCCAAAGACTTGGTGCCTAGCTTTGAGGTGGGAGATGATATTGATAAGTGGTTTGCAGCAGATGAGGTAGCCCTGTGAATGCATAGGATACTAGTTGTTAGGAGGGATACCCTCTTGGCTTGAGAGGTAGCTGGCCAAATGACCTATGCTCCATGAAAGCAGCCCTTATCACAAACTTTGGTCTTACTCTAGAGGGATACCGCTTAAGGTTCAGGAACAATCACAAACTGTCTGACTAGGCTTGGGTAGTCTTCATGGACTTCTTGGACTTCTCCAGTAAGGCACTGAATGGTTGGGTGAAGGGCAGCAAAGTGAGAGCACATTCTCAGAGTTGCGCCAACACCTAATTGACTCCAAGCTCACTACACCTTTGGAGCTTACGAGGGAAGTGGACCTCTGGATCAGCACAAAGGTCCACAGGAAACTACCTGGGAGGGACTCCAAGACGGGATGTTCAGGTCCCCCACCCCATCTCCCAGCACAGCGCGGGTGAGGTCCACAGTTAAACATACATGTCTCAAAAAGGGAGCAGGATTCCAAAGCCCCATCTGAGTATGGGGGGGAGGTTTGGATGGGCAGAGGCCCATTGCGCCCTTTGTTTAATGCCTAGGTGCTTTGATTGCTCCCATTTGGGGAACTAGTAAAGGGACCCTGTCTGTACTAAGAGATGAACCACTCGTGGGAACTCTACAGTATCCCTTAGATGGGAAGTGGACTCAGAGGGTGAGCTTGTGATCCCTGAGGGTGGATGTTGCACTTCCACAAGATCACAGTGAATGGGATCCATGTCACTGCTCTGAGAGAGACCTGTGCCAGCCAGCCCATGGCAGTGGAAAGACAGGTTTCCCCAGAACACTAACTGCCAGGACAGGTGTATTAGGTAACCCAGACCCATGTGCAGGACTTTGTCCACCCTATGTCCCTGGTATCCCTGAAATAGGGATGGGGAGCAGCCCAGAGGAAGGTCATAATCAGTCCCCAGATTCCCATTGACTACATCCTGGGAAATTAATTACAACCATTGTTAGAACAGCTGGGTGGGGTGGTCGCACAGGGCTCCCCGAAAGCTCAGATTGTCTGATGGCTCTACTGCCAAACAGATAGTACGAAGGTCCACATGGACAGCAAGGGATAGACGTGGAGACAATCCACACTGGGAGGTCCAGTGGATCAGGGATTGCCAGCTCTGACAGAAGAGCACAGCAAGACTGACCCTGGTGAGGTCTCTTGTGACCTGGAGGTGTCATTTTGTACAAACCTCCAAACTTAACTCAGGAGAAACATTTTTTCTGGATATTGGTGATGCGATAGTAACAAGGCTAAAGAATTGGCAGTTGCATTTGCGTTTTCTTGTACTTGTTCAGCAGTAGCGGTGCTTTCATTCCATTCCAATGAGAATTCAAAAACTATTGTGTACAGACAAACGAAATGTTGTTGGGATCTGGTCTTTTCACCAGAATGCATTTAATTGGCAGACTGCTTCCATGTGCCTCCTTCTCTTTCATAGGGAAGCTTTTTATTTTTCTCTTCTTCCCTCCCCTTAACTGGCTTCTCCCAAGGGTTCGCTCAGTTGGGCTGTGTTAAATCTTTGGTACTAGAGCAGCGACATTTTTGCCCTTACTAACTGATTAATGCAAGATGGAGCTTTTGCACTGGTCATTTGGTGCAAATGTCTTTCTCACTTGTGAGGTGCAGAAAATGTTGATGAGAAAGTATATCAGCACCAGTCAAGGAAATCTCTTCAATTAGGAATTATTGGTGCAGAATGGATCCAAGACTGGTATAATCTGCTTAAAGTATCTCAGTGCCACCAAGGTTTCCTTTCACAAATCAGTACATACCTGGATTTGTAGTCTTCTATTGGTACTCTTGCAACAGTTGACGAGTGATGTGGCAGCCCTACATCTCCTGGCGAGTGAACATAGAGCCCAGTGACTGAAGTGGATGTTTAATTTTTCGTTTTTTACCTCCCTGTTTTTTTAGGAATCTACCTTGGCTCATGTTGAACTGCCCAACACGGTGGAGACTGTTGAAGCTGCCATCAAAAAGCACAAGAATTTTCTCACCACCATGGAGCTGAATAAGCAGAAAATTAACTTGGCGATTGACGCTGGTGAGAGCCTCATCCGGCTGGGAAATGTCTACTCAGACAGGGTGCTGGAGCGGATTAAAATTATAAAAAAAAGGTTGGTCCCATTTGTGGCTGTCTTTATATGTGTTTTTTTTTTTAGTTAAAATTGTGTTATTTATGAATGTCAAGTGTAGCAGTTGTATTTTCAAATAATTTGAGTAAAATGTACCATCCCTTAATCAGATCACCCTAATTGTTTTCATTTTTATCCATGGTTGTATCCCTCACTTGAAAAATGATTGCGGGAGGATGGAAGCGATGAAGCAAAGGGGTAATAAAAGTTTGATTTAGAAAAGCCAGAACCACTAGTCATTTCCTAGACAAAAATATATTCTTTAAAAAAAGAATCACATTGTACTATGGCATGACATATTTTTTTAAGAAACCTCAGGGCAGAATGTTCTAATTTGTAAAACAAAGGCCTCAGGAGCCAGAGGGGGTTGAAATCCCCTCGGGCACCGTGAGACCTTTGTTCACAGTTGTTGCTATGAACAAACATTGGAATGCTGATGCTCCGGGCTTCTACCGGTCATTAGAAGGCTGGAGCACTCCATTGTTTTCAATGGAGCGCTCAACATTCCAATGTTCTAATCAGAATTAAGAACCTTTTTGTGAGATAAGTGAAAAATTTACAAAAGAAAGTGAAATGCAACAAGCTTTGTGGGAAGGGCTCATCACATTGGCATATCAGGAATTTTGAAGGCACTAATTAGCCAAGGGGGAAACCAAGATGCCACCTTACAAATCCTAACCTAAACCTATTGAGCAGTAGCCTGTCCCAAGAACCATTAATCCACTCTAGGTAAGGTTCCAGGGATGGAGAAGTAAGAATCTCTGCATACTCTTTGACCGACCGATTTTTGTATTCATAATCCTCCCTAAGGGCTTTTGACCTCTCTTTAAATGTGGATTTGACCCATGAAAAAACCACTTTTCATATGGTGGAAGGATTGGTAAAGAGGGTCGGCCTACCGAATGACATTAATT
The DNA here is from genome assembly GCA_963921515.1 of Calotriton arnoldi. Classification (NCBI taxonomy): domain Eukaryota; kingdom Metazoa; phylum Chordata; class Amphibia; order Caudata; family Salamandridae; genus Calotriton; species Calotriton arnoldi. Next base: position 720,313 of record CAWUFW010001566.1, read on the forward strand.
CAGTTTTAATGTAATCAAACCAAGGAATTTGCATGCTCCTCTCTTGCGCAAGACAATCATTAATAATCTCTCTGTTCAACGAGGAATGTGGATTCGCCCAGGTGGAACACCACAGGATCAAGGGAGCCAACTTGACAGTATCCTCGACGTACTCCATCCCAAGCTTCTGGTATATAGGTGGATCGTGCGGGTGGAATGCCCAGGAGTCGCTTAAGCACCCTATTTCGCTCCACTTGAAGGGTACATGTATTTGATTATCCCCAAATTCCTGCACCTTAGGTAAGGATCGGAAGACACTTCCTCTTATAGACTTCTAGGAGAGGAGCTACAGTTTTTTTCCCAATGCATTCGGCCAGGTTAACATATATGACCCACGGCGCTTAAACTTTTCAGGCTCACTTTGGCTATACATGGACCCCAGTTACTCCTGGTGTCCATAACTACTCCCAATTTTGAAAAGTCCTCTGTCTGAGCGACAGGCTGACCATGCAAGTAGATACCCCACATCTTTTAATTTCTGGGCTTGCACACAAAATTAAAAGTCTTGGTTTGGTTGGTAACCAGTCCCAGTGTCCCCATGAAAGATACAAATGGCTGAACTGAATTACACCAAATTTGGCAGAAAGCTAGATCTTGGTCTAGAGAGCGTGCTTTTTGTGAGTTGGTGTAAATCCGTTCAGTAGTTTTCCAGCAATTAAGGTTAAAAAATGTGTCTATCTGGACAGGTGGGTTTGCAAGACTCTTGCGAGACTCCCCCAAGTGTTCTGATTGGCCGAGCGGGCTTTTTTTTCCCCTTCAGCCACCTCGCTCCCGTAGGATTGGATGATTGGCTGGTCGCAACATGAAGAGAAATGTTGTGGCAGCCATTAGAGGACTCAGGGACTTAGTCCCCTGTCCTGAAAAAGTTTTAAAAAAACAATATAGGGGGGCAAGCTAGGGATACTCTGCCCCCCTGGCCCAAGGGCTAAACGCTTAAAAAATAACAATTTTCCCCCAATCCCGTGGGAGCCCAATTCTTTTTTAATTTCTAAATAAATAACTGATTGATAAAGGGGAGGGGGTATGCGTGGGGCCCCCCTCTCAGCCGATTTTGGCCCCAGGGACCCCAACCGCCAGTACCTGATGCATTTTTTGAAGGGAAGGGGGGCATGGGCCTGTGGATCCCATCCCCTGAGGCTGCTGTAACTTTAAAATGGGAGGGTCATGGGGCCCCCATCCTCGTGTCTCAATGAGGCTCGGGACTCCTTCACTCTGGACATTTCCAGAATAGGGGAGGGGGCCTGCAGCCCTCCTCCCTGGGGCCAGATCTAAGCAGTGTCCTAGGGACCCCATCCCCTGGAACATTGCTGTTTTCTGCCAGGGAAAGTGTTGGCATATTCTGCTCGACTCTCCAGGACAGAAGACACATCTTTGCTCCCGCCCAGGCGGGAGCAGTGACAGCAGCTGCTCCTGACTGGGCAGGAGCAAAGGAGAATGGTGCCCGCTCCCTCCAGTACCACAATGGGTGCTGGCTTAGGAGCCGGCTAGGGCCGCAGGGACCCTGGGGCTCCCACTGCGGCCCCCAACGAAGTGTGCAATGTGGGTGCCCTGTGTCATTGAATCCATGACTCCAGTAGAACTTACCAAAACAATATAACATTTACATATAAATACTGCACTTAAACACTTAAAAATTATATTATTATAAAACAATATTTAAGTTTTAGATATGTAAAGCTTCGATATTGCATAAATTAAAAATAGGATATACTTCCCGATGATAATACTTACCTTGATACAGTAATAGTCTTGATATTGTGTCCTCAATAATCTGATAGAGACATCTAGCCGCATATTCCTTACCTTTGAACTTCCAGGCATCAGGCTGGATCTGGAAGATTTTTTCTCAGCAGAACCCCTGCGCGCCGGTAGGTGGTGTCAGTTCTACTCTGCGTGACGTCGTCGGCATCATGTTCGTCGTGATGTCCGCATCGTCAATATAACCACCACTCCGGCGCGCTGACGTCAGTTCTTTTCTTTCTGCGCCAGCCAGCTCATATCCGTGGAAGAGAGCTACCCCCTGTCATTTTCTGATAGACTTTTTTCGAATTTTTGTTGACTCCTTTTGGTGTGTAGAATGTCCAGTAAGAAGACCTTGGGGTTCTAACCCTGCAGCGCCTGTCACCGCGCCATGTCGGTCACGGACCTCCACTTAATGTGTCTCTGGTGTCTGGAGCGTGACCACGATACGAAACCGAGTTCCGATTGCCAGGCCATAGCATCGAAGGCTTTAAGGGAGCGGTCCCTAAAGCTTATTGCGGCCAGGCACCCGGCACCACGGAGGTCGCCTCCTCGGTCTCGATCCCGGTCCAGGTCTCGGTCAAGAGGAAGTTCTGAGCACCGCTCCGGTGAATCGAAGTCCTTTTCGTCGAAGTCAGGTAAGAGGCACCTCAAAAACACAAGAAGTCGAAGCGTGCTGCTACTTTGCCCCGCCCGTCTCGCGGCGAGGCGGAGGACCCTCGGCGTTCCAGGCCCCGCTCCGTAGAGTGGGTGCCTGGGTCGGCTCCGCATTTCCCTGCCTTCTCGGGTTTGGGAGGAAGTATCAGACTACAGGAGGTAGCCCATAAACCCTGTAGAAACTAGGGCGAACATCTGTAACATACAACAATGTCTCTAAGGGTGTTAGTTAAAGGTCAATTTCAAGCAGCTCAATTAATTGCTGGGAGCGGAAGGAGAAACCAGGGAGACAAGAAATGTTTTGACAACATAGAATAGAGTTTAGTAAATGCATATATTTGTCATATTTAACTTCATATATTCAAACATATGTAAGGGTGGCACTGCGTTACATTGAATGGCATGTAACCTGTTGGATACTGTGCACAAGTGCTCGTGAAAAATGGTGACGGCGCAAGTGACACGTGAGGAAGTATGTACAGCGACAGTAAGGGGCGCAACAAACAAACACAAATGATGGTGACATTTACATAGTTGGGATACCCAAACAATAAATGATAATATATACAAAAGGAGTCAAGCTGGGTATCCTTCCCTCAAGCAGTTGGAAAAAACCAAATCCGGATCTCCACTTGACCCTTGCACGGCCAGGTTTTTTAAAATATTAGCTCCACTGCTCAACCCTGCGCTAAACCAGCTCTGGAACACCTCATTGGAAACTGGCATTTATCCATCTAGCTGGAAAATCGCTATTGTTCAACCAATCCTCAAAAAGGAGACTGCAGACCCTACAATATTGAAAAACTTTAGACCCATCTCCCTTTTGCCAGTACCTGCTAAGATTCTCGAAAAAGAAGTGCAAAAACAATTGTCCACATTTCTTGAATCAAATAAACTGCTTCACGACACCCAGTCGGGATTTAGAGCAGGTTACAGCACGGAGACAGCACTACTCGAAGTAGCAGAAACTGTCCGGGAGACAATGGATAATGGGAACTGTGCAATGCTGGTGCTGTTGGATCTGTCAGCAGCATTTGACACAGTGTCTCATAAGATCCTCTTAGATAGGCTTCAACAGTTGGGAGTGACGGGGACTACTTTAGCTTGGTTTTGTTCTTCCTAGAAGGCCGCTCCCAGAGAATTCGGTTGCATCCTTACACTTCGAATTCTCGCCCTGTGATCTGTGGTGTGCCTCAGGGTTCAGCCCTTAGCCCGACCCTTTTTAATGTCTACCTCGCTCCCCTGGCCCCTCTGGTAAAGCAACGCGGGGTTGATGTTATTTCATATGCTGATGACACGCAGCTCGTGTTTTCCTTCCAAGATTGCTCTGAGGCCGGTTTTTCAAACTTTAGGCAGTGTCTCATGGACATCTCAGCTTGGATGACAGCTAACTGCCTAAAGCTGAACACAGAAAAAACGGAAGTGCTATTTTTCAACCAGCCCTCACCTCCATTATCAGATTTCTGGTGGCCCGCAGAACTTAACCCCCCTCCTCTTCCAGTCTCGTCTGCGAGGAATTTGGGGTTCAAACTAGATACTTCCCTGTCATGTAATACTCAGCCCATGTTGCCTCGTCCTGCTTTTGGAAAATGAAGGCCCTTCAGAGATTCCTCTACTTCCTACCAATGGACTGTAGGAAAACAATAGTCCATGCGGTGATTACATCACAGCTTGACTATGCAAATAGTCTGTACATCGGGCTGCCAGCATACCTGCTCAGGAAATTGCAAACTGTGCAGAATGCAGCAGCCAGGCTTATTAGGAACATCCCACTAAGACATCATATATCCCCTCATTTGCGTAGTCTCCACTGGCTGCCTGTCAAGAGAAGAACTGAATTTAAGGCACTTACTCTTGCATACAGAGCACTTAATGATATTGGCCCGCAATATCTAAAGAAGAGAGTTCGCAAATACCATCAGTCAAGGACCCTAAGATCTAATCATCGTGAGTGCCTTGTCATCCCCCGTTTTTCTAAGTCCAGAATAGGAGGACGGTCCTTTTCCGTCAAAACCGCGACCCTGTGGAACTCCATGCCTGATCATATTAGGAAAGCCAAGTCGGAACCTATCTTCCGGAAGGATTTGAAGACTTGGCTTTTCAGTCTCCTTTAGCAAACTAGGACTCGACAACTTTAACTTGCCTTCACCCCCCACTGTATCTGCAAGCGCCGGGACACCCCCGTTGGGGGTAGCTGAGCGCTATATAAGCTTAAATACATACATACATCCTTGAGGAAATGGCGCCGAAATTTTCGCTGTAAAAGTCGACGGCGTTTCGGCCTGTTGAAGTGTTTAGGCTATCATCAGGACCAGGTTACTGTTATTTCTATAGCAGTGCTGTAGATAAAAATATATATATACATACACTCAATGGTCCACCAAATGGGGTCAGAAAGAAAGAATTCAAGAATGAGAGTTTATGGATGAGCCCAAGGGGGAAGGTGAGGACAGATTTAGATCGCAGCGAACAATTCAAAGCGAAGGAAGATTACCGCTTGGCTAGGCTCAGAGAAGGAGATATGTAAAAAAAGTGCGATGCCCAAGGAGGCAGCCACAAAAATTACTGCGACTTACGCAACGTATCGCAACTGAATTCCCAAACGTAGTGGAGGAGGGTGCCGGAGCAGTCCAGGTGCACCTCTGCCAGGGGCGGTGCGTCCATTAGGGCGCTGGGGCATTGCCCCACCAGCCGCCCGCGCCTGCAGCTCCCTCGGCGTCTCTGAACTTAAGTAAACTCTCAGTTTACTTACGTTCAGAGACGCCGAGGGAGAACTGACAATGCATGTCAGTCAGCATGACGTCGGACCGCCCACCCCCTTCAGAGTCTGAAGGGGTGGGCGGTCCGGCGTCATGTTGACTGACAGGCATTGTCAGGGGCAGGCAGCAGCACAAGTGCGCATGAGTGGGGAAGGTCAGCGAATTTTTCGCCCGTGCCCAGTCATGCGCACTGGTGTCTGCTCAGGCTGGCGCATGCCCATTAGGAGAGCGAGGGTTGAGCAAAGGCTCAAACCTCGGTCTCCTAATGGGCTGGCGGGCGGAGAGTTAGCGTGCCCTAAGTCAATCCTGGCGCTGCTCCAGCGCCAGGATTGGCTGAGAGGGGTTGCCACTCACTTGCCAGGTAAGATTATTTATCTTTTATTTAAACCCCCCCCCCCCCGGCCCCCACCCCCGCGCGTCACGCACCTCCCCCCCCGAGCTTAGCTCGTATTGCATGCTGCTTTTCTTAGTGGACACTCCGTGAATTAAACGAGATGCCCCACACTCACGGGATCAGTTAAAAAGAAACACGCATGGAGTCTGAGTCCGGTAGTTTCCCGGCGAAGGCATGCATCGTCCGTATCAGGTTACACATTGCTGGATATTTATGTGTCTTCGTAATGTTTTTCTATCGGACTACGCCGTTGATGTCTGTCTACACACATACCTTGAGATGCCTATAAACTAACGGGGCCATTCAGGAATGTGCGGACTGCACTGAGGCATTATGGTATGGGTAGTCTTTGCTGGGGTGGCGAAATATTGTTTCAGTTCCATATTCACTCTGGTACACACAGTTTCTAGTTATCAGCAATTATGTCTAGAGTGTCTCTTGGTGATTCATCTGGGCTAAATCCCTGCGTTAATGAGCATTATTGCCATCTTAACACAATGAATTGTCAATGCAATTATGATGTTACGGACTCTGACTTGTGGTGCTCCCTTTTAGAGAAGGAAGTAAATGTACTCCAGCAAGCCATATTTTAAATGCAGCATGACGTAGTTTTAACAGTGTTCATTTTAGGATTAGCGCGACATGGTTTTTTATTTTCAAGATTATATTGAAACCCTGTTTCTGATTACAATATGGCAATGCTTTCTCTGTACAATGTGCAGGGGTTTGGTTATGCACTAGGCATTTAAGGGGGGCAGCGTGATGCACTATGCATTTTTCAAGTTACCTACTATATTTTCCACTTAGCACATTGTTTATGTCAATTGAGCACTTTGCATGCCTCCCTCTCTCTCTAGCAACCACTTTCGATTGACAGGAGGGCGTCGTTTGTAACTAGCATCCACGCTAAGAGATCTCCCGTTGTTCCTTGTCTGATCTAAATAACGTAACACTTTCTGGCTTTGGCTGTGCATTCTGGTACGTGTCGTCTAGATATTCCCTTTAGGAATGCAGGACTACATTTAACACCGGGACTGACTGAACTCCTCACACCTGACACAGGGTTGCTTGAGATCTGTGTTAGTCTTGACATATATGTAAAGGTCAGTCAGTGTCTTACTGCTACAGAGTACAATGCTCGATAGACCCTTTATTTTAGCTTTAAATTTAAAAAAGTTAATTCGTAATGTTGAAGGGAACACCTTTAGGAAGTTGCTGGTGGCGTTTTCCAACTGGCATGTGGTATATTTCCAACAGATGTACAATTCTTAAAAATAACTCCTTGCAGATAATTAGAAAGGTGAAGGGCTGTGGGGAATAACTGCAAGGCAGGTTCTGGATGGAGTGGCAGCGCCACTATGTCTGTCACTGCGAGCTTTGTTCATTTTAATGCATAACTGGCCCATTGCGACAGAGGCATGGTGTCCAATGCAGGCCTCCGTCGCTGTTTTTGAGACTGTGTGCAATGAAGGGTACAGCCGGTTCACGCCATGCAAACATCCATTCCAGCAGTTTGTCTGTGCACATTTGGCGACTAACACATGGGTTCCGGAGTAGCGTGCTACTGTGTTTGCAAGCTACTGCTGTGTTCTGTATATTGTGCCGAGACCCCTCATCATGCTTACCTCCCCCACTGACACCCCAGGCCCTCCTGCACAGCACATTGCTCGCTCCTTTAGAAGTGGAGCTGCAGCATTTGCTCCCTTGTGAAATGGATCCAAATATCCGAGTCAGGCCCAAAGCGAGAGAAATGTGCTTACTGTGTAACATGTGCACTGCTTACAGTGGCCAGTCCTCTGATGTATGGCATTAAAACTGGCCTTGTGTACATGCCCCTAAGTTAACACTGATGCCAAAAACATGGATTGACTTGCAAACACAATGAATGTTAAAAAGTTGAGGGAATGCATTTTAGCGATTTAGTTCCTCTCTTATTTTACATGTTTTCTTAATCTTGCATTCCCCACGAGTTAGCTATTTTATAATGTTGTTGTTTATCTGTATTTTTTTCTGTGCATACTTTGAGGCTTGAGCCATGCCAGGTGTTTGAGGGGCTTTGATTGAGCACGCAGGCGCTAAGGCTAAAGCCAAACAAAGTGCCTGTCAGTGGGTTGGCCTCTCTGCAGAGCACACAGAACAATGTTTGTATTCCATTTGCAACTGAAATTCTGTGGAAATGTGTGTGAAGGGGGTACACTGATGTCAAAATATTTAAGGTAAAAGTAAGAGAAATTAAGGTGCTTATATTTGAGGGAGTGCAGTGCATGTTGGGGGCGGTGAAGTGACAGATGTGAGGACGGGCATTCGGGGAAGAGTGAAAAGAGGATGCTGAAGAGGAAATAGAGGGGGTTGAAGATGTGCAGATGGACAAGATATGCAGAGAAAAAGAGGATACATATCTAACATAAAGCACACATAATTGAAGGCCAAAACTCCTTCCACAGGCCTCAATGCTATTTAATTCACAGACTCACTATTTCAGAATTTAAACATTTTCAATGTTAATTATTTATAAGAAATCATTGTTGTTACTCATTTATCTTAACCCGCTAACACCCAGTGACAAAGCCAATCATACTGACAGGCTTTAGGCGTATGTCAGTTGCTGTGCCATTTATCTGGATACAATTACATCTCAGAGAGAAACCAAAATACCGGTCTGCTGGCACACTATGGGAATCACAGAAATGTATTTGGCATGATCCTTTATAGGGAGCACCCACTTTTTTCATCTCACTTAAAGACCTGTCTGCACATATTTCTATATGACTGGTTACAGCCAGCAGCTGTGGGTACTTCCCGAAGTCTGGTTATAGCATATTTTTCCAAAGTTAATGCTGCATGCAGTGTAAGACACTGGGCAAGCTAAGCAAACATTTTAAAGGGCTAAAGTTATCATGCAGAACAATTTACATATTACAGTAACTGTTGAACAAATTAATGCAAGAAGATACGGGGCAGTTTTTAATGTGTTTAATATTTCAAGAATATACGTTCCCACTGCTTAATAAGCCTTGCTTTATCGCTGCATTCATTTGCTTTAAAATGCACCATTTGCCAATCTTTTTTACATTTCTTTCTCAGGAGAGGGACTCTCCCTAGACCCCAGGTTTGTCCATTGAACTTGTTCACATCGCTAACTAGTGTCTTCTATTAGAAAGGGTAGAGCCAAAGCAGTCTTGCTTAGTACCTTAGCCCTCTTCAGAAGTCAGACTTGCTTGGCAACCCAGAAATTCTCTGAAATAATGTTTGAGTTTTCTTTTATGAATGCCTAGAACTACTGAATTTTTAGTCCATTTATCACAGATATAGTGCTGAAAATCGCACCAAAAAGATGCCAATTTTTAAAAAATTTCTTCACGGGGGAGAACCCCCCCCAACCCCCCTTATTGCCGTCGGGCTCGCTTTCTGCGCTCGCTCGCATGCGTTGATTTGCTCTGCATACGCCTCACCAGTTTCAAATTCCACCAGCCGCCCTTGACCTCTGCCTAAAGCAAGAGAAGGTGGGTAAGTGCGCTGGTCAAGGCAACGGCAATTCAGTGAGGTTAGGGAGGGAACAGAACTTACTGGTCAAGGGGCTCAGAGGAAGGGACGAAGGGAGGTCCCTGGAGGGTGGTACACAGAAGGTCCAAGAATTATTGCATCGAGTTGTGGTAAGCAGAAGCTGCTGGGCGAAGTACCTGGAAAGGAAGGAAGCCAGGTAAGCCAGGCGGTTGCAGCCTATAGAGAACACTGGGCGCGCCGATGAATGAAGGGCAGGCAGTGAGTGAATGATGGCTAGCCTGCTGGTAATAGGTACACCCAAGGTGGAGGGTGGTCCCGGAGGCTGAGAGGGTAAGTAAAGCCCACTAGAATTAGGGGCACTCACAGTGAGGGGAGTGGTGAAATCAACCTGGAAGAGCCTGCCATGAATGAGGGGCAGCTGCGCAGGGAAACATGTGTGTTCCCCGGAGAGGAACCGGCAGCAAGTGCTTGTGTTGAAATTTAAAGCCCCCAGGTCGGGAAACTAAGCCTGGCAAAAGGAGACAACGTGGTGTCCCCACGTATGGCGGGAGCCCTAAGGGAACAACCAGGCTCAAGTGAGTCGGGTGCCACGAGGGGGCACCGAGGCGCAAGGTTGGGAGGGAATTGTCCATTTGGGCGGCCTAAAACATGCCCATGGCTCCGGGACGGGCTGGCGAGGCAAGGGGAAAGCGCAAGACCGAGGTAAGGGTCAGCGCGGGAAGAGGCGTGAATCGCCTCTAAAGTTAATCAAGGTTAAGCGCGGAAAAAAGCTGAGGATCAACGCGTCCAAGTGCGCAAACCGTAATTGCAGGAGTCAGGGCAGCGCGGCTCCCCGTTTGCGTGTGTTTGATTATTTTGTTTAAAACAATCAACAATGAAACATTTAAGGATTAAAAAGAAAGCCAAGCGAACCGCAATTGCAGGAGTCAGGGCAGCGGGGCCGGTAGGGGCTGAAAATAACCTCGATGGAGGTCTGGATCAGATCAACACAGGGACTGAAGGAGTACGACTTACTTGGTTTAGTTGAGTAGTCAGCTGTGGAAAGGCAATGGGCTTCAGAAGCCGGCATGAGTCAGGCTCTGGTAGCGTCCACCGCGCGCACGGGCTGGAAGTAGGGGGAGGTCTAGTCACGTGATGCACGGAAACGTGCATCCGTAGGAAGAGACTAGACCGTGCAATGGCAAGCGATAGTTAGAAGGAGGACAGAGAAGAAAGACTTAGACGCTCAAGTGAGCGTTTGCGTGTGTTTAATTATTTTGTTTAGAGCGATCAACAATGATACATTTAAGGATTAAAAAAAAGCCAAGCACAATGAAATATTTGATTTGTGATCATTTGTACATCAATTTTGGGAACCATATGCTGATTCAAGATTATACGGGTGTAGCAAAAATTACAACTTAAGTACATTCTATGATCAAACCATGAGTACTTTGGGTGGGTACCGACATTATGGTAAGAAGTATACCCCAATGGCATATAAAAGTATACAATTAAACAAATAAATATCACAGGGATGAGAACAGCTTGAGCAGAGAGGTTATAGTAGTGTGTTCATATGCTCAAGCTGATGGTATTGCTGGCTGCTCTAATGTGAATGATGAACCCATGGGCAGGTAGACAGTTTGTTCAAGGAGCACCAGAAAGGTTAATGAAATATCAGAACGGATCATGTAAGTGTAGTGTTCCATTCGTCTAAGGTGTTTAGGCTGTGCTCAATGGTATTGCAACGTGCTATCCAACAGCATTCACACCTATTCAGAAGTCTCTGTACATCACCACCCCTAGTTGGTAAGGTGGGTTGATCGATGACCATCCAAGTAAAATCCGTCTCATTATGGTTGTGTTCTTGGAAGTGTGTAACAAGCGGTGCGGTCAATACACCAAATCTTATTCGGCTGCAATGATGGATGATCCTGTCCTTGATCATTTGAGTGGTCTGTCCAACGTATAGAAGATCACTGGGGCAGTGTATACGTATATAACGTTCTGTGATCTACAGTTCGTGAAAGTTCTTAGCGGATATTTCTGTCCATTGAATTCGAAATGTTTCGTGTTTAGTGTGTTGAACACGCGATGCATCTTTGGCATTTATAATGGCCTAACAGGGGTGGTAGGCCCCAGGCACCCCTGATCGATTCTTCTCTAACACTTGTCTTTGACCATGTGATGGCGTGTACCAGGTGGTCTGAAAGGTTTTTTCCTCTACGGTAGGAGAACAATGGTGGTTCATTGAATATCCCAAGGGGGGCGAGCGTGTTCCAGTTTCTTTTTATGACTTTAGAGATTTTATTGCTAGTAGGGGAGAAAGTAGAGACAAAGGGGATGCGTATATTCCTCCTCTTTTCCTTTGGTGTGAGCAAGGTGTCCCGGTGATTATACCAAGCTCGTTTCCGGGCTCTGGTTACCAGTTTCTTCAGGTATCCGCGGGTGATGAGTTTTTCAGTCAGGACAGCTGCTTCCCTGAAAAAATCCTTCCTCCACTTACAATTTCGGCGGATCCGTAAAAATTGCCCGAAGGGCAAGCCATCGCGTAGTCCGCGTGGGTGGAAGCTGGAGTACAGCGGTAGAGTATTTCGCTCTGTGGGTTTTCTAAAAAGTGATGTCCCTATTTTGTTTTCTTCCACCTGTAATGAAAGGTCAAGGAACGGTAGATGATTTTCTTTAGGGCTCGATGGTGAACCTTAGGTGCTGTTGGCAGGTATGCAGCCAATCCACAAATTGTAGTAGTCTTTCATTGTTACCTGTCCAAATAAGCAGAATGTCGTCAATATAACGACGCCAGAAGGAAATGTGGGTCCTGAATGGGTTGAGTGGTGTAAGAATTTGTTTTTTCCAGGTGGTGTACGTAAAGTATAGCGAAGTTTGGGGCAAAGCAGACGCCCATCGATACACCTTTAATCTGTAGATAATAAGTGTCCTTGTATAGAAAGTAGTTATTACCTAAAGCAATCTCTAGGAGGGACATCACGAAGTCCGTGGGGATCCATGCTGGTTGTGGTCCTGCGTCAAGTAAGTCGTACTCCTTCAGTCCCTGTGTTGATCTGATCCAGACCTCCATCGAGGTTATTTTCAGCCCCTACCGGCCCCGCTGCCCTGACTCCTGCAATTGCGGTTCGCTTGGCTTTCTTTTTAATCTTTAAATGCTTCATTGTTGATTGCTTTAAACAAAATAATCAAACACACGCAAACGGGGAGCCACGCTGCCCTGACTCCTGCAATTGCGGTTCGCGCATTTGGACGTGTTGATCCTCAGGTTTTTTCGGCGCTTAACCTTGATTAACTTTAGACGCGATTCGCGCCTCTTCCCGCGTTGATCCTTACCTCGGTCTCGCTCTTCCCCCTTGCCTCGCCAGCCCGTCCCGGGGCCATGGGCATGTTTTAGGCCACCCACATGGACAATTCCCTCCCAACCTTGCGCCTCTGTGCCCCCTCGTGGCACCCAACTCACTTGAGCCTGGTTGTTCCCTTAGGGCTCCCGCCATACGGGGGGACACCACGTTGTCTCCTTTTGCCAGGCTTGGTTTCCCCACCTGGGGGCTTTAAATTTCAACACGAGCACTTGCTGCTGGTTCCTCTCCGGGGAACACACACGTTCCCCTGTGCAGCCGCCCCTCATTCATGGCAGGCTCTTCCAGGTTGATTTCACCACCCCCCTCACTGTGAGCGCCCCTAATTCTAGTGGGCTTTACTTCCCATCTCAGCCTCCGGGACCACCCTCCACCTTGGGTGTACCTATTACCAGCAGGCTAGCCATCTTTCACTCACTGCCTGCCCTTCATTCATCGGCACGCCCAGTGTTCTCTATAGGCTGCACCCGCCTGGCTTACCTGGCTTCCTTCCTTTCCAGGTACTAGGCCCAGCAGCTTCTGTCTTACTGCAACTCGATGCGATAATTCTTGGACCTTCTCTGGACCACCCTCCAGGGACCTCCCTTCGTCCCTTCCTCTGAGCCCCTTGACCAGTAAGTTCTGTTCCCTCTCTAACCTCACTGAATTGCCATTGCCTTGACCAGCGCACTTACCCACCTTCTCTTGCTTTAGGCAGAGGTGTCCCAGGTTGCACCTGGACTGCTCCGGGACCCTCCACCACGATTGGGAATTCAGTCGCGATACGTCGCGTAAGTCGCCGTAATTTTTGTGGCTGCCTCCTTGGGCATCGCGCTTTTTTTATACATCTCCTTCTCTGAGCCAAGCCACGCGGTAATCTTCCTTCAATTTGAATTGTTCGCCACGATCTAAATCTGTCCTCACCTTCCCTCTTGGGCTCATCCATAAACTCTCATTCTTGAATTCTTTCTTTCTGACCCCATTTGGTCCACCATTGAGTGTATGTATATATATATATTTTTATCTACAGCACTGCTATAGAAATAACAGTAACCTGGTCCTGATGATGGCCTAAACCCTTCAACAGGCCGAAACGTCGTTGACTTTTACAGCGAAAATTTCGGCGCCATTTCCTCAAGGATACCCAGCTTGACTCCTTTTGTATATATTATCATTTATTGTTTGGGTATCCCAACTATGTAAAACTCACCATCATTTGTGTTTGTTTGTTGCGCCCATTCCTGTCGCTTTACATACTTCCTCACGTGTCACTTGCGCCGTCACCATTTTTCACGAGCACTTGTGCACAGTATCCAACAGGTTACATGCCATTCAATGTAACGCAGTGCCACCCTTACATATGTTTGAATATATGAAGTTAAATATGACAAATATATGCATTTACTAAACTCTATTCTATGTTGTCAAAACATTTCTTGTCTCCCTGGTTTCTCCTTCCGCTCCCAGCAATTAATTGAGCTGCTTGAAATTGACCTTTAACTAACACCCTTAGAGACATTGTTGTATGTTACAGATTCTCGGGTTTGGGAGCGACCCCCGCCCAGCTTAAGGAGTTATATCACGCCATGTGCACCATATTTGGGCGGCCTGACCCTGCCAGCGTGCCTTCAGGCTCTGCAGGCTCAGATGATGGAGGAGTCCCCATGGGTTCCGCGCCTTCAGCTCCAGCCCCGGTGCCTTGGCCTCCAACTAGACCCGTTCCCGGGTCCGGAACGGCGCCTTTCGCACCTCTACTGTGACCTTCCCTGGTGCCGCGTTCACTGCAGAGGTTCTCGGCATCACCGGCGCCCACTGGTGGTGCCTCCCCAATCCACATTCCTGACGACACGGAGCCGGTCGGGCATCCTCCGACGCCGAGACCGGCGCCGACGGAGCCGTACGGCTCCATGCTGTTCAACCTGCCCTATTCTGAAGGGTTAGGAATGGATAAGGAGGATTGTGAGGGGGAGCAGGATCCCTTAGAAATCCCGCAGCCACAAGACATGGACTGGTATGAGGAACAGGGTGATGCCAGTGGCCTGGACACTTCCCCAGATTCTGGCATGCTGTCTCCACCTAACCTGGCTACAGAGGAGGGGGCATAATTTGCTATGTTGGTGCGTAGGGCTGCGGAGGTCTTGGACCTGCAGCTTCCTATGGTGGCAGTCAAGACTAACTTTTTGACAGGGTTCCTGCCGCCTGGTGTCTCCAGCTCGGAATCCTTGCTGCCTTTCAATGAGGCCTTAACGGACGTCCTTCTGGGCACCTGGTCCAAGCCCAGCACAGGGGCTCCTGTGAATAGGATGATTGCCCACTGCCATCGCCCTGCACCAGGCGACCCAGTTTTCCTCACCATCCACCCCACCCAACAAAGCTTGGTGGTTCAGGCTTCCACTTCCCGTGAGGCGTTCCCTTCCGCACCTCCGGACAGGGAATCCAAGAGACTGGAAAGCTTTGAAAAGAAAACTTCCACCAGTCTTGCATTGCAGTCGGTGAACACCGAATGCCTTTTTGGGCGTCATTCCTATTTGATATGGGACACTGTTGCGCAGGTGCTGCCCAGGGTCTCGGAGGAGGACCGAATCCTACTCTCCCAAGCCAATTCAGATGGGAGAGATGCAGCAAAGTTCGGCATTCGATGTGCCTTGGACACGACAGACTCGCTGGGCAGAGCGATTACCATGGCAGTGGCCGTATGTCGCCACGCCTGGCTGAGGACATCTGGTTTTTCGGGGGATGTCCAAGCTAACCTTATGGACATGCCATTTGATGGCTTCCATCTTTTCTGAGACAAGGCAGATGCCGCCCTTGAGTGTTTCAAGGACTCACGGGCTATGGCCCAGTCCTTGGGCCTCACCACAAAGTCCCGGCCTGTATCTGCTTTTCGCTCCTTTCGTGGCTACGGAAGAGGCTACCAACCGTGCCAACCTTATTCCAGCCAGAGGGCCCGCAAGTTCAGCAGCCTCTGCGTGGCCGTGGGCACGGTTCACCCCAACCCTGTGGGTCGGGAGGCCAGAAGTCAAGCCAAGCCACGATCCCCTCCTCCACCGCAAAACCTTCCTAGTCCGATCCTCCAGGATCATTCACAACCGGTCGGTGGCAGAATACGCCATCATCTCCACCACTGGCGAAACATCACCTTGGACAGATGGGTGTTGCAAATAGTCCGAGACCACCCCTCCATCTGTGCCTCCAGTGTACGATCGGCTGACGGAGGATTACCTTGCTCTACTCCACGAGGAAGCCAAGACTCTCTTGGCCAAGGGAGGTATAGAGATGGTTTCCGGGCCTGAAATAGGCTGTGGTACTTATTCCCACTATTTTCTGGTCCCAAAGAAGGACTGAGTCCTTCGTCCTGTCCTCAACCTCAGAGCCCTCAACTACTTCCTCAGAAAGGAGAAGTTCAAGATGCTCACCCTAGCACAGGTCCTCTCTGCCCTGGACCCAGGAGACTGGATGGTAGCGCTGGACTTGCAGGATGCCTATTTTCATATCCCCGTCCTGCCTGCCCATCGTTGCTACCTGCGGTTTACTGTGGGCCACAAGCACTTTCAGTTTACCGTGCTCCCCTTCGGCCTCACCAGTGCCCCTCGGGTGTTCACAAAGGTGATGGCGGTGGTCGCAGCCCATATGCGGAGATCAGGTGTTCCAGTCTTCCCCTATCTCGACGACTGGTTGTTGAAGGCGGGCTCATCCCAAGCTGTCGTCTCCCCCCTCCAGACTACGGCGAACCTCCAGCATTCGCTGGGGTTCACTATCAACGTGCCGAAGTCACACCTGACTCCCTCTCAGACGCTCCCTTTCATTGGGGTGGTTCTGGACACAGTGCAGTTTTGGGCCTATCCTCCCGAACGGCGAGTCCAGGATATTCAGGCTATGATTCCGATGTTTCAGCCTCTATTCTGGATTTCGGTGAGAATGACTCTGAGGCTGTTGGGCCTCATGGCCGCCTGCATCCTGCTAGTGGACCATGCACGGTGACGCATGCGGGCTCTGCAGTGGGACCTGAAGTTCCAATGGGCACAGCATCGAGAAAATCTCACCGACCTGGTTCAGATCTCGGAGGGCACTGCGAAAGACCTGCAGTGGTGGCTAACAAACCGCGATTGGGTCAGAGGCAGACCCCTCTCCCATCCCCACCCAGATCTCTCAGTAGTGATGGATGCGTCTCTTCTGGGATGGGGCGGCCATCTGGGGGAGGTGGAGATCAGAGGACTCTGGTCTCTGGTTGAAGTCAGGCTCCATATCAACCTGTTGGAGCTTCAGGCGATCCGATTGCCACTAAAAGCCTTTTTACCATCCATCAAGGGAAGGCTAGTTCAGATGTTCACGAACAACACTACCGCCATGTGGTACTGCAACAAACAAGGCGGAGTGTGGTCGTGGACTTTTTGTCAAGAGGCCCTGCGCCTCTGGACTTGACTGGAACAACAGGGCATTTCCCTGGTGGTTCAATATCTGGCCGGTTCTCTGAACGCCAGAGCAGACAAACTCAGCCAAAGGTGCCTTGCGTATCACGAGTGGTATCTCCATCCGGAGGTGGCGCAAGGTCTTTTTCAGCAGTGGGGAGAGCCTTGCTTAGATCTGTTTGCCTCCGAAGAGAATGCACAATGTCAGCAGTTTTGCACGTTGGAGTTTCCAAGGCGGCTTTCGCTCTGCAATGCGTTTCGTCGTGAGTGGAGCTGAGGCCTCCTGTATGCCTTTCCGCCCATACCACTCCTGCCCAGAGTGCTCAAGAAGATCAGGAGCGACCGGGCACAAGTCATTCCTATGGCCCCGGATTGGGACAGAGGGTTTGGTATCCCGAGCTTCTAGAGCATCGTTCCTCCGATCAGGCTGCCCCTTCGGGAGGATCTTCTGTCACAGCAGCAGGGGAGGGTCCTCCACCCGAACCTATCCACTTTCCACCGCCTTGCGTGGAGATTAGCGGCGACAGTTGACAGCTTTCGACCTTCCTCCCGAAGTCTGCGAGGTTATTCTGGCAGCCAGGCGTCCCTCCACGAAATCGGTGTACGCCTGCCGATGGAATAAATTTTGTAAATATTGTACAGAACGGTCTAGTGACCTCTTATCTGCATCCCTGGCAGATATCATCCTGTTTATCCTTTCCTTGGCCCAGCAGGGCTCTGCTTTGGGCACTTTGAACGGCTAGCTGTCGGCACTCTCGGCTTTTCTTTGGCTGCCAGATCAGCCTTCACTTTTTAAGTCCCCTCTGGTGCAGAGATTTCTGAAGGGGTTGACCCACTTGTTTCCCCCTTCTCCTTTTCTTATTCCTCAATGGGACCTTAATTTGGTCCTTACTTTCTTGATGCACGCACTTTTTGAGCCGATGCACAACTGTCCTCTACGGTTGCTCACCATCAAAACAGCTTTTTTGGTGGCAATTACCTCTGCCAGGAAGGTGAGCGAACTACGGGCACTTTCATCACAGCCTCCTTACCTGACAGTTTTCCTGTACAAAGTGGTACTGAGAACTGGGGCATCCTTTTTACCCAAGGTTGCAACTCCCATTCATATGGGACAGTCCGTTACTTTGCCCACTTTCTATGCACCCCTGAATCCTTCCAAGGAAGAGGAGCCTCTCCACCGTCTGAACCCAAAAAGAGCATTGTCGTTCTACCTTGATCGCACAAGAGTTCCGAGTGGATGACCAACTCTTTATAGGATATGTGGAGCAAACAAAGGGCGTGCTATCTAAAAGAGGACCATATCACGCTGGGTTATCCTCTGCATCAAAATCAGCCTCCTGAAGGCCTTAGAGCCCATTCCATCAGGGCGAAAGCAGTCACCACAGCCCTCCAGCGTGGTGTTCCTATTTCTGAAATCTGTCAAGCGGCCATGTGGGCATCTCTGCACACGTTCGCCAGACACTATTGCCTGGATTCTCAGGTTCGCCAGGAGGGCCTGTTTGACTGCTCTGTGTTACAGGATTTCCTGGTTTATAGCTTTTCTGCAATCCCACCTCCAGGGTAGGCATTGCTTGGGTATCTGTTCAAAGGGAAGTAATCTGCGGCTAGATCATGTCTCTACCAGATAAGACATTACCGAAGGTAAGTAACTTGTCCTTTAGTGCCATTGATATTCTTACTTCGATTATTCCTCTGAATCAGACTGGCTTCTCCAAATCCGTCGGAACGGTAACAAATATAACAACCATAGTTCTGCTCATTGACAAGGCTGAGAACACAAAAATGCCATTACATTTATGTTTCATCGATTACAGGGCTGCCTTTGACCATGTAAACCGCAAAACTGGGCAGTTGGGGCATACCTCAGGCACTGCTCAATCTGCTAATCAATCTGCACACCGAGACCTGGATTCAAGTAAAACTGGGGGATGGATCAACCCTTTCGAGACGGATACCAACAACGAAAGGACTTAAGCAAGGCTGCGTGCTGGCCCCGACCCTATTTAACCTGTTCTTTGCAGACCTTATCCCGCTATTAAATGCTAGTAACTCACATTCTCCAAGGTTAGGGAACCTAGCGTTACCATGTCTACTCTATGCAGATGACTTAGTTTTAATTA
This sequence comes from Calotriton arnoldi, assembly GCA_963921515.1. Taxonomy (NCBI): domain Eukaryota; kingdom Metazoa; phylum Chordata; class Amphibia; order Caudata; family Salamandridae; genus Calotriton; species Calotriton arnoldi. The sequence goes on from CAWUFW010001566.1 coordinate 739,264, forward strand.
GTCAGACGAAGGTGGGTTTACAGCATCTCCTTAATACCACATTCGAATACTCCGAGGCAAACAACCTGAACGTCAACTTGGAGAAAACCATGACAATTAAAAAGAACTCTAAGAAAACATCTGCCTGGTTCTGGGGTCATACCCGCATAGACACAGCAACAGAATATAAATATTTAGGAGTGATCTTCGATAAAGGCGGGCATTTTACAGCTCAAAGGGACTCAATCAGGAGGAAGGGAATAGCCCTGCCAGTCTCGATAAGAAACCTCAACTCTAAACTGAACGGCCCTTCACTCGCCCTACTAGCTGAAGTAATACGGGCAAAACTCCTACCCACAATAGCTTATGGGAGTGAGGCACAGAGGGGCAGAGACTCCAAGCTCCTAGATGGCACGGTTGCAAAAGCGTATAGAATATTCTTTGGCTTACCAAAATGTGTCTCTCCTGCACAGATCAGGCTTGAGTTTGGTGTCCAAAAACAAACCCTTGCAAGACAAGGTGTGATAGCCATTTTTTGGGACAAAGTACGGAAATCAAAACCAGGAACTCTTAATTGGTGCTTGTGGTTAGAACTACAATATAAAATGTCATCACCTGCTGCAAAATATCTACAAGCAAGTCTGACCACCCTGGGGCTAATTGAGCTCTGGGAAACACCTACCAGTCACTGTCTCTTTAAAAAAATAGTAAGGAAAACAGTAAAGAGCCTATCCTGGATTGAGGACAAAGCAGCCTTATCTAAGAGGACACACGGTGGGATGACTCTGAGCACCTATTCCACCCCGCTGTTTAAAAATACCTAGCACTGGGGTTTGCTAGATCTACTAAAATCCAATTTCTAAAGTACCGACTTGGCTTGCTACCATGCACAAAGCACTTTCCGCACTGGCTGAAAAGCCAATTTGACTCCACCTGCCGTTTGTGTGGCACAGCGCAGGAGGACATGCTGCGCCTTCTCTGCATTTGTAAAAAAACTGACACAAGAACAAAAACAACTTTTAAAACCACTTTTTAATCATAGAGGCATTCGCACACGAAGACAAGCGGTGCTGGGGGGGGGGCGTGGCTTGGCGCCGATGTAGACGGCAGCGGACCTCGGAGCTCCTCCGTGGCCTCCCTCCGCCGTAAGCCATCCTGACCTCCAGAAGTGATCCCCGGCACTGCAAACTGTAGCGGAATACCGGGTGCTCTCCAGGACGCACCCTCAAGACACCAGAGGGAAGAAACGAGGAGAAAACGGCGATCTGTCTCCCGGACCGCATCTCGGCTGACCAAGCGACAAAATGGCGGCCGCGGCTTGCGGAGAGCGCGCCCGCCGCTAAAGCAAACTGCGGAGCTTGGGGTGCCCCCTGCTCAGCGGAACAGCACTCAGGGCCGGAGCGACAGCTGCAACCCACGGTGCGGCCGGACGACACAGCTGAATTGCGGTGAGGGCGGTGGCGCGATCCGCAAACGTCCGGCGGCAATTGCCTGGCCTTAAGATGGCGGCGCGGGAGACTCTGGATGCACCGCGATAGTGCCATATATTACCGGGCTGTTCTCCCTGTGGGGGGGAATACTGCAAGCTCTCCTGCCCTGCTGAACTACTCACGACAGCCTGAACTCCTTGAGGGCACGTTGCTGGTGAAGTATTGAGGCGAGTTGGAAAGCCCCACTGACAGAGACTGCCGGAGATAGGGCGAGCCGTGGGCCTGTGACCAAACTGAAGGTGGAATGTGTATGGTGGTGCAAGCCTGGCCGCGCCGAGCTTGGCCTATAAAAGGACTGCGACGCTCCTGAGTGAGGGGGAAAACGCGATTGGGGGCACTAAAGGAAGGCCTGGACCTGCTGGAGGTGCGAATGATGACGCACGTCAGAGACTAGAGCTGATCCAGGACCCCCACACGACTAGATGGGGACTCTGCTGGCGGGCAGCGATCAAGAGGTAAAGCTACACTGATGCCGTTTTGATAACCCCCCACGTGGTGCTGGCATTACGCAACTGACGGGGTAGCTACTGCACCCCTGTGCACCTTGTCGAGCTCACTTAGGACCCCTGCTTGTTGAAGATCGCCGTTATATGCGCGGGGGTCTCCTCCAATACCTGCTAGACGGAGGTACAATCGAGCCTCTGGGAGTGTCCACAAGGGCTAGAATCCTGACAATCCTGTGCACATAGGTCTCAGGGGATTGGGGCATACGGACCTCCTGCACCGGTCTCCTGCCTACCCCAACAGTCCACACGATGGGACGAATATCCAAGAAAAAAGGGTTCGAGGTCCTGTGGACGGACGACCCAGGCCACCACACTGACGACGAGGAGAGTACGTCTGGCGGGAGAGCGGAGAAAACGGCTGGAGACCCTACCCTGGCGGATATCATGGTTGCTATCACCTCCTCGAGAGAAGCGTTGGAGAAGAAGATGGACACCATAGGGGCGGATCTCACCCTGCTCAAAGATGACCACCGCAAACTTAAAGAGAGGGTGATGACCAACGAGAACACCATGAAGGAAATTCCGGAAGTGGTTGCCTCCCTACAAGACGCCCTGAAAGCAGTAGAAACCAGGATCAAAGTACTGGAGGTGAGGGCCGAAGACAGCGAAGGGCGCTCATGAAGAAACAACCTGCGTTTAGTAGGGATACCAGAACGAGAAGAGGGGGCAGATGCGGTCCAGTTCTTAGAAGCTTGGCTGAAAACAGAAGTGGCCCCTGAGGGTCTTTCTCCTTTCTATGCCATAGAACGTGCCCACAGGGTCCCAGGCAGGCCACCTAAACCTGGTGCCCCACCACGCCCAATGGTGGTGCGCTTCCTACACTATAGGGATCGGGATTTTCTACTGCAGCGAGCCCGTGAGAAACAGAACCTACAGATTGGGAACAGCAGGGTGATGATCTTCCCAGACTACACTAGGGAGGTGCAACGGCAGAGATCTACATTCCTGGCTGTTAAGCGAAAATTGCGCCAACTTCACCTCCCATACGCTATGCTGTTCCCAGCTCGTCTAAGAGTAACTGCTGACGCGGAAACACACTTTTTCTCACCCCGACTGAAGCTTGGGACTGGCTAGAGACTCACCGCAAGGACGGAGCGCGCTCTCCGCGACTACACTCGCCCCGACAGCGATCGACTACATCTTCGCCACTCCAGAGGGCCCCTTCACCTACAGGACGACGACAGGAACGGGATAGAGCGGTACAAGCAGTAGCGGACATTAGTCAGGGCGATCCAAGCCCGACCAGCAATATCTCGGAACCCGAGCGTGCCGGCTCTGAGAGCTCGAGATCAAGCAGTGTCCTGGGGCTCTTGGACACTGGCCTCCCGGATGTTACCCCACAGACAGCAGATGGGATGTTCGGCTGATCGGCCCTCAGGTCGTATATAAGGAGGATTACTTCTTGACTAATGTAGCCGTGTGGCCCTAGAATCCCGGTTTGTGCACAACGTGAGGGCACACTGGCACTAAGGGGATTTACTGACCGTTTCCTACATGGGGGCTGGGGGGTTCTGGGTCCACGGGTAGCGAAGCACGCTCTGCCACCCACATGTTTCATTGTTTGATTGCTTTTGTTTGGATGGGGACCTGTTTTTGTGCGCCTGTCCTGGGGAATGGGAGTTGGGTTGTTATTTGGAAGGGGGAGACTGAGTTTTGGGGCAGGCATGTCGCTGAGGGAACACAACATCGGGGAGGCCTAGAGATTACTTTATGGGTTCCACCGTAGGTCTTAAATGTATGACCTGGAATGTTAGGGGGATGCACACCATGGCCCGCCGTCACAAAATCCATGCCTATCTCACTAGACAGGGGGTACAAATTGCTTTACTGCAGGAGACCCACCTTACACGTCAGGAGGGGGTGGCGTTGCAGCGCAGTTGGAGAGGACAGGTATTCCACACCACGTACTCTGCCTTTGCTCGGGGGACCCTAATTTGGGTGCGGGCGGGAGTCCCCTTTCAGTGTGTTAGGCAAATCATAGACCCGGAGGGCAGATTTGTGGTGGTGTTGGGGCGCTTGGATGGCCGTGACATCACGATAGGGAGTATTTATGCCCCCAATGTGGATCAACCTGCATTCCTGGCTCAGCTTTTCGCGGATGTTGGCGCAGGCCCTGACTGGACCGGTCCTCTTGGGGGGGGACTTCAATAGTATCACGGACGTCCTCCTTGACAGGTCACACCCACCGCTTCCTGATGCTCCCACACATAGGGTTGCAGAGGCCCGCAGGAATTGGCAGCGACAATGGGGACTGACAGACACCTGGAGGACCCATCACCCGACGCAAAGAGACTATTCTTATTTCTCGGCTCTTCACGAGCTACATGTAAGACTGGACGCTATCCTTTGTTCCCCGGACGTACATGGGGGGATTACCTCTAGTGAATACCTATCCAGGACGATCTCTGATCATAACCCGCTGCTGATAGCCCTGAACTGGATGAGGACTAGACCCACAATTCCCAGTTGGCGTCTCAGACCGGAGTCCCTGGAGGACCCGGTCTTTAAGGCGTCCATTGGCACTGCCATAGAAGAATATTTCCTGACTACTACCGGTACGGCCACCAGCCCCCACGTTGAATGGGATGCCTTCAGAGTTGTTATAAGGGGCCGTTGCATTAGTGAGGTGGTGGGCGTTCGAAAAGTGCTTTTAAAGGAATGTGCAGAAAGCAGATGAGCGACTCCGAGAAGTGGAAAAGGATAGACCGGGGAGGGCGGACAAACAAGACGAGCTACTGGAGGCTAGGGAAGAGCTTGCGACGCAGGTGGAAAGACTGAGATGCTTTGATCGTAAGGCATATGAGATTAGGGCACACGCGGAGCGTGATAAATCTGGGGCCTTATTGGCCTGGCTAGCTAATCCAGCGCGCAGGGGGACCCCAATCCTGGAATTGCGAGGGAGGGATGGCATGACCTATTACGGGCAGCAGGATATTAATACGCAGTTCCTGGCCTATTATGATACACTATACCAGAGCCAGTTAGACACACTGGATCTGGCAGATGGGGATTTTTGGAGGGCATTGAACTCCCACAGATTGATACGGGAGCGGCGACAGCTCTAGGCCGAGACGTAGAACTCGGTGAGATCAGGGAGACCATTAAGCACATGGCCAGAAACAAAACCCCGGGAACTGATGGGCTCCCTGTTGAGTTCTATGCCACCTATGTGGATGTTCTGGCTCCTCGGTTACTGACCCTGTATAATAGCTCACGGAGGGTGGGGTGTTTGCCTGTATCTACACGGGAAGCAGTGATAGTGCCGCTCCTAAAGCCGGATAAGCCTGCCTGGGACCGCACGGCGTATCGCCCCCTTACCATGCTCAACCTCGACTACAAAATATTGAGCCGCATCCTAGCCAGCCGCCTGATGGTACACATGAAGGCGCTTGTGCACATTGATCAGGCCGGTTTTATTCCGACTCGGAATACGGCCATGAATATACGACGCCTGATCAGGCTACTGGGTGATTCCACTCCCGCTGATGGCGAGGCGTGTGTTCTGTCAATAGATATAGAGAAGGCCTTCGACAGCCTAGAATGGTCCTATCTTTTCAGAGTCTTAAGAGCCTTCGGACTGGGGGAGGGGTTTGTGGCCTGGACGGCAATCTTATACAAGAACTCTACTGCCAGAGTGCGCACGGGGGCGTGATATCGGCGGCCTGTAGTGTGGCTAGGGGAACGAGGCAGGGATGCCCGCTGTCTCCTCTCCTGTTCGCGCTGGCGATGGAACCACTGGCTGTGCATGCGCGCTCGGGGCGATATTATCGGGGCTTGGATCGGGGGGCCAACCCCAATTTATAGCATTATATGCTGATGATCTCCTGATGTTTCTTGCTGATGCGGAGGCTGACTTGCGGGCGCTAGGAACCTGCTCTCCCGGCTGGAACGGGAGGCGGGGCTATGGGTTAACTGGAACAAGACATGCCTGTTTCCTGTCTTGAGTGGTAGAGACCGCCCGCCGGATGTCCGGGATGTTGCGTGGGAGAGTAGGTGCCTGACTTATTTGGGGGTCCACGTCTAACATGCGACTGCCGACCTGTTGGAGGGCAATGTTGCGCGGGCGATTCGAACCACCAAGAGCAACTTCGAGTTTTGGGGGTCCCTGCCGCTCTCGGTGGCCGGACGGGTGGCTCTACTAAAGATGGTCACGTTGCCGCGCTTGCTTTATTACTTCGGCTCCTTACCACTCTGGATTCCGGGGAAATTTTTCACGCAACTCAATACCATGATCACGCGGTTTCTATGGAGTTCTGGGAGACGCAGAGTGGCGCTTACCACCATGACGCGACCTAGACGAGAAGGGGGCTTTGTGGTGCCTGATTTTGAGGCCTACTACCATGCAGCGCAATTGCAGTGGTTCACGAAGTGGATAGCTGGTAGGCTTCGAGCCGGGGAGGCCCGAGGAGGCACGGACCCGGATCTGCGGCAGCTTTCTCGGGTGTTACTGCGGCTTCCTATGAGTGAAAGAGAAACTCCGGGGGACTTATGGGCGGTGCGCCAGTGTTGGAACCGGGTTAACAGGAGAACCAAGCGGGGATCCCCTTACGCACCTGAGATTCCTCTGCTGGTTTGTGAGGCTCTTCCTCATGGGGGGGACTGGCAGGGGTTGAAGACCTGGGAGGAGGTGGGGATTATCACGATTGGGGGCCTGTTCGAGGCTGACACCCTGCTACCCTTTAATGACTTGATGGAGCGTTATGACCTTCCTAGACGGGACTTTCTTTTGCATGCATCCCTGACGGCAGCAATCCGCAAGCACTGGAGGGCGGGATTGGTGGAGCCGCCGGTGCCCTTACCGTGTCAGTATGTAGTGTCAGCGGCTGGGACGTTTAAGGCAGTCACCTGCCTCTACAGACGACTTACCCAGGAGACGAGACGACCTTTGGAGAGCCTGCGGCTTAGGTGGGAGACAGACCTTGGGGTGCCTCTTGAGGAGAAGCCTTGGGATGCAATAGTGGAGAGGGCATGGAAAAGCTCCAGAAATGCGAGCTTCCAACTCATCCACTTTTTCGTTCTCCATAGGGCATACCTCACACCACACAAGATAAACGAGTATTTTGGAACTCGGTCGGCATGTCCGCGGTGTAACCTCGACAATGCCGAATTTTTACACATGTTATGGGTCTGCCCGCTGCTGGGAGGGTACTGGCGGGAGGTAACGACTGCCCTGAAGGACATAACGGACAGGGACGTTATGCAGACACCGGGATATTGCCTGTTGCATTGGTTCCCCCATACTGCCTGAAATAAAGTCACTAGTAAATTCATTGACCTGGGTCTGGTGTTGGCAAAGCGGGAAATTACCAGCCATTGGAAGGGGGTGCCCCTGGTGCCTCAAGGTGGCGGAGGGAGTTCATCAAATGGGCAGATTATGACGGGATCCTGAGGTTACAAATGGCCCAGAGACGGGACAATGACAAAATGCTAGAGGCGGCGAGAGCATGGGTGGCGCTCGTAGAATTGCTTAAGCGCCCGCTGGAAGTTGCTACGCCCCCTTGAGTGAGTGCAGTTGTTGGGGTGAATGGGTAAGTGGCCTCATATTGACGCAGGACCTGAGAGCTCGAAGGAGGTTAGGGCGTGGTGGCTTCCCCTTACTGGATCACTTCTGTAGTTGTATTGTCTTTAATGTCTTCAGTGTCTGGTCACACTTCAGCTGAGCTGAGGAGGAGAGAGCGACATGCCTGCGAGGGTGGGGGGAGTTTTATTGGTGAGGGAGGGGGGCGGGGGTTATTCCTTAATTTCTAATTGGTTCATGGGGATGTTGCGCAATGACACAGGGCCGAGCTGTGAAGTTAGGAGTGCTCCTACTGACAGGACGCAATGAATGTCCTCTGTGAACCCACTCCACTGTATAGTGCATGTTAGGATCAACCGATTTATGGACCACATTTGTTGATCACTTACAGCTGATACTGGACAGTATTTGATTGCGATTACCTGGACTCGGGGACTGCTCCCTGATATATTCACTCAAGCCTTAATGTAATGTTTTTTCTACAATTGCTAATACTTGAATAAAATCTGTTTACAAAAAAAAAAAGACAAGCGGTGCTGGCTTGTTTTGCTCCAGAGGACTCGCAGCTGAACTGTCGCCTGGTAAAGTTTTTGAGGCAGGTGGAGAAGAAAATGCCACAATTGCGACAGGAACATCCCAGCACTAACATCGGGCAAAGCGATATTACTGCCAAAACGTAAAAGAGTTAAAAGCTGCTAAGTTAACGAATCGATTACTACAAATCGCATTTGAAATGACAGATTAACTGATTTTAACTGGTTTTTACAAAACCCCTTTTTACTCTTCTCTGAAAGTCTCAATTTATAATGAAAATCTTTTCAATATATTCTGTAGCAATGGTTTTAAGTAACTATGCTAATAAAAATAAACTTGTAAAAAAAAAACTTCGATAGTGAGGGTGCGCACACTTGTTGGTAGACGATCACAACAGACCACTGGGTTTTATACCTGATCCACTGGGGCAGTGTCCATCTCTTCCTGTCCATCACCCATAGATCACCCCTTTCATTCAAAGCATGCCTGATGGCTCATGGCTCAAACCATGAGGTGGAAGTCCATGCCTTGCTTGACACATGGGCTTTAGAAGGGGTGCCTCGGGAAGGAAATGGCACAGGATTTTACTCCTTTTGCTTCTTGATCCTTAGGAAGAAAGGAGGCCTGATGCCTACCCTGGACATCTGCCTTCTGAACCTTCAGCCTGTTGGCCTTGAACTTCTTGGGAGGCTGGTTGGTATACCTGGACCCCCAGGATGCTTACTTTCATGTTCTACTTCTCGCCCCCCACTTGAGGATCACTGTGTGGTCCCAACACTATCAGTTTGCACTTCTCTTTGGACTGATGACATTCCCATGTGTCTTTACAAAGGTGCTGGCAGTTGTGGCAGCTTTGCCGGGGTGATCAAGAGTCAATGTATTCCAAGATGTATTCCCATACTTGGATTGGTGACTGAATCCCTGACACTGATTGATGAACATCTCCAGCAGACAGCGACTCTCCTGCACCATCTGGGCTTTATCATCAATGTCCAGACGCCTCACCTCACTCCCACACAGAGATTGACCTTTTCTGGGACAGTGCTCGACCCACAACCCTTTGAAGGTCTTTTCTCCTCCTAAGACGCTTGCAGATATTCGGGCAATGATTTTGATGTGTCTGACTCAAACTCTGACCTCAGTGCTGTAGGTCTTGCGCCTTCTAGGCCTTATGGCCTTGTGTGTCCCTTTGGTGCCTCCCAACAGGTGGGGGACGGGAGCCGCTAGTTGTGTCTGAGGATTAAGTGGCTTGAACACCAAAGGAGTCTCTTGACTCAGGTGTGAATTTTCCAGTTGGTGCATTAGTATCTACACTTGTGTACGGATCCATCCAACCTTATAAGCGGTCTCCCATTTAGCCCTCTCAGCACGCTTTGGAGGGAAAATATCTGAAACAGAAGCCAGTGTGCTTTTTGGCACCGGTGACATATTGTCATGGCTGGAACCGCGTGGTACTACCTGGTGGCACTTGTGTTATTGCTTTGTAGAACGTTTTCCGGACCAGTAGGAAGCCAGGAAGAAGTTTTCATAAGATGAAGACTCTGCGAGAAGGTTATGTATCCACAAGAAATGTTGTTACCAGAGGTAAGAAACATTTTCTTTCAAAGTCATTTCAGTTTACCTATGTTCGATTTCTTTCAAAGGCTAAATTGACGGGCACTGCTTTCGATAAGCCCTGTGTCATGGAGATGATTTTCAGCCACTACTGCCTTTTTTTTTACCAATAGCATTAAGCCTCCTGGGAGCTGAAGGCAAAACCCTATCATGCAGAAAATCCAGCTACAATTCCCAGCATGGTTGATGCTGGTAACAGAAACACTCCCATGACATGGGGCATTTGACATTCTTGAATTGCATTCCCATTCATCATTCAGTTCTTATTGTTATGTTTTTATTTAATCCACCCTAGCACACAATGTTGTGCAGCTGTATTCAAATACGGTTGAAACATAGTGAGCAGACTCGTACTTTTGGTGTGTTGCTGTCCGTAGTTATGATTATTTTTTTAAAACATACTTTATTGATTTTATCTTTTAGCCGCGTGCAATCATTAATACAGTTGGTACATAGATAGATTGGTAAAGGCAATTGGTCATAAATGTATGAATACCAACAAGTTACAGACAGTGGGTAGATGTTACCTCTTACATGAATTGGCAATTTGATATCAGACCTTGTAATATCACTGGTGCTGGCTTAATATGTCTATAAAAGGTCAAAGTAATAACGGAACAGTCCCAACCGACCCTCCCCCACCCACTGATCTGGCGTCCATAGTTATGATTATTTGTTAAATATTTTCAATTCCTTCTGACTGATTGCACACTTTCGAGCAATCTTAATTTCGGGTCAGTTTATTTGTAAAAAGTGCTATTGTTTTTTTTTCATGAACACCGATTTTTATATCATAAGTCTTTGTGTTACTATGTTCACGATATCCATGAACATTCTAATGTCTTGATCTACTTGTGAGATTCTGGGTACACATTTTATTATATAGTTTACATTTTTGGCATTTATTGTAAATAAAGGGAATATGCTATATAAGATTCAACATGTTTTATCTTTTTCTTCATTTTTATTTATAAAAATGCATCGAGTCGGTCAAATCAGTCATAAAGTGCGTTTGACTGAAAACTCAATTGCCTAAACAGAATTTTTAAAAACAGAAAAAACAAAATAGCACTCAGGACTCCATGTCTGCATGCAGCAGATTTGGTCTAGATACTATCAGTGCTTACTGTCTTCTCTCTTCCATAACTGTACTTTACCTGACAGGCGCCAGTGCATTTTCTAGTCAGTTCTGTCCTATTTATTAGGACAAGGTGAACTTAGAATCTCATTGATTTCTGATCGTAAAGTACTCGGCCCCCTGTTCTTAAAGCCTATTTGTGACCATATTATGTGCTCACTGACCTATGTAGGTTCATAACCAATCTCTTTGTTAACTTTGAGTTTAAACCTTTAACCACAATTCCCGTAAATCCTGAATTCTGTTGACAAGAAAGCCTCTTTAGCATGAAGTGCACCTTCCTGTAGGAACTGAGAGACCGTTTCAATGTAGCAGAACCTGAAGTGTCCTGGAAAAGTCTGGAGTGGCATTATTTTTGCTTGGGGCTAATCAATTCAAGAGCACACTGGTTGCGGTTACCGAGTCTCAATCTGATATCAGATGTATGTGAAGGAATCAGCAAATATTATTATTATTACTTAATATTAAGGTGGGGATTGACCTCATAACTGGAGGGAGGGAAGTTAACTTTTTTTGGCTGAAGGTTTTTGAACGTTTAAGTTGTAAGAGAGAAGTTTTGGTTTTGGATGGAAGTTGCATTAGGATGAGGGGTGGTACTGAGGTCTAAGATAGAGAATGGCTGCATTATGTAATAGGCCCTGGGAATGGAGAGTATGCTGATGGGGTCAATGCTCACTTCCTAAAGGTAATGACTCAAAATGAATGCCTTTGATGTGAGAAGTGGAGGAAGTGAAGAGGGGGTCTCCAGATGAGTAGATGTTTCTTACTCTGAGGTGGGGAGTTTCACATCTGTTGTCCACAGAGTGAAGTTGCCTAGGATGGCGATCTGGTCAGTTGACAGATCACAGGGGCCTATGAAATTGAGAATTAAACAAGAATGACATAGTGTGAATACGGATCATAGAAAAGTGTGACTAAAAGGCATAAGATGAGGGAGAGATGTATGCTGAGGACAGGCACATTTTGACTAATAAGTGAGCAAGTGGGCATCTGCTCAATGGTGAGTCTGGAGGACTTGAAGGTGATTCTGACCCTTTTTTGCCCTGATATTGAATTTGTGCTGCACATAGTTTCATTTTCCCATCACCTACCAGTGTATAATACATTTAGTTGTTTTATAAATTGGAGATACTCAGACACACCACACATACGCACAAACACACATGCGTTGAGGGGCTCTGTATACCTTTAGCACTTAAAAAGAGGACGATAATATTTTTAGGCTGGTTTATTTGATCAGATTTTTTAAAGTTAAAATTTCCATGCATTGCATGATTATGGCCTCTTTTAGGTGATGATGGATGCCAGACATCTGCTGTCTCATGCCAATCCCGTGGTTCCCTTTCCCTGCCACATTTAGATATAGTGAAAATGCTTGTTTTTTACAACGGAGTCTCAGCATTGGAAATCTTCAGCATTTGACCATTAACCTCTAGCCCATTAGCAACAGGGTAGCTGGATTTGGAACATCAGAAGGACTGTCCTATTGACCGCAGGCCTTCAAATACTCTTTTCTCCTGCTTGCAGCTGCCATGTAAATCATGGCGGTCATGAGGAATTAAAATAAACAAGATATTTGTCACTACTTAGTGGTGAAGCGGAATGAATGAATGGGCCAGCCCTGTTTTTTTATAATTTATTATATAAATTAATTGTGTGGCTGGAGTGCGGGATCTTAATACCATGGTGCCCAGGGCAAAGGTCATCATTGGCGGCCCGGGTCAGGGAAAATCAGTTCAAATTCCTAAGCACTTTGACAAAGCCCCTTTTCTCCCAAGGTGTACTTAGATCACCAACCCTCATTGGGACAGACACAAGTAGCGAGCAACTGACTTCTCTTTACCACTTAGCGAAATGGTGATCAGAGGAGTAGTTGTGGCAATAAATACAAATATATTTCACTTGGCCGTGGGAAGGAAGGCTTGGTTTGTATTGAAACCATGGAGCTGTGCATGATTGTTTGCATTGTTGGGGTGACGCTTGACTCCAGCTAGCCAAATGGAAGCCATATATTGTGTCCATGCAGCCTGCTGTAGGAGTAAACACAATTGTAATGGTCTCTGTTGTTACACCAGCAGCTGAAGAGAGCAAGCTGGGGTGGGGTGGGCACTGTCACCATCAGACAAAGCAGCTGAACCGAGTTCACAAGGGGTCTGGCAGGCAGAAAAGCAATGAGCAGCCCCAGTGGAGGCTGAGAGCTAAAAAAATGCCTGTGGCAGAATTTGCCAATACAAAAATTAATTGGAGGGCAAATATCAGGGAAGTTCAGAGAAAACTGGTCAAAGGGCCGGCAACAATGCACAGGACGTTTGCAGGCCTTGCATAGCATGTGCAACATCTATATATCATTAACAGCGTAGGTCAACAAGCCACAATACGATAGAAACAAGAGGCCAGTAAAGAGGTGGCCTCTCCGGGATTCTGAAAAGCACAGAAGGAAATCCACTTGTGTGGTATGTAGTGAGAGAAGACATCTAGAATCGGTGTCCCACTTGTACTCTGCTTAAAAAGATGCTGCTTTTTCAGGACTATGAGCCATCAACTGTTACAGTGCTGAAGTAACCACTCCAAAAAGTCCACCTCTGTGATGTGTAAATCAAATCAATTGAACTGGTGAGATGAATTGTTAAGAGTCTGAGAGGTGTCACAGCTCCTTCAAGATAATCTCTTTGAAGAGCTGTTGATCAGGCCATGGCCCCTCTGGCAGCCTTCACATCATTGTGGCAGGACCCTGGTTATACAAATGGAAGAAATAAAAGAGTGCATAAGACTCAGATTGCAAGCCAAAGCTTCAGCTGCAGAACAGAGGTAGCATAAGTAGCGCAGATTGTGGATAGTACAGATATATTTCTGATTCAGCACTTAAACATTGATTCTGCGCCAAGAGGCTGATTCAGTAATGGCATTCTTTGGTTACATATTCTTATTGTTAGGTTTATCTTAAGGGCACTCCTACCCTAATTTAAAGATGAGGAGCAGCGAGGAAGAGCAGGGGCACATACGGACAAATAAGAGAAGTGAAAGCCACAGGCAGGAATTCTGCATGCCAACTACCACAAAAGTCAAGGGCAGGCAAGAGATGGATCAACACTTAGAACTCCGAAAGAAGCTCGCCCAAATGCAGCCCAGAGAGTTCCTGAGTTAAATGAATTTGTGACCATGAACTAAGGAAAGGGGAGGCGAGGGGCATGGTGGAAGACTTACAAGCCCATAAGCTCAAAAAGAGAGTTGGCCAAATTCTAGAAATGAAGAAGGCGCCAACACACACAAGCACAGTCACTGGAGCAGTATTGACAAGACTCCAGAAAATAAAGTAAGAGAGACAGAATGGGCTCTTAATTCATAATCACCAACGGAAAAGGTGTAGTCTTAAAAAAAAGTGGCCTTGAATTCTTTGAACAACTATCCACCTCTTTAATGAAGGTACCTCAGTTTGTTAGTCCCTAATTTGTCCTAGGCAACCCATGATATATTCCCTTAGCTACCCCCAAAGTGAGAAGCATTAGCTGCCCTATTGGTACTGGAGCACCAAATAAACAGGCCTGTTATTACATTGCTTAAGATGCATGAAATGATCTTTAGAATAAATGAAGCATGGAAAGGCATCCCCAACTTGTCTCTGTGAAAAATAATAAACTAAAACACATATTAACAGACTGGAGGCAACTGACTCACGCTGAGAAGTTAATAGTGGCTTGGAATATCGTTTTCTATCTGCAAATCAACAGATAATGGAAGCTATACATTTTCAGATGCAATGTTGGCTGTAATAATACCCGTTTTTAGTTGGTAGGCCTTCCTTTTGTATTATGGCATGACATGTAGCTGAGAGTACAAGGTATTGCATAAGAGCTAATTCTGCCTAAACCTGTCCGTGACTTATCAGGAAGTCTCTTTTGAAAACTGGTTGCCCAGCCTACAAGCATGGTAGTTCTGAGCGACATGAATAAAGCTTATTTTAAGGTATGCTTCAGCATTCACCAGGGCCACAAAAGAAGGTAGCCTAGCATGACTACACAAAGAATGGAACTGGAATTCTCCTTCAAGGACGAAAATAGTTATGGACGGGCATGAGGAATGCTCCAGTACACGAGGACAATATGTAGTGCTTCTGAAGCAACTCCTTTGGGAGAAGCACACCTGGTGATCTCAGACTAGAAGGAGCAGGTTGAGAAATAGGGAATATGTGTTTAGATGTTCGAAGTTGGTATTTATGGGTAACAGTTGAGGCACAGAAAACACAGCATGAGAAGAGAAGACCCTGATCCTTTGTCTAGGTCTTCGGGGAGTAACTCTTGTGACTGCTAAGAACCACATTGAAGTAAGTTAACAGTTATCTAATAGTCTATAGGAGTTTTGTGACCTCATCCCAGTCATCCAGATATGGGTAGGTGAAGATATATCTCTGTTTGAGAATTGAACATTGCCCTGACTGAATTAATGGGGTCGCTAATTAGCTTCTACATAGGTCTCAGCTCCAATACTTGTCATGGAAAGAGGCAGTCTTGGCAGCCATAACATGAGTGCCAGGCTCTATGAACAGAAGAACCTTATACTCTGCTCCATCTTAATAAGATAATCTGTAAGTACTCCCCCATCATTACTACCTAAAGTTAAATTGAATGTTAACTTGAATCCAACAATTTCTTTACTGACGGTCTTCCTGATTGTCCATCTCTAGCGCAAATGTCTTGTCAAATCTTGGATGTTATGGCCAAGTACATAGCTCTTTACCTTGACCTAGCTTCCATGAAACTGTCTACAGTGCGGCAGATATCGTAATGAATCATAACGTTGTGGTAAAATTTGAACAGGCTCTTACCTGGGAAAACCAAAGCTCAGGCTACCAGAGTTAAAGCAGCCACAGCTGTTCTCAAGTGAAATGTTCTGATTTCTACTTTGAAAACAGCCCATACCTTTGCTAAGTACTAGTAAACTGATTCTAACATCAAATCTAATCCCTGGTGGGCCAAGCTTTAGTATTTAATCTGTATGCATCATTTCTGTCCTTATTCTGCACTATTTTTAGTCCCCATCCTCAGGGACAGGCTTGTTTCTGTTGCTACTATTTATGGATATCAAAGAGAATCCAATGGTGGAGAAGAAGTGGTACTTTGCCTGTAATCCTAGTTCTTCGTCTTGTCTGATGTCTCTAAATCTACTAACATCTCATCTGCTGTCCAGCAGACAACAGAGATTGTTAGAAATTGGGTCTTTTCAGATTCCTTCTCCATTTCTCCTTCAAAAACGAATTGGCTGCCTTTGCAACTTCTGGAATTCTTAGAGGAGCACTGCAAGTTTTAACTCTCTTTATAGCCTAAGACATAGGCTATATTTCCATTTTGATTTTCAGTTTTTAAAATATGTTTTAACTTGGTGATTTAAGTGAAATGTGCTTTATAAGTAATTCAGCTAATTGATTGCATTTTTAAAAGTGCAAATCCCAAAAAAAAAGATAAACAATATGTCTGTAATATGCTTTTTTTAATTTATGTTTATTTTCAAAATTGAAAAATATATCAGAAAATGTGTTTTGAGGTCCTGCATTATGCAGAGATAGTCCACTATTTAATGGATTTAGAGAGAAACCCATTATGGAGTGCTAGCATTAACTGTTCCTAACCTTGCAAAAAACTGTCTTACTGAAATATTTTACATGGGAATATATATTCATGTAAAATGGAAATTATTACTTCTGAAAAACATTTTCAAATGCCACTGTGCAGACGTATGCTCTTGAATTGATTAGCCCAAAGCAAAAATTATGCCACTTTAAACTTGTCAAGGACTCTTCAGACTCTTCTGCACTGAAACTGTCTCTCAGTTCCTACAGGAAGGTTAACTTGATGCTAAAAGAGACCTTATTGTCAACAGAATTCAGGATCCACAGAATGTGCCAAGGGTCATTCAGACCTTTCTGAGCCTTCTCCTGTTTCCATCGGATGCTCATACCTTCCTTTTGAGTTGTGTTCATCTTGTGGGATTTCCTATGGCAGATATAATCAACTCCTCCATTTGTTCTGAATGCCTGCCTCCATTTGTACACGTTTTTTCCCAACTACCGCCTTTTGAAACCTGCTTGGGTCTCATTATGTACCCAATACCCCCTAATCAACAAACTCATCATACTACTGTAAAAAAGTAATTTGCTTTCACCTCCAGCCTTATGTCAAATCTTGCTACATACTGGATTAAAGGACGCCTGATAGGCAGTTTTTAGTCCAAGGCAGATGGTTGAGACTTATGATACCAGCTGAAAGAAGCCCCCTTTATATTCCTTTTATGAAACTCTGTCACCTTCACCACAACTGAGTTCTACCTGAACAGCAGTCTGAGAATAAATTCTCAAATCGGTGCTCCAACCAAAAATTCGGCTCATTCTTCTCGGACTGCCAGCTCTACAAAGATCTGGCCTACCACCCTTGTAATGGATTCTCCTCAACTCTGAACTAAATTATTCTAATGCCTTGAAAACTGCCGACTGACCCACAGTTGAACAGCATTCTGAATTCCAAATTGTGCCTATTGGCCTCATTTAAAGCCTAAAATGAAGAGATCCACTTGATTCTCTACTGAAAATCTCCCAGTGACTTCCAATCCAGGCAAAGTTCAAAGTGGTATTTCATTTTTTGTATTTTTTTTGTTAAATATTTTAGTGAAGATTTTTATCAAACAATTGGCTAAGTACAACTAGGTAAGTTAGCAATACAATGCCAGAGAGACAATCGTGCAGCTAAAAAGTTGTAATTTTAATATCTGAAAGAGACACGTTAGTGACAGATTCCTTACCTTAGAATATCCCCAGGCGTCAGGCTGGATCTGGAAAGTTTTTGCATAGCAGTACCCTTGCGCGTCGGTAGGCGGCGTCGTGCGGCTCCGCGTCCGTCGTCGGCGTCGTGATCGCCGGGATGACGTCGCGGGCAGTACTTAGTCCCGCCCCTGCGCGCTGACGTCAGTTCTTCTTTTTCCGCGCCAGTAAGCGCAGATCCGGGAAGAGCAGTGCCCTAGTCATTTTTTGACTACTTTTTGGGTGATTTTTTCACTGTCTTTTCTTCGAGTCATCTAGGCTCCAAGGTGTCGGTAGGGATGCCCGGCTTCAAGCCATGCGACGCCTGTGGTCGAATGATGTCGATCACAGACCCGCACTTGGAGTGTCTCTACTGTCTCGGCCGCGACCACGACACGAAGTCGTGTTCCGACTGCCGGGCCTTACACCCGAAGGCTTTGCGTGAGCGGTCTCGAAAGCTGCTCGAGTTCCGGCAGTCGGCTCCGCGCCGCACCAAGCCCCGGTCACGGGAGAGGTCGAGGGGTCGGTCGCGGAGTCCTCCGCCGTCATCGGAGTCCAAGTCTTCGCACTCTTCGGGTAAGTCGAAGCACAAAAAGTCTAAGAAGCACCATCGCTCTAAGACTTCGCCTCGCCGGTCTCGCGACTCGGCTGAGGCCCCTGTCGGCACCGTCCCCGCGGCTCCGGATGTGCCTGTGGCGCCGCCCCGCATTACCCGTCCTTCCCGGGTTCGGGGGCGACTCCGGCCGAGATACAGGAATTCCTGTCGGCCATGGCCCGCCTCTTCGGGCCTCAAGGCCCCTCCGGTGCGCCTTTGGGCCCCGCGGGCCCTGTTCCGGTTGCCCCGGCGCCGCCGACGACTCCGGTCCCGGTGCCGCCTGTATCACCAGCCTCGCTCCCGGCCCCGGCTTCGGCCCCGGCCTCGAACCCGGCTCCGGTGATACCGCAACCTCCATCGACGCCGGTTGACCTAACTACGCCTCCGCCGACGCCGATGTCCCCGGTGCCGTTCCTGACGCCGCCTGGGGCTCCGGGCGGCGTCGTTCCCCGTTCTCTCCGGATCCGGACGCGGCGCCGGACCGGCGGCCGCCCGACGCCGGCTCCGGCGCCACTGAGACCTTGGGTCCCTGACGTCCCCCCTCCTCCTTATTTTCTATCGGAGGAGGACCAGGAGGGCTGGGAGGGGTCGGAAGACCCTCTCACACAGCAGTGTGAGTATGATGAGGACTGGGCAGAGGAACTTGGGGATGCCAGTGGTCTGGACACTTCTCCTGACACTGGCATGCTGTCTCCTCCTTCCGTGGCTACGGAGGAGGGAGCAAATTTCGCAACGGTGTTGCATAGAGCAGCTGGAGCCTTACACCTCCAATTGCCTACAGTGGCTGTCAGGACTAACCTCCTGACGGAAGTGCTTCAGCCGGCAGTTACCTCCTCGGAGCCATTGCTGCCGTTCAATGACGCACTATCTGACGTTCTTTTGGGCACCTGGTCCAAGCCCGCCACAGGGGCTCCTGTGGATAGGAACGTGGCCCGATGCCATCGCCCTGCTCCGGGCGACCCCTTGTTTCTCTCTCAACATCCCACCCCCGAGAGCTTGGTTGTCCAAGCCTCTGCCTCCCAAACCGCCTTCCCTACCGCCCCTCCGGATAGGGAATCCAAACGCCTGGACCAATTTGGGAAGAATGCTTTTTCTTCCTCCAGTGCTGGCTTGCAGTCAGTCAACACCGCTTGCCTTTTGGGCCAATATTCCCACTCTCTGTGGGATTCGGTGGCGCTCGTTTTGCCCCAGTGTCCTGAGGAGGTCCAGACACTGCTTTCCCGCGCCATTGCGGAAGGAAGGGATGCGGCGAGTACACCATCCGTTGTGGCCTTGATACCGCCGACTCGCTGGGCAGATCGCTTGCAACGACGGTGGCGCTGCGGCGCCACGCCTGGCTGAGGACCACTGGTTTCTCGGGTGATGTCCAGAATACACTCATGGACATGCCCTTTGATGGAGTCGGTCTTTTTGGTTCCAAAGCAGACCATGCGCTGGAGCGCTTTAAGGACTCACGGGCTACTGCCAAGTCCCTGGGCCTTTCTGCTGTGCGCCCTCCGCTAACCTCTGCTTTTCGCCCCTTTCGTGGCCACGGAAGGGGCGCCCAGTCACGTCCGCTGCCCAGCCACCGGCCCGCGCAGGAAGCGTCTACGCGTGGCCGAGGACGTGGCTTCCGCCGTGGCGGATCGGGCAACCAGCGTGCGGGTCAGGCCACCAACCCCGCCCCGTCCGCGGCCTCCAAGCCCTCCTAGTCCCTCCTTTCAGGTGCACAGCACGCCAGTAGGGGGCAGGGTCCGCCATCACCTTCACCACTGGCATGCCATCACCTCGGACAGGTGGGTCTTGGACATTGTCCGAAGGGGCTACTCCCTCCCCTTCGAGACCACCCCCCAGCCATGCCACCTCAATTCCACCGCATGTCAGGGGATCACTTGGTGCTTCTGCAGAAGGAAGTCAGGGCCCTCTTGGCCAAGAGGGCCATCGAGCATGTTCCGACCCCAGAAGTAGGACGTGGTTGCTACTCCCACTACTTTCTGGTGCCCAAAAAGGACAAGGAGGACATGCGTCCTATCTTGGACCTCCGGAACGTCAATCGCTTCCTCCGGAAGGAGAAGTTCAAGATGCTCACCTTAGCTCAGGTCTTAACTGCCCTCGACCCTGGAGACTGGTTGGTAGCGTTGGACGTACAGGACGCTTATTCCCACATCCCCGTCCTGCCGGCCCATCGGCGTTACCTGCGGTTCACGGTAGGCCTCGAGCATTTTCAGTTCACCGTGCTCCCCTTTGGCCTTACCAGTGCCCCTCGGGTGTTCACGAAAGTGATGGCGGTGGTCGCAGCTCATCTGCGCCGGGCAGGGGTTCCAGTCTTCCCCTACCTCGACGACTGGCTGCTGAAGGCGGGCTTGTCCCAGGCAGTCGTCTCCCACCTCCAGACTACGGCCGAACTCCTGCACTCGCTGGGGTTCTCCATCAATGTGCCAAAGTCGCATCTGATTCCTTCTCCACAGCTCCTTTTCATCGGAGCAGTTCTGGACACGACGCAGTTTCGGGCCTATCCTCCCGAACGGCGAGTCCGGGATATTCAGACTATGATTCCGATCTTTCAGCCTTTATCCTGGGTTTCGGTACGGATGGCCCTGAGGCTGCTGGGCCTCATGGCCTCCTGCATCCTGCTGGTCAATCATGCCAGATGGCATATGCGGGCTCTGCAGTGGAACCTGAAGTTCCAGTGGGCGCAGCACCAGGGCAACCTGTCCGATCACGTCCAGATCTCGGAGGGGACTGCAAAACCGTTGCAGTGGTGGCTCTCGAACTGGCAATGGGTCATGGGCAGATCCCTCTCCCTTCCCCAGCCAGAGCACACAGTTGTGACGGACGTGTCCCTTCTGGGATGGGGCGGTCACATGGGAGAGGCGGAGATCAGAGGCCTCTGGTCTCCGGCGGAGTCCCGGCTCCATATCAACCTTCTGGAGCTCCGGGCGATCCGACTTGCACTCAAGGCATTCCTTCCCTCTGTCAAAGGGACGGTAGTGCAGGTGTTCACAGACAACACCACCGCCATGTGGTATTGCAACAAACAGGGCGGGGTGGGGTCGTGGACCCTATGTCAGGAGGCTCTGCGCCTCTGGACATGGCTGGAACATCAGGGCATATTCCTGATGGTTCAACACCTGGCAGGTTCCCTGAACGCCAGGGCGGACGAACCTCAGCCGCAGGTGCATGATGGATCACGAATGGCGTCTTCACTCGGAGGTGGCGCAAGGTCTCTTTCAGCAGTGGGGAGAGCCTTGGTTAGATCTGTTCGCCACCGAAGAGAACGCGCAATGTCAGCAGTTCTGCGCGTTGGAATTTCCAAGGCGGCACTCGCTCGGCGACGCTTTTCGTCGCGAGTGGAGTTGCGGTCTGTTGTACGCCTTTCCGCCTATACCACTTCTACCCAGAGTGTTGAAGAAGATTCGGCGCGACCGGGCCCAAGTCATCCTTGTGGCTCTGGACTGGGCTCGAAGAGTTTGGTATCCCGAGCTACTCAGTATGAGCGTCGATCCCCCTATTCGTCTGCCTCTTCGGGAGGATCTTCTGTCGCAGCAGCAGGGGACGGTCCTCCACCCGAACCTGTCCAGTCTCCACCTGCTTGCGTGGAGATTGAGCGGCGGCAGTTGATTCCTTTCGACTTGCCTCCCGAAGTTTGTGATGTGATTCTGGCAGCCAGGCGTCCCTCCACTAAGGTGGTATACGCCTGCAGGTGGAACAAGTTTGTGGCATGGTGCACAGCAAAGGCTGTGAATCCCCTCTCTGCCCCTCTTTCTGAGGTTCTTCTGTTCCTTCTTTCTCTGGCCCAACAGGGTTCTGCCCTGGGTACCATCAAGGGCTATCTTTGTGCCATTTCGGCCTTCCTCAGGCTTCCTGATCAGCCCTCCCTTTTCAAGTCCCCTGTTGTTAACAGGTTCCTAAAAGGCATTACACACCTCTTCCCTCCTGTTCCGTTTGTGATGCCTCAGTGGGACTTGAACTTGGTTCTTACCTTTCTCATGTGCGCTCCCTTTGAGCCTCTACATAACTGTCCTCTTCGTCCTTCTGACTCTGAAGACAGCCTTTCTGGTGGCCATCACCTCCGCTCGGCGGGTGAGTGAGCTCCAGGCTCTATCATGCAAACCTCCCTTTCTGTCTGTCCATCCAGACAAGGTTGTTCTTAGGACGCGTCCGTCCTTCTTGCCAAAGGTGGTTACTGCCTTCCAGATTGGGCAGACCATCACTTTGCCCACCTTCTTTCCACCTCCGCATCCTTCCAGAGAGGAAGAGAGGCTCCACCGTCTGGACCCAAAACGTGCGCTTTCCTTTTATATCAACCGCACACAACACTTCCGGGTGGATGACCAGCTCTTTGTTGGCTACGTGGGCGCCAAAAAAGTCGGGCGGTGCACAAGAGAACCATTTCCCGCTGGGTAACCTTGTGTATCAAAGCCTGCTATTCTTTGGCTAAGAAGGAGCCTCCTGTTGGGCTGCGTGCCCATTCCACCAGGGCAACGGCTGCTACCACGGCTTTAGGCCGCGGTGTTCCGCTGCAGGATATCTGTCAGGCAGCTACGTGGGCCTCGCTGCACACGTTTACAAAGCATTACTGCCTTGACAGTCAGGTCCGGAGGGACGGCTTCTTTGGCCGTTCTGTCCTCCGGGACTTCCTTGTCTGATCTTTGTTCGCAGACCCACCACCGGGTTGGTATTGCTGGGGTATCTATTCTAAGGTAAGGAATCTGTCACTAACGTGTCTCTTTCAGATGCACAAGTTACTAACTTGTGTAACGATATATCTGTAAGAGACACTAGTTAGTGACCGATTCCTTACCGCCCCACCCATCCTCCCCGTTCTGCGAACTGATTTCTAGGGTTAAGGACATCCCTTTCAGGGCCCTAGTAGTTTTCAGACACCTATGTCAGCTTCTTGCATGGCTCTGCGTTCCTGGCGCGGAAAGTCGTGTACAGAACTGACTTCAGCGTGCAGGGGCGGCGTCTAAGTACTGCCCGCGACGTCATCCCGGCGATCACGACGCCGACGACGGACGCGGAGCCGCACGACGCCGCCTACCGACGCGCAAGGGTACTGCTACGCAAAAACTTTCCGGATCCAGCCTGACGCCTGGGGATATTCTAAGGTAAGGAATCTGTCACTAACTACTATCTCTTACAGCTATATCGTTACACAAGTTAGTAACTTGTGCTATCGGAATATATTCCGAATTTTATTATATTATGTATTGAAAAACATAAATAAAGATTAGAAAAGTTAACACAAGAAAGTCACGGAAGGGAAGGGAGGTAGGGTAACAGAATCCATATAAGATATGTTAAACATTGACATGCGATACAAAAAACAATGGTCCCTGACCCTTTTTAAGAAAATGATAAGTATCACACAGCACAGTTATTGTTTGGAATTATTTTAGAGCATATAACCAATTAGCTCAAAGTAATCAATACAATGGTTTATACAAAAGTGCAACAACCAAGGCGTATACAACAAGGTTTTATTCACATCATTGTCAAATCAAACGTATACTAAAAACAATTTGAAAAAGAAAAGAAGAGGGGGGGAAAAAGGTAGCTCCAGTGGAACGTGCGGGAATGAAGGTGCTCTAGTGTATAGGAAATAAGAAGGGAAATTCCAGACAGTATAATAAGAAATTAAAGATCATTCCAAAAGAAGACTGATAATTGATTCACAGTCAATAGTAACCTGGCCACATTTAAAACAATCAGAATTCTTTTTATATTCAAATTGCAGACATATAAATGTATCCTTATATAGCACGTTGGGATCTGAAAGAGACACGTTAGTGATAGATTCCTTACCTTAGAATATCCCCAGGCGTCAGGCTGGATCCGGAAAGTTTTGCGTAGCAGTACCCTTGCGCGTCGGTAGGCGGCGTCGTGCGGCTCCGCGTCCGTCGTCGGCGTCGTGATCGCCGGGATGACGTCGCGGGCAGCACTTAGGCGCCGCCCTGCGCGCTGACGTCAGTTCTTCTTTTTCCGCGCCAGTAAGCGCAGATCCGGGAAGAGCAGTGCCCTGGTCAATTTTTGACCATACTTTTTGGTGATTTTTCACTGTGTTTTTCCAGCCTTCAGGTGTCGTAGGGATGCCCGGCTTCAAGCGATGCGGCGCCTGTGCGCGGATGATGTCCGTCACCGACCCGCATTGGGAGTGTCTCTTCTGCCTCGGCCGAGGCCACGACACCGAGTCTTGTCCCGAATGCCAGGCCCTCAACCCGAAGGCTTTGCGAGAGCGGTCTCGAAAGCTCCTCGAGGCCCGGCATTCGGCTCCGCGGAAGCCCCGGTCGCGTGAGAGGTCCAGGGGTCGCTCGCGGAGTGCACACCGGTCGTCGGCGTCGAAGTCTTCTTCGTCCGGTAAGTCTCGACACAAGAAGTCCAAGAAGCATCGTCGCTCTCGGACTTCGCCTCGCCGGTCTCGCGACTCGGCTGAGGCCCCTCCCGGCACCGTCCCCGCCCCGCGGCCCCGGACTTGCCTGTGGAGTCGCCCCCGTCATACCCGCCCTTCCCGGGTTCGGGGGCGGATCCGGCCAAGGTACAGGAGTTCCTGTCGGCCATGGCCCGCCTCTTCGGGCCTTCAGGCCCCTCCGTGCGCCTTCGGGCCCCGCGGGCCCTGATGGGGTTGATCCGGCGCCGCCGGCGGCTCCGGCCCCGGCGTCGCCCGAGCCTCCAGCCTCGATCCCGGCTCCGGCTCCGGCCCCGGCCTCGATCCCGGCTCCACAACCCCCATCGACGCCGGTCGACCTCACGACACCTCCGCCGGCGCCGATGTCTCCGGTGCCGTTCTCGACGCCGCCCTGGGCTCCGGGCGGCGTCGTCCCCCAGTTCCTTCCGGCTCCGGACTTGGACCCGGAGCGACGCCGCTCTACGCCGGCTCCGGCGCCGATGGGACCTTGGGTCCCAAATGTCCCTCCTCCTCCTTATTTTGAACCAGAGGAGGACCAGGAGGACTGGGAGGGTCTGATGACCCTCTGACACGCAACTGTCAGTATGATGAGGACTGGACAGAGAGTCTAGGGGAGGCCAGTGGTCTGGATACTTCTCCTGACACTGGCATGCTGTCTCCTCCCGTGGCTACGGAGGAGGGGGCCAATTTTGGTACGGTGTTGCGTAGGGCTGCTGGGGCCTTACGTCTCCAGCTCCCTACTTTGACGGTCAAGCCTAACATCTTGACAGAGGTGCTTCAGCCGGCAGCCTCCTCTGCGGAGACTGTGCTGCCGCTTAACGACGCCCTCACGGACGTTCTTTGGGCGCCTGGTCCAAGCCCAACACAGGGGCTCCTGTGGATCGGAACGTGTCACGACGCCATCGCCCCGCTCCGGGCGACCCCCTGTTTCTTTCTGTCCACCCCACTCCTGAGAGCTTGGTTGTCCAAGCCTCCGCTTCCCAAACCGCCTTCCCTACCGCTCCTCCGGATAGGGAATCCAAACGCCTGGATCAGTTTGGGAAGAAAGGTTTTTCTTCCTCCAGTGCTGGCTTGCGGTCCGTTAACACCGCTTGTCTTTTGGGCCGATATACCCACTCTCTGTGGGATTCGGTGGCGGATGTTTTGCCCCAGTGCCCTGAGGAGGTCCAGGCACTGCTTTCCCGCGCCATTGCGGAAGGAAGGGATGCGGCCAAATACACTATCCGTTGTGGCCTTGACACCGCCGACTCGCTGGGCAGGTCGATTGCAACGACGGTGGCGCTCCGACGCCACGCCTGGCTAAGAACCACTGGTTTTTCAGGGGATGTCCAGAATACTCTCATGGACATGCCCTTTGATGGAGTCGGTCTTTTGGGTCCAAAGCAGACCATGCGTTGGAGCGCTTTAAGGACTCACGGGCTACTGCCAAGTCCCTGGGCCTTTCTGCTACACGCCCTCCGCTGCCTTCTGCTTTTCGCCCCTATCGTGGCCACGGTAGGGGCGCCCTTCACGTCAGCAGCCCAGCCACCGGCCCGCGCAGCAGGCGTCTTCGCGTGGCCGAGGACGTGGATTCCGCCGTGGCGGATCGGGCAACCAGCGTGCGGGTCAGGCCACCACCTCCAACCCGTCCGCGGCCTCCAAGCCCTCCTAGTCCCTCCTTTCAGGTGCACGGCACGCCAGTAGGGGGCAGGGTCCGCCATCACCTTCCCCACTGGCGCACCATCACCTCGGACAGGTGGGTCTTGGACATTGTCCGAAGGGGCTACTCCCTCCCCTTCGAGACCACCCCCCAGCCATGCCACCTCAATTCCACCGCATGTCAGGGGATCACTTGGTGCTTCTACAGAAGGAAGTCACGGCCCTCTTGACCAAGAGGGCCATCGAGCATGTTCCGACCCCAGAAGTAGGGCGTGGTTGCTACTCCCACTACTTTCTGGTGCCCAAAAGGACAAGGAGGACATGCGTCCTATCTTGGACCTCCGGAACGTCAATCGCTTCCTCCGGAAGGAGAAGTTCAAGATGCTCACCCTAGCTCAGGTCTTGACTGCCCTCGACCCTGGAGACTGGTTGGTAGCGTTGGACTTGCAGGACGCGTATTTCCACATCCCCGTCCTGCCGGCCCACCGGCGTTACCTTCGGTTCACGGTAGGCCCCGAGCATTTTCAGTTCACCGTGCTCCCCTTTGGCCTTACCAGTGCCCCTCGGGTGTTCACGAAAGTGATGGCGGTGGTCGCAGCTCATCTGCGCCGGGCAGGGGTTTCAGTCTTCCCCTACCTCGACGACTGGCTGCTGAAGGCGGGCTCGTCCCAGGCAGTCGTCTCCCACCTCCAGACTACGGCCGAACTCCTGCACTCGCTGGGGTTCTCCATCAATGTGCCGAAGTCGCATCTAATTCCTTCTCCACAGCTCCTTTTCATCGGAGCAGTTCTGGACACGACGCAGTTTCGGGCCTATCCTCCCGAACGGCGAGTCCGGGATATTCAGGCTATGATTCCGATCTTTCGGCCTTTATCCTGGGTTTCGGTACGGATGACCCTGAGGCTGCTGGGCCTCATGGCCTCCTGCATCCTGCTGGTCAATCATGCCAGATGGCATATGCGGGCTCTGCAGTGGGACCTGAAGTTCCAGTGGGCGCAGCACCAGGGCAACCTGTCCGATCACGTCCAGATCTCGGAGGGGACTGCAAAACAGTTGCAGTGGTGGCTCTCGAACCGGCAATGGGTCATGGGCAGATCCTCTCCCTTCCCCAGCCAGAGCATACAGTTGTGACGGACGCGTCCCTTCTGGGATGGGGCGGTCACATGGGAGAGGCGGAGATCAGAGGCCTCTGGTCTCCGGGCGGAGTCCCGGCTCCATATCAACCTTCTGGAGCTCCGGGCGATCCGGCTTGCACTCAAGGCATTCCTTCCTCTGTCAAAGGGAAGGTAGTGCAGGTGTTCACAGACAACACCACCGCCATGTGGTACTGCAACAAACAGGGCGGGGTGGGGTCTTGGACCCTTTGTCAGGAGGCTCTGCGCCTCTGGACATGGCTGGAACATCAGGGCATGTTCCTGATGGTTCAACACCTGGCAGGTTCTCTGAACGCCAGGGCGGACGAACTCAGCCGCAGGTGCATGATGGATCACGAATGGCGTCTTCACTCGGAAGTGGCGCAAGGACTCTTTCTACAGTGGGGAGAGCCTTGGTTAGATCTATTCGCCACCGAAGAGAACGCGCAATGTCATCGGTTCTGCGCGTTGGAATTTCCAAGGCGGCACTCGCTCGGCGACGCTTTTCGTCGCGAGTGGAGTTGCGGTCTGTTGTACGCCTTTCCGCCTATACCACTTCTACCCAGAGTGTTGAAGAAGATTCGGCACGACCGGGCCCAAGTCATTCTTGTGGCTCCGGACTGGGCTCGAAGAGTTTGGTATCCCGAGCTACTCAATATGAGCATAGATCCCCCGATCCGTCTGCCTCTTCGGGAGGATCTTCTGTCGCAGCAGCAGGGGACGGTCCTCCACCCGAACCTGTCCAGTCTACACCTGCTTGCGTGGAGATTGAGCGGCGGCAGTTGATTCCTTTCGACTTGCCTCCCGAAGTTTGTGATGTGATTCTGGCAGCCAGGCGTCCCTCCACTAAGGTGGTATACGCCTGCAGGTGGAACAAATTTGTGGCATGGTGCACAGCAAAGGCTGTGGATCCCCTTTCTGCCCCTCTTTCTGAGGTCCTTCTGTTCCTTCTCTCTCTGGCCCAACAGGGTTCTGCCCTGGGTACCATCAAGGGTTATCTTTGTGCTATCTCGGCCTTCCTCAGGCTCCCTGATCAGCCCTCCCTTTTCAAGTCCCCTGTTGTTAACAGGTTCTTAAAAGGCATTACTCACCTCTTCCCTCCTGTTCCGTTTGTAATGCCTCAGTGGGACTTGAACTTGGTTCTTACCTTTTTAATGTGCGCTCCCTTTGAGCCTCTGCATAACTGTCCTCTTCGTCTTCTGACTCTAAAGGCAGCCTTTCTGGTGGCCATCACCTCCGCTCGGCGGGTGAGTGAGCTCCAGGCTCTTTCTTGCAAACCTCCCTTTCTGTCTGTTCATCCAGACAAGGTTGTTCTTCGGACGCGTCCGTCCTTCTTGCCAAAGGTGGTTACTGCTTTCCACATTGGGCAGACCATCACTTTGCCCACCTTCTTTCCGCCTCCGCATCCTTCCAGAGAGGAAGAGAGGCTCCACCGTCTGGACCCAAAACGTGCGCTCTCCTTCTATATCGACCGCACGAAACACTTCCGGGTGGATGACCAGCTCTTTGTTGGCTACGTGGGCGCCAAAAAGGTCGGGCGGTGCACAAGAGGACCATCTCCCGCTGGGTTACCTTGTGCATCAAGACCTGCTATTCTTTGGCTAAGAAGGAGCCTCCTGTTGGGCTGCGTGCCCATTCCACCAGGGCAACGGCTGCTACCACGGCCTTGGGCCGCGGTGTTCCGCTGCCGGTTATCTGTCAGGCAGCTACGTGGGCCTCGCTGCACACGTTTACTAAGCATTACTGCCTTGACAGTCAGGTCCGGAGGGACGGCTTCTTTGGCCGTTCTGTCCTCCAGGACTTCCTTGTCTGATCTTTGTTCGCAGACCCACCACCGGGGTTGGTATTGCTGGGGTATCTATTCTAAGGTAAGGAATCTATCACTAACGTGTCTCTTTCAGATGCACAAGTTACTAACTTGTGTAACGATATATCTGTAAGAGACAGTAGTTAGTGATAGATTCCTCACCGCCCACCCATCCTCCCCGTTCTGCGAACTGATTTCTAGGGTTAAGGACATCCCTTTCAGGGCCCTAGTATTTTTCAGACACCTGTGTCAGCTTCTTGCATGGCTCTGCGTTCCTGGCGCGGAAAGTCGTGTACAGAACTGACGTCAGCGCGCAGGGGCGGCGCCTAAGTGCTGCCCGCGACGTCATCCCGGCGATCACGACGCCGACGACGGACGCGGAGCCGCACGACGCCGCCTACCGACGCGCAAGGGTACTGCTACGCAAAACTTTCCGGATCCAGCCTGACGCCTGGGGATATTCTAAGGTAAGGAATCTATCACTAACTACTGTCTCTTACAGATATATCGTTACACAAGTTAGTAACTTGTGCTTTAGGGCTTGTGATCCAGGTTGATTAAATGAGTGGGCGTCGACGTTTCGACCCGACTGGGGGCACAGAGGGTAATTTAAAACCTCAGCCTGCGGGTCTTCTTCAGGACAAGGGTGGAGCAACCAGAGTTAGGTGTGTCTTCCTAGTAGCACACCCGCAGGATTATCTGGCGGGTGCGAGGATTCACTCCCGTCTAGTGAGTCATGGTAGGCGTCCCCACCCGTAAGTAAAGGGTAACGCAATCCAAGCAATAAGGCTTGATTCTTATTGTTTCGTAAACAAAAACGAGCGTCCGTAATCCGCACGAGTAGTAAGAGACTCTTTGTGTATCGCATTGAACCCAGGTCCATGACCGTCTTTGGGAAACCCCATTTCTATAATGGAAACATTGACATGCAGCAGCTGACTTATACATATAAAATAAACAGTAGTTAGCTTCTTCAGTCATAGTTGTATTCCTCACCTAAAAATATTGGCTTACAGGTTCTGCTAGTACATATCCTTGAAGGTATACCACCTCCATTTTAGCTCACCATTGGCACCACCCTGATTGGGTGTGGCTATGGAATGTTTCGGGGTACAAGTCCAACTCATGCTTCCACCATACAATATATTGTGCACTTAACTCCTGTCCTCTGTAACTTAGGGCCTGATTTAGATCTTGGTGGAAATGACGGATATCCCATCCGCCGAAATATAAATCCAATAGGATATAATGGGATTTTTATTTCGGCAGACGGGATATCCGTCTGCGTTGTGACGGAGTAACCTATCAAGCAAGATCTAAATCAGGCCCTTACTCTTCACCTGCCTGCCGCAAGTTCAATAACATATAACATATAACATAGTATAATTAAAATAAAACACAATATGATCATTGGCATGACACAAACGGAACGTTTTCTTCATCCAGGCATGTTCCTTTGGCCTTCTCCACTCAGCAATTTCAGCTTGAGCTGCCAGCTTCACTTAGGACAGAGTTAAGTGGCCTGTCGCCTTCTACCTGTCTCTTCCTATCTCTCCTCTCTCACTCATCGCCTCATTTTGTATGCATTTATCCGCTGATTTCACACCTAAACTCCCCTTTGAGTGTGCTGATGGCGGTTTAAATATTTAGAGGGCGTTTCTCTCTTCGTTCCAAAATAGTATTTGCGCTCCACATGCCCCAGAGTGATAAATACGTATGTTTTTTTAACTGGCTCAGTACCAGCCTTGCGTTGCATACCACCTAGCTAAAACGCTACGAACCAGAATATCTTTCTCTCTCACACACACACACACACACTCACTCACTCTCTCTCTCTCTCTCTCTCTCTCTCTCTCTACACACTCTCTTTCTCGCTGTCCCTCTCTTTTGTGCAAAAAGTAAGCGCCTATTATTTTGTGCAAAAGGTAAGCGCAGTCTTTGCAATACAAAAACAAAATAAAATGTACCCACCAGAACTAGGCCTCCGCTCTATTTCACTTGGGAGTCAAAAAACTCACAAGAAGATTAGGTCTTTCATTTACTACCGATTATTCTGGATTCTTGGTCTCGGTGTCATACTAGAAGCCCTCCAAACGCCTGAGGTTCTTGGATGTCAGCCTCCCTTCTTCTCCTCTGTTGGTTCTTTCATTTTTTACAAAAAAGAGAGCCCCAACAGCTGACATGTCTCCAAAGTATTTTTTGATATTATGTGCCCCGCTAAAGCCACTGTCGGTGTGTGAATACCACGTCTGACCAGTTTTACAGTGAGCTGGTGCTACTAGTGTGACATTACACCTTCTGTTCCTTCCTGTATTATCAGTGGTTTGTCATTGTACCATATCATTTAAGAAATTTTGCACAGGCTTGTTGTAGCTCACAGCTCTTTGTCTTCTGTTATTTAACTAGCACCCAACTTGCTTTTTCCTATTTCTCTACGTTTAAATATGGAAAGATTCTTAATACAAGACTAGTTAATACGTGTTTTTACTCCGGTGTGTGTATAGATAACCTTTTAGTTTCCTTCTCCAAACCTCTGTATTAGCTTGGCAGCCTAGCACCATAAAGTGCCTAATTCTGAACTAGGCGCTGTTTTAGACAAAAAGAAAATAAACAATTAGAGTCTTGCATTTATAGTAGTAAAGTAGATACTGCAAGTTACATGGTGCAATATGAAGCGAGCTAAAAAGCACGACTAGCTTGATCTTTAACTCCTCACACTGGACACAGTCATGTTTACTTATTTTGTCATTTGTTTAGCAGCCATAACATTTCGAACAGAAACGGTGTGCAAAAGAACAGTAACAGAACATATTTTTTTAGTGGATTGGATGGGTAAGGGATACCAAACTGGGAGATGTGGTACGGATCATGGGAGACGTGGTGGGAACACTAGTAGAAAAGACAGAAAAAACATCACAGCTGGGTTGGAGTAAATTCTGATTTACCTTCATACAGTTCACAATTGATTAATGATGTTTTTCCTACCCTGTCCGTTCATACTGTTTGTTGACCATTATAGTTATTCAGAAAATCTAGTTTCCTAGACACTCATCGTAAGAAATTAAGGGCTAGACCCAGTTGTATCATTATACCGGGTCTAAAAAACTGGTTGCAAATTTCGACCACTATTTTTGCGACCAGGATTGAATTTTGTGGATTGAACTATGTACTAATAGGCCGGTCGTAAAATTCCGAATTGGAGTGGGTCGCAATCCGACATATATAATTAATATTCATAAGGTAGGTCACAAATTGACACTCACTCCTATTGGATACAGTCACAGGTGTTAGTAGGCCACCATATCTGTGATGACCTTTAAATGAAGAAACTGTTGTTGGGAGTAGCACCATTTCCTCAAAGTAAATGGTACTGCTTAAAAAAAGCTTTCTTTTTTTAAAGTTTCTCTATGAGTTGGCAGTGGTCCCCTGGATCATTGCCTGCTCCTTCAGAAACTTTTACACTAATTCACATAGGGGAAGGGGTCCAAAGTGGATTCCTTCCTTTATGCAATAGTTTACTGCTCCAACTTGGGATTCTGTAGCTATTCAACAGTTTGTGACCGGATTTCCGGTTGCAAATCACTGATATATATAGGCTACCGATTTGCAATTTAAAAGGCGTGCCCCTTCCAAATTGCAAATTGTTAACCATTTCAAATCTCATTGTAGAAGTAGGGAAAAGTTTACAGACCCCTAAAATGGGATACATGCATGGGAAATACCAATTTTGCTGTCACAAACACTCCAATTTTACCAGTCAAGTGTTTGCAACTGCAAAATAGTTTAGTACATCTGCCCCAAAAGTACCATCCCACTGCAAGGCAGGAGGAGTATGATGGCCTCCAGAGCAGATACAGGATGGATACTAATAAGCAGGACCAATGGGACTTTGCAGCAATGCAGAACTGAATTATGATACAAATTATGCGATAAATGGCAAATTATAGGGCACATTCTGCTCCATTATTATCTCGCTTTTAGCACACACGTATTTATAAACAATAGATACCAACGCTTTAGAAATTACAGAAATTTCTTGAGGAGGAAACCAGGGCCGGCCTGAGTAATGGTGGTGCCCAGTGGAAAAGTCTATTTTGGCGCTGACCCAATGACTTCCTCCACTGATTCCCCCACTGCCACCCTCCAACAGGGCACCTCATCTCTACCTAGCACCTCCCTCGCCTAAATTTCATTTGTTTTATAGCATTACTCATAGCAATGTAGGGTGTTAGAGCACTTTACATCACACACTCATTATACAGAGACAATGAATCATGTGTGTAAATCAGTGTATAGGAAATGTTATATAAAACAATGAGGATCACAATGTGAAGGAATCACGTCATCCATACTAGTAGGCTGTATATTTTAAGAGTGTTTGGTCTGGAGAAGCACAAACTCAGGACTTAATACGTATCACAGTGGTTAGGGTTGGCTTTACCAATAAGATTGTATTTCTACCCAAACAAACCTTTTTTAGCAAAATTAGGAAAATGAATGACTGGGAAAAACATAACATTCCAACTTATACCATGTAGTTTTGCATGCATCTCTTTGATTACAGTTCATAGGTCACTGTGCTATATTGGGTTTGTAGTTTATGAACTGCAAGTATCAACAGGATCTCTGTGGCAACAGCAGTAACCCACTGAGCTATCCACATGAAATACAGTTCTGTGGTGCATGGCACACATTCTTTGCTACAGGCATATTAACCCTCTGCTACTTTATGATGAGTCAAAACTGCCACTAGTCCAAATTTCGATCCCTCTACAGCAGGAACATTAATCAGCATTTTTACTGTTGCCTCAAAAACTGCTGAGCACACAAGGAACTCTACAGCAGGTGCTTTCAAACCCACAAAGTATTCCTAAATACAGCCGCGCCCCCCCCCCTCCCCAGTTCACCGCCAAGTGCAGCTGCACCGGTCGCTCGCCCTAAAGTTGGTCCTGGAGGAAACACATACATATTCAGCAAATGCTATGCAAAATTGTATTTACCAACAATTAATGATACAGCAGCAGACCCAGCACAGCCATAGATGAGAGTAGTAGGCTGCTGGCGGAGTGTATGCTCTTGGCGATTCATGTTGAGTGGTGTTGTAAACAGCAAGATCACGTGATTGGATGCTGATGGTCCTCACCATCACGTTGGCTTGACGTTACCACCCTCAGGCATTTAGGCCGTAGATAGTACGTCTGGGGCATGCATGGCCTTTTATTACCAAGCCTGCCAGGGTGCTAAAATGTCAGCACAGGCTCACGTGGCAGCTAAGGGGACGCACGAAGAGAGGACGCTTTAATTGATGCAAATGTATGTAAATTCTGCTGTTTTCGCTGAAAGCCAGGGGGATCAGAGCGAGATAATGAAAGCAAACGTCTCAGCCCCTCGTGCTCAAAGGTAAAAGAATAAACTAAATAAAAAGCAGGTGCTTTGGTCAGAAGATGTAGAAACCGCAGGGGTGTGTGCACATCATGCTTGACAAGTATGTTTTTGTGTGATAACGTGGACTGGCAACGTGCCATTTGTAATGGAACCATCATAGTTTACATATGACATACGTATACGAGATCCTTAAGCATATATACCAACTTTAAGAAGAAGGAAGGAAAGAGATTTTGAAAAATAAATTGGGAGAATGTATTTTCCCCGTTGATTTGCATTCAAGTGGAGTCAATTTTCAGGCAGGAGAAAGCTAAAGTAAAATTGTTTTTTGCATTAAAAATTGAGCGTTTCCTGCCTGAATCTGGTGTGTTGGTGTGTTTACATAGACATACCCTTGAAACAGCCTGTGCTTTTATTATGCCTGACTGTCGTTCTATCCCTAAACTGCAAATTCTCTGCAGTTAAGGATCTTCCAATATTTTCAGAGGGGACATTTTATTTGTACAGCATTTGGATTTTTTAAATTGCCTCCTTTTTTTATTTAATTTTGTGTACCTGAATTATGGGAATTTTTATCTAGGTGTGGTTTCCTTGTGTCTAGAGTAATTGTAGATGGTGATGCGCTTTACGTTGCAGCTTAAAAGAAACATTTTAAGAAAAGAGGCAGCAAAGATTTTACTGTCTATTGTGGCAGTTCTAATGCACACATTGTGTTTTCCTGAGATAATTTTTCACAACATTACGTGTCTTTTGTGAATGGTGAGCACACCCACTCAACAGCAGTTTCTTGTCCTGCCGCAGTTCCAGCATGGTGAGTCCTTTTTCATCTTCTATAACAAGCCACCGCAAGAGATCCTGTGACCAGCTCTACTTCCATCCATTCAGACTGCAGACCTGATGTACTAATGATTTTTGTGGTCACAATGCCAGCAATTCTTAAAACCACAGGTTTTGCAGTAACAAAATCCAGGGTTGCAGCGAATCAAAGGTGCATTGTGAATTGCAAATATCTGTGCGTATTGCTATGTATGCTTTGCAACCCATTACGAATCGCTTGGAAAAGAGAAAGAGACATGGCTGTCCCCTTCCCTAACGATTTGAAGTTGAGAGAGTGTATTATTGCTTTGCGACCTTAATAGCCGTACCAAACCATTGATTGGATACAGACACACAAAAGAGTGTGCTATCAATTTGCAAAGTAAAAACTATCTATGTGGGACAGCTTCCACCCCTTGGGCTGTGAGCATTATTGGGAGCACACATGGGTCCAGGGGGCAGCTGCCTGCTTCCTGCAGTGCCCTTTGCACCATGGCACTTTTTAGGTCGAAGCCTACCAGACAGCGCAGCTGTCTTGTTTGCTAAAGACATCTTGGGGACATTCAGAAAGCTTCCCTGGAAATGCATTCCGCCTGTTGCTTACCATTGGCTTTGTGGTTTGTAACTCACATTTCTGGCTTTCTATTTGCTGGCTTTATTTATTTTAGGCTGTCCAGCATGAGTTTGTGTCTCCCAAGGAGCAAACCTTTTCACACTACCTCTCCTTGTATTCTTCCATGAGTGATCCTTTCTGTAAACAGGCCTGTAAATCTTATCCTTATCTTGTCACATTTGCTGTGCATTCAAAGACAGAGGTCAAAGGGCAGGCACTGTCTTAAGAGGGAGCTTGGTATTTCCTTTTCTTACTCTGACTGAGAGGATTTATTTGACAAGCTTGTTGGTTACTGGGGGTACAGGAGGTTTTTTTTCAAGCACACAACATTTAAGTGAAATGCGCAAGTATTTTAGAATATATCAGAATTAGGAAAGTACAAATAAAGCACACGTTTTGTTAATTCAGAAGTGTGTTGGAAACAAGTTCTTTAAGATGATCAAAACAAATTAATACACTAGGTGATGCCATTTCCACATATCGTTTGTGCGCTGTATAGTTTTATTAGTAAAACTGTATTTCTGTGCAATTGTAATGGTCATTTCAGTTGAAAATGTGCTGTCTGTAGTGGCAGTGCACTACCACACCATGCATACTTGACTCTATGACACTCCACTCTACTCTACTCCTTGCCACTGCACTCTACTCTGCACCACTGACTCCACTTTACAGCACTCCACGCTACTGCACTCTACTCCACTCTGCGCTACTGCACTGTACTCCACTCTGCACCACTGTGCTCTATCCCTCTTTACTCTACTCCGTACCGCTCCACCCTGTGCCAATGCACTCTATGCCACTCTACACCACTGCACACTTTGCCACTGCACTCTACTACTCTCCATTCTAGGCCACTCCACTCCACTCTGCTCAACTTTTCTGTATACTGATCCAGCGCTATCAATAAAATTTCTTCTCCTATATGCTTTGGACGACCAGGTACAAATATCCCTTTTTCACAACTATATCCATATGACGGTGGGGCCCATAACACCGCATAAACATTCACTCTCTCATATATTCCCTGGATTTCATCCGTTTTTACTTAGGAGAAAACAGTTAATGACTTGCTGGAAGGAGACGGGATACCTTTTAAAACGACATAATACTTCTCAAACTTTAAGGTATTCCGCTCATTGGTCGATGGACCAACTAGTAGGAATCAGTTGATGGTGATTAAGACCAGCTCAATCACTATAAACCTTTTAAACATTTACATTTATCATTGAGCTAAAGAACCACAGACTCATTGTTTTAAAGATAATAAAGTTTATCTAATTTTTAGAAGCATGAATAAGTTTCAAATTTATTATTCAGATTATTACATTTATCATCATTATAAGAATAAATTGAAATTGCAATGCATACCTATTAGATGGAAAAACAAAGTTCGTCACAGCAATGAATTCAGATCACAGCATAGAACTCCCGAAAAACTGTCTATCTGTCCTGTAAAACAAGCCTTCTCGACGGACCACCTATATGGTGTTTCCGCCACAATCCCGTTCTTTTCCCCTTTAGTATTTAAGAATAAAAAGGTCTAATAGTATTAAAAATGGAAAATCTATTAAAAGCAAAAAGGTTTCTCCAGCAGCAGCGTCCCGTGTTCAACAAAAATATAAAACAGCAGCTCTCCCCCTCCCTAAGAGTGGGTCTTCTTATACCCTAATACTAGCTTACTAAGTGAAAATGTTACATCTTTGTGGGCGAGATTCTCTCTAATTGGTCCATTTGGGGTCGGTATACATCTCATTACGAATATCCTTGCTCCAACCAGTCTTTGTGGAAAGTTCATACTTCTGTAATTTTCTCACAGGTTCATGACATTACCCATCCGCACATTGGTCTCTATCTGTATCCTTTTTCTGAACAGTTCCTTGTTTATTCACGTATTCACTGCAACTTCTCACGCTTTTCGCTATGTCCTTCTTTGGCACGCGCTTGTATAATAAGGTCATTGTAGCCTTGACCACGCTTCCATTCTAGGCTTTGGGACAGTCACATGATCTCTTTGTTCACAGCTTTTCTCACTCTCGGAAACCATCTTGCGCCTGCGTACTCTAGCTTGTTTGACTCAGCAGCCATTTTTACATCGCGGCACAACAGGCCTAAGCGAACTACTATAAAGATAAACAGAACATAGTTAAGAATAAAGAATATAAGCCTTTTCGTTTCCCTCCCGTCATTCTACGTACCGCAATTAAGTGTTACCTAGCAAAAGCGACATATAAAGCTATTTCTTACTTACCAACCGCTTTACTTTGCCACCACACAGTTTATTTCCAAGCACAGATCATGCAACTATTATTCTAATTAGTACGCAAATCATTAGGTTTACGTTATCCACGTTAACAATTGTAAGTAAATTAGTTTGCACGGATATGGCGTGTTACCCATAACCCTTATCATGACACATACATGGTTGGTTATTTACTGAGACGAACCTGTGTGTTAATTATTCAATATAAATATTAGGAGGTTAAAATTTTTTCGTTTACCCTGCTCCATCAACTCCCCCCTTTGGTGATTTTTAATATCACCACAAAAACCCATGTTACACAATTTCGTCAGATAGCATATTTCTTGTCCGGTTTAGTTTTGTTAGCTTTACACAACTGTATCCCTTTCATTTTGTCTCTTTGTTTTCTTATACATGTTTTCTTTTATTTCTTCTAGTTCTATTTCACCCATCTCTCTTTCTCTTTCTTTATTTTTCTTATTTTCTTTTTCTATTTTATTCAGTCTTTTTCTTCTCTTTATTCATACAATAATTAATTTCAATACTAGAACTATTAGGATTATTATGGTCACTATTATTATGATTTTCCCTATTAATAATCTCATTCTAGTAAACCAATTTATTACTGAGGAAAAACTCTTACCAAGTTCTCCCAATGCATTTTCAACCTCCAGTGGAACAAGTTCTTTGTGCAAATTGGTAATATTCTTTATATACTTTTGTATATTTTCACTTTTATCTGGAATGTAAGTGCAACAATGTTGGACTTTCAGCATTCCACAGACTCCACCCTCTTTTGCCAAAAGAATGTCAACGGCAAGTCGATTTTGCATCACCATAGCTCTCATGGCAACCATTTCGGTATTTACCATCAAGAACCCTCCAGCAGTATCTGTAGATAAACGATCTACTACTGTGGATAACTTCCGAATTTTAAATGCATTCAAAGATATTCCCACTGCTGGTATCAATGCTCCAAAAATATAACCTACTATTTCTGAAAAACTTTCCCTTTTTCTACGTGTAAATGTCTTTACCATTTCGTGTGTTCCCTTTTCTTCTCTATCTACATGAAAAATCTTTGGAAAGACCAGGCCTAAGTAGCATGATCCATACCAATGGTCCGGCAACCTGTAATAAGCTCTGTTACCGCAAATATAATAGATCCCAGGAAATATTGGATCTTTTCCCCCTTTGAATCCCCAACCTCCTAAAATGTTATAATTGTTTGGCAATCACTGGAACCCACGAAATAGTTGTCATATTTTGTTCTATTTCTTCTAATGCACAACCTTCCCTGTTGGGACCAATCCAGAGTCATAGCTGCATTTGTCTTTTTCTTGTCATGATTCTCTTCCTCAAACGCCCAAAGAGGTGTTTTTGTCTCTTCTATCACTTTTCTTTGAAATTTTGCTCTTCTATCCTCAACCATTTCTATAAACACCTTTTCTTCATTCCTTAGTTCACAGGTAAGGTTGTTTTTAACTATATCATCTAATGTTAGAACTTTATCTTCTAAAAAATATTCTCCAAACGTCCTTGCCTCTTTTACCTTGTTTAGTTCAGAAACTATGGGAATCTTTGCAAAAATCTTATCTATATCAGTATAATAATATTCTAATCTTCCTGTCTTGTAAAATAGACTTGCTAAAACACTACATGTTATTCCATACGTCAAAGGAAGGTGATGATAGGTCACACCTTCAGCAACAGACGCAGGCAATTGCATACAAACATAACAATCTCTCACATCCATTGTTTCTACATATTCATACAATAATTTAGTAAAAACATTCTTTGAAAAGTCTGTTATTGACCTGTCTTTATGGATTTCTACACTATCTTCTAATATGGCTGTCTTCTTCATGTTAGCTCCCTTATCATTTTCTGTGCTATTCTTTAATATAGATGTTTCTTCCATAGCTAATCTAATAGGAATTATGATTGCTAAAATTAACCACACAAACATTATTAATCCTGTGCAAACGAAACACATCTTACACCATCTCCTCAAGAACTCACATCTACCTGTTCTATTTTTAGTATCTACCATCTTGCCCGATTTGTCTATATTTATAATATTATACAGAAAATGCGTCACCACACCACAAGGAATTACGTTTTAGCCACCCTACTTTCCCACTTTGTCTCGTTTGATACTTTCTTTAGTTCTTTCTAGAACTCTTCCTTGACTTATCCAGTGTTTTGTCCAGTCCGGTAGAAATTTCTTCAGATTTCTTTAAATTTGTTGCACTTCACCTTCACCCATTAGGTTGCAGCTTTGTTCCGGGTTCTCGTGAGTGTTTTCTTCTTCTTTGATATCAGTCAATGCAATATATAGCCATTCAGGCGATTTATATTTCAAATTCGCTTTCTTTACTCTTTTTAGTTTTTGTAAGTGTTTTCCACCTTGTTTCTCTTGTTCTTTTTGACTCGTTATTTAATTTACTTGTTCTGCATTCTTTCCATCTAACCTTATGATCTTGTATCTCAATCTTTTAACTTCGTGGGGCCAATTGTCTACCTTTCTTGGCCTTTTCGGTTCACTTTCTTTTTCCTCTTTCTGTTCTCCAAGTTCTCTTTCTTGACTCTAGTTTCTGGTTTCTTTCTTCTCCACTTTCTTCTGACTCTGTTTCAGTCCTTTCTTTATTGTCTCTTATCTTAAATTTTAGGATTTCACTTCCTTCATCTGGTTTTGATCTTCCTTGTGTTTTCCTTTGATCACCTACTTCTGTCCCTCCTCGAGGTTCTTCCGAATTTGTGTCGATCTCTCTATCTATTTCTGAATTTCCCTGTTCCTTTGTTCGCCGATCTGTCCCTACTGCTCCTCGGGGGTCTTCCGATTCTTCTACCTTTCTATCTGAAACTATCCCTTCTTCGTCTATTAATATAATTTCTGGAGGATCTTCACCATAACTTGTACTTGGTTGCTCACTGTTACTGTCTTTTTGCTCAGTTTCTTCTTTTATGATATCAAATTTCCAATTTCTTTTCAGATTTTCATCACAATCCGAATGCTCTGTATCAGATGCTGAACTGGTGTCTGATATTTCCAGATGTCGACTTACATGTCGATCTTCAGATTCTGGAATATTTGCTATTTCCTCCTCTCCTCCTGTCGTTGCACTTGTACTTGGGTCTTCCAGATGTCGACTTACAGGTCGATCTTCAATTTCTGGAGTCCTTTTCGTCTCTTCCTCTGCATCAGATGCTGATCTGGTATCCGATATTTCCAGATGTCGACTCACAGGTCGAGCTTCAGGATCTGGAACTCTGATGGTATGGCTGGCATGTACCCAGTGTTTTACTCCTGCACATTTGACTGCAGTTGTTGTCACCAGGATCACTTGTCGTGGTTGGTCCCAGCGAGGAACCAAACAGTTTCTTCTTCGGTGGACTTTTACGCGAACCCAATCTCCTGGATTCAAGTCATGAGCTGGTTTTCTTTCAAGAGTGGTAGCATCCGGTCCAACCTGATGAAACACAGAACGTACCATATCAGCCAATCCTTTGCAATAATCCAACACGAGATCATCAGTTATAGTCAGTAGTTTGTTGACAGGTACATGTGCTTGCCTCATTGCTCGTCCCATGATTATTTCGTGGGGACTAAGTCCTGTCTTTCTTTCAGGTATGCTTCTGATAGTCATTAAGACCAATGGCAAGGCATCTGGCCATTTGAGTCCTGTGGCTTGACACATTTTCCCTAACCTATTCTTTATAGTTCCATTCACTTGCTCTACTATTCCAGAAGCCTCTGGTCTGTATGCACAATGCAGTTTCTGTTTAATACTAAGCGCTTCACAAATCAGTTCAATTAATTCGTTTTGAAAATGTGTTCCTCTATCTGTTTCAATCGTTACTGGAAAACCATACCTTGGAATGAATTCTCGCAGCATAAGTTTTGCTACTGTAATTCCATCATTCCTTCTGGTCGGGTATGCCTCCACCCAACGAGAAAACAAACAGACTACTACAAGGACATACCTTAGTCTATTGCTTGGGGGCATTTCTATAAAATCCATTTGCATTCTCGTGAAAGGACCTCCCTCTCGTCCTATGGTTCCTAGACTCACTACTGTCTTTCTTCCTGGATTTAGCTGTTGACAGATAAGACATCTTTGACAAAGACTCTCAGCTATGGCTCTGAATTTTGGGTTATACCATGTTTGTCTAAAAAGTCTGATCATTGCATCTCTTCCAATATGTGCTTGTCCATGGTACATCCGTGCCATGTCAGAAATTATGCTATCAGGCATAACTGGTCTTTCATCTCTGTAAACCCAAACATCATTTTCCTCCCGTTTTCTGCATCCTGCTTTTATCCAGCTATCTTTTTCCTCATCATCTGCTGCTTCCTGCAATTGTCTCACCTCATCCCATGTCTCGACAGGGTTAGTAAAAAGCAAAGGACATGAAATATGCTCTCTCTCTCTGTTTCTGTTTAATGAGACTACATTTTTGGCACAGTACTGAGCTATTTCATCAGCAAACTTATTGCCAACAGTTATGTAGTCTTCCCCATTTTTATGTGCATTGCACTTTACCACCGCAATCTGTTTAGGCAGCTGTATCGCCTCAAGCAACTTTTTCACAAATTCACCGTTTCTTATTGGGGTTCCTGCAGACGTCAAGAAACCTCTCTGGGACCAGATCTGCCCGAAATCATGAACCACTCCAAAGCCATATTGGCTATCCGTGATTACTGTGACTCGAACATTATTTCCCAATTTGCATGCTTGAATTAGAGCAACCAGCTCTGCTACTTGAGCAGAACGTATCCCTCTCAAACAAGATGCTTCCATTACAGAAGCTACTGTGCATACGGCATATGCTGCACTCAGAACTCCATCATTCGTTCTCAAACATGAGCCATCAACGAACAGAATATAATCTGATTCTTTTAAAGGCTCATCCCGTATATCGGGTCTTGGTTTTGTACAATACTCAAGTACATTCAGACAATCATGGTCACCTTCATCCATTTCAATCACACTCTCTTCATCTGGCAATGATGTTGAAGGATTCACATTTGTGCATCTGTCAATGGTGACATTGTCTGCACTCAAAATTACTTTTTCATACCTAGTCAGCCGACTATGTGTCATATATTGGGTTTTGGTTCTTGTCAAAAGAATTTCCACAGAATGAGGGACATATACTCTCAGTGGATATCCCATCACAATGCCTTCACTCTGCTCCAGACTTACACAAGTAGCAGCAACTGCTTTCAAACATCCAGGCAACGCTTTTGCTACTGGGTCTAAAACAGCTGAAAAATATGCAATGGGTCTTTTCATGTTTCTGTGTCTCTGCACTAGGACTGAAAACGCACACCCATCTCTTTCACTACAATATAACTCAAAATCTTTTTCATAATCAGGCATTC
The DNA here is from genome assembly GCA_963921515.1 of Calotriton arnoldi. Classification (NCBI taxonomy): domain Eukaryota; kingdom Metazoa; phylum Chordata; class Amphibia; order Caudata; family Salamandridae; genus Calotriton; species Calotriton arnoldi. The sequence continues at coordinate 782,833 of CAWUFW010001566.1, forward strand.
CCAATGCCGGGGCTTCACACAGTTTTGTTTTTAGTTCTCTGAATGCTTTCATTTCCTCATCATTCATTTCAAAAGGATCTTTAACATCCTTCTTTGTCAACCTCTGTAATGGTTTTGCAATTAATGAAAATCCACTTATCCATTGTCGACAATATCCAACCATTCCTAGGCACATTCTTACTTCTCTCTGTGTCATTGGAGCTCTCATTCCTTGAATTATTTTTATCCTTTCAGTCGTTACTTTTCGCACTCCCTTTTCAATCTTATGTCCTAAATATTGGACCTCTTGTTGACAAAACTGTAATTTTGATGGGGACACCTTATGTCCTCCTTTTGCTAAATGATTCAGCAACGCAATTGTGTCGGTAACACATGCTTCCTTTGTTTTTGATGCCGCCAATAGGTCTTCAATATACTGAACCATCACAGATTTTTCTGGCATTTTTAAATCTTCCAATGATTTTTTTAGAATCTGATTAAAGATCGAGGGGCTTTCTGTATAACCCTGAGGAATTCGGCACCATGCCAAAATACGCTCTCCGAACCTGAACGCAAATAATGGCTGGCTATCTGGATGTAATGGGATAGAGAAAAATGCATGGCACAAATCAATAACTGTGTACCATTCTGCTTCGCGTGGAATCTGGTATAGAATTACAGCAGGGTTTGGTACTATTGGGCAGCAAGGTACAACAATTTTGTTTACCTTTCTCAAATCCTGTACAATTCTATATGCTCCATTCGGCTTTTTCAATCCCATTATAGGTGAATTACATGGGCTGCTCATTATTTCTCTCAGAATTCCTTGTTCAATCATTTTATTTATTACAGGTGTTATTCCTTCAATTATTTCTGGTGTCAATTTATACTGTGGCGTATTTGGGTAACTTGTTCCTTCTTTAACAGAAATTTTAACAGGGTCTACTCCTTTCATTAACCCTATATCTTCACCCGTAAAATCCCATACTTCCTGTTTCACTGTTTCTTTCAGTTCAATTGGGATTTTCTCTACATCAAACACAGGGAATAAATCACTCACTTCTGACTCTAAATTTACCATTGTCATTTTATATAGTACATCTTCATCTGGGGTTTGAAATGCAATCCCATCTGGAGTACAATAGATGGTGCAGTTCATCTTGCAAAGTAGATCGCGTCCTAATAGGTTCACAGGACTACAATCACACACCACAAATCGGTGCATTTCACTGAATGGTCCAATCTTTACCTCCACTAATTTGGTAAGAGGTGCCCTAATTTGCTGATTCGAAACACCAACGACTTGGATATGTTCACCTGAGAGAGGAAGGTTTGGAATTTCCACTGATCTAACAGTAGAACGGGTAGCTCCAGTGTCCACAAGGAATGTTACATTTGCACCATTCACTTCTCCATCCACAAATGGACCTGCTTGATCTACCTCTAGAGGTGCGCCAAGCACGCACTCTTCCTCCTCTCCTAGGCACCGTCATAAACTTTCATCCGACTCATTCCCATCCTGTCGTAACCAGTATTGAGATATGGCAGCTGCGCGCGGCAATTGTGTTACCTCCTCTCCTCCGTAGAATCCTGTTTCTGCACTGTATTTCTGTGGATTAACACTCTTGGGAAGTGGTGGTTGAGGCACCTGACTTTGCTGAGTAACTACCTGTGGTTGCTGTAGCTGTTGGTAACTCACCTCACTCTGCACCTGTGGATTTAATGATTGATTTTCCGCATTAGTTTTTGGAGGGAATTTACACTCGTTTCTCCAATGTCCTAACTTTCCGCAGTTGTGGCATGGCCACTTTTTCTTTGCCTCTTCTATACTCATTTGATCTTTTCCTTTACCTACATTTGGTCTGGATTTAGTCTGTCCTGTCTCATTAACCTGATTATTCAATTGAGCTTCTTGTTTTTCTGCAACTTTCACCTGTGCCCACATTGCTTTCTCTTTCAATTTACGCTGTCTACACTCAATGTCATCACTGCAGTATTTTGCATATCTCAAAACCTCATCCACCATGCTGTTCTGCCAACAAATCATATGTTGCTTAATCATTTCACTTATCTCTGGTTTTAACCCATAAACAAACCTATATACGAAATGACTCATGTCCTTCTCATTTAATGTCTCATAGCCACTATACTGTTTAAAAACTAACAGTAGTCTTTCATAATACGCGTGTACAGATTCTTTTCTTTCCTGTGTGGTTCTGTCGATTTTTACCCAATCCGTTTCTTTGGGTGGGATCTTATTTTTCAAAAAGGTAATAACTTGGTCATATTTCCTCATCACTTCTGGTCCTGGCGCTCCCGTTTTAGCATCTCTTGGATATTCTACAGTTGGCCAATCAATAGTAATCTTACATTCTGTCCACAAATCAGCTGGTACTACTATGTCAAATAATACATCCAAATCTATCCATAACACCTTCGAAACCTTAACAAACCTCTCTACTTGTCTGTACCATTCTACTGGTTTTTCTCTCAATTTTGGGAAGTCATTTGTAAATGACAGTATATCTTGTCTAGACCAGGGGACATGCACATAACTACCTCCTGGAGTTTCTCTCATCGGGTACTCCCTTACAATTGATTCTTTGTCTGTCACCGCAAAAGCCAAAGACGCCTTATCAGTCGTCTTCTCATTCCTTTTAGTCCACCTGCTTCTCCATCTATCCACATCACCCCATTTTCTTAATAAAACAATTAATTCTTTTATTTGGGTTAACCGTCCTGATGTATTTAAATTCTCTATATCTTTCTCGCAAAAACCTACTCTATATGGTTTCTGCAAACTTCTCACTTTTACAAATTCTACTCCTAGTTCATTAGCTGTTTCTTCTAATTTGTCAAGTACATTTCTAGCTTTCCATGTAATGCTCTTATATAAGAACATTATCTCATCATCCTGGTAAGTTTTCAATTTTTCTGTAACAATTGTCCCTAAAATTAATTCTTCCATATCTATTTTTAACCTAATTACATCTAATGGTTTTGGTTCTGTCTCTTTCGTTTTCAGGGTTTTCATCCATTCATTCAATTCATCCGGAGTCGGACCTACAGGTGTACTATTTAATTCTATCCAATTTCTACTCCTTTCTGGTGTCTCTGACGCAGACTCAGTTCCCATAGGAATCCTCCTAAACTCATTCTCATTTACCGTCAAATTTGTAGGTGGGCTTGGTTTATATGAACTGACCAGATTTCTTACACCTTCATTGTCTAGTTCCATCCCTTCTTTCCTTCTTTGCAAATTTGAATTCATAGGAATGACTAAAGAATGCTCTTCTATCTTCTGATTCTCGAAAACTGGTATTACTGGACCTATTGTTATGGGTACAGTTACAGCTTCCATATTCATTGTTAATTCTCTTATCTTTTCAGTCAATTGTCTTGTGGTTTTTGCTAATTCAGTTGTATTGTCACTTTCAACGTTCTCGCTTTGTGGGGTTTTCAATTGATCTTGTGACCTATTTATCTCATATCTCCGTTCGGGATTTTTATTCCTCCCAGTTTCCATTTGGCGGTGCATTAGGTGTCACCACCGCAGAATTCTGTTGGTATGGAGGTGGATTTCTGTTTAAAATATCTTCCAGCAATTCATCTTCTGTCTCACTACCACCATACCCGTACCTTTCAGTAACCAAATGTTTCTTTTTCTCTGTACACTTTCTCTTTGCTTCTTCCTCAACTGTAAAAGCTGGAAACAAACCTCCTGCCATATTGGCATATCTCCAACGCTTTATTCTGTCCTCATGATTCACTCCCCACAGCCTTCCGGGCACAAAATCATGATTCTTCAATCCTCTGAATCTTTCTCGTTCATACATCTCATCTTCCCATTCACTTAGAGCTTCAAACTGTGTTGGTCTAGGTTTAGGCTCAAGCATCGTCATCTTCTCCCTCAAATTCCGAAGTACCGCTACACTAAATGAACCATTCTCGGGAAATGCTAATTCTCCATCATTTTGAGTATATTTAGTCCAATTTTCTAACCATATGCAGGTATGATATCCGTATTTCAGCATCATATGCGAAGCTGGTGATTTCGGCGGAGGAATTTCTTGTCCCTCTCTAGTCACTACCTTTTTGTCTTTCTTAAAAAAGTTCTTAATTTTCTCCATCCACGACGTTTTCTCTCTACCATACTCATAATAAGCCATAATTCACGATCTCTTTCCTTTATCAAAGTCCGCAACTCAACACTGTTCTCTATGCGTTATTCGGACCTATCACAGCGCGACTCACACCAACGCTCCAATCCGAAGCTTCTACGTCACAGCTTATTCAACCAATCCTAGCGCGTCTCACACCAACGCACCAATCAGAGCGTCTTCTGTATAACTAGTGCACTGTCCAATCCCAGCGCGGCTTTTGTCAACGTCAGTTCTGCTCCTGACCCCTCCTTTACAAAATTTATCGGCAATTTATTTTTCAACTGTTCTTGGCTAGTTACGACATTAAAAACGCATTTCCATTGTCTGATTTCGCTAACAAAGTGACAGTTTTACTCTATTTCGCAAGAATACAGTTTTGTTCGATAAGTGTAGCACTTCCCTCTACCTTACCCTTCTTTCAAGCAAGGGGTAAACCCGTTTCTCTGGGGATAAAACACATGTGGAGACTACACTGCTCCTGAGAATTAAGGCCAGAGTTTCACAAGAAAACCGGTTGCTATTTCACTCACACACCTTTTATACGGAAAATGTCCCTATCATAACACAACCTGTGTTATCACCAATATGAACTCAGACAATGCACTATTCCATGTGACTTCTCTTGTCACACGTGTCCACTTCCTACTTCCCGGAAGCTTCAAAACCTTTGACTTACATATAACGTAATACCATACAACATGAAGTGTTATACATAAAAATAACCAATAATCAATAATCAATAATCACCAAACTAATCTATAGTAACCATAACTCTGCTACCAAGAAATCTGATCCAACGCTATCAATAAAATTTCTTCTCCTATATGCTTTGGACGACCAGGTACAAATATCCCTTTTTCACAACTATATCCATATGACGGTGGGGCCCATAACACCGCATAAACATTCACTCTCTCATATATTCCCTGGATTTCATCCGTTTTTACTTAGGAGAAAACAGTTAATGACTTGCTGGAAGGAGACGGGATACCTTTTAAAACGACATAATACTTCTCAAACTTTAAGGTATTCCGCTCATTGGTCGATGGACCAACTAGTAGGAATCAGTTGATGGTGATTAAGACCAGCTCAATCACTATAAACCTTTTAAACATTTACATTTATCATTGAGCTAAAGAACCACAGACTCATTGTTTTAAAGATAATAAAGTTTATCTAATTTTTAGAAGCATGAATAAGTTTCAAATTTATTATTCAGATTATTACATTTATCATCATTATAAGAATAAATTGAAATTGCAATGCATACCTATTAGATGGAAAAACAAAGTTCGTCACAGCAATGAATTCAGATCACAGCATAGAACTCCCGAAAAACTGTCTATCTGTCCTGTAAAACAGGCCTTCTCGACGGACCACCTATATGGTGTTTCCGCCACAATCCCGTTCTTTTCCCCTTTAGTATTTAAGAATAAAAAGGTCTAATAGTATTAAAAATGGAAAATCTATTAAAAGCAAAAAGGTTTCACAATCGGACCCAGCCTACGCTGTGGAACGACTCTTTATGGCCGAAACCCCATTACTCCACTTTCTGTATGGCTCCTCGTCTCTGACGGAACTCCCCCCGGCATGTAGGACGGCCATTCAGATATGGAGGCGAGCGGTCCGACAGATGGGCTGGTGGGGCAAACTCACCGGTGCTACGCCTCTCTGGCGCGGCACATATCTTCGGCCAGTCGCAGCTCTGGCGGGCTTCCGTAGGTGGGATGACATCGGGATTTCTGTGTTGGGGGATGTGATACGGGGGTCCACACTCAAATCCTTTCAGCAGCTTCAAGCTGACTTCGGCCTCCATAAAACGCAATTCCACAGATATTTGCAGCTCCGACATGCTATATCCCCTTTGATACGGGGCCTCACGGGTCTCCCGGAGTTCCACCCGTTGGAAGGCCGGTTGCTCATGAGGGACCTGGGTGCCCACAAGATTCGTCAAATTTACCAAACACTGATTACACATTCCACAACCACCATACACCAGACCCGGGCGGCGTGGGAGGCAGATGTGCCCACACTGACAGATGATGACTGGGCGGAGGCACTGGCTAGCCCCCGGTACTCTGCGGTTTCCACCCGATACCGATTGATCCAGTTCAAATATCTCCATAGGATTTACTATACACGTCTGCGCCTTTGCAAGATGGGGGCCATTCAGTCACCTATGTGTCTCCGATGTGATTCGGAGGAGGGGTCGTTCCTCCACACTGTGTGGACCTGTGCGGCGCTGCAACATTTCTGGGCGGGCATAAGGTCCTGCTTAGGGCAAGTGCTGGCTTGGCGTATTCCTGCAGACCCTCGATTGATATTCCTACACAGCACCGAGGACATTGGGGGGAACAGATATAAAAGGCATTTATTGTTCCTTGGGCTTACACTAGCTAAGCGCGACATTGCTCAACATTGGAAGGCGACACTCCCACCCAGTATAGGTCCCTGGAAGAAAGCAATGGATAGGTGCATGTCCGCTGAAGTGGCAGTATTTCAGGCTCGGGGATGTCCGCACAAACACAAAAAGATTTGGGCCCGATGGGCTACGTACCGTGGCATAGACTTGTCGCTCCTGGAGTCAGAGGCTCCCCGAGATCCAATTGATAGGCTGGTGGTGAGCAGCTCACCGATATAGGTTAATGGGGTCGTGTAGAGGTCTAGAAGCAAGATTACACTACGATTGTATAATTGTATAAGGGATGTATGGTGCGTGGTTGGGGGGTGGGGGTGTGGGTTTGCAGTTTTGCAGTCGCCATAGGGATGTTATATGGTGCCTTGCTAGTGTATTTTGTATTTATATATGCCTCGAAGCTCGCTGGGCTTGCCCATTGGGTAACTTGAAAATCAATAAAGTTTGTTGTTAAAAAAAAAAAAAGCAAAAAGGTTTCTCCAGCAGCAGCGTCCCGTGCTCAACAAAAATATAAAACAGCAGCTCTCCCCCTCCCTAAGATTAGGTCTTCTTATACCCTAATACTAGCTTACTAAGTGAAAATGTTACATCTTTGTGGGCGAGATTCTCTCTAATTGGTCCATTTGGGGTCGGTATACATCTCATTACGAATATCCTTGCTCCAACCAGTCTTTGTGGAAAGTTCATACTTCTGTCATTTTCTCACGGGTTCATGACATTACCCATCCGCACATTGGTCTCTATCTGTATCCTTTTTCTGAACAGTTCATTGTTTATTCACGTATTCACTGCAACTTCTCACGCTTTTCGCTATGTCCTTCTTTGGCACACGCTTGTATAATAAGGTCATTGTAGCCTTGACCACGCTTCCATCCTAGGCTTTGGGACAGTCACATGATCTCTTTGTTCACAGCTTTTCTCACTCTCGGAAACCATCTTGCGCCTGCGTACTCTAGCTTGTTTGCCTCAGCAGCCATTTTTACATCGCGGCACAACAGGCCTAAGCGAACTACTATAAAGATAAACAGAACATAGTTAAGAATAAAGAATATAAGCCTTTTCGTTTCCCTCCCGTCATTCTACGTACCCCAATTAAGTGTTACCTAGCAAAAGCGACATATAAAGCTATTTCTTACTTACCAACCGCTTTACTTTGCCACCACACAGTTTATTTCCAAGCACAGATCATGCAACTATTATTCTAATTAGTACGCAAATCATTAGGTTTACGTTATCCACGTTAACAATTGTAAGTAAATTAGTTTGCACGGATATGGCGTGTTACCCATAACCCTTATCATGACACATACATGGTTGGTTATTTACTGAGACGAACTTGTGTGTTAATTATTCAATATAAATATTAGGAGGTTAAATTTTTTTCGTTTACCCTGCTCCATCAATACCACTCTACTCTGTGCCACTGTGCAACACTGCACTCTATGTCGCTGTACTATATGCCAATGCACTCAACTCTGTACAACTCAACTCTATGCCCCTGCACTATACGCCAATCCATTGTACGCCACTCTGATCTACTCTGCACCACTTCACTCTATGCCACTGCACTCTATTCCTCTTTACTCTGTGCCATTACACTCTACTCTACTCTACGCCACTGCACACTACCCTGGACCACTCCACTCTATGCCACTTCACTCTGCGCCACTGCACTCTACTCTGCACTACTGCACTCTACGCCAATGCTCTCAACGCCACTCTATGCCACTGCATTCTATGCCAATGCACTCTACGCCACTCTACACCACTGCACTCTAGGACACTCTACTCTGCAACACGGCACTCTCCACCACTGAATTCTATACCACTGTACTCTGCACTACTGCACTCTATTCCAATGCACTCTGTGCCACTTTACTCTGCATCACTTCACTGTACGCACCTGCACTCTTTATCACTCCACTCTATGCCGCTGCACTCTATGCCACTGCGCTCTCTGCCACTCTGCTGTACGCCACTCTACTCTGTACCACTGCACTGTACGCCACCATACTCTATGCACTGCACTCTGCCACTCTACTCTGCACTACTTCACTCTGCACCACTGCACTCTACGCCACTACACTTTACTAAGCACAACTCTAATCTATGCCACTGCATTCTACGACGCTGCATTGCATACCGATGAATTCTATACTGCTGCAATCTACACACTATACTCTGCAAAACTCTACGCCAATGCACTCTACACCAGTCCAATCTATGCCACTCCACTGTACGCCACTCCACTGTGCCACTGCAGTGCACGACACTCTATGCCACTCCACTCTATGACACTCTACTCAACTCTTCGCCGTTCCACTCTACGACACTCCACACCACTCTTCTCTACGCCACTAACTTTTAGCCATGCTGAACAGCAGTCACGCTAGTGTACAATATGGCTAAAACACATTGGGAAAACCAATAGCCCATGCACAAGCGAGACCTATTGGCTTTGCCATTGCTTGTTTTGATTACAGTCCTTGTGCCTTTAAGGGCATGGGCTGCACCAAAAAATGGCACTTTGAGAATATGGAGGGCAGGAATAGAGGTCTAGTGTCCGTTGCAGGCCTCCATTCCTTTCTGAAGGATTCACATGCAGAGAATCCTGTCTCAATGGCAAAAAAGCAGGATTCAGAGAATCTTACCAAATGGTTGTCTTTGCTCTGACTGATTTGTACATACGTTGCAGCACTTAAATATTCACACATGTAAAACCAGTCACTGTTTTTGACCTGAGAATAATGTATCCAGCCCATCGTCTCAGGGCCGGCTTTAGGGCGGTGCAACCAGTGCAGCTGCTGGCTGTTTAGAAATAACTTATGGGTTTAAAAGCAGGTGACCTTCCTTGTACGTCCGGCAGTTTTCAGGCAACAATAAAAATGTCAAGTTAACTCTGATGATTAATGTTCCTGCTGGTGAAAGATCGGAATTGTCTAGTGGCAGTTTTGACTCATCACAAAGTGGTGCAGAGGGTTACTGTGCCTGCTGCAAAGAACATGTACCCACAGAACTGAGTGCGAGTGAGCTATGAGCAGGGGCGGATTCCTCCGCTAAGGAGGAGGAGCATCGTGCCACTGCTCTCAGTGCAGTGAAAAAAGGAAAAATACAATGATAATAACATCGTTATCATTTTATTTTTCTTAGCTATGGGACAAGTTTAGGGCGTGGCTGGGCTGGGGTCACAGGGGGAGAAGTGGTGGGCACACTCTAAGTGCGCATGACAGTTTGGCCGGCCGTCTTGGGCCGGCCAAACAGTCATGCACACTTTGCATGTTCCCCACCAGGCTGTGATGCGCAGCCTGGTGGGGAGCATGCACGGGCTCACAGTCCCCGTCTGAGCGTCGAACCACGGCGCTTAGACCAATCAAAACATTGCATAGCAGCATTGTGATTGGCTCAGAGGAGCCTGTGGGCTTCCTGCATCTGTTCCGGGACGCGTCAGAAGGGAAGCGGAGGTCGTCCGAAGAGGTATGTGTTTTTTTTAATAGTTTTTTTTCTCACTCGTCCCCTCCCCCCCACCCCTGCTCCGCCACCGCCGTTCCCTGCCAGCCGCCATTGGCTATGAGTGGCGCTGTAAAAAACGAAATTTATGTCAGAGAGGGGCTATGGGCAGATGAGGGGCACTGTTGGAGGGTAACAGCGAGGGAGCTAGTAGAGAAGGAGGTCATGGGGGTGGAGGGCCAACAAATACTGTCGCACTGGGCGCCACCAGCGCTAAAGCCGGCTCTGCACCATCTCCCCAGAAAGAAATTACTTTATGGCAGGGTTGCTTCAAAGCCTGTAAAAATGCTTTGAATAATACACTGAAGTATGAATTGGAAAGACACTGTATTGAAATGAGATGGTTTGCTTAGGAAATCATGTGATTACATCTTATAATTAATCTTTCTTACCAGTGATTTATCTACTTGGCAAGACCTACTGTTTGATGCTCAGTTTTCCTTTTATGTACATTTGCACCCTGTATTATTATTATTTGTTTTGCACTTTATATTGCTCAAATTCAACCCAAGGGCATTGGAGCGCTTTACATGAGAACCGCTACTTTACACTAGGTCGGATACATTTTTAGGCACTGGGAGATTAAGTTAAGAATCACAAGATGTTGAGCCGATGCCAGGACTAGAACCAGGTTCCCCAGTTCCAACATCAACAGCTCTGGCTATAATGACTCCTCCTCATATTGAGCAAGAAAATACATTAAATAATTGTATTAATTCCGTTGTCCTACTTAAACACAAATTATTTTGATACCTCAGCGTCACAGTCACAGAATATGGGCCAATAAACATGGCATAAAACAAAAAAGCTCATGCACACGTGACAAAGCGAGATTTAAGTGTGCAAAAGATTAACAGTCTATAGTCAGCCTGTTCTTTCTGACTTAAATATTGTATGGCAGCAAGGTACGGAATAGTGGGAGTTGACATTGTTTTGTTTCAGCCCAATTAACAATAAACCTTCACCATGACGTCATTATTTTCGAATCACAATGAATTAAGCATAAATGAGGTACATAGTAAGTGGTGATTGTATAAGGCTGGATGTTGTACCACTTTTGAGGAGGTAATACTTAAACATTAGAAAATTTAACAAGTTGGAAGGTATGGGAGACCGGTTGCAATGCTTCTGGTAACTATTATCCGGGAAATCACCTATAAAAACCAGCACGGCAGGCACTAAAACAGGTCCACAAACTGCCAGAAAACCGGTCCACACACTGACCTATCAGACCACTTCCTATAGGCCAGTCCGACACTGGTTACGAAGAGTGACAGGGTGATACATTTCACAGCGCCCTAAGTGCGGCTGCTCGGGTGATTTATGGTTTTTAGAAAAGTGTTGAAGTCACAAGCGCATGGTGGGTGGTGTGCCTTCCACTTGCTCACAGTTCAGTTCCATGTTACTTTCAAAGTCTTCTTCGTGGCTTTCAAGTGTCTTCATAAACAGACCACTAGTTATCTGACATCTAAAATTTCTTGTCGCCCCATATATACACGAGCTGTGCCATCATCATCAGTTCTGCCTCAGGCTCACGAATTTAACTCTGTCATCTGGCGAGGTCGTTCCTCTTCTCTTCAGGCACCCTTGCTCTGGGTGTGGCCTAATGGCTAGAGCGGTCGACCGTGAAGCTGCGGAACCAGGTTCGAGTCTCGACAGGGACGCTCAACATCCTGTGATTCTGGGCAAATCAGTTAATCTCCCCTGTGCCTAACAAGATAAATGTGGTCCGCCTGTAGCGCAACTGGTGCTCGTGTAAATCGCTCTAATACCTTGGTGTCGAGTTTGCGCTATATAAAACTACCCCCCCCCCTCCCAAAAAAAAATCTCTCTTCCACCAGAAGTCAAGCGATCACAAACTCTCTTAGGCGTAAGGAAAAAGCCTGACCTATTTGTTTCGCTAAGCAGTGTTTAGACTAGCGCCAAGAGACCTGTCTGGGTTTTGGGTGGGATATATACATGCTGCCACTCACTCATATTGAGCTCAGTACCCCTCAGCCGCTGGTTACAGTGGCATTGGTTCTGACATTATGGACTTTTAACCTTGCTCCGCCCAAGCACCCTGTCCCCTCTCCTATTTTGTTCGCCCCCCACCAAGTTCCTCGTTATTCATGCATATGTTTGCATTCAGACCGTTTTATTCCTAGTTATATACCTGTTGATGACCTAGCGCTATATAAAACGACTAAATAAATACATTTATCAGTCATTGGTTGATCCTTCATGAGCTGTCCAGTGTGTTATGGCGCAAAGACATATGGCCATTTTATTTTATTTCTGCAACGCTGGGATGAGTCCACAAAGGAAGGGGCAAGCTTTGGTTTCCTCATCTGTTTCTTGACGTGAGAATACATAATATTCTTGTTTTCTCCGTGAACCACTCACTCTTCTTTTGACAAAGCTGTTTTATTGAGTGAATGTTAGGTCGCAGCATGTTCTTTCAGCAGACAATGAGACTATATGCCTCATTTACCATGATTTTTTTTGCTGCCTTAATTTTGACAAATGCGGCAGCAATAAACAATGTGGAAGTGAAATCCATCTTGATTAGTGCGCGTTTCACCTGGAATCCGTGGCAAAAGCTTGTCAGCAGAAGGGTGTAAATGCGGCCCAAGTTAGTTGGAAACATCTGCTTTTTAGGTCGAGCCTAGCGCAGCGCGCATGCGCTGCTCTAGGAGATGACCTTTTGGAATCGGTCTACACTTTTCGAACACTCGTGCGTGTAGCGGCATCCACCTTGCGGGAGCGAGCAGCGGTGCGCAGGGGCCATCTGTTTCTAATTAGCGTGCCCGCGCGCGCTTGTTTACATTTCTCTACTCTCTCCCCTGCCTGTCTCACCCTCGCCCTACTCCGCTGCTGCAGCTTGTGACCTGTTCAGGGTGTGAGCACTGTCAGCCAGCAATCAAACGCAAGGTTGTCAATTCCCAGCCATGGAATGAGTCAGACACCGATCGTGTTTCCTTCTGCCATGGGAAATTATCGTAACCTATGGCTCTGCTGGTAATAAATCTTTTTTGGGGCTTCAACTGCAATGTTCTATTTCGCTTCAATTTTTGAGGTAACTCCATCTATTTGAAACGGTAGCGTTCAGTTTCATCTACAATGGAGGCAGACACCTCCGATTCGAGCTTCTCACTGAATTTTGCACATCCAGCTGCTGTCTCTTATTAGTGCAGCGCTCCAGGAGAGAGGGAAAGAGAGAGAGTGTGAGTATATATATATATATATTAGGAGTTAATCTATCCACCTTATATGTACTATAGACTACATATTTCTTTGGATTGTGTGTATTCAGGTGAGCATATTGGAACTCTTCCATGCATGGTTTTACTCTTTTTGGCATTTATCTGCAGCCTCTTGCTGAGAGTTCAAGTAAAACAAGTATTCTTTAGTCTGTAGCCTCACAGCATGTTGCACTTTTCTTCCTGTTCGGCATGTTTTACAACCCGTTTTGATTGCCCTCAAAATTGCCCCCACTTGTGTTTTCACGTTGCTGTTTTCATCCCCACGCCCTCCCGTGTTTCTGCTTCACCCATCCTCCCCCACGTCCATCCCTCTTTCCCCACCCCCCTGTCATTATTGTTACTTTTTCCAACGCTCCGCTATCAAGCCACTCCATTTCCGTACAACTGGGAGTTATGCCAGCCTGAAATGGAAACGTGGCAGTTATCATCAACCTGTGTGGATTTTCTATGGGTTAGCTGAATAAAAAAATATCCTGTGGCAAAAAGTTTCGATTCAGCCAGGAAGCACACCTACAGGCCGCTTACATCTTGGACACAGTAGTGCGCTTGCGCCGACAATCATCATTTTATGATGTCAGTAAGTCCCTGCCCAGTGCCAGTCAACCCACTTTCAGTGCTCATCAAATTATCAAGCAGGCGCAATTTCGGATGCGTGAATCTATATAAATGCTATCCCCAAGTTAAAAAACAAATAAAACCCAATTGTACGCGAGAAGTAAGAATTGTGTATGTTGTCTTTCAGAAAAAGAGGGTAAAAGAAAGCTACAAAACGCCCACACAGCATAACAACAAATATTTACGATGATATGAATTTTGTTTAAAAGGTCCTGTATAGCAAATGTAACGGTTTTACTGAGGGCTGTTGTTTGTCTTCCATATATACCCCCATTGAAGACAGACTGCGTGACAAGCAGTTTGGTCGAGGAGGGAGCACATGCAGCAGTTTTGTAATGCAGGAAAGTTTTTAGAAAAAGTTAGGTCCACGCCTAGGCAACACCTATGCCGATTACTGTTAAAGCTTCCATGTTAAAGGACAGTAGATGTTCTAGCACCCAGGATAATGTGCTGCATTGCTAGTAACTTATAAGGTCCCAAAGGCGAGACCTATTGGCTATGCCAATGCTTGTTTGAGTATTGTTATGGTGTGCGACATAGAACATGTTTCCAAGTTTCAGCTCCACAGCAATTAAGTTGGAATTAAAACTATCTTTTTTCTTTCACTTCATTGCATTATTAGTAACTGTAGTAGATATTATATCCGTGGCTAAGGTGTTTGAAGTTTATGAGATGTGATAATTATCGCATTTTCCTAGTTTTGGGGTATTAACATACGGCTTGTGGAGTTTACCGCTTTACAAATCTGTGTGTCCATTTAAATACCGAGTCTTTTTCCCATTGTTAAATTCTGACAGGTTTGACCTGCTGAAATGTACCCATGGGTGCTATATTTCTCACACCTGTTATTTACACATAAACATTGTACAATTGCATATTCCGAGTATTGGGGTAACAACAACATACAGATTTTGGCGCATATCTCACCACAAATGAGCATGTTCCAGTAAACAGCGGGTCTTTCTCGTTGTTTAACTCCAACATCTTTGACCTGCTCAAAATGAACCAAGGGTGAGATTTTTATCTGACCTGGTAATTACTGGGAGCAAGAAACCTTGTACAATTCAGTATTTTGAGTTTTTGGGTAATAGCATGCAGCTTTTGCATGCCCCAGCAAACAGTGGACCTTTTGCTTTTGTTAAATCGTGGCATGTTTGACCTGCTGAAATTTAACTGAGGGTGTGGTGTGATCTCTACTGCATATGCCATATACTGGGTGCGATAAATATTGCACCACTTCTAGTTGCGATTCAGTTGTAATTTAACTTGTCACTTGTAATTAGAGCTTCTGGGTTTATGGTATTTATGTTTTTAAACATCTCTGTCTATCTTTATCCATATTTATTTTTTGACCATCTTATTGGTATTTAGCGATATTTATTTTGTGTTTTGAGAATACATGGAATGGTAAAATGGTATATTTCCACATGTATTTAAACCAATAAACATGCACTCATACTTAGCTACTTTTCACGTTTTCTCAAATTAAGCAGTCAAGTATAACAAAACATTACACCCACAGGTAACTATCAGCATTATAATATTCATATATGTTAACATATGCCTGTATTCAGGGAAATCTGAACCTGTTTTTTAACTTCCCATTCTGTGTATCTGCTCAGCTGTTGTCCTGGAAAGCACAAAATACAGCATGAAGAGTCACCAACAAGAAGCATAATTTTCCAAATTTTTCCGCGTTTGAAGAATAAATACAGACAGGAATCCCATTGTTTTCTGTACGTATTTATCTGTGAAAATCAGTAAAAATCGGAAAACCGGAAGCCTTACTTATAATCAGGTCCTGAGTGAGAATCAATTTATCTCACTGGGATTAAATTTATGATGTGGAAAGCACAGAGATAATTCAGGGATGGGTGCAGAAACCCACTGAGTTTTATGTTGCTAAATGTAACAGTTTTGCAAAAAGCCGACTATCTAAACTCCCCTAAGGAGTGGAACTTTTATTTGTATCCATTTATTTTTTCATGTACAAATTAGTTTACTTTGGTTCTGTTAATTTATTCGTAAAGTGCACACCACCAAATAACTTGTCATATGGCACCGCTGTTTGTGTGCTTGTTTGCCTGTATTGTTGTCTCGGGGCTTGTGTGCCTTATGCATATTTCCTTTGTGTGCATGAGAGGTTGTAATTTTGGCATTTTGCCCTATTTGTATGTACTGTATGTGCGCCTGTAGTATTGTCTGTCATGAGAACACAAGACCAAAGACAGCCCTATTGGCTTTATTAATGCTTACTTACTCTAATGATACTTCTAAGCCTTTCTTCTCACACCTTTACCTCTTCTTCAGAGTGTATTCATCCTGTGTACATTACTTCCTGTGTATTTTGTGTGTAGTTTCCTTTAGGAATTTGTATGTTTTTCACTCCTTCCCTCTTAGATGCATGTTAAGATTCTTGCGCTTCTTTACATAGTTTTGAGTTAAATTATGGGCAGTTTTTGTAGTTCCTCTCCGTCTGTACCCAAGTCTGTCACTAGACATCCTTCTGGGAATGTGGTCCGTAGTACCAGTCACAAAGTTCTAGAGACTTCTTCACCCTTGCCACAGTAATATCAATCTATCAATCAATCAGAGTTTGTAAAGAGCAGCTACTCACTGTGAGGGTCTCAAGGCGCGGGGGGGGGCTGCTGATCCATCTGCACTATGGTGTTCAGTCGAAGAGCCAGGTCTTGAGGTCCTTCCTGAACTGGGTCAGCGACGGGGATTGTCTGAGGTGGGTCGGCAGGGTGTTCCAAGTCTTGGTGGTGAGGTAGGAGAAGGATCTTCCTCTGTTTCTTGTCTTGTGGATCCGAGAGACGGTGGCCAGGGCCATCTGGGCGGAGGGGAGGTGTCTGGTGGGGATGTGGAATTAGAGGCGGTGGTTCAGGTATGCTGGTCCTTCGTCGTGGAGGGCTTTGTAGGCGTGCGTGAGGAGCTTAAAGGTGATCCTTTTGTTGACTTGGAGCCAGTGGAGTTCTCGGAGGTGTTCGGAGATGAGGCTGCAGCGAGGGATGTCGAGGACCAGTCTGGCTGCGGCATTTTGAACTTTCTGAAGTTTTCTGAGGAGTTTCTGGGTGACACCGGCGTAGAGTGTGTTGCCATAGTCGAGTCTGCTGTTGAAGAGTTCGTGGGTGACTGTTTTTCTGGATTAGGTGGAGAGCCATCTGAATGTCTTTTGTAGCAGGCGGAGCGCTTGGAAGCATGATGAGGCGACGGCGTTGTTCTGATGGTTCATTGTGAGCGAGGAGTCCAGTATGATGCAGAGGTTTCATGTGTTGGTCTGAGGGGGTGACAAATGGGAGGTGGGCAGGGTTCCCAGTGTGGAGGTCCACCATGAGTCGTTCCAAGCTGAGGGTGAGGGTCCTAGGATGAGGACTTCGGTTTTGTCCGAATTCAGTTTGAGGCAGCTGCTCTTCATCCAGGTGGCAACGGCATTCATTTCTCTGTGGAAGTTGTTTCTGGTGGTTGTTGGTTCGTTGGTGAGGGAGAGGATCAGTTGGGTATCGTCGGCGTAGGAGACGATGTTTAGTCCGTAGTTCCTGACGATGGTCGCGAGGGGGGCGACCTCATATTTTCAGTTGGTACTAAACACTTCATCCCTATGCCCATAACATCTCCTCAGATTCTCATACACCCTTATCAGAGTTTCTGATACAAGATTGCTAATTTTCATACCATCTTTACAGGCGTCACCATCAACCTTTACATGAGGTTGTATTACAGAGTTGTTCCCCACTCCAGACAATTTATTTCCCATCCTACTTAAATCAAGAATGCCAGTCATTGTATTGCCCATAGATAGAAATGCCTTACCTCTCAAATCTTCATGCACGGTCATCTGAGAATGTACTGATAAATTGCACATATGAACTGATCTTTGCAACAACCCTGAATATATAGCATCTCTTCAGAACGGCCTCCATTTACCAGAGCTCTTTGCTGCCTTTTAAGGAAGTTAGTTATTAGCTCAACGCTCCAGCCAGTCACCTAGCCCAAATCTGCTCAGCTGTTTCACCAACTTTCTGTGCTGAACACCAAAGAAAAGTCTTCAAAGAAGTCTAAAGTTTATCACAACCAATTTCGGTTTTAGTCTACTTCCTTGGTCAGCCGATATACCAACCTATATAGATTTGTCTGACACAAATGTTTCTTTTTGAAAGTGTGCTGATGTAAATCCTGTAGACCCTACCTTTCAAGAAATCGAACTTTTCTTTGTAATTTAGGAGGAATAGCAAAATATAGCGGAGTTTGTGCGCAGGTATTTTATCCAAAGGTTCTCTTTGAAGGACGGTTCTGTAAATTTAATAGAAAGAGAACAGCTGCAAACTGGATTTTATTTTCATTTTAGGAGCCTACGGAATTGCGCACTTGCCATTCAGTGGTTGCAGCGTCTGAATGACCACTTGGCGTTGCAGAAGTTCTTGCAGAACTGCGACGAGGTAAGCAGCACATCCTCTGATTTAAATCTAGTGCTTTGAGTACTGTTTCTTAATTACACTTTACAGCACATACGTATGTAACCATTTCGGAGCTATTTGCCTTAAGTGTGTTTGTGTGCACAACCTTGTGCCTCTTCAAGGGTTCAACTATGCATGTAAGCATCTCAGCATGCTGCTCAACCTTTTTGCAATCTCGCTACAGACCGCTTTAGTTGTCTGCTCTATAAATTATATACTATAGTACCTCGTAGAAACTGGACTAGCAATTAGAAACCTTGCTGTATCAAATCATATTCTGGTGCATTTGTAATTGTCATGGCTTATTAGATTTTCTCCACAGAGGAGTTTTGCAAGGCTTTATGCTCTAATGTTTGTGGAATATCCTGATGAAGTGAATTGTGTAGCAAGAGAGTTTAACAAACCATGTTTTCATTATCCATTTCTCAAGAGTTAACATAAATTCCAGATAAATTCTGTCTTAGTGTTCAATAACAATCAACAGATGAAAAAGGGATGACTGTACTACTAAATATTGAGGCTAATAATATCAAAATACAAGAATATTGTGGACAAAATATCAAAGACCAAAATACTAAAAAGTAAGTTCATATAGAGGAAGTAAAAATTTACTTTTCCAAACACCATTTCTACGTACCTTGAAGTTATATATATCGTGAAGGTACATATATGTGAAGTTTGGTATAGATAATATATACCTACTTGCCTTTTGATATTTTGTCCTCAATATTTGTATACCTCGATATTTTTATACCGCAATATTCTAGCTTTGATACTCAGGGGGCATTGCAAAAGGGATAAATTATGAAAATTACAGGCAAGAGTACTGGCATGCAGACTCACCATCACATCAAAATGGTATCAGCTGGTACTTTACTTTACACTTTACTTGAATGCTAGGACTGTCCCCGAAACCTAGCTCATTTTATGTAACTTGTAAGCTTATCTCACTACATTTGGTGTTATCTGACTTAACCTACAGATTGCGCCGAAACCTACAGTTTGAGCAGAAAGGTGCTGTTTCCATGGAGGTGTTGGTACAGTTGTTTGTCAGAGTATCATTAGCAAGAATATTATCAGAAACATTATGTCCTAGAGACCCTTTTACAAAAATATGCTGTTGGTAGTCTCTTATCAACTCCAATGGGACAAAAATGTTTGTAAATCATATTTAGGACACAATACTTCTGCAGATGATATTTTAGTTAAGATACTTTGATACTGATCCAGCGCGATATTAGCAAACAGCATTCATACACCAGATACTCACTTGGGCCCATACATTCATACTACGCTAATACTTACGCTGGGTTTTATCAGTTGTTACTCTCTATCAAAATCCCTGCTACCAATTACCTTCTGATTGAAGAGTAATGACTTACCAATGAATCCTTTGCTAATTGGGAAATTTAAAATGAGTGACATTCATTATAGTACATAATCCTGAAATAACCACTGAGTCAGGAAGTTTTAAAATGTTTATCTAAAGATTTAGCAGAGTAAAATACAGAGCCACATGGTACTTAATCGCAATACCCAAGATTAAGCATAGAAATGATTATTGCTAATCAATGACGGTGTTTAAAGAAAAGGAGAAGATAGAGACAGCAGCGCAACTAAAGGTTGCATTATATTTACCTAAGTGCGAGAACCAAACCCCTTAGCCAAGGAGTTGAAAGAATAAGACCCAGGAAGGATGAAGAGCAAAGACCTCCTCCAGGATCAGGACAGGACCGGTGACCTCTCTACAATGACGCCTGCGTCGTTCCCCTCTCTGATACTCGGCTTCTCCTCGATTCTCCCGTGCCTTCCTTCTAATGGACTCTGCCGCCCCCTCCTCAGGACCTCTTCTGGACAGGGATTCAGTCTGCAATCGATCAGCTTAGCGGTCTGGAGCTCTTCCTGTCAGCATCTCCGATCTCCTGTGCTAACTAATTAGCTAATTCTATATCTATTATACCCTTCTACGCCCATGTACCTCCCCTTAATGTTACTAAAATATGGGGCCACTACTTCTGATTGGACAGGGGGTGGATTCTTGCACCATATCAATTTGGCTTAAATTGTAAAGCCTATTGTCTTTACGTTCCCACCCCTTCAAATTAATACATTTGCTTTATTTCCCACCCGTCTCATGACAAATGTAAACCAATTTTCATAGACAATGTGCCAATATGCAACAGGAAAGCCAAAATACAGCATCTTCGGCCATCGGGTCACGGCCTTGGACTTCGTCCAGGTTGACTTCATTTGGCAGGCACACAGGACACATGCGCAGAATCAGTTGCCTCTCGAGTTTCAGAACACCAACCCAGGCCCAAGTTTACGAACTAATAAAAGTGCAAGAAGAAAATATTAGAATCACAAATAAAATGTTTCACTGTATACCCACTTTTTCTATTCTATTCCCATTTAATTATATATTCTAACCCGCGTTAGGAAACGACAATTTAGTAATGACATGAGAGCAAGCTGAAGCATGTGAAAACATCAAGCAGCCATTTTAATACACACTGCGCAGAAGCAGAAGTTTCCCACCAAGCAAAGAAAGACGTCACACCATGTGATATGGTTGCAACATGCGCATTGAGCTTTCCCGCGCATAGCGGCCATTTTGAATTACAAACAAGCGTTATTCATTAGTAAAACACATAGGCAAGCATCCCTTTCTTTTGTGTCGTGAATGCAAAGGTTAGTATTGACAATTCAAGTTTAATAAATTAATACTGTGAGGAGGATTGAATACAAGCAAGTTTCATTTATGAAACCTTGCTCCATCAATCCCCTCTCTGATGGCGTTTCTGAGCCATCAAAAAACATTACCCTCAATCAGATGCCAACTTCTAGCAAATTACTTCATTCTCGTCTTTATTCTTTCTATTTTTACAATCTCCTTTTAATTTCTTGTATAATTCACTTCTCCTTTCTTCAAGTTCGATTTCATCTAGCTTTCGTTTCTTTCCTCTTCCTGTCACCCTATATGTTCCATTCTTTTTACAGCATTTGCACCATATTGTTATTGCCAAAATTATTATTGCTATCCCTGCTAAAGGTACTAATATTCGACCTATAAGTCCTTTCCCTAT
Source organism: Calotriton arnoldi (assembly GCA_963921515.1). Classification (NCBI taxonomy): domain Eukaryota; kingdom Metazoa; phylum Chordata; class Amphibia; order Caudata; family Salamandridae; genus Calotriton; species Calotriton arnoldi. Next base: position 804,301 of record CAWUFW010001566.1, read on the forward strand.
ATTAGCAAACCAGGTTCCAATTGACGAGATACTATTTGTCAATCTTTCCCATACACTATCAACTTCCAGTGGTTTAAGTTTTTTCTCAAGTTTAGTTATATTCTGTATATACGTTCCAATTTCTGCACTCTTATCAGGAATATAAGTGCAACAATGTTTCGTCTTCAATAATTTACAGACTCCGCCCTCTTTTGCCAATATAATATCAAGAGCAAGTCTATTTTGCATCACCATAGATCTAATCGCAACCATTTCTGCATTAATCATTAGAAACCCTCCAGCAGTATCTGTTGATAAACGATCAACTACTGTAGACAATTTACATATTTTCCTTGAGTTCAGAATTATTCCCACTGAAGGTATCAATGCACCAAATATATCACCTACAATTTCTGAAAAACTAGCTCTTTTACTACGTATTAATTCGCTATTGTTTTCATTGCTCTGTGTTTCTTTTTACGTGGTATATCTTTGGAAATACTATTCCAAAATAACAACTTCCATACCACCGTGCAGGAAGCCTAAAGTAAGCCTTATTCCCACACACATAATAGATTCCAGGAAAAACTGAATCTGTTCCTCCTTTGAGTCCCCAACCTCCAAGAATTAAAAAATTGTGTTCACATTCACTGGTACCGATGAAAACATTGTTATAATCAGTCTTTAACCTATGAAGACAAATTTTTCCTGTCTTTACGAAATCCAGAGCCATAGCAGCTTGAACCTTGCCAGGTCTGTAACTCCCTTCTTTCCCAGCCCAAGGTGGTAAATGAGCCTTATGCTCAGAAGCTTTCTTTTGAAAATCTTGTCTTCTATCTTCTACTAAATTCAAAAATATCTTTTCTTCTTCAAGTAAAGAACATGTTAGATTGTGTCTATGTGCATGTGTTATGTCTATTTATTTCATTGTTAAGAAAAATTCTCCCATAAACTGTGCGTCTTGACTACTAAGCACTGGGTTCATACTCTTGCGAATCGGAACCTCAGAAAATATCACATCTAAGTTTGAATAATAATACTGAAGTCTCCCTGTTCTATAAAATAAACTAGACAAAACACTACATGATATGCCATATGTCAGTGGTAAATGGTGATATGTTAATCCTTCTGCTACTGATTCAGGTAACTTCATACAGACATAACAATTACTAACTTCCATGGTATCTACATATTGAAACAATAACTTTGTGAAAACTTTTAAACTAGTGTCGTTGTCAGCTACTTCATGATGAATTTCTGGTTCATTCTCTGCCATTAGTTCTACTCTATTGCCCTTCATGTTTGCTGTCCTCTCCTTAGTTTCATTATTAATCTTTTTATCTATTATCATAAGGTAAGGAACTGCTACAATCAGGACTAACCATACTATAAGCACCATTACTAGACTACATATGCATATTGCACAGCATCTTCTACAACATCTCTGTTTTGGTCTCCCAGCAACTCTATCATCAGGCATTTTCGACAAGGAAGATCGCTCTTCTTATCTATTTCCTCTTTTTCTTTATATGATTCTTTTTCTTAGTCAAGGTGGTCTTGTTTCTTTTTCATACGTCAGTTCTGTACTTGTTCCTTCGTCACCACTTTCACTTGACTCTGAGCTTTCAAAATCTTCAAGAATGATGTAAGTCCAGTCAGGACCCTTGAATTTGTTATTCACTAGTTTCAGTCTTTTGCTTCTTCTTTTCACAGTTTTATTTTCTTGTTCAGTTTGACTTGTCACTTCATTCACTTGATCTGGATCTTCACTTCTGGTTGTTATGTGGTACTTCACTCTTTTAATGACACTCGGCCAATGATCTCCTTTTCTTGTTTTCTTTGTTGGCACTGTTTCTTTGTTTTCGTCTTCAGAGATCTCGTTAATTTCACTGCTTAATACTGCTTCGTCTTCTTTGATTACCTTTTCTTCTGCTTTGTCTTTTTCAGGTCTGATTGGTTTCTCTGTAACAGCTCCGCTGTGAATTTTCAATAACTGACCTTGTTCTTTATTTATTTCTTCAAGTTCATGTTTTTCAACGTTTTCTTCTTCTGTGCACTCTTCTTGATCCAACTCGTTCTGATCAGGGCTTATTGCACTGTGAACTTCTGCAGCCTGACCGGATTCTTCTAGACCTGTCTGTCCCTGATCAAAGTCTATTAGGTCTTCACTGTTTTGAGTCCAGTTTTCTTTCCCTATCTGACCTTGTTCAGGATTTCTTAATGTCTTTTCTTCTTGTTCCTGAACTGCTTCTTCTTCACCTATCTGATCTTCTTCAATTTCTTCCAATTTCGCTTGACTTCTTGTTCTGTGGTATACTTCAGGAACTTCTACCACTGGTATCCAATCCTGACTTGTGCTCGGTTGTTCTTCTTCAGCTTCTCTGGAATCTCGAACTTGAGATCCGACAGCTGGGCAACCTTCAGCCTCTTAAGTGATTGGCGTTGTCTGAGGATTCTCTTCCTCGGGATCTGGTACTCTCTTGGTGTGACTTACATGAATCCAATTAGGAAATCCGGCACACTTCACTGCTGTATTCGTTGTCAGTATGACTTGACACGGTCTGCCCCATCTAGGTGATAGACACGTTTCTCTGGTGTGATTCTTCACTACCAACCAGTCACCAGGATTCAGATCATGTTCTTGCTCGGGCTGCCTGGAAACTGCGTCTTCTCCAACCTGATGAGAGACAGAACGCACTAGGTCAGCCAATCCTTTGCAATAGTCCAGAACCATATCATCAGATATATTCACCAGTTTGTTTGTGGGAACATGTGTTTGTCTCATTGCTCTTCCCATCATTATTTCATGTGGGCTCAATCCTGTGGTTCTGTCAGGTATACTTCTGAGTCCTATTAAAACTAGTGGTAATGCATCTGGCCACTCTAATGATGTTGATGCACACATTTTTCCCAGTCTTGACTTTATAGTGCCATTCAATTGTTCAACCACTCCAGAAGCTTCTGGACGATATGCACAGTGCAGTTTCTGTTGGATTTGGAATGCTTCACAGATTAGTTTGATCACTTCGCTGTTAAAATGTTTTCCTCTATCTGATTCCAAAGTTACTGGAAAACCAAACCTAGGAATGAGTCTCGTAGCAACAGTTTTGCAACTGTAATGCTGTCATTTCTCCTAGTAGGGTAAGCCTCCACCCATTTTGAAAACAGACATACTATGACTAGTACATATTTCAGCCCTCTACATGGTGGTAACTGTATGAAATCAAACTGAAGTCTCATAAATGGACCCTCTGCCTTTCCAATTTTTCCAAATTCAATTACTGTCTTCCTCCCCGGATTATGCATCTGGCAAGTTAGACATCTCTGGCAAAGACTCTCTGCAACAGCTCTGAATTTGGGATTGTACCAATTTTGTCTGAACAGCCTAATCATTGCATCTCTTCCTATGTGTGTGTCTCCATGATGCATTCTAGCCATTTGTGAGAGTAAACAGTCTGGCATGACTGGTCTGCCATCAGCACTGATCCACACTTCATCATCTCCTCTTTGGGAACAACCCACTTTGATCCACAAATTCTTCTCACTTTCATCAACCTCATCTTGCAATTTCTTCACCTCATTCCAAGTTTCAGGTGGCATATACAGCATAAGTTGGCAGCTGATTCCCATTCTTTCCACCCTCTTATTGACTGACATTCTGGTTTTGGCACAATGTTGAGCCACCAGATCTGCATATCTGTTGCCGACTACCACCCAGTCATCTCCTGACTGGTGTGCGGCACATTTCACCACAGCCAATTCTTTTGGTGATTGTATTGCTTTTAGCAATTCCCTTACAAATTGTCCATTTTAATGGGGGATCCTGAAGAAGTCATGAAATCCCTCTGCATCCATAGTTGGCCAAAATCGTGCACAACCCCGTAACCATATTGGCTATCTGTAAATATGGTCACTCTCTGATTCCTCCCAATTTTGCATGCTTTTATCAACGCAATCAATTCAGCTACTTGTGCAGATTTGACTCCTGGTAAATAAGATGTTTCAACTATTCCAGTTAATTCACATACTGCATAGGCAGCAGTTAGTTTACCATCTTCATGTCTTTGACATGAACCATCAACAAATAGCTCCCTGTCTGGCTTTTTAAGAGGCTGTTCCTCTATATCTGGGCGTGGTTTTGTGCATAATTCTGTAATTTGTATACAATCATGTTCATCGTCTTCATCATCTTTAATTCTCTCATGATATGGGTCTGGTAGTAAGGTTGCTGGATTTATTATAGTACACCTTACCATGGTCACATTTTTAGCACCCATTATGATTCTTTCGTATTTAGTCAGCCGACTAGGAGTAAGATGCTGAGTTCGGGTTCTTGTCAACAGAATGACAACTGCATGTGGAACATACACTTTTACAGGGTGTCCCATCACAATTGACTCACTTTGCTCAATGCTCAAACAAGTAGCCGCCACTCCTTTTAAGCATCCTGGCAATGCGGCTGCTACTGGGTCCAATGTAGCAGAAAAATATGCTATAGGACGTCTTTCTAGTCCATGTCTTTGAGTTAGGACAGAAAGTGCACAATTTTCTCTCTCAAGACAGAACAATGCAAATTCTCTATTATAATCAGGCATGCCTAAGGCAGGTGCTGAACATAGGGCATTTCTCAATTTTACAAAGGCTTCTACACTTTCATCCTCCCACTCCACAGGGTCCTTTGCTTTCTTTTTTGTCATGTTAATTAAGGGCTTAGCCAACATGGAAAATCTTGGTATCCATTGTCGACAGTAACCTACTATTCCTAGGAACATTCTCACTTGTCTTAGTGTTACAGGCATTTGCATTATCTTTATTAAAGCTACTCTTTCAGCTGTTACTCTTCTTTTTCCTCTCTCAATTTGGTGTCCCAGATATTTAACAGCTGTTGTACAGAATTGCAATTTTTCAGGTGAGACTTTATGTCCTTCTTCTGCCAAAAGATTTAACAATGCTATGGAATCAACAACACAGTCCTCTCTGGTATTCAATGCCACCAATAAGTCGTCGATATATTGGACTAAGACTGAGCTTCCAGGCATCACTAGTTTTTCAAGGCACTTTTTCAGTATCTGGTTGAAAATAGAAGGACTTTCTGTGTACCCCTGAGGAACACGATTCCACACATAGACCTTGTTCTCAAATTTAAATGAAAAAAGATACTGGCTGTCTGGATGTAATGGTATTGAAAAGAATGCTTGACACAAATCAATTACTGTGAACCATCCTGCACTCCACGGAATCTGGTATAGAATTACTGCAGGATTTGGTACTATGGGACAACATGGTTCTACAATCTTATTTATTTTCCTCAGGTCCTGAACAATACTATATTTTCCACTAGGTTTCTTTAATCACATTATTGGTGAATTACATGGGCTACTCATTACTTCTTTTAGTATGTTTTGTTCTACCATTCGATTTATTTCTTCAATGACTCCTCCTTTTACTTCTGCACTCATTTTGTACTGTCTGGTATTTGGGAAAATTGCACCTTCCTTTACAGTAATTTTAACTGGATCTATTTTAGCCATAAGTCCTACTTCTTTTCCGGTGAAATCTCATACTATGGGGTTTACTGTACCTTTTAATTCTTCTGGCAACTCATCTTTTGTTATTAATGAAAAAATCTCATCCACTTCTGTACCTTGTTTTGCAATCATAATTTTATATACATGGTCTACATCTGATGTCTGAACGGCCACACCATCGGGTGTGCAGAAAATGGTACAATTCATCTTGCACAACAAATCCCTACCTAATAAGTTTACTGGACTGGAATCACATACTACAAATTGATGCATTTCTCTGAAGTTTCCAATTTTAACTTCCATGGGTTCGGTAAGAGGCGTTCTAATCCGCTGATTAGCTACCCCCACTACTTGGATATTTTCACCAGAGAGAGGAAGGTCTGGAATGTCTGCTGTTCTCACAGTAGACCGGGTAGCACCAGTGTCCAAAAGGAAAGTAATATTATTACCTTTCACATTCCCTTCAACATATGGACCTGACTGATCTACCTGTAAGGATGCGCCAAGTATGCACTCCTTCTTCCCCTCTCCTAGGCACCGTCATGGACTGAATTGACAGAAATCATCCTGCAAAAGAAATTGTGATGTCATATAATCATTCTTACCACTTCCTCCCGGATATCCGATGTCTGTACCATGCTTTGCTCTTCTTACATTACCCTGAATAGGTGCAGGTGGCAACTGACTCTGAGGATTTGCACCCTGCTGTGAGTCCTTCTGCGTCTGTGGATTTAAATTTTGATTTGGGCCATTATTATTCCGTATCTTTTTACATTCATCCTTCCAATGCCCCAATTTTCCGCATCCATGACAAGGAAATTTCTTTTTAGCTTCTTCTCTACTCATTCGTCCTCTAAATTTTCCACCATTCCCAGTATCACCATTCGTTCCAGAATCTTTTCCTTGATTTTCACTCGGATTTTCCAAATTAATTCCCTGTTTCTCAGCCATTTTCACCTGAGCCCACATCACTTTTCCCTGCAATTTCTTATGTCTATCCTCAATATCGTCTCCACAATATTTCGCATATTTCAAAATTTCGTCGTTAGGTTTCCCTTGCCAACACAACATGTGCTGCTTAATCATCTGACAAATTTCTGGCTTTAGACCATAAACAAATCGATACACAAACTGACTCATGTTCTTGTCTCCAATGTCATCAAATCCACTATACTGTTTAAATACCTGCAATAGGCGCTCATAGTAAGCATGTACAGATTCATTAGCTTCTTGGGTAGTTCGATCTATTTTTACCCAATCTGTTTCTTTCGGTGGTATTTTCCCTTTCAGGTAAGTTATCACTTGCTGATACTTTTTCATCACATCATTTGACGGGGCACCTGTCTTCGGATCTCTAGGATATTCATCACTTGGCCAATCCACTGTGATTTTGCAATCTGTCCATAAATCGGCAGGTACCACTATATCAAACAAACCATCTAAATCCTTCAACAATACCTTTGACACCTTCACAAACCTATCAACCTGCTTGTACCATTCAATTGGTTTTTCTCTCAATTTTGGAAAATCATTCGTAAAAGATAAAATATCCTGTCTGCTCCATGGGACATGTACATATCCTCCTCCCGCAACTTCTCACATTGGATACATCTGGTCTAGACAAGATGGCGGCCGTTTGCTCGGCCGAGTAAGCTGGTTATCGGTGCTCTCCCGGATCAACTCCCCCCCCCTTTGGTTCTATGGTGTGGTCTTGGGCGTCGTAGACGGCTCGGGATGTAAGGAAGAATTGCGCTATGCTCTGGCGGTGCAGGTCCTGGAGAATAAATTTCCCACAGCCTGCAAAACTACGGTATACCGGCTTACTGTGTTGGCGGCAAACAGCTTGGCGGGTTGATCCAATGCCTCCGAGGAATGCAACCAGGGGCGCAAAGGCCCGAGAGCCTCCCGCGGGCGCAGATTCTGATGCTGGGTGTGATGCGAACCCGGCAAAAAGCAGCAGCGGTAGAGGAGGCGAAGCTGGATGCCGGCAAACGGAGAATTCCTCTCCGTCGGGAATACGGAAAAACGGCACCACTACTCGTGGCCGGCTCACAGTTCCAGCATTATTTAAAGCTCACCCCGGCAAAGGGAAAAGTGCAATAACGCTCACAGAGCCTCGCGGAGCATCGGCGGTGAGCAGTAACAGTGTTGCGGGTGAAACTGGCAACAATGTTGCAGTAGAAGGCTCGCTGTCTGGGAGACAAGGTGCTGTCAGCGATTCTGTTTGTGTTTCTGTGGCGGCTCCCATCGAGGAGAGCGGGGGAGTAGGCGGGCCCAGGGTTTGAGGGCAGAGGTGCTTGGTATTGCAGCTGACATCAGTGCAACTCTCCTTACTGAAATGGTGGATGAGTTGGTTATGGATGGCCTTGATCCCCCAGGTGATAAAACATCCGAGGAGGGGATTAAGAAACTTACATTGGAGGATGTCCTAACTAGTAATCCTTTAAGGACTGACCAATCACAAGAAATTAGCAGTGATTCCCTGGAGAGATGGGCAGAAGGATCTCGGGGATGCAAAATGTGGATAAGTCAGTCTCAGGACAAGTCAAGGAAGGTGATTCTGGGGACAAGTTCTATTCCATGTCTGACCCTTCCAACTCTTCTGGGGATGAGAGTCCTGGGAGAGAATGGGCAGAGGATAGGAGTGACACCAGCAGTCTCCACCTGGATGAAGAGGAGACAGGTGATGAAATCTCATTGAATAATGGGACCGTTCGGAAACAAAGGGAACAGCCTGTATCTTTGGCAAAGTCAGCTTTGGGTCCAGTTGGCTCACTGGTCTGGGACTATTCGTTCTCTCCAAATTTGGGTGATGAAGGAAGACATGGCGAGATACTTAAAGGGGCAACTGGGTTAAGCACAGCACCGCAAGGCGAAATTACTCTCTCTACTATTTACCAAAGCATAACGGCGCATCGAGAGGAGACCAGGGCTGAAGGGCTACGGACTCAGGGGGCCTTGCGAAAACTGCAGAATACAGTACGTAGAGTTGCCAAGACCTGCTCCGAGTTTGTAACGAGATTTGGGGAAGCTGAAGCTCGAATATCAGTTTTGGAAGATGATTTAGCCCAACAGAAGGTTATGACAGAGTGTTTGAAAGCTCAGAAGGATGACACAGCATGGAAGCTGGCTGAGTTGGAAAATCGCTCCAGAAGAAATAATTTGCGGATTTTGGGAGTACCTGAAGGGCTGGAGGGCAGTGACGCTCGACAATTTGTTGTAGAACTCTTCTCGGAAACCTTCCTCGAGTTGCAGCACTGGGATTGGAAAATTGAAGTGTTAAGAGCCCACAGATTCCCATTCAATCAACGGAAAAAGGCTGCGGGATCTATTGAAAGACCAAGAGCAATTCTGATCTGCCTCAATAATTTTTTATTACGAGAAGCAATTTATGATTTGGCAAGACCAGATAAGAAGAGAAAGGGAAAGGGGTGCGAATTTTTTGTTCGACCTGATTTTTGTCAGGCCACAGTTGAGAGAAGGTGGCATCTACGGCAATTGATTCCTTTATTTCAGGCGAAGGGGGCACAGATTTTTTTATTAAATCCTGCAAAATTGAAAATTATATATAAGGGTCAGACAACATTTTTTGTCTCAGAGGTCTTAGCGAAAGAGTTCTTAAATTCATTCTGATGTAGATATCGGGACAAAATTGAATGAAATGAAATTGAACCAATGTTTGTGTGGGGGAAAAGTTAAGTTGACTTAATGTTATCAGTGTAAGGGGTTAACTTTGTTGCTCCTGCTATGTTCCCTTGACATTCTTTCTCTTTTTTCTTTTTCTCTTTCTTTTCGCACCCCAACTCCTTTTCCTTTTTTTTAGTGTGGGGGGGGGGGGGTTCCGGTGGCACCGATTATCTGCTTCCCATCACAGAGGACTTGGTCCTTATGTCTCAAATGGGTGGAGGGTGGGATGGGTGGAAGTGGGTGGGAGGGGAGGTTTGGGGTAGGGGAGTAGGGGGGAATGGGGGCGGCACTGTTGTTTCGTTTGGTTTTTGGTTATTAGTTATGGTTATGGTACTTGTTTCTATGAGAAAAATAATAATTGCTTAGTTGTTATGAATTGTAGCTTTGGGCTCGGGCAGGTCAGATTTGAGCTGGAATTTTTTTGTTATGATAATGGTTGGTAGAATTCGTATATGTTCATGGAACATATGTGGTTTAAATGATAGGAGAAAGAGAGGTGTGACAGCCAAAATCTTACAGGTCATGCAAGTTGATTTGCTATGTTTACAGGAGACCCATATATCTTGGAACAATCGTGGGTGGCTGCGGGATTTGGGTTTAGAAGTATTGGCTTGTACAAGGCAAAGCACAACGACTAGAGGGGTCGCCATTTTGGCAAAACATAACTTTGGGGTTTGTAAGCGGGTCAAGGAGGATATTTTAGGGCGCTGGGCCATAGTGGAAATTATGATTAATAACTCTCCTTTGTCAATCTGTTCTATTTATGGCTCTAATTTGGACGATCCGGAAGTGCTGCATTATTTAAGTGTGGAATTAGCACTTTGGCCACATCCCTTAATTCTGTGTGGAGATTTCAATCTGCATTTAGATAGTGATGTAGATATAACCAGTAATACCCTATATAGAGGGAAAAAAGTTAAAGTTTTTAAAGCCATTCAAGGGTTAGTTATGGAATTTGGGTTGGTGGATGTGTGGAATAGACATAAAAGAGACGACCCAGGATCTACTTTTTATTCCGCTCCTCATAAAAAATTAGTACGTTTGGACTATTTTTTTGTTTCCACACAAATTGTTGAGACTGCTAAAATGGAGATTGCACCTAGGATTATCTCAGATCATAACCCAGCAATATTAGAGCTACCAATGTGCATAAAGGTCAATCATAAGACCTGGACCTTCGAGAGAAAGCTGTTGCTGGACCAAGCATATTGTACCTATATGAGCAGCTGGATTGAAGAGTTTTTTGTGATAAATAGGAATACAGCTGCAGATGTAATGGTCTGGGACGCTTTTAAGGCTGGGGTACGGGGGGAGACTATTAGTTATTCTATAGCTAATCAGAGGAGAAAACTCGGTGAAACTAAGAGATGGATTGAACAGCTGAGATTATTAGAAATAGAACTTATGAGGAATATAATAAGGAGTCTTAGTATTGAAGAGTCTTTAAAGGCTATTGCTATTTTAAAAATGAAAATTCATCAGCATTTCTGTGAGGAGATAGCTGCTAAATATGCCCAGTTTAAGACTGAAGCATATGAAATTGGAGAAAATACTGGTAGGGTATTAGCCAAACGAGTACATCAGAGGGAAATGGCTAACCGGATTCATAGGATTAAGGATCACCTTGAATAAATACAGGATTCTCCGGGTGAAATTCTGAAAGTGTTTAATAGGTATTATCATCAGTTATATGCTGAGGGAGAGTCCATAGGTGGTAACGTTCAAATGCAGGAATTTTGCTCCGAATTAGAGACAATCAGGGTTACTCCTGATCAGAATGAGATTCTAGCAGCACCAATCACTTGGGAAGAAGTGGAGGGGCGATAATGTCATTGGCTTTGGGAAAAGCGGTAGGCCCGGATGGTATCCCTCTGGAATTTTTTAGGACATTCCGGCAGGTACTTCAACAAGATCTCATGCTTTTATTTCAATCTGCACAAATGGGATCTATTCCGAATTCGTGGCGTAGGACAACTATAATTATCTTTAAGAAGAAAGATAAGCCTGAGCTGTATCCCTCTTCGTACAGGCCTATTTCACTTATCAATTCGGATAGTAAGATTTTTTCAAAAATCTTGGCTTGTCGACTGGGTAAAGTTATAACTCCGTTGGTGTCAGCTCAGCAACATGGATTCATTCCAGGTCGGGATACAGCTGATCATGTGAGACGGGTAATTGCTCTTCTTGATTGGGCGCAGGCAACTGAATCATCCTTAGGGGTGATCCTGTTGGACGCCGAGAAGGCGTTCGACAGGGTCTCCTGGCGATTTTTATGGCATACTATGCAATGGAAGGGGTTTTGTTCGGAATTTATCCAAGCAGTGAAGGCTCTTTATGTATGTCCAGAGGCGGTTATACGTATTTCGGGACTGGAGTCTAGCGCATTTAGTATTAGCAGAGGCACAAGGCAGGGGTGCCCCTGCTCCCCCTTGCTGTTTGCATTATATATTGATGTATTCCTTAGCAGACTGAACTCGAGCACTAATATAAAACCTATTAGAATTAATAATATGGAGTATAAAACATTGGTTTATGCCGACGATATCGCGGTACTTACTAGCGATGTAGCTTTGGCTTTTCCAGTAATCAAGAATTTGGCAGAATCGTTTGGTAGCTTTTCTGGCTATAAATTAAATATAGAGAAGACTCAGATGCTCCATTCAAAGTAATCTTCCGGTAGATTTGCCAATTGTTACTGAAGTAACCTATTTGGGTATCAAAATTACCTCGGTGGTTGAACAAATTCCAGATTTGAATATTAAACCGGTGTTGGATAAGGTTAATAGTAATCTGGAAAGGCTAGATCATTTGCATCTTTCTCTCCATGGGCGCTGTAATGTATTAAAAATGCTGGTCCTGCCCAAAATTCTATATTTATTTAGAACAATCCCCCTTGAGTTCTCTGCCTCTTGCTTTACAAAGATAGATCGGATCTGTTCTAGATTTCTTTGGGGCTATCGGAGGCCGAGAAGAGCATTCAAACGAATGATACTTCCGAGACAACGGGGTGGTTGGGGTATTCCATACTTTTTGCTGTATTATTGGGCCTCTATGCTGCAACAGTTGGGGCCCCTCATAGTAGGGGTTAAGGCTGAGATACCGTTAGCCAGGAGACCAACCATTTATGAATTTGGGCTGGGGAGGATGTTAATAGCTGTTTGGTAAGGTTTTTAGAGCCCAGCTATTATAAAAAGACAAAGTTTAAGGTGCTCAAAGCTGCATATCTAGTCTGGAAACAAATAAGGAGAAAGATGAATATTTCAAAGTTGAATTTCTATACCCCATTTTCTGCTCCGGCTCTTCTACCACCAATATTTCGGGACCAGGTCACATTTAGATGGGGGTCGAAGGGACTTCTCTTTTGGGTGATTTGTTAGAAGGCGGTCAACTGTTATCTTTTACAAATTTGCAGGATAAATATGGTTTATTAAAACAAGATTTTTTTAAATACCTACAGGTTCGTAGTTTTTTGGGGAGGATCGGGACAGGTGCAGGGTTATTAATGGAAAAAATTCCCCTGATTGAAAGAATAGGGAAAAAATCCTCCATCGGTGAGATCTATCAAGTATTATTGGAAGTTTTTCCAGATGATATTGGAATATGGAATTCAAAATGGGAGAATAAGCTGGGGAGTAGCGGAGTAAATATTGAGGACTCTTTGGATTTGGCGAATCAGATTTTAATGACTGGTAGACTTAGGAGTCAGCATTTTATGTCCATCTTTGATTTATATTATACTCCGGGGAAAATTGCCAAATGGGGGGGGACGAGGGGGGATAAGTGTAATAGGTGTGGATTGCAAGCCGCAGACGCAGTTCATATGTTCTTTTCTTGCCCGGGATTAGGTATGTTTCTACAAGAGATTGAAAATTTTCTGATTAATATTTTAGGGACGCCGATCAGTATTACTGTGGATATGGTAATTTTGGGTGTAGGAGCCGATAGGGTAGGAACTACAAGGATGAAATTTATGAATGCAATTCTGTTTATTGCTATGGCATTGGCCCGTTTATGTATAACAAGTGAATGGATCAGTTCTGACCATCCTACATTTATTAGTTGGAGGTCTAGATTGCTAGCTATTTATAGTTTAGAAATGTCAATTTATAAAACCAAAGGCAGGAAAAAAAGGGCTTTTGGATATCAAATATGGGCTCCTGTTACTGATTGGATACAACAAATGTAATTGGTGTAAATGGTGTAAATGTGGTAATTATAGGCATTAAGTAATACCTGATGTTCGCTTTTGTGTATAACCTCCTTTTTCCTTCTTTTTTCTCTGAATCTAGAGAGTTAGACAAGGATAATGTGTTTATCTCTTCTTTTATTTATTTTTTCTCTGTCGTTAAGTAGTTTGGTGCAGATGGTACCATAACCTAATTATTGTATGTGCCTTGGTTATAAATGGGGTGAAAACCAATAAATAAAAAAATTTAAAAAAAGGATACATCTGGTCTGCTTTTCCTGTTTCTTTCATCACATATTCTGATGCTGTTCTACTTGTTCGTGCTTCTTCCTTTTTCTTGGCCCACCTAGTTTTCCATTTATCTAGGTCTCCCCATTTTTGCAAAACTAACATTAATTCTCTTATTTGTAATCTTCTTCCAGAGGCATTCATATTTTCTAGATCTTTGTCTGAAAATTCTGCTCTATAGGGTTTCTGTAGTACCTTTGATCTCCCTATTTCTATTCCCATCTGTAGTGCTAAATTGGATAATTTTTCATGGAATATCCTTACTTTTCTGGTGATACTCCTACACAAGAACAATAATTCTTCTTCATCATAGGTATTTAAGCGTTCTAGTCCTACATTTCCTGCTATTATTTCTTCTAATTCGACTTTCAATTCATGAATGTCCATTATTTTCAGAGGTGTGCACTGTTTAACTGACCCTTGCACCCATTTTTCTAGATCTTCAGGTGTTACTATGGTGGCACTTTTTGCTCTCGATGAAGTTATTAAACTTACATCTTTTGAACATCCAGGTACATCTTTTCTGGGAGTGCTATTTACAGAACCTCGAATAGGCAAGTCCATGAGTGATATTGTGGATTCACAGTCACTAAATTGATCCTCAATTATAACTCGAGCTTCAGGTTTGGGATTATTCACAGCAGTAGGTGTAAGTATCGGTGGAGGACAGCTTCCCTGAGTACCATATAATGGAACTACTGGACCAATTGTTACTGGTATGGTCAACGAATCAGGATGTACTTTTATCTGGGTTATTTTCTGTATTAATTCTGCTCTGGTCTTTTCTAGGGCTTCCTTTTCTTTGTCATGAAGTATTCTACTCGGGGTGAATTCATGCATTACCTGTGGCACTAATGGAGTTTTTGGTGGTGCACTTGGGGTGCATCCACTTGTCCCTTCCTGATATGGTGGGGGATTTCTTAACATTTCCTCCATAAATTCGTCTTCAGACTCCTCATTTCTCATTAAATGTTTTGTCTTTTCTGTGCACTTACTTCCTAATTTCTCCTCTGCTGAGAACAATGGATATAATCCTTCTGAAATCATTGCCCTTCTCCATTGTTTCATCTGACCGTCCCTAGACTCACGTATATATCTGGGGAAAAATCCTGGATAACTCCTATTACTTCTAGATCTATCCCGCTCAAATGCCTCGGTTTCCCATTCTTCTAGAGCTTCGTACTGAGTTAATCTAGGTCTGGGTTCTAAGTCATTCATCCTCAATCTCAAATTCTGAAGAATTCGCCCATTGAACGTGCCATTCTCGGGAAATGCTAGTATTCCATCATTTTTGGTATATTCTATCCAATTCTCCATCCATACACAAGTATGATAACCTCTCTCCATCATCATGAATGAAGTGGGCGTTTTAGCTGGTGGAATAATAATTCCTTCTCTAGTTTTGAGTGGTTTATCCTTTTTAAAATAGTTCTTAATCTTTTGCAGAAAGGACATTTTTCTCTTCTCTCCGTACATTCTATCTAATCTTCGGTGTACAAATTTTATTCTGCAAAACCTAGGAATCTCCTATCCGGACGAGTTCCTGTTAAAGTCGGATCGCGTTTTAACATGCAATCCTTATCCACTAAGAATTTCGCTTCTATAATTTTGACCAATCAAATGTCTGCTATCTTTTATTTCCGAGCCAATCCTTGCGTGGCCTTTTGGTGACGTTTATCTGTCAACCCCTCCTTTACAATCTGCTCTTTCCTGTCCTTGCTGGTTCAACCAATCCCAGCGCGGCACCTGTGACGTCAGTACTACTCCTGACTACTAACCCCTCCTCTACAAAGGTCTTTCCACACCCGCTGATTCAACCAATCTCAGCGCGGCGTTTAGTGACGTCAGCTCCCTCTCCGGCAACTGACCCTCCCTTTACAAATTCGTACGCAAACTTATTTTCTCTATAATTCTTAATTAAATTTCAGTAACAACATAAAACATTCGCTATCGTGCCAGTTTCTCTAATTTAGAAAAGATAGTTTTCTCTCATACTTAGTAAAACCTTTCCGTTTACTAACATATACTACGAGTAAAACACTTCCGTCTACTCTTCACACAAGCTCCAGAAGTACCTGTTACTTCTCCAATGTTACCCTTTCTAGGTGATATAACATCAAATTTTTACCAGCGTACTCTTTTTGCTATACTCACACGCATAGAATCCCTAACGAGTACTGAAAGTCCTGCTTAACTTTTCAGCACTATTTCTGCCTGACAGATAACCTCACTGCAGTATGGCTTCCACTTACCATCCGCTATTCCTTTTTCGCCGGGGTATTCTGGACAACATAAAACAAAACTTCGAATACACGGATGTTAGTTCATAAAAATACAAATAAAATTCTCATTACCCAATTAACAAAGAGTAACCATCCTCTGATAACCAGAAAACTGATCCAGCGCGATATTAGCAAACAGCATTCATACACCAGATACTCACTTGGGCCCATACATTCATACTACGCTAATACTTACGCTGGGTTTTATCAGTTGTTACTCTCTATCAAAATCCCTGCTACCAATTACCTTCTGATTGAAGAGTAATGACTTACCAATGAATCCTTTGCTAATTGGGAAATTTAAAATGAGTGACATTCATTATAGTACATAATCCTTAAATAACCACTGAGTCAGGAAGTTTTAAAATGTTTATCTAAAGATTTAGCAGAGTAAAATACAGAGCCACATGGTACTTAATCGCAATACCCAAGATTAAGCATAGAAATGATTATTGCTAATCAATGACGGTGTTTAAAGAAAAGGAGAAGATAGAGACAGCAGCGCAACTAAAGGTTGCATTATATTTACCTAAGTGCGAGAACCAAACCCCTTAGCCAAGGAGTTGAAAGAATAAGACCCAGGAAGGATGAAGAGCAAAGACCTCCTCCAGGATCAGGACAGGACCGGTGACCTCTCTACAATGACGCCTGCGTCGTTCCCTCTCTGATACTCGGCTTCTCCTCGATTCTCCCGTGCCTTCCTTCTAATGGACTCTGCCGCCCCCTCCTCAGGACTTCTTCTGGACAGGGATTCAGTCTGCAATCGATCAGCTTAGCGGTCTGGAGCTCTTCCTGTCAGCATCTCCGCTCTCCTGTGCTAACTAATTAGCTAATTCTATATCTATTATACCCTTCTACGCCCATGTACCTCCCCTTAATGTTACTAAAATATGGGGCCACTACTTCTGATTGGACAGGGACAGGGGGTGGATTCTCGCACCATATCAATTTGGCTTAAATTGTAAAGCCTATTGTCTTTACGTTCCCACCCCTTCAAATTAATACATTCGCTTTATTTCCCACCCGTCTCATGACAAATGTAAACCAATTTTCATAGACAATGTGTCAATATGCAACAGGAAAGCCAAAATACAGCATCTTCGGCCATCGGGTCACAGCCTTGGACTTCGTCCAGGTTGACTTCATTTGGCAGGCACACAGGACACATGCGCAGAATCAGTTGCCTCTCGAGTTTCAGAACACCAACCCAGGCCCAAGTTTACGAACTAATAAAAGTGCAAGAAGAAAATATTAGAATCACAAATAAAATGTTTCACTGTATACCCACTTTTTCTATTCTATTCCCATTTAATTATATATTCTAACCCGCGTTAGTAGCGTTAGGAAACGACAATTTAGTAATGACATGAGAGCAAGCTGAAGCATGTGAAAACATCAAGCAGCCATTTTAATGCACACTGCGCAGAAGCAGAAGTTTCCCACCAAGCAAAGAAAGACGTCACACCATGTGATATGGTTGCGACATGCGCATTGAGCTTTCCCGCGCATAGCGGCCATTTTGAATTACAAACAAGCGTTATTCATTAGTAAAACACATAGGCAAGCATCCCTTTCTTTTGTGTCGTGAATGCAAAGGTTAGTATTGACAATACAAGTTTAATAAATTAATACTGTGAGGAGGATTGAATACAAGCAAGTTTCATTTATGAAACCTTGCTCCATCAATGATACCGTAACATGGGTACCGAGTTTTATTACTTTTGTACGCAATATTATCCAAGAAGGAGGGCGCCCTTAGTAGTTATTGACTGGAAGTGGAGTCAGAGCACTCTAGGTAGAGCCAAGACCCCTACTTCATTCCTGGTTAGCAATTACCTTGGAGCGCCCTTCTCTTTGGATAATAATAATAATTGTGTTGTGTAATGCAATATACTGTATCACTTCCTTTAGTAAGGGACTTAAATATTATGTTTTACTATTTAATAAGCCTTGCTGAAATTCACATTTGTGACCTGTAGATGACAGTAGATCTCCATGTGAGCATTCAACTCTCAGCCATCTCGTTGACTGTTTATAAATTAGACCCTTGAAATTTCGACTGTAATATACCATATTTTTGTAACTTTTTTTCATGCTTCTCTGTACGTGGAAAATGATATGAAGTGTAACTGCGACATTGGAATTGATAACTGATTTTAGTGACAATTTTAATTATTTAACGGCGGGTACAAAATATTTTTAGGTATTGTGGTGAACTTTGAGACTTCATCTGGTCACTTATGCTGGGTGATTTGATTAACCATCTTTGTGAGAACACAGCTTTATGTAATAATTTTGTTCATGAATATTATAGTTGGTGGTCCAGAATGCTGGCATGAGGCTACATGTTGTATAAATTCCCTAATACATTTCTTAGCCTTATCAGGAAAACATGATATGTTGGGTATAATGTGTACGTTCCACAGCAGCAGTTTTTCTGTTGCTTATGAACTGTTCTTCAGTTGCTTCACAACAACGTTCTAATGTAGGAGTGCTTTCTTTCTTGATTGATTACAAAAGTGAAGCACATATGGGTGCTATGTTGCTGGAATTTAGAGAATTTCCTCTGGAGCAGGTTGCAGGAAATTTAAATATGGGGGTTTATCGTACTCCTTATTTTTTGACAAAATGTGAAGGAAATGATTCTTTTGATTTGTTTTAGGGATCATGTAGTTTATAACACAAAATAGAGCCAGAGAGAGAGAGAGCACCTCTTATGTCTAAAGCCTAACATGACCTTTTCACATCAGACTGTACCATTGTCTCTGTCCCTTAATACCTCACCAGTTTTAAAATGTAAAAGTAGGAGGAACATTTTAAAAGACAAAGAAGGGCTTTTTAACTCTTCCATTGCGTTGAGTTGATGCTTTATAGGGACAGGAAGCTATTTACACATAGTTCTGCTCTTTAAAATAAAAAGCTTTTTGCCCACTTCAGTGCTCGTACTCGTTAAATGATAAGTTATTTTTCTTTTTCTTTTTTCTCTTTTAATTCCTAATTATCTTTTTGTCAGTGGAAAATAAGTTCCAGGGTTAATTTGTATATTGGCGTCCCTACACTATGGGCCTGATTAGGATGGCGGGCGGACGGACCCTATCGCAGACGGGACCGCCCGACAGGCTGTCGGCGGTCCCGTAGTAGGCATTACGATGCGACTGCCACCACGGCGGTCGCAATGCCTATATATTGCACTGCCTGGGTGCTGCTGGCTGCAGCACCTGCCGCAATGCAAAAAAGGGACACTGTACATATCCCTGCATGGTGCCTGCCACGTAGTGCAGGGATATGTAAGGGGGCACCATGGGTGCCCCCCAGTGCCCACAGCTTAGGGCTAGGAAAGGAGGGGGGCCTGCTGGCCCCCAAAGTCCCTTTCTGCCTGCCTGTTCATGGCGGGTTAACCGCCATGAACATGCGGGTGGAAAAGGACATCGTAATCCCTACGGCGGAGCCTGGTAGGCATCGCCACCATTGTAGGGAATACGAGGCCCTCCACCACCTGCCATCCTAATGTGGCGGGCGGGAAACTTGCTTAGGACGGGCTGTCGGTGGCGGTCTCACCGCCATCCTAATCAGGCCCTATATTATGATTCATCGCGCAATTGAATTGTTAAGTCAATATTGAAGGCAAAACTAATGTGTATGAAGGACGACAAAAGGGGAGAGATTAAAGTAAAGGTTCTAGAACTTGTAGCTGGAACTGGTTTAATGTAAATATTCGATTTGCCCCTTATAAAACTGAAGGGTTCTAAAGGGTCTATATCCAGTAACAAGCCCCCCTATTAGCCCACTCTTTGGGATAGGTAACCACTCTAGTTCTTTATTAGAGCTCTCTGACCATTTCAGCCAAATGCTTTGGAAGCAAAGTGTTGTGATGTGGGTTTGACTCTGATGAGGCTTGTCTCATCTTCTACGCTTGTCCTGATTAGATATCGATGGCTAAGTATCAGTCAGACTGCAGCACTCTGGTATTGTACAGCTGCCTTATTTTCAAGTAAGCTTATTCATTGCAAAGGCTGGGCCTTGGTCAAGAAATGCCCAGTGAGAGATACAGGGAAGTTTGAATTTCACCCATTTGGTCCTGGTAGTCAATAAAGTGTAGGAAAACTGAAACTTTTTGTCTTAATTCGGTGATATGTTTGGCAGAAGCATTTACATTTTTCAAAGGTCTCACATAAAATATTGCAGTATTCGTTGATACAAAGTGTTGTTGTAGTCATTGATATAATGATATTGGAGGTTAAAATTTGTCTTGTATTTATCAAATGAAAACAGAGTGAGCTTGCTTTGGAGTTTACATGAGATTACAAGGACCTGTCTTCATTCACATTGAATTAGAATGGTCAGTCTAACCATAACCTTTTTACATGTTTAAAGAACTGAAATCATACAGGTCAGTTTTCCAACAAAGGAATTTATAGCATGCACCTCGCTGCAGTTCTTGAAGAGAACACAGGTTTTTGGTGTTGGGGGAGAGGCACATTAGCTATGTTATGATAAGAGCAAAATAATACAGGGTTGTGTAATCTATTCATGCATGACCAGATTTAAAAATGTGCTTGTGATACTGTGCCACAGGAGTCAAGCTGTACCTCTATGACCACCCCTAAATAGAAAGCAACCGATCAGGAGTTACTTGTGTTCCCGTCTGGAAGATACCTATCCTGGCAATTTGATCTGGACAGTTCCTACTAGAACAGAACTAGGACTGATTAGCATATAGTAGTTCTCTCTCCAGAGTGGCAAGGAGGTTGCAGAACAATGGACTGGAATGCAACTCAAGTGATCGCCAGCAGCTGGGATTAGTTCAAGAATTTCATTCAGCAACTTTTAGTTTGTTCTTACTGATACTATTGGTAGAAATTTCAATCTCCTATATTATCGTGTCATGCATTCCCAGTTGCTATGATGTACAACATAAATTGGCTGTCAAGAAATATACCTCCCTTCTTAGGTGCTTAAGATGGCCGTCTGGATCACCCACACGCCTTCTGTAATCACTTCTCCTTGAGTGCATAGTTGAGAGCAGATGCTCAATTTACCCAGACATATCTTCAAATTCTGTTTGGCTAATATCCAAGTCACTGAAAATTATTTATTTTTTAAATAGGAAGAAACAATTTGAGTTGTTTTGCTGTGAGTGGTTTCTGTTATCTGAAGCTAACTATGGCTATTTACAGTTGAATTCTGTCTACAAGAAGGGTCTAGCCTGCCTTAAAGAGTATCCAGTGGCTTCTGGTAGCCCACTCGTCAAAGTTAGAAATCTTTTCCAATTTACCTTTAACACTAAGCCAATTAAAAAAACTATATTCTACGATTGTTTGCAAGTGTTTGAAGAGTGAATTGTCCCTGGTTCCAGGCATTCAGCAGTGGCAAGGAGTTGCTTCTGTTGTGCCCAATTTAGGACCTACCAAAACATTTGTCTCTGAGGTTCATTCTCTCTTATTCAGATGAAAGCACAAAACTCAATTTACCTGCAATCTGAATATGTGTAGAAGCTGAGCTGGGCATCGACGTATGCAGCAGGATATCTAAGAATATCAGAAAATTCACAAGCATCCTCCTTGTGTGGCTCAAGTGCTTTGAAACTCACTGTTCAAAAGCTGGTCAAAGCACATAGGGAAATCAAATATGTGACATATTCCTACAAAAGCGGGGACACTGGAGGCGGTCTTGTTACCATTCTTGGTGCATGATTTAACGATCTCATTGAGCTCTTCTCATGATTGTCCTGTAATTTCTGGCTAATCTTTTCTGACAAATCTGCAACACCGTGACGTGGATATATTGTGATAGATTGTGGGGGTTCTGAAGAATCAGAATATATTGATGTGCCTGGAGGGTTTCTTATTAGCTTATAGTCCCTCGAGTGAGCTGACATCAAAGGGGCAATTCCTCTAATGATCAGAGCCATCTTTCGAATGAGATGCTGTACAATTTCATCTTGTCTGACTAGCCTTCAGAAAACTGGCATATTTCAGACTGCAACCGCTCATGTTCGGAATGGTTGACGTGGCCACCATTTCTCATTGAATTTGATTTGTACTTTTTGTGGCTTGTCTTTATATCAGCTCTCCATACCAATCTGTTAAGAGCAACAGGATTCCTGTTAGACTGCGGGCTTCTGCTCGGTGAATATGAAATGCGTATTATTCCAGCTGATGTAGATTTTGTATAATAGCAGTGTTCTGCAGTTTAATGAGTGCTACGTTCTATCAGCTGCATACAAATTGAATCAGAATTGCATTATGAACTAAAATAGATGCCTGTCCAATTGAATGCCACATCGCCATAGGCATAATTTCTTCTAAATGTGAACTCACTCAGATTTTTTATTTCTTTATTTTGGTGGCACATTTTTCCTGTTTTCAGCCAATGTAATTGTGTTTTTTTCAGCAGGAAAGATTTAAAAAAAAGTGCACTGCTACATTTTGGCGCAACCCTGGGCATTGGGTGTGGGTGTACAAGTATGCACTGAATAAGATTATACTGAATAAAACATCAAAGTCCTCTGCATGCATTGATATATAGCATGTTATGGTTTGGTAATTGGATTTCGATAATGAAAATTATTACCATACGTTCTAAAGAAAAATGTGTAACCGGGTAGTCTTAAATGTAAAATTGATCGTTAGGAGCCAAAGTATTCTCCCTTTAAATGGGCTGCCACCATGCAACTCTTTGATCAAAAATGCATAACACTAAAATTACATTAATGTATTACAACACATCAGTAAAATGAAAGCGAAGGACATAGAAACAAGATGGCTGACACTGGAGGGGCATGTTACATCAGTGTATCTTATCTGATAGTCAGAAACAGCAGAGAAAAGCGTTGAGGTTGAGGCTGCAACAGAACTTTGATGATGACCCAGTTTCAAGCCCATTGTGTTTTTTCTCAGCACTGTGTAGATGAGGTCATTTATGCCTTGGGGATCTGAGTTTGCGCATTTTTTATTTCATCTCTGCTGACCACTGCCACATAAGTTGTGTTCTTCAACTTTTCCCCGCTGAGGTATCTCTTCCTCCGGGCCTCATGGCCGCTGAATAGACAATGAAGCACTGATAGTGGCCTATCTTGTTTTAAATACACATTTTTACCATATATATATATATATATATATGTATATATATGTATATGTATATATATATATATATATATATATATCCTACTGGCGGTCAACAGCAGGTAGTTATAGTTAGGACCTAGTTTCCATAGGAAAAGCATTTTTTTTTGTTTTGCTAATAACTTTGGCGCCGTTCGACAAATCTTCACGAAATTTTCAGAACTAGTTTGCCACTCAGTTCATCTGCTTTCTGTAAAGTGTTGCAGTGATTCGTCAAGCCGGAGCCGAGAAAAATGGGGAGTCCCAAAACACGTTTTCCCCATGCAGTTTACCATAGGGATTTTAGACGTGACTACAGCCTGAACCGCTGACCAGAATTACATCAAATTTGGCAGAAAGCTAGATATAGGTCCATAAAAAGTGCTTTTTGTAAATTGGTGTAATTCTGTTCAGCAGTTTTGGAGTTTTAAAGAAAAAATATTTATGCATATTTAGAGACGCGGTCCCACAGCCGTGGATCCATGTTCTAACAACAATGCCATGATTAGCTGGCCGCAACCTGAGAGAAAAGTTGATGACGCCATTTTGTCAATGGGGACATAGTTCCAGGAGGGTTGGAATAAAGTGTAAATAGAATATAAGGGGCCAGGATAGAGGTATGCTGACCCATTGGAACTGATGGAGGGGTCTGAAAGGACCCATCATGGGGAAGAAATTGCGGGGAAAAGTTTTTTTTGTGTGAGCGAGGTTCCACGGATCTACAGCGAGGCTTAGCGTGGCCCCCTTTGTGAATCTGCGGATCCTGATCATAATTTTAAAAAAAAATACACCCACACACACCCACTTACACAACCACTCACACATACATACAGCTACTCACACACCCACTCAGAGACCCAGAACCACTCAAACACCCATACACCCACTCACACTTTCCCTTACACACCCACACAACCACTCACACCCACTCACAGACCCACAAAGGCACTCACACACCCACGTACACACTCAGCAAACAACAAAAAGAAAGATTAACCCGTTGCGTGCGTCTGTCGGCCAACGGCCGTCGCGAGCACTACCTCTGTAGTGCTGCGAACGTCCGTTGGCCGACGCGGCCCCGCCCACTCCGCTAAACCGCCGCACCGCGGCGGAATTGCCGCCGCGGTTAAGCGGTTAAAGTGACGTTATAGTTAGATGAAAACGTCAGTTAAAACATAACATTTTAAACAAAAAAATAAATAAACACTGAAATTCACCAGTTATAGTTAACTGAAGAAACTATAACTTACGCCCTCGCCATGCACAGTGTTGTCATCAATGATGTAATTTCAGATGTCAATAGTGATGTCATCAATGATGCCATAGAACCTTTAATGAGTGATGTAATATGTGAGGTACATGGTGAGGGACTGAGTTATAATTTCTTCAGTTAAATATAACTGGTGAATTTCAGTGGTTTTTTTGGGGGGTTTAAAATGTTACATTTTAACTGACATTTTCATCTAACTATAACGTCACTAAGGTTTTTTTTTTTACTGTATTTTAAGATATTATTACCATACCTAACTATCACATCACTTTAACCTTTGTTTTTCAGTGAATTTGTACTTTAAAAAAAATATAAAGTAAGATTATATTACTATACATAACTATGACTACTCCCTGTCGCGCAGTATGGGGTGACATGCGACCAGGCTCTGCGAACAACCGCCTGCAGAAGGTCAACCCCCACTGCGCATGGCCTATTGCTGTGTCTGCACCCACCCCTCCATCGGCGGCCCAACTCCTGATGTACACAGTCCTTTAAAAAAAAATATATACAATCTCTTGATTCAACTGGACTATCTCGAGAGTCTCTCGGGAGCCAGTGCGTAGGTCTATGCTCCCACATAACTCTCTTGGGAGCACAGGCTGCTGCGCGAACTCCCAAGAGAGACTCCTGTGGGACTGCGGCGTCCCAAAAAACATTTGACTTCAAGGGGTAGGGGGTGGCGTGCCTCGTTGGCCTCCTCTACAAGGGATAGGGGGGTCAGGGTATCCCTAGCCTGCCCCGATACCTTAATTACAGTGTTTTTGAGTCCTGTAACGGCAACTGCAGCAATTCTGTTTGTGTTGCAGCAAGCCAATCAGAGAGAGTGGTTTTGCAGGACTCGCAGGAGCCTCTCGCGCCTGCGAGATGGCTGACAAGAAAAAAAGGCCCTCTCTGCCAATCAGATTGCTCCATTTTTTGAAGATGCATGCCCGAAGGAATCTTGCAAGACTCTCACTTACCCAACCTTTCAGATATCTATAATTGTTTAACCTTAATATCTCAAACATTTCCCTACGGATTTACTCCAAATTGCAAAAAGCACACTTTCTGGGCAAAGATCTTATCTTTCTGCAAACTTTAGTGTAATTTTGTTCAGAGGTTTGGGCTGTTTTGTTGTCCAAAATTCTCGTTATAAATTGATTGGGGAAATTATGCTTTGGGGCGCCCCCTTTTTCTTGTCCCCTCTGTGATGGATAACCCTAAACCCTTCCAGGAAGGACCTAAGGTGGATGAACTTGATTTTTGGGGAGGTTTAGTGAAGATTTGTCAAACTGTGCCAAAGTTATTAACAAAACAAGTTACTGCCTGTCAATCAAATTACTTGGCCACGGCCAGATATTTATAAATGTTTAATCCTAATTACTTAAAAAATACTCAACTGATTTACACCAAATCAAAAAATGTACGCTTATTGAGTAAAGATCTAGCATGCCTCCAAATTTGGTATAATTCCGTTCAGCCATTTTTCTGTATCACGGTTCAATTTTACTCTGGAAAATTGCATTGGTAAAACACATTTTGGGACCCCCATATTTATCTGCCCCCGCTTGACGGTTCACACTGAAACTTTCCAGGAAGCAGCTGAGGTAAGACTTTTTTTGGAATGTTTTTTGTTGATTTGTCAAATGCCATAAAAATTATTACCAAACCAAAAAAATCCAGTTTCTTTGGAAACGTGATCCTAACTATAACTACCCAGTTGCGACTGCCACTGGGTAATGTGTGTGCGTGCATTTTATAAAATGTTCTTTTCTTGTTTGATGATTGGAAACTCTGTTCTCCTCCATTTGCACAGTTGTACTGATTCACAGGGGAGTTGCACCTAAGCTGTGCAACGGTGGAAGTGCTGCTTCTCTGCATAGGAAAACTTAATTCTACATAATTGTCTCAGAGCTGAGATACATGGGCATTAAGTAGCGTTGTCATGTAATCTGTAGTTGTTTGTAACATAAATTCCATGTTTGCTGTAGTTGTGGTTCATTAAGGTACATAATTATTTCACCTTATAACAATAATGCCTTCACTCTTTTGGCTCTAGTTATTCTTATTCATGAAGCAGATTGGGTTAAGTAATCAATCTGTCACACTGACAAACCTGCTCTAGTGTAAGGTTAATCTCTGTTAAGTATTTTCCAAACGCTCAAATACTAAAGGCTTCATTTTAAGTGCCCTGAAACACTGCCTCTTAAATCTGCCCCCTCGTGGGTACCTGCAACTCTGATGGCAGGGGAGGGGGCTAGTTATCGAGACCACCATACGGGACCTCTTAGAAATGAGAAATGAGTAATCAGTAATTTTGGGCCTGATTCTCCTAGTAGTTACTCATTTTGCACTAAAGTTTCACGCCGAGATTTCAGCTGCTTTTACCTAGATGTTTTCATGACCCTAGCAATGCCTTTAATTTGGAGCACTAATTTAGCTTTGATGTAGCAGCTGATCCTGCTCAGAGAAGCAGGACTTGATTTTCTGCCAGAAAAACACTGATTGCAGATGAGTCTCAGTAGAACAAGGAAGCTTTCATTCTCAATGTCATCAGACATCTAGCTTGACTCCTCTAATGCCTCGAGAAAACTGCTTCATGCCTCTCTATGAGGCACACCTTAAAATATTGTATGACTGTTCACTCAGAGATCACTCATGGCCCTTTAGACCTGTTAAAACCACTGATGACCCCCATACATTCCTCCTTGCTCAATCAGCAGAGACTTTCCATTCCTCAACAGACTAAGGAGGGCGGGTGCGGGTGTTAAGTAAAACATCCATGTTCGGGGGTGGTGGCTAGGCTGCCCAACATGGTGGACGTGCTCTAGTGAGGCTCCCGTAGCCCTACATAAATCCGCCATTTATCCTGCCATATAGGCTCCTACTTTTGCTCTCCTGGTCCTCCGCTGTTGCTGGCTCGGTCCCCCTGCTGCCTGGGATCCCTTTCGGGGTTGTCGAGCAGAGTGGGG
The DNA here is from genome assembly GCA_963921515.1 of Calotriton arnoldi. Classification (NCBI taxonomy): domain Eukaryota; kingdom Metazoa; phylum Chordata; class Amphibia; order Caudata; family Salamandridae; genus Calotriton; species Calotriton arnoldi. The sequence continues at coordinate 831,578 of CAWUFW010001566.1, forward strand.
AAGCGGTCTGAGGAGACGGCGGCGCTGAGGCCTGGCGATCCCCGGGTCTCCGGGAGAGTGTGTTCCAGAGTGGGCATCGTGCCGCTGAGTGGAGATGTGTTGATTCCTGGAGGGGCGAGACTGCTGCCACAGGTCGCTGCAGACGAATGAGTGCCCAGCGGAGGTAACGACTGACTGGGTGGACTAGGGATACGAGCGGTGGGCATTCGGGCCGCTGTCCCGCTCCCTAACTTTGGCGGTCACGCCGGGCCACGGGGCTGCTGACTCTGGCCTGTGTTGTTGGGAGCGGCCGAGAGGGTGCTCCGACCTCCATTCCCTGGCTGGGGGCCTGTCTGCTGTGCGGCTCCTAGACGAGCAAAATCCTGGGCCTATGATGGGATGTGGGCGGGCGGGCCCGAGGCGGGATCACCATCTACACTGAGCTGAACAATACTGTCATGCGACCCTACACAGCCTGAATCAACGAGGCCACCACTCTAGTCTATAGCCTCTTTTGGGCGCGCGGGGAGCCAGACCAACACCGGAGAACGACGGGGACCACTCGACACGCAACCAATTAATTGCATATGCAACAGTGTGCTCTGCGCGAAGTGGACATACAAGGCTCAACTTGCTGAAGTCGCTGACGAGGGGCTCCCTGACTGACAACGATTGGAGGTGTGGGGACACCTGTTGGGGGAGCTAGGTGTACCTACTTGCGAGGGTGGTCGGGCTGGGCCTTGATGCGGCTTGCGAGCGCTGGGGCCCCCCTCCCTCCCTAATACTACCTGTTGCCAACTCATCGGCCTGGCCCAGTGAGACCTACCTGCCCCATCGCAACCTTTTGCTTGGATCTACGGCTTGGCTCGAACCCAGCGGTGGCCCCTATCCCAACCTGCAAAATGACTAAGGACAAACTACCCGGCGCCGCCTCTAAGCAGAGCACTATGGACAAATACACTGGTGCTACAGTCCAGGCACCCAGTCCAGGGGACCCGGTGGTGCCCATGCCAGATAATACCGCCATATTAACAGCTATTATGCAATCTAGGGATGCGCTGGAAGCCAAAATTGGAGCAGTTGGCTCTGATGTCATGCTACTCGGACAAGTTCTCCGTAATGCAGTGCAGCGTATTACGGAATCAGAGACCAGAATCTCGACGGTGGAAATCACAGTAATCACTCTTCAAAAAAAAGTATCCACATTGAAAACACAGACGATTGGCCTGGCAACACGCGTGGAAGATGCGGAAGGAAGGGCCCGTAGAAACAACTTTCGCTTCGTGGGATTTCCTGAGGGCTGTAAAGGTAGCAACATGGAAGACTTCCTTATTAAATGGCTGACGGACTGGCTCCCACCCAAGGTAATGTCCACCTGCTTCATAATCGAGCGAGCGCATCGGGCTCTTCTGCAGAAGCCGCCGTCTGGAGCCGCCCCAGGTCAATCATCGCTAGATTCCTAAATTACAAGGACAGAGACGTTATCCTACAACAGGCCAGGCTTAAGGAGGCTCTCACCTACGCCTCACACCGTATAATGATCTTTCCAGACTACACTAGGCTGGTCCAACAACGCCGACAATCCTTTGTAGAAGCCAAAGCCCGCTTGTGGAATCTTAAAATCCAATACTCCTTGTTGTTCCCGGCGCGCCTGAGGGTGTCTTATCAATCACGAACACATTTCTTCGAAACGCCAGAGGAGGTATTTACCTGGACAGATGAAATTGTAACACTTAAACCCCACACTCCGCCAAGGATTGACTCTGATACTTCGTCCGAGGGCCCCAGCCATAATCGCCTCAGAATTATCGACAAACAGCGCCGTTGATCGCGCTCCAAGAGACGATCCAAGACTCACAGCAAATCCCGTATGCGGCTAGCGGAGGGCCAGGCGGAGCCGACATCATCCTGATCAACGTCCACAGTGAGATATGTACAATATGCCGGATGGCAATTATATCTGGGCTACCTTTACATTCACTCTCCATTGATTTTGAAGACGCTATTATGCACAAGGGATGTTTATTTGGGACCCCTTAGCGGGGAGTAGTCCCTGGCCCCCGTTGGGATTGGGACTCTTCCCATGCCGCAACAGATGCTTCAAGGTTCATGAGGTATTGGGGTGGGGGGGTAGGTGAGGGGGGGTAGGGGAAAGTTATTGTTTGTTTTTAGTGCTGAATTTCTATATTACATATGCAGTTTCCCATCAGATCGGGTCATGCACATGTCATCCCACATCTATATACACCACCGCCAAACATGCCACCAACCATGACTGATGCTACTGGGAGGAGGCTCCAAATTGTTAGTTGGAATATCCGTAGTCTTTTAGATGAGATCAAGCAGGGAGCCATACTACGACAGGCTAAACGCTATAAAGCGGACATCCTACTCCTACAAGAAACCTACCTGTTGGGCAATAAGGCACTGTGCTTAGCACGATTTGGTTACACCCAGGTCTTTCATTCTGGATTCGTTAGAGGATCCCGGGGTGTGGCGATCTTAATCCACCGCAGATTCCCTTACATACATAATAAGACGTGGACGGATCCCCAGGGCAGGTACATTATAGCATTAGGTACACTATACGGTGAGCAACTCAGTCTGAGTAGTATATATGCCCCCCCCCCACCGTTAGCATGGAGCCTGGTGGAGCGCTTGACATAACTGTGGGTTGAGATCCCCTGGGCCTTATGATTGTTGGGGGTGATTGGAATGATGTTCTATGCTCACATAGGGACAGATGGCGCAGCGCTGGGAGGCCGACGGGCTCACAGGAGTCATGGTTGGGGTCTCTGACACAGGGAATGGGGTGGGTGGACACATGGAGGAGACTCCACCCAACTTACCAAGAATTCATATACTTCTCCGGCATCCACGAGTCATTCTCACTTCTTGATTACATTTTCATCCCTGCAGCTCACATCCATAGGCTAGAGACAGCAGAAATTCTACCTAGGGGTCTTTCTGACCACTCCCCCATTTCGGTGACATTGCGACTGGGCCTCAGACATTCCCCATTCCGATGGTGGCTCTCGACATGGCATCTACAAGATGAGCAATACAAACTCCATAAGCATACCGCCATTTCAGACTATCTCTCCCATAATATGTGGACAGTGGAGTCCCCTGAAACTCTGTGGGAAGCTATGAAGCCGACTCTTAGGGGCATAGATATTGCATTCTGCACAGCGTAAACAGCGTCATGAAAAACTGGTTCAGACGGAGCCCAACTCATAGACTTGGAGCGCAGAAGTAAAGGCGAAAATGGGAGCGTGGCGCGTCGACAACTACTCCAGACGCAGCAATTATATGCCAGTGAACTATTAGATGAGGCTAACCTGGTGTGGTTGGCGACCCGCAGTAGGATATATCAATGGGGGGACAAATCCAGTGCCCTACTCCACCGCCTCTGTCAACAGACACTCAGTCCCCTAACCATCCCAGCTATTAGTGGTCCTACTGGCGCGATACTCTCTGACCCAAAACAAATTGTAGCAAGTTTTGCCGACTATTTTGGAGACTTATATGCCCCCAAGGAGACTCTTCCTGTGGCTACTATATGCCAGTTCTTGGACGATCTGCCCCCGCGGGCCCTGACGGACTCGGTGAGGGAGGAACTAGACGCTCCAAAGACAATGGAGGAGCTTCAGAGTGTCCTATTAGATATGCGCTTGGGCAAGGCACCGGGCCCTAATGGTTTCCTGTGTGAATTCTATAAAAAATATCAATCTCTACTGACTGCCCCCTATTTGGCTGCACTTAATGTCGCCGTGGATAAAGGATACCTTCCACAAGACTGGCGACATGCAGAGATAGTAGTCTTCCTAAAGCCGGGTCGACCCCCTGAACTCCACACTTCCTATCGCCCAATATCGCTTCTTAATGTAGAGGCAAAGCTCTTTGCCAAGGCTATTGCCAATCGCATTGTACCACATATTACGAACTTGGTCCATCCCGATCAGGCTAGCTTTATGCGGGGTCGTGCCACATGACACAATATACGTTGCGCCCATAATGCCATCGCGATGGTTGACCGCCTTGAAGGGCCGGCGGCACTCCTCCTGGCAGACATCGATTAGGCCTTTGACTCGCTTCGCTGGACATATTTATTCGCACTCTTGAGTCGATTGAATATTGGTCCCCGTCTCCTTACATATATTCACCTCCTCTACACTGACATTACTGCTTCCGTCCGAGTAGCAGACTCAACCTCGAGGACGTTTTCCATTAGGAACCAGTCAGGGATGTCCTCTCTCGCCTTATCTTTTTGCATTAGCTATGGAACCGCTTGCAGCTTGGGTGAGGATTGACTCACAGGTCTGTGGCTTCGAGTGGACGCGTGAAGTTTCGGATCATATAGCGCTGTATGCGGACGATGTCCTTTTCTTTTTCACACACCCTAACAGATCGGGTCCGAGACTGCTTAGGATAATGCAGATTTTTGGAGAGACCTCAGGGCTATATATAAACGATCGTAAGTCTTTCCTATGGCCATTGCGGGGTGGAGACCAACTGGGTGAATGGACACGTGAGGTGACGGTGGCCCCAGACGGGTTTAAATACCTTGGGGTGTTTCTTTCGGCCTCCCAACATGCTTCATGGGAAAAGAATTTAGCCCCACTGTCGATGCAGACTAAGGAGCAGGTGCGCACTTGGATGCGCCTACCGCTTTCCCTATTTGGCAGATCTGCCATCTTTAAGATGGTGTCCCTGCCCCGCTTTCTGTATCAACTCCAAAACCACCCTTATCCAATTTCGCCCGTCTGTTTTCGATAACTAAATACAACTCTTAGTCATTTCCTCTGGAGTGGGAGCTCAGCCCAAGTAGCCCTGAGAACTTGTTTCCAATCTACATACTATGGCGGTATTGCCACCCCGGATAGTCAGACATATCATGCTGCCTCACACCTTCGTATCCTAAATGACTGGTGGTACGGGGACAGACAGGATCCCGCATATGCGGTCAAACACTGGGTGATGGACACTACGCCCTTACACACGATCTTATATTCGGGTCCGACGATCCAAATGTTGCCGCCGGCAACCAGGACGGTGTTTCTGTCTTGGAGGCAGTTGCTGCGCCGGGTCGGGTGGTGGGGAAGACTGACGAGGGAGGCTCCCCTTTGACATAAGGGTCTCCTGCCTCAGCTATCAACACTACCTGGCTTTGGAGGATGGGAAGCCATCGGTATATCTACAGTGGGAGATGTTCTCCATGGTCAGACCCTAAAGTCCTTTTAGGAGCTACAAAAAGAATACGATATGCCCCTCTGGCAGTTTTACAAATACCTCCAGTTTCGACATGCCTTCTCCCCATACATCACGCACCTAGACAATATACTCAAATTTAACCCTATAGAGGCCAAGGTCTTTATGGGGGAACTAGGTGATCATAAGATCACCAAAATCTACCTAACACTCGTGACTAATGGCCCCACAACACTGGACACAACACACGATGCCTGGCAAAAAGACCTAGGCCCTGTCGATGACGATGACTGGGCTGAGGCGTTGGAATCCCCGCGCGGTGCCGCTATTGCGGCACGCCTAAGACTCTTACAATTTAAATATTTTCATAGGGTCTATTTCACGAGACACAGGCTCTGGAGGGCCGGACTAGTGGACTCTCCTCTCTGCTTGTGCTGTAAAACCACGGATGACACTCTTATACACACACCGTGTGGCACTGTACAGCGCTTTTGAAGTTCTGGCGGGGGTTGATCACGTGCCTTTGAGAAGTATTGGGATGGGACATCCCCTATTCACCAACATTGGCCATACTTCATATCACCGATGGTATAGGTGGCAACATATACAAGCGCCATCTATTGCTTCTTGGCCTTACACTGGTGAAGCGCGACATTGCTAGGGCATGGAAAAACACATCCCCACCACTGGTTGGGGTGTGCAAGAAGGGCCTTGATTTTTGCATGGGGTTGGAGATACCAGTAGTCAAGGCCAGGGGGTGCCCCCAGAAACACTTCAAGATTTGGAAGAGGTGGGCGGAATATCGGGGATTGTACTTGGAGCCCGCTCCAGGTATCAATAAGTGGGGAATCAATGCAATGACAAGACAATGATTAACAAACTCAGTAGTAATTGCATGGTTATTAGATTGAGATGGCTGAGAACTGCATGCACTAGTATTCATATTAGATATATGGCACTGCTGTTTACTGTTGATGTACTGGTTTTGATGTTATTAGCTCTTAAATTTTTCTGTTTTAATATTGCAAATGTCAACATCAATTCTGCTATGATATACGCTGTATCATTTGAAATCTTGGATGTTCCAGGACTGCTACGGCTGTTGACAATAAAAATATGTGATGAAAAAAAAAACATCCATATTCTCTGCTAGGGATTTGTTGCCCATGAGTACAGGTACCTAGGACAGCTGCAAAAGACCTTATTAATCATTGCCTGTGAATAGATCACATCCTTCCTAATGTCATGCATATGGGAGGATTTTCTTTTGAGAAACCAGGCCAGCAGTCTGTCAGGCTGGATGCTTTACTGGGTGGTGAAACTACCAGTCACTAATGGAAGACCTGCAGAGCAGAGACTCAAGCTGGCCTACTCCTGACCTCTATCACAGCATGGGGGAGCATGAAATGCTTCTGCACCCGCCCAACTCAACAACAAACCTCCTGCTTTCCATCCCCAGCACAACAACTTCTGGTGACTGCCATATTCACATTTCACCTGCTTAGACCAGATGGTAAATGTGAGTGGAAAAGTCCCCTGAATCGGGGAAAATCTTGGGTTTTTTAACCTGGTAATTCCAGGTCTGCAGTGTTATTCTCTATTCTGGAGGCCAACATGTCTGTGATTGCATTTTAAATAAAGTCATTTTTTTCAAAATGCTGCTCATTTCCTTAAAGGTAATTGGTTGCCTTTAAAAAGAAAGGTTTTTGTTTGTTTGTTTAAGAAATGGCAGTGGTCCTGTGGACTACTGCCTACTCCCTAACAAACATTTTTAAACATTCACAAAGGGGAAGGGCTCCCAAGGCGACCTCTTCGCATTTGCAAATGGGTTAACACCTCCTTTGAGGTGTTGGTAACATTTCTATAGTTAATAATTGGATTTTGGTTGCAAACCATTGATGCATACTTCAAAGAAATGCTATTTGGTAGAGTCGCCCTAAACACTCCCCTTTTAAATTGTGATTCGATATGGGTTTCCGAACCTATTTTGTGATTCGGTAACATCTTTTGAATCTGAAAAAGGCTTACTACATATCAAAAAGCCATTTTGCAGCTGCTGCAGCACCTGTGATTTTGCGAATCACAGTCTTTATGACTGCAAAATGGGTTTTCACATCAGGTCCTAAGGACTGTATTTGTTAGAAACTGTTGGAGAAATAGCGTCCAGAATTAATAAATCTGTGTATGGTATTACCCCATGCAGTTACCAGGCAACTTGCAATGGGGCACTAATTAATCAAATATAAACTCCATCCAATATGCCAACTGACATTATATATCTGCCCTTGTGGTCAAAGATTGTGTAAGTGACGGATAGCCGGGTCTCCAGTGCTATCAACATTTATGGGAAAGAAAATAAAACTGCATAATACCAAGCACTTTATTTGGGCCGGTGGTGGACATTAGCGCTCATTTTGAGGGACCCAGGTTTATTTTCTATTATCAGACTTTGACCCAAGGGAGGGAAAGGCAGAAAAGGGAGAAAGAAGGATGATGCTAAAGACAGGAAACCATTGACAAAGGGAGAATGCAGGGTTGAAAGAGAACCCACAAGTGTGAGCTAAAGAGACATGAAAAATAGGGTGGTGGAAGAACTATGCATGAGGGTGAATGAAAATTTGCCTAGCCTTGGACAAGGTAAGTTTCAATTCTATTAAGGACACGGAGCCGAGGATTATGCTATCCTTTCTTCGCTTTAATCACAAAATTCATAAACAGCAGCCAATAACACAAAACTAAATTTCCCATAAACCAGGGAAAAACTCAGAAACAGCAATTTCATTAGTCCTTTCACAGTGTCCACATTCCAGGCTGTATAACACTCTGTCACTTCCTGCTATCCCTCTTTCTTGCAGCGAGTCACGCCATTCCTTTCTTTTCATGCGTCTTGCTTCGACCCATCGTTACCTGGAAAGATAATATGCGTCAGCATTGGCAATGTAAATTCGGTTGCCACATCAGAGAAAACACGTGCACAGTAACAGATAAGCAATGCAACACTGTAAGGCTATATCATAGAACAAGCAACAACGAAAATAGATTAGTTACTCCTATACGGGTGGGTCTGCATCCATTCTGGTTGCTGGGAGGGATAATCCTCGCCTCCGTGTCCTTAATAGAATTGAAAATTACCTTCTCCAAGTCTAGGCAAATTTTCATTCTATGTCAGGACCGGAGGCGAGGATTATGCTCCTTCAAAGCTTACTCACCACCACCTGGGCCGCATTCAGCACTAGTTTAAAGTAAAATCTCTTAGACGTGGAATATGAGGACCAGTCTGCCGCTCTCATGAGATCCTCCAAACGAGCGCCCAGACTGAAGGCCTTAGAGGCCCCCCCATGCTGAATGGGCCCCGAATGCCTTTGTATTAATGCCCGCCTCCTGCATTACCCACCTGACCCAGCGGCCTTTTGTGGGTGAAGAAACTGCCTTGAACGGTTTTCTGAGCGCTATCAGGAGTTGTCGTTCGCCCGGTGGACGGACTTCCTCCGTAGCCTCCTCATAGGCCTTAAGGCATTTTACCACGCAGAGCTTCGGGGAATCCGCGAAAGCTGGGTAGGAAATCGTGCAGGTGTTTGACTTGGTGCGTCTACTCACCGTAAACGTTACCCCGTCCGGGGAAAAAACTCTAGCCGTCATATCTAAGGCTCGAACTTCAGAGACTTTTCTGCAAGAAATGAGGCACAACAACATCGCCAGCTTTGCTGAAACTTCTTTCCACGATAAGAACGGTTTGGGTTGCCAGGATAAGAAAAGGCTCAACACCAGATTGACATCCCAAAGGACTGAGTACCGAGGTTCCGGGGGAAGAGACAAACAGATCCCTCTTAGTAACCTGCAGACAAAAGGGTGCTCGCCCAGCGGTGCCCCTTCCACCGGAGCGTGCCCCGCTGAAATTGCGGATCTGACGGTATTTATTGACCTATAGGCCAAACCCTTTTCTGCTAAGCCCGCCAAGTAATTGAGAACGTGAGTCAAATCTGAACCCACGGGATCCACTTCCCTTCGCATACACCAGCATACCCATCGCGTCCATGCGGACCGATAACGCTTGGATGTGCTGTCGGCCCAGGCTCTGGAAAGTAAGAGCTCAGCGTGTCTCGAAAGGCCTGGGAGTCTCCACCTTTGCCTGTAATCTGCCAGGCCATGAGGTGTAACGAGCCCTCCTCTACCAGACGGTGGGACTCGCCCTCCAGATTCGTCAGAATGTGAGGAAAGTGGGGAAGTCGGGTTGGAGAAGCCCAAGAAAGTTCCAGAAGAGCCGGAAACCAAACTTCCAAACTTGCTAGTACCACCATTGCCTTCTGCCTGCGGACCAGGGCTGCCGTCCGTGTGATCATCGAGAACGGGGGAAACGCATACCCGTTCTCCTGACACCAATCCTGGATCAATGCGTCCATCGCTTCCGCCAGCGGGTCCGGCCTCCAACTGAAGAACCGTGGGAGCTGGTGGTCGAGCCGGCACACAATCAGGTCGATGGAGAAGGGGCCCTATCGATTGGCCAGTAGGCGAAAGACCTGTAAATCCAGCTTCCAGACACTGGCGTCCCGCAGATGGCGGGAATGCCAATCCGCTACTTGGTTGTCCCGCAAAGGAAAGTATTCCGCCGTCACCGAGACCTGGTTGTCCAGGCAGAAATTCCAGAACTCCTTGGCCATGTTCGCCAAGGCTTGAGACCTGGTGCCTCCCAGATGATTGATATACCTCACTGCTGAGACATTGTCCATCTTTAGGAGTACCGAGGACTGAACCCGATCCTTGGTCCAGCAGCGGACCGCAAACGACCCTGCCAAAAGCTCCAGGCAGTTTATATGCAGGTGTTGTTCTTGAGGAGACCAATTTCCGCCGGTGGAGAAATCCCCACACCGAGCGCCCCAGCCCGACCTGCTGGCGTCCGACTCTATCACCAAGTCGGGAATGGAACCGAAGATAGCCCTTCCGTTCCAGGCCTCCATATGCCCTTTACACCACTCCAACTCCTCTCTCACCTCGACCGTCAGGGGGACCACCTGGGATTACGTAAGGCCCTTCCTTAGATGATGTGCCTTTAGATGCTGCAGGGCCCGGTAGTGCAACGGGCCGGGACAGATCGCCTGCATTGAGGCTGAGAGTAGACCCACGAGGTGCGCGATCTGCCTCAAAGAGGTTTGCTGTCTGGCTAAGGTCTGGCGAATTTCATGTCGGATCTTCCGCGAGGGAAGACTCAGAGAGGAGGAGGTGGAGTCTATGACGAAACCCAGGAAGACCGCCCTCTGCGTCTGGACCATGAGCGACTTTTGCTCGTTGATCACAAAGCCCAAGCCCTCTAGAAGCTCCACGGCCATCTGAAGGTGAACCCCCAGTCTCGAGGGGCATTGCGCCAGAATAAGCATGTCGTCCAGGTAAATAATTAGCCGGACTTCTTGCGCGCGCAAAAACTCTACAGCCAGCTTGAGGACCTTGGACGAGAGGCCAAAGGGCAGCGTTAGGAACTCGAAAGCCAGCTTGCGCCACAAAAATTGGAGGAAACGACGGTGGGGAGGGAATATCGGAACCGTCAGGTACGCATCCTTCAGGTCCAGGCGTACCATCCAATCGAATGGAAGCGGCACATCCCTGAGGAGATGGATACCCTCCATCTTGAAGTGGCGGTACACGAGCCACTCGTTGATATCCTTGAGGTTGATAACCGGCCTCCGACCCCCATCAGCCTTGTCGACCAAAAAGAGATTGCTCAGGAAACCCCCCGGATGAACCTCTGTGTGGCAAATTTCTCCCTTCCGTAGGAGAGCGGAAACCTCTTCGTCTATCATTGCCGCATCGGCGGTGGAAAAGGAGATTGGCCGAGGGCGGGCGAGCTGGCGGGGGAGCCGTAGAACTCTATTTGAAACCCCTGTACCGTCTGGAGAACCCAAACGTCCCCTGTAATTGCCTCCCAAGCGGGGAGAAACTGCACCAGCGGGCCCCCCACCCGCAACTGCGCTGAAGGCAAAACACTCACCGTTGGAACCTCCGCCGTTGCCGCCTTTGTATCCTCCGCAGCCTTTGAAACATTGTCCCCTTGCTGGGTAGAAGTTGTTAAATCGCGGGTTTGCCTGGTACTGCCCGCATCCGGAGCCTTGCCCCCGGGGCTGGGGGTTTTGAGATGCGAACCGGCCGGTCGAGCGGCCCCTGCCACAACCAGCCCCTTGGAAAACCCAAGGGTGGAAGACCCTTTTAATATTCGTCTGGGCCTTGTCCAGGGACGTAAACGTTGCAACAAACTTGCCCAACTCTTTGACGAAAGGCTCGCCAAACAAACCCCCCTGTGCTACTGCCCCCGCCTCTGAGGAGGCCAGGTCGCCCAACTTCGGGTCAACCTTAATCAACAGGGACCGCCGGCGTTCCGTTGACAGGGCGCAGTTAGCGTTTCCCATAAAACAGATGGCTCGCTGCGCACACGCCGAAAGGACGTCTGGGTCAATCAGGGAACCGGACAGCCGGGCCTCTTCGGCCATGTCCAAAATCTTGGTTATGGGACCAATGGCATCCAGGAGCTTGTCCTGGCAAGCCTGCCAGGACCGATCTATCCCATTTTTGGGATCCTTAACAAACTTTGCCAAGAATGTGGCCATCTTGGCATCGATATCTGGGGTAAGCGCCACCTTCCCCTCCAATGTGGGGCGAGGGCACTCAGCCCTGAGTCTGCTGCGGGCCTCATTCTCCAAAGGCTTCCTGAGGCGCGCCGCCACATACTTGGCTACCTTATCTGCGGGAGTCCACTCTGCTGACCTCAGATGGACGATGTCATCTGGGTCCAGCATGTCTGACATTCCCTCCATGGGAGGCTCCTGAGGACCTGACGGCCGCCACGATCTCGAGGAACCCGCTTCCTCGTCTTACTCCTCCGAGGAGTCCTCCTCCTGGGGTTGTGGTGAATCTGGCTGAGGGAGAACAGAGTCAGGAGCCGGGAGCTCCTGCGGGGACTCTACCTGCGATGTTTTAGCCAGGAAGGCTTTCTAAAGGCGTCCTTATCAACCCCTTGCTCACACTTCCTCTTGGGAGGGCCATCCCTAATGTCTTGGTAAGGGCCCTTATCCTGGGGGAGGGCTGGGGAAGCACTTGCGCCCAACTGTGCCATCTTGGCGCACTCCTGCGCAATCCTATGAGCCAACCTCTGTTCCATGGGCGTCATCAGCTCATTGACGGCCCGGTAAATGGAGGTATCAATGGCCTCATAGAAATTATTGTCCCACTGTAGGTAGGCTAAGGAGTCCTCCTCCTCGTAATAATCCTGCTCCATTGTCAAGTTACTAGGGGTAGTTACTAAGCCCACAGGAGATGAGGCGTCCCTAGGGGAGCAGGTACACTACACGCAGCGCATGAAGGTTTGGGCTGAGGGGTCCCCCCAGATAATTCCTGGTGGCCAGAGGCGCACAATTTGGCGAGGCGCGAGCCTCAGGACACCAAGCACCCACAAAATCCACAGGGTATGCACTGCCTGAAGAGAGGTGTCCCTGCAAAGGCCAGTAGGCCCAGCGCTTCACTTACCCTGACTAAATTCACTTCAGGGCATAATTGAGCAATGCTCTGGTGCACCGCACTACTTCCGGCCCAGACGGGCGATTATAAACAATAGGGGGAATTCAATACAGACCCAGACACTCTGGGCGTAGCAGGCAGCCGGGGACACGAGCAGTTACAGGCTGAGCGGAGCGCGACTGGAAATTCCCTCACGGGAAGCGCGCTCCGCAGCCAGTGAGTCGTGGAACCCCGGAGCGCCCTCTAGCGGGTGGAGGGCCACACCGCTGCCTCAGGATTGGAACAGCAGTCGCGTAAGGAGCGCTGAGCGGTCCCGCGACTTAATTAAGGGCTCTGAAAAGTAAACAAAGCACAAACGCAAAACACACAAGATGATGGACGGAATGTTGCACATTGGCAAACATTCACCCCCAGTCACAGATCTGGGTTTAATCCATCGTTATTTTGCTTCACCACGCCACCCCAGTTCAGACATAGCCATATGCAAATCAGTCTTGACCCTGTGCCTCATGGGAACAGTCCAGACCGAACTGCCAAGCCTTGTCTTCCCTGGACCGGAATCAAGCATCCTAGGACCGGTTTCGGGCTTTCAGCCCTCATCAGCCAGGATAGCTTGACTCCAGTGGCGTAGTGAGCACGGGACCCACGTCTGGGCATACCCTTCCCACTTAGGGCGAAATGCAAAACACACAAGATGATGGACGGAATGTTGCACATTGGCAAACATTCACCCCCAGTCACAGATCTGGGTTTAATCCATCGTTATTTTGCTTCACCACGCCACCAAAGCACAAACGCGCATCCGCTTCCTAGTGCGGTTCCTCACAAGAAACAGTCAGCCCAAGTAAGGAACAATAAAAATGGTACTCAAATAGCTGCTGAGCAGCGAAGAAAGAGGGATAGTAGGAAGTGACATGGAGTGTTATACAGCCTGGAATGTGGACACTGTGAAAGGACTAATGAAATTGCTGTTTCTTATTTTTTCCCTGGTTCATGAGAAATGTAGTTTTGTGTTAATGGCTGCTGTTTATGAATTTTGTGATTAAAGCGAAGAAAGGATAGCATAATCCTCGCCTCCGGTCCTGACATAGAATCACGAGTAAGCAGCCTTAGCATCCAGAATCCCAGAACGTGTTCAGGAATATATGTGTAACTTACTAGACTTCACACAGGCTATGTAAATAGGACAGTGTGACTTGATAAATGAAGTGCAATATATTACATAATAATATAATATGAAATACTATGCGACAAGTTGAGAAGATAGATAGTTTTTTGTTTCCTAACATTTTAAGTTATGCTGACAAATTATTTTTAGTGCTCTGTTTCTTGGGTACTTGAAACTGATTTGAAGCAGTACTCAAAATCCCACAATTCCTACTTTTACAAAAGGGCTTTGGCTTTCATATGTTTTAATAATAATTTTATGTATTTGTGTTTATTAGGGATTTGACACAGTCAAGTGACTTAAGTTTGAGACCTGCTTGTGTTCTGGTAAAGTGTATCTGTTGCACACACAATTTTTGTTGAACTCTTGGGTATATTTAAAATTAATTTATTTTGGACCATGGTCGAAAGATTCTCTTTCCTGATATCCATTTACCTTTTATAATTGTCATGTAAAGTTCATTTAGGTGCGGCTGTAGACCAATGGACGACGGCCGCACTACCTTGCCAGCGTGGGTGTCGGTCATTGGCCGACACTTAGGAGATACTTAAAGGCCCAGTCCTTTATTTTGTTTTTTACATCAGGCTGCTAGGTAAGAGCTTCCCCAGCAGCCTGATTTTTTTTTTTTACTGCAATGTCAATCGGCGAACACAGTGCGCTGATGTCATTGCAGTAAAAAAGAAAGTAAAACGAGCCGATGGGCTTGTTTTACTTTCATTGAATCAGTGCTCTGGGTCATATCTCCGCCTCCCGAGCACTGATTCTCAGAGAAGAGATATCGTTGGAAAGGAGAGAATCTCCCCTTTCCAATGGTACTCTACCCAGGGGATCCCTGCTTGGGGATCACCACAGGAGAGTGATCCCCAATCAGGGATCCATCCACTACACACCAGGGATAGGGGGAGCGGCCCCTTGGGCAAGGGCTTGTGCTCCCCCTTTAGGATCTGTATATTGTATAGTTTAGTCTTTTTGTCTTCCGGGGGGGCAGATGGGGGCAATTACCCCCGATCTGCCTCCCGGGGGGCAGAAAGCCCAACAGTCACCAGGAAACGTATTTCTTTTTTAAATATAGGGGTGGGGGCTGCCCAGCATGGGCTTGGCCATGCCCTCACCCCGAGTGAAGGGGGAACAGTCTTTCTGACCCCAGGGGCAGATGGGGGTAATTACCCCCGATCTGCCCCCAGGGGAGGGCAGAAAGCCCACTAGACGGCAAGGAAAGGTAAAACAAAATATAGGGGTGGGGGCTGCCCACCATGGGCATGGCTATGCCCCCACCCCAAGTAAATGGGGCAAGAGTCTTTCTGCCCACTGGGGGGCAGAGGGGAGTAATTATGCCCGATGTGCCTCCCAGGGAGGGCAGAAAGCCCACTAGACACCAGAGATAGTTTTTTTGTTTTTAATATAGGGGCGGTGGCTGCCCACCATAGGCATGGCTTTGCCTCCACTCCAACTAAATGGGCAACAGTCTTTTTGCACCCCTGGAGGGCAGGTGGGGTAATTACCTCCGATGTGCTCCTGGGTAGGCAGAAAGCCCACCAAACACCAGGGAGTTTTTAAAATAACAATATTTGGGTGGGGGCTACCCAGCATGGGCATGGCCATGCCCCCACTCCAAGTGGGGGGGGGGCAGATGGGGGTAATTGGTACTCCCCAATCTGCCCCATAGGGGGGCAGAAAGCCCACTAGATGTCAGGAAAAGTTTTTGTTAAAAATAAAATATATAGTGGTGGGGGCCACCCATCATGGGCATGGCTATGCCCCCACACCAACTAAATGGGGCAACAGCCTTTCTGCACTCCCGGGGGCAGATAGGGGTAAATACCAGGGAATGATTTTTTTAATATAGGGGTGGAGGCTGCCCAGCATGGGCATGGCCATGGCCCCCCCCCCAAGTAAATGGGGCAACAATATTTCTGCCCCCCGGGGTGGCAGAAAGCCCACTGTACGGCAGGAATATATACTTTTAATAAAATAATGGGGTGGGTCATGCCCATAATAACATCAGGCCCTACCCTCACCCCTAAAACCTCAACAGTGTTTCATGCTCCCCTGTGGACTAAATCATCCCATCCCAATGGCAAGTGAGAGGACATTTGATTCTTTTGGGTGCTGTTTTTACATATTGGCCAGGAGAGTGTGGCTAACTCCTAATATTGTCCCACTTGCAATGGTGAATGGTGCACGTTTTGGGTTTGGGTAAATTGCCACCTTGAAAAACCTACCAGGCCCAGACAGTTCTGAAAACGAGACATCCAGCAAGTCCAGGGCGGTGTGTTTCGCATGCATCCCACACCATTTTCTTACCCACAATGGTCTCCAAATCTCAAACTTTGACTAAAAACACACATTTTCTTCACATTTATGTGAGGGAAACGTCTGGAATCTGCGGGGAGCCACAAATGTCCAACAACACAGCATTATCCCAAGTCTACGGATAAAAATGGTCTCACTTGAGTGGGTGGGTCTAGAGACCTTGATACAAAAGGCCCTAAAGTGCTACGCAGAGAGATCAGAAATAAGGGTAGCTGTGGGATTTGGTGCCGTGCTCAGCAGCCACCCATGGAAACCTACCAACCGCAGACATTTTGGAAAAGTAGACAACCAGGGGATTCCAGGGTGTTGTGCCTTGCGTGAATCCCAATACATTTTCTCAAACACAATGGCCTGCAAATCTCAAACTTTGCCTGAAATCACGCATTTTCCTTACATTTCTGTGATGGAAACTTCCAGAATCTGCAGGAATCCACAAATTTCTACCACTCAGCATTGCCACACTTGTGCTGATATGATAAAAACGCTGCACCACTTGTGTGCTTGGACCTAGTGCCTGCGACAGGGATGGGATCAAACTGAATTCAGTGGGAGTCCCCTAGCAAGCGCTCCCATAGACCTTGGTTTGATCCGTCCCTGTCGCATGCACTAGGCCCAGTCACAAAAGTGGCACAGCTTTTTTATCGACACAAGTGGGATAGTGCTGGGTGGTAGTAGTTTTGTAGATTCCTGTGGATTCCAGAAGTTTCCATAACGGAAATGTAAGGAAAATTGGCGATTTTAGGCAAAGTTTGAGGTTTGCATGGTGTTGTGAGTAAAAAAAAACTCATGGGATCCATGCAAGGTGCACCACCCTAGACTTTCGGAGTTGTCTAGTTTTAAAAAAATGTGCAGGTTTGCTAGGTTTCCCTAGGTGCCGCCTGAGTTAGGGCCCATAATCCACAGCTACTCACTTTGCAAAAAACGGGTCAGTTCTGAGTGGAAAAATATGATGTATCCATGTTGCGTTTTGGGCAGTTTCCTGTTGCGGGCAGTATGCCTACCCACACAAGTGAGGCACAATTTTTATTGGAAGACTTAGGGGAATGCTGGGTAGAAGGAAGTTTGTGGCTACCTGAAGATTCCACAACTTTCCATCACAGAAATGTGAGGAAAATTAGTTTTTTTAGTCAATGTTTGAGGTTGACAAAGGATTCTGGTTAAAACAAACTGGTGACAGCCACTCAAGTCACTCCATCTTGGATTCCCCTAGGTGTCTAGTTTCGAAAAATGTACAGGTTTGCTAGATTTCCCTAGGTGCTGGCTGAGCTAAGGCACAAAATCCACAGCTACCCACTTTGCAAAAAACGGGTCATTTTTTATTAGAAAAATGTGATCTATCAATGTTGCGTTTTGGGCCGTTTCATGTCGTGGGCACTAGGCCCACCCTCACAATTGAGTTACCATTTTTATCACAAAGCATGTGGGTGCATAGAATGGTAGAATATTTGTTATTTCCAAGTGGATTTCGCTGCATTTGTGCCTTGTAAATGTAAGCCAGTGTGTAAGAAAGAAGACATTTTGAAAAATAACCTCTAAATCATATGCTCGTATGGGTACCCACAAATTCAGAGATGAACAAATAACCACTACTCCTAAACTCCATAACTGGTGCCCATTTCAGAAATGCATAGGTTACCGTGATACCTATTTTTCAGTCTACATATCTCACCTTATTAATTGGTCTGTACTCAGTAAACAATGAAAAACCACTGTTCAGTGCAACTCAGTTGTTGGCTCTCGGTACCTCAGGTTCTTGGAGAACCTACAAACCCTATATATCCCCACAACCAAAAGGGTCTTGCAAACATAATGGTACATTGCTTTTGTAAATCGGCTTTCGTGACAAAAAGTTACAGATGGATCTTTACAAACCACCAAGGATATGGCTAGGTTTATGCCATATTATAGTTATCGTAAATGTAATTGCAATTATGAAAGAGGACCTGTCCAATGATCCAGCGCTAACAATAAAAATAATTCTCCTATTATGCTTTGGTCATCCAGGTGCAACTATTCCTCTAACATACACACTATATCTATATGACGGTGGGGCCCATAACACCGCATATACATTCACTTACTCATTTATTCCCTGGATTTCCTCCGTCCTTAACCTAGGAGAAAAACGATTCGCTGGAAGGAGACGGGATACCTCATAATATTTCTCATTTGCTTTTAAGGTATTCCGCTCATTGGTCGATGGACCAACTAGTAGGAATCAGTTGATGGTGATTAAGACCAGCTCAATCACAATAAACTCTTTAACATTTCATTTTAATCATTGAGCTAAAGAATCACTGAGTCATTTGTTTAAAGAATAATAAAGTTTATATAAAGTTTTGAATGCAGGAAAATGAAGATTAAGCTTATTATTCAGATCATTACATTTATCATCAATATAAGAATAAATTGAAATTGCAATGCATATTTATTAGACGGAAAATTAGGGTTATCATAATAAGAACTCTAAAGATCAATCTATCTATCTATCTGGGGAAAGTCTAATAATTCTAAAATAATAATCTATCAGGAAAAGTTCTCCTAAAGCAGCATCTTTATACTCAACTGGAAAAGGAAAATAGCAGCAGCAGCATCAGCTCGTCAGCATCAGCAAACCGCAACTTCACCCATCTACAGCATCTAACTTCTCCAGCATCTACTTCTGCAACTCCCGCACCAACTCACTCCCGCAGCAACTCCCGCAGCATTCTAACCCCTCCCACCAAGAGTAGGTCTTCTTATACCCTAATTCTAGCTTACAGCATAAAATGTTTCTTCTTCATGGCGTGATTCTTTCTCATTGGTCAAAACTCAGGCCCATATACATTTTAATCAAACTTCCTGGTCTTAACCAGTTCCGTGTGGAATGTCCATGCAAGCATCGTTTCCCACAGTTCATGCAATTGCTCATCCGTTTCGATCAGTCCAAATTGTATCTTTTTCTGCTACATTTTGTGTTAAACAGTTCCGTCTATTGATTCAGTCGGACTTCTCACGCTTCTTGCTGATCATCTTGGCACACATCTGCTCAGAAAGGTCACAACAGCCTTGACCATACTTCCATCTTAGCCTCTCAGCATCAGCACGTGATCATCCCTTTTCCACAGCCTCTCTCCTCTATCACATGGTCCCCCGCTCATGCGTACTCTAGCAACTGGCGGCCATTTTATATTGCTGCTCGACAGGCCTAAGCGCACAATTTTCAAAGATAAACAAAATATTGTTAAAACAAAGAAATATAAACCCTTTCGTTTCCCTCCCGTCTTTCTACGTACCCCAATTAGGTATTACCTAGCAAAAAGCAACATATAAAGCTGTCCCTTACTTACCATCGCTTTATTTTGCAACCACACGTTTTATTTAAAAGCACAGATCATGCGTTTATTATCTAATTAGTACGCAAATATTATGTTATGTTAGACACGTAAACAATTATAAGTCGATTAATTTGCACACGGAATAGCGTGTTACCTTTAACCCTTAACATGTAACATACATTGTTGGTTATTTACTTAAACGAACATGTTTATTAATTATTTTACGAAAATATTAGGAGGTTTAAAATTTTTTCATTTACCCTGCTCCATCAACTCCCCCTTTGGTGATTTTTTAATATCACCACAAAACCCAAGTTATACAATTTTCTCAGACAGCATATATCTTTTATCCATTTGCTTTTGTTAGTTTACACAACTGTATCCCTTTCAACTTGTCTTTGTTTTCTTGTACATGTTCTCTTTTATTTCTTCTAACTCTATTTCACCCATTTCTCTCTCTCTCTCTCCTTGTTTATCATGTTTTCTTTTTCTATTTTATTCTGCCTTCTTCTTCTTTATACATGTTATTGCAAGCTTCAGTACTAATATTATTATTATTATCACGGTTGCTATTATTATAACTTTCCCTATTATTAATCCACTCATTCTTGTTAACCAATTTATTACTGAAGAAAACCCTTTACCAAGTTTTCCCCAGGCACTTTCAACCTCCAGTGGAACAAGTTCTTTGTGCAAATTTGTAATATTTGTTATATACTTCTGTATATTTTCACTTTTATCTGGAATGTAAGTGCAACAATGTTGGACTTTCAGCATTCCACAGACTCCGCCCTCTTTTGCCAAAAGAATGTCAAGGGCAAGTCGATTTTGCATCACCATAGCTCTCATGGCAACCATCTCGGTATTTACCATCAAGGACCCTCCAGCAGTATCTGTAGATAAACGATCTACCACTGTGGATAATTTCCGAATTCTAAATGCATTCAAAGATATTCCCACTGCTGGTATCAATGCTCCAAAAATATCACCTACTATTTCTGAAAAACTTTCCCTTTTTCTACGTGTTAAGGTATTTATCATTTTGTGTGTTCCTTTTTCTTTTCTATCCATATGAAAAATCTTTGGAAAGACCAGGCCTAAGTAACATGACCCATACCAATGGTCCGGCAACCTATAATAAGCCTTATTTCCGCAAACATAATAAATCCCTGGAAATATTGGATCTTTTCCCCTTTGAATCCCCATCCACCTAAAATTTGGTAATTGTCATGGCAAATACTGGAACCCACAAAATAATTGTCATATGTTGTCTTATTTCTTCTAATGCACAACCTTCCCTGTTGGGGCCAATCCAGAGTCATAGCTGCATTTGTCTTTTTCTTGTCATGATTGTCTTCCTCAAACGCCCAAAGAGGTGTTTTTGTCTCTTCTATCACTTTTCTTTGAAATGTCACTCTTCTCTCTTCAACCATCTCTAAAAATACTTTTTCTTCCTTCTTTAACTCACAGGTAAGGTTGTACCTAATTATACTATCTAATGTTAAAATCTTATCTTCTAGAAAATATTCACCAAACGTTTTTCCCTCTTTTATTTTGTTTAGCTCGGGAACTACAGAAACTTTCGAAAAATCTTATTTATGTCAGTGTAATAATATTCTAATCTACCTGTTTTATAAAATAAACTTGCTAAAACGCTACATGTTATTCCATACGTCAAAGGGAGGTGATGATAAGTCACACCCTCTGCTACAGATGCAGGCAACTGCATACAAACATAGCAATCTCTTACATCCATCGTTTCTACATACTCATATAATAATTTAGTAAAAACATTTTTTGAAAAATCTGTTATTGATTTGTCCTTGTGTAATTCTGCACTACTCTTTAAAATAATTGGTTCTTGAGTGTTAGCTCCTTTTTCTTTCTCAGTGCTATTATACTTTTCTACTACAGCTAAACTAATTGGAATAGTGATTGCTAAAACCACCCATACTGTCATTAATAATCCTGTACAAAAACAGCACATCTTGCACCATCTACTTAAAAACTCACATTTACATTTTCTATCTCTAGTATTCTCCATTTTGTTTTATAACCTTATTTATTTGTTTTCCAGAAAATTGTGTCACTACACCTCAGAAATGACTTATTTGCCACTCTGTACTCCAATGTTTTGTCTTTACTTAGTACTTTCTTTTAATTCTTTCTCAGAATTCTTTCTTTGTCACATCCGGTAAATTCGTCAGATCCAGTGTTTTGTCAAATCCGGTAGAAACTATTTAAACTTCTTCAGGTCTGTTGCACTTCACTTTCTCCCATCAGGTTTCTTTGTTCTGGGTTCTCGTGAGTGTTCTTTTCTTCTTTGTGACTAGTC
Organism: Calotriton arnoldi; assembly: GCA_963921515.1. Classification (NCBI taxonomy): domain Eukaryota; kingdom Metazoa; phylum Chordata; class Amphibia; order Caudata; family Salamandridae; genus Calotriton; species Calotriton arnoldi. Next base: position 853,401 of record CAWUFW010001566.1, read on the forward strand.
AAAGCAAGATACAACCATTCAGGCGATCTATACTTCGGATTTACCTTCTTTATTCTTTTTGTTTTCTGCAAGTGTTTTCCACCTTGTTTTTCTTGCTCTCTTTGACTTATTTCATTCACTTGTTCAGCACTTTTTCCATCCAACCTTATGATTCTGTATCTTAATTTTCTTACTTCGTTGGGCCAATTGTCTCCTTTTCTTGGCCTTTTTGCTTCACTTCCTTTTTCCTCTCTTTCTGTTTTCCAATTTCTTTTTCTTGACTCTAGTTTTTGGTTTCTTTCTTCTCCACTTTCTTCAGACTCTGTTTCAATTCTTTCGTCATTACCTCTTATTTTGAAACTTATAATGTCATTTTCTTCTACTTGTGGTTCTTTTCTTATCTTCCTTCGTTCACCTATTTCTGTCCCTCCTCGAGGTTCTTCCGAATTTGTGTCAGTTTTCCTTTCTGCTTCTAAATTTCCCTGTTCTCGTGTTTGACTATTTGTCCCTATTGCTCCTCGGGGATCTTCCGAATTTTCTAGCTTTTTGTTTGAAACTCTCCCTTCTTCATCTATCAATATTATCTCCGAAGGATTTTTACCACAACTTGTACTTGGTTGCTCACTGTCACTATCTTCTGGCTCAGTTTCTTCTCTTATGCTCTCAAAATTCCAATTTCTTTTTAGAATTTCTTCACAATCCGAATGCTCTGTATCAGATTCTGAACTGGTATCTGATATTTCCAGATGTCGACTTACAGGTCGATCTTCAAGATCTGGAACTTCAGCTATTTCTTCTATTTCTTCTACTTGTTCTGTCGTTGCACTTGTAGTTGGGTCTTCCAGATGTCGACTTACAGGTCGATGTTCAGGTTCTGGCACCCTGTTTGTTTCTCCTTCTGTTTCAGATGCTGAACTGTTATCCAATATTTCCAGATGTCGACTCACATGTCGATCTTCAGGTTCTGGAACTCTGATGGTGTGACTAGCATGTACCCAGTGTTTCACTCCTGCACACTTGACTGCAGTGGTCGTCACCAGGATCACTTGTCGTGGTTCGTCCCAGCGAGGAACCAAACAGTTTCTTCTCCGGTGGACTTTTATAAGGACCCAATCTCCTGGATTCAAGTCGTGAGCTGGTTTTCTTTCAAGAGTGGTCGCATCCGGTCCAACCTGATGAAACACAGAACGCACCACATCAGCCAATCCTTTGCAATAATCCAGCACTAGATCATCAGTTATAGTCAGTAGTTTGTTGACAGGTACTTGTGCTTGTCTCATTGCTCGTCCCATAATTATTTCATGGGGACTGAGTCCAGTTTTCCTTTCAGGAATACTTCTGATTGTCATTAGAACTAATGACAAAGCATCTGGCTATTTGAGTCCTGTAGCTTGACACATTTTTCCTAACCTGTTCTTTATTGTTCCATTCACTTGCTCTACGATTCCAGAAGCCTCTGGTCTGTATGCACAATGCAGTTTCTGTTTAATACTAAGTGCTTCACAAATCAGTTTAACTAATTCATTTTGGAAGTGCGTTCCTCTATCTGTTTCAATCGTGACTGGAAAACCATACCTCGGAATGAATTCTCGCAGCATAAGTTTTGCTACCGTAATACCATCATTCCTTCTTGTTGGGTATGCCTCCACCCAACGGGAAAACAAACAAACGACCACTAGGACATACATTAGTCTGTTGCAAGGTGGCATTTCAATAAAATCCATTTGCATTCTAGTGACAGGACCTCCTTCTCGTCCTATTGTTCCTAGACTCACTACTGTCTTCCTTCCTGGATTTAACTGTTGACAAATAAGACATCTCTGACAAAGACTCTCAGCTATGGCTCTGAATTTTGGATTGTACCATGTTTGTCTAAAAAGTCTGATCATTGAATCTCTCCCAATATGGGCTTGTCCATGGTACATCCGTGCCATGTCAGAAATCATGCTATCAGGCATAACTGGTCTCTCATCTCTGTAAACCCAAACATCATTTTCTTCATGTTTTCTACATCCTGCTTTTATCCATGTATCTTTTTCCTCATCCTCTGCAGCTTCTTGTAACTGTCTCACCTCATCCCATGTCTCAATAGAGTTAGTAAAAAGCAAAGGACAAGAAATATGCTCTCTTTCCCGACATTTGTTTAAAGAAACCACATTCTTTGCACAATACTGTGCCATTTCGTCAGCATATTTATTACCAACAGTTATGTAGTCTTCCCCATGTTTATGTGCATTGCACTTCACAACAGCAATCTGTTTAGGCAGCTGTATCGCCTCAAGCAGCTTTTTCACAAAATCTCCATTTCTAATGGGCGTTCTGGCAGACGTCAAGAAACCCCTTTGTGACCAAATCTGACCGAAATCGTGCACCACCCCGAAACCGTACTGGCTATCTGTCACAATCGTAACCCGTACATTTCTTCCCAACTTGCATGCTTGAATCAGAGCTACTAATTCTGCGACTTGGGCAGACCGTACAAATTTCAGACAAGATGCTTCCATTACAGTTGCTACTGTGCAAACTGCATATGCTGCACTTAGAACTCCATCACTCGTTCTCAAACATGAGCCATCCACAAACAGAATATAATCTGATTCTTTCAAAGGCTCATCTCGTATGTCAGACCTTGGTTTTGTACAGTATTCAAGCACATTCAGACAATCGTGAACTACTTCATCCATTTCAATCACACTCTCTTCATCTGGCAATGATGCCGAAGGATTCACATTCATACATCTGTCAATGGTCACATTATCTGCACTCAAAATTACTTTTTCATACCTAGTCAGCCGACTATGTGTCATGTATTGGGTTTTCGTTCTTGTCAAGAGAATTTCCACAGAATGGGGAACATATACTCTCAGTGGATACCCCATCACTATGCCTTCACTCTGTTCCAGACTCACACAAGTAGCAGCAACTGCTTTCAAACATCCAGGCAACGCTTTCGCTACAGGGTCTAAAACAGCTGAAAAATATGCAATTGGTCTTTTCATAGTTCCATGTCTCTGTACCAAAACTGAAAATGCACATCCATCTCTTTCACTGCAATACAGCTCAAATTCTTTCTCATAGTCAGGCATTCCTAATGCTGGAGCCTCACACAATTTCTTTTTCAACTCTCTGAATGCTTTCATTTCTTCATCATTCATTTCAAAAGGATCTTTAACATCCTTCTTTGTCAGTTTCTGCACTGGTTTAGCAATCAGTGAAAAACCGCTTATCCATTGTCGACAATATCCAACCATTCCCAAAAACATTCTACCTCTCTTTGTGTCATTGGAGCTCTCATTCCTTGAATCATTTTTATTCTTTCAGTCGTTACCTTTCGCACTCCTTTCTCAATTTTATGCCCTAAATACTGGACTTCTTGTTGACAAAACTGCAATTTTGAAAGGGACACTTTATGTCCTCTTTTTGCTAAATGATTCAGCAAAGCAATTGTATCATTGACACATGCTACTTTCGTTTTTGATGCCACCAGTAGGTCATCAATATACTGAACCATCACTGACTTTTCTGGCATTCTTAAATCTTCCAATGATTTCTTTAAAATCTGATTAAAGATTGAGGGACTTTCTGTGTACCCTTGAGGAATTCGGCACCATGCCAAAATACGCTCTCCAAACCTAAACGCAAATAATGGCTGGCTATCTGGATGCAGTGGAATAGAGAAAAATGCATGACATAAATCAATTACTGTGTACCATTCTGCTTTACGTGGAATCTGGTATAAAATCACAGCAGGGTTCGGTACTATTGGGCAACAAGGCACAACAATTTTGTTTACCTTTCTCAAATCCTGTACAATTCTATATGTTCCGTTTGGCTTTTTCAGTCCCATTATTGGCGAATTACATGGACTGCTCATGATTTCTTTTAAAATCCCTTGTTCAATCATTTTATTTATTACTGGCGTTATTCCTTCAATTATTTCTGGAGTCAATTTATACTGGGGCGTATTTGGGTAACTCGTTCCCTCTTTCACTGTTATTTTAACGGGATCTACTCCTTTCATTAATCCTACATCTTCTCCTGTAAAGTCCCACACTTCTTCTTTCACTGTCTTTTTCAATTCAATTGGGATTTTCTCTGCATCAAATACAGGAAACAAACCATTTACTTCTGGTTCTAAATTCACCATTGTCATTTTATACAGCACATCCTCATCCGGAGTCTGAAATGCAATTCCGTCTGGGGTACAATAGATAGTGCAGTTCATCTTGCACAATAAATCGCGTCCTAATAGGTTCACCGGACTACAATCACATACCACAAATCGGTGCATTTCGCTAAATGGACCAATTCTTACCTTCACTAATTTAGTAAGAGGCGTTTTAATTTGCTGATTCGAAACTCCAACTACTTGGATATGTTCACCTGAGAGAGGAAGGTTTGGAATTTCCACTGACCTAACAGTAGAACGGGTAGCTCCAGTGTCAACAAGGAATGTTACATTTGCACCATTCACTTCTCCATCCACAAATGGACCAGACTGATCTACCTCTAGAGTTGCGCCAAGCACGCACTCTTCCCCTCTCCTAGGCACCGTCAGGAACTTTCATCTGTGTCATCCTCATCCTGTCGTAACCAATATTGAGAAATTGCAGCTGCACGCGGCAACTGTGTTACCTGTTCTCCTCCGTAGAATCCTGTTTCTGCACTGTATTTCTGTTGGTTAACACTCTTGGGAAGTGGTGGTTGTGGCACCTGACCTTGTTGAGTAACTACCTCACTCTGCACCTGTGAATTTAATGATTGATTTTCTACATTAGGTTTTGGAGGAAATTTACACTCGTTTCTCCAATGTCCTAGCTTTCCGCAGTTGTGGCATGGCCACTTTTTCTTTGCCTCATCTATACTCATTTGTCCTTTTCCTTTACCTATATTAGGTCGGGATTTAACCTGTCCTGTTTCACTACCAGTATTACTCAATTGAGCTTCTTGCTTCTCTGCAACTTTCACCTGCGCCCACATGGCCTTTTCTTTCAATTTACGCTGTCTACTCTCAATTTCATCACTGCAATACTTTGCATATCTCAAAACCTCATCCACTGTGCTATTCTGCCAACCAATCAGGTGCTGCTTAATCATTTCACTTATCTCTGGTTTCAATCCATACACAAATCTATATACAAAATGACTCATATCCTTCTCATTCAGTGTCTCATAACCACTATACTGTTTGAAAACCAACAACAATCTCTCGTAGTACGCATGCACTGATTCTTTACTTTCCTGCGTTGTTCTGTCTATTTTTACCCAATCTGTTTCTTTTGGTGGAATTTTATTCTTCAAAAAGGTAACTACTTGGTCGTACTTCCTCATCACTTCTGGTCCTGGCGCTCCTGTTTTAGCGTCCCTTGGATATTCTACAGTTGGCCAATCAATAGTAATCTTACATTCTGTCCACAAATCAGCTGGCACTACTATATCAAACAATCCATCCAGATCTATCCACAGCACTTTTGACACCTTAACAAATCTTTCCACTTGTCTGTACCATTCTACTGGTTTCTCTCTCAATTTTGGGAAGTCATTTGTAAATGACAGTATATCCTGTCTGGTCCATGGAACATGCACATAACTACCACCTGGAGTTTCTCTCATCGGGTACTCCCTAACAACTGGTTCCCTATCTGTTACTGCAAAAGCCAAAGATGCTTTATCTGTTGTTTTCTCATTCCTTTTTGACCATCTATTTCTCCATCTATCCACATCACCCCATTTTCTCAATAAAACAATTAACTCTTTTATTTGGGTCAGTCTTCCTGATGTGTTCAAATTCTCTGTCTTTCTCACAAAAATCTACTCTGTATGGTTTCTGCAACGTTCTCACTTTTACAAATTCCACTCCTAGTTCACTTGCTGTCTCTTCCAATTTGTCATGTAAATTTCTAGCTCTCCAAGTAAGACTTTTGCACAAAAACATAATCTCATCATCCTGATAATTTTTAAATTTTTCTGTTCCAATTGTTCCCAAAATCAATTCTTCCATGTCTATTTTCAACCTAATTACATCTAATGGTTTCTCTTCTGGTTCTTTTGTTTTTAGCGCTTTCATCCATTCATTTAACTCATCTGGAGTCGGACCTACAGGCGTACTATTTAATTCTATCCAATTGCTACTTCTTTCTGGTGTTCCTGATGCGGACTCCGTCACCATAGGCATTCTCCTAATTTCATTCTCATTTATCGTCAAATTTGTAGGTGGGCTTGGTCTATAGGTACTAGCCAAATTGTGTGCACCTTCATTATTCAGCTCCATCCCTTCTCTTTTTCTTTGCAAATGTGAATTCATGGGAATCACTAAAGAATGTTCATTCATTTTCTGATTTTCAAAAATTGGCATTACTGGACCTATCGTTACTGGTACAGTTACAGCTTCCATATTCTTTGTCAGTTCTCTTATTTTCTCAGTCAATTCTTTTGTCGTTTTTGCTAATTCAGCTGCATTGTCACTTTCTATCTCTTCATTTTGTGAGGTTTTTAATTGATCTTGTGACCTATTTGTCTCATCTCTTCGTTCAGGTTTTTTATTCCTCCCAGTTTCCATTGGCGGTGCATTAGGTGTCACCACCGCAGAAGTCTGTTGGTATGGAGGTGGGTTTCTGTTTAAAATATCTTCCAGCAATTCGTCATCTGTTTCACTACCACCATACACATACTTTTCTACCACTACATGTTTCTTTTTCTCTGTACACTTTCTCTTTGCTTCTTCCTCAACTGTAAAAGCTGGAAACAAACCTCCTGTCATGTTAGCATATCTCCAACGCTTTACTCTGTCCTCATGATTTACTCCCCACATCCTTCCAGGCACAAACTCATGATTCTTTAATCCTCTGGATCTCTCTCGCTCATACATCTCATCTTCCCATTCCGTTAAAGCTTCAAACTGGGTCGGTCTAGGTCTAGGTTCTAACATTACCATCTTTTCTCTCAAGTTCCGTAGTACAGCTACATTAAATGAACCATTCTCAGGGAAAGCCAATGCTCCATCATTCTTGGTGTATTTTGTCCAATTTTCTAACCATATGCATGTATGATATCCATATTTCAGCATCATATGTGAAGCTGGTGATTTCGGCGGAGGAATTATTTGTCCCTCCCTAGTCACTACCTTTTTGTCTTTCTTAAAGAAGTTCTTAACTTTCGACATCCATGACGTTTTCTCTCTACCATACTCATAGTACGACATGATTCACAACCTTTTTCTCCTTAAATGATCCGCAATTCAACACTGTTCTCTAGGCGTTATTTCAACCAATACTAGCGCGACTCACACCAATGCTCCAATCAGAGCGATTTCTGTCTACGGCGCACTGTCCAATCCCAGCGCGGCTTCTGTCTACGTCAGTTCTGCTCCTGTTTCCATGTGACTAGCGCACTGTCCAATCCCAGCGCGACTCTTGTCTACGTCACTTCTGCTCTTGACCCCTCCTTTACAAAATTTATCGGCAATTTCTTTTTCAACAATTCTTTGTTAGTTACAACATTTAAAACACATTTCCATTGTCTGATTCGCTAAACCGAAGAGATAGCTTTGACCATTTACACAAGAATTCTGTATTTTCCAGTAGGCAGCGCTTACCTCTACCCTACCACAGAATTTTCAGTTTCGCCGATAAAGTAGCACTTCCCTCTACCTTACCCTTCTTTCAAGCAATCAGTAAACCCGTTTCTCTGGGGATAAAGCACATGTGGAGACTATACTGCTCCTGAGAATTAAGGCCAGAGTTTCACAAGAAAACCGATCACTATTTCACTTACACACCTTTTATACACAAAATGTCCCTATTATAACACAACCTGTGTTATTACCAAAAATGAACTCAGACAGTGTACAATTCCATGTGACTTCTCTTGCCACACATGTTCCACTTCCTACTTCCCAGAAGCGTGAAAACTTACATATAACATAACGCGACTCAACAAAAAAAGTGTTAGACATGAACTTATCAATAATCACCAAACTAATCTATAGTAACCATAACTCTGCTACCAAGAAATCTGATCCAGCGCTAACAATAAAAAAAATTCTCCTATTATGCTTTGGTCATCCAGGTGCAACTATTCCTCTAACACACACACTATATCCATATGACGGTGGGGCCCATAACACCGCATATACATTCACTTACTCATTTATTCCCTGGATTTCCTCCGTCCTTAACCTAGGAGAAAAACGATTCGCTGGAAGGAGACGGGATACCTCATCAATATTTCTCATTTGCTTTTAAGGTATTCCGCTCATTGGTCGATGGACCAACTAGTAGGAATCAGTTGATGGTGATTAAGACCAGCTCAATCACAATAAACTCTTTAACATTTCATTTTAATCATTGAGCTAAAGAATCACTGAGTCATTTGTTTAAAGAATAATAAAGTTTATATAAAGTTTTGAATGCAGGAAAATGAAGATTAAGCTTATTATTCAGATCATTACATTTATCATCAATATAAGAATAAATTGAAATTGCAATGCATATTTATTAGACGGAAAATTAGGGTTATCATAATAAGAACTCTAAAGATCAATCTATCTATCTATCTGGGGAAAGTCTAATAATTCTAAAATAATAATCTATCAGGAAAAGTTCTCCTAAAGCAGCATCTTTATACTCAACTGGAAAAGGAAAATAGCAGCAGCAGCATCAGCTCGTCAGCATCAGCAAACCGCAACTTCACCCATCTACAGCATCTAACTTCTCCAGCATCTACTTCTGCAACTCCCGCACCAACTCACTCCCGCAGCAACTCCCGCAGCATTCTAACTCCTCCCACCAAGAGTAGGTCTTCTTATACCCTAATTCTAGCATACAGCATAAAATGTTTCTTCTTCATGGCGTGATTCTTTCTCATTGGTCAAAACTCAGGCCCATATACATTTTAATCAAACTTCCTGGTCTTAACCAGTTCCGTGTGGAATGTCCATGCAAGCATCGTTTCCCACAGTTCATGCAATTGCTCATCCGTTTCGATCAGTCCAAATTGTATCTTTTTCTGCTACATTTTGTGTTAAACAGTTCCGTCTATTGATTCAGTCGGACTTCTCACGCTTCTTGCTGATCATCTTGGCACACATCTGCTCAGAAAGGTCACAACAGCCTTGACCATACTTCCATCTTAGCCTCTCAGCATCAGCACGTGATCATCCCTTTTCCACAGCCTCTCTCCTCTATCACATGGTCCCCCGCTCATGCGTACTCTAGCAACTGGCGGCCATTTTATATTGCTGCTCGACAGGCCTAAGCGCACTATTTTCAAAGATAAACAAAATATTGTTAAAACAAAGAAATATAAACCCTTTCGTTTCCCTCCCGTCTTTCTACGTACCCCAATTAGGTATTACCTAGCAAAAAGCAACATATAAAGCTGTCCCTTACTTACCATCGCTTTATTTTGCAACCACACGTTTTATTTAAAAGCACAGATCATGCGTTTATTATCTAATTAGTACGCAAATATTATGTTATGTTAGACACGTAAACAATTATAAGTCGATTAATTTGCACAACGAATAGCGTGTTACCTTTAACCCTTAACATGTAACATACATTGTTGGTTATTTACTTAAACGAACATGTTTATTAATTATTTTACGAAAATATTAGGAGGTTTAAAAAAATTTCATTTACCCTGCTCCATCACCAACAATCAGTTAGACTCATGGACGTGAATGTGTCGGTCGCCTCTGATTTTATTAGCATTTAACTAAATACCTTTCACTTTAGTAACATGCTTTCAACCACCATGAAGAAGTAAATATGGAATAAAATCATCCAGGCAACAACATTAAAAACTAATAAAATATTGAAGGGAATTTGAGCTCTATATAAGGGATAAAGTACCCACCGGCATACAGTATAAGGATATTGCAAGTCACTGAGGAGTTCCATAACCTAATAGAGGGGACGAGGCCGAAGGCCAAGTCCCTTTATAAGGTTTTGGCACTCCATGTATTATAAACAGATTAAAAAGTGTTTTTTCTTTCTAGACCTTCACCTGCTGGTGCAGTGCACATCAGATTTCTTTTAGGAGATCAGCCATTTTGATTGAAACATCCAAGCGTGCCTTCTGGTTATTATTAACCTTGGGCAAAGCACTACGCTACGCTCGCGTAGTTTGCGAAGTTTGCGCTACTTCGCACAACGCGAATTGCACGTAGCACAGTGCAAACACGCGTAGCGTAGCGGTCATTTTTTGCTTGCTCGCGGTCCTCAACGTCAAGTTGGCGACCGCGAGCAAGCAAAATGACATCCTGGCGAGACTTTTTCTCGTTCGCGATCAGCAACATCAAGTTGCCGATCGCGAGCGTGGAAAATAAACCTCCTGGCGAGATTCTCAACGCGGGGAGGTCAGGTTTCTCATTGCGAGTGGTCGCGTATGCTCGCGACCGCTCGCGATGAGAAACTACCAGTCCGCGTTGAGAAAGCTGCCGCTCGAGTAAAAATCTACTCGAGCGGCAGTAAAAGACAGCTCGCACTGTGCAAGATGCCGTTTTCAATGATTGCACAGTGCGGACAAGCATCCGGCACTGTGCAATCATTGCGAACAGTGCACTACGCAGTTCGCGTAGTGCTACGCGTAGCTCGCGTAGTGCGAACTGCACTTTGCGTAGCTTCGCGTAGCGCTACTTCGCGAACTACGCCCAGGCTTAGTTATTATCTCATTCATTCCCCTGGTTAGAGTAGTGTTTGTGCTTCTACATTCAGATTGCTATTGGTACTGTGGAATTTTGTCTCTAAACTTTCACACGACTGCGGGGAAAAGCACCAGTGTAATCAGTGATTTTTACCAACTTTTTGGGCCTGCTAAAACAGGTGTTTAGCTAGGTAGCCTGATTTACCATCACTTACGCTAAGATGTACTTGTTCTTCATCGTAATGCACTTTGCTGTCTATCCATGTTTTAAGACGTCTTAACATTGACATTATTTCCTTCATGTTGTCAAGAAAAGCCCCTGGGTTGACCAAAAAAGCCAGGACATCATCACACTGCAGACTAATAAAGAAAGAACAAGGCAGCAGGCCTTTTCCATCAAAGCATCCAGGATCTGAAACAACATCCCTGTATGCTTTAGGACTATCCCAAAGCTGCTTCAATTTAGGAAAGAGTTCAAGACTCACCTCTTCAAAGAACACTACATTGCAATGCATTAACTATCCTCAAACCAGCCACCTCTCTTATCGCTCGTTGACTTTATAGTTGTCTTTGCCCTGTACTTTGACTATGTTCGCTCTATAGAAACACCATATATATATATATATAGATATTATCTACTGGCGGTCGCCAGTAGATAGTTATAGTTAGGACCTATTTTCCATAGGAAATCCGCAACATTCTATTCCCAATAACTTTGGCGCCGGTTGACGGATCTTCACGAAATTTTCAAAACTCGTGGGGCGCTCCGGTCCGCTCCTATCCTGAAAGTCTCGGGGTGATTCGTCAAGTGGGGGCCGAGAAAAAGGGGGTCCCAAAACGTGTTTTCCCCATGCAATTTTCCATAGGAACCTTTAGTCGCAGCTACAGCTCGAACTGCTGAACGGAATTACACAAAATTTGGCAAAAAGGTAGCCCTTGGTTCAAAGTCGTGCCTTTTGGTTAAATGGTGTAAATCCGTTCAGTAGTTCCTGAGAAAATCAAAAGTAAAATCACATATATATCTATGGCCGCGTAGGATCCGCGCACCCTCCCGATCACGAGCTGTATGCTAAGTTTGCACAGTGGTGAAGGGAGGGGGCGGGGCCTGAGGTGACATGTGTGCAAACACACCCTGTGGCGAGTTTTAAGTTGGGGAATTAATTCCTCTTCAATCCTTAGGGTCCCTGGGGTCCAACTAGCCCACCAGGTACCTCCAGTAAGCGCCACAGAGCTGCGTTGCAGAGAGGTGTAAAAAGGGGCGTGGCCTTGGACCACCTCTCTGCAACACAGGCCTGTGGTGCTTACTGGAAGTACCTGGTGGGCTAGTTGGGCCCCAGGGACCCTCAGGATTCAAGGTGACCTAATCCCCCAACTTAAAACGCGCCACGGGGCGCGTTTCCACAGTGGTGAAGGGAGGGGGCGGGCCTCAGGTGACATGTGTGCAAACACGCCCTGTGGTGCGTTTTAAGTTTGGGAATTAATTCCTCTTCAATCCTTAGGGTCCCTGGGGTCCAACTAGCCCACCAGGTACCTCCAGTAAGCGCCACAGAGCTGCGTTGCAGAGAGGTGAAAAAAGGTGCGTGGCCTCGGAACGCCTCTCTGCAACTCAGCTCTGTGGTCCTAACTGTAGGTACCTGGTGGGCTAGTTGGGCCCCTCAGGACTCAAAGGGACTTAATCCCGCAACTTAAAACGCGCCACGGGGCGCGTTTGCACACGTCACCTCAGGCCCCCCCTCCCTTTACCACTGTGCAAACGCGCCCCGTAGCGCATTTTAAGATGTAGTTTTAATCCCCCTGCCCTATTATGTACTAGGGACTTACAGAGGAGGTCATGCTAATCACAGGGGTACCCCAACGCATAGTGTTCCCTAGTGTATGTAGGTGTTTTCACTGTATTCTAAGTGTCTTTTAGCATAGCACTGGCTCTGGTTAGTCAGAGTCAGTTACCACCAGTACCCGTCTGAAAAAGTTGTGGGCACAGGATCATTTTGCAACAAGGCCTCTTTCTGCTCCTCTGTTGGTTCTTTCTGCACATCTTTTGCTTCTTCCTGCACTTTTCTTCGTCTTTGTGGACTTCTGTTGCTTCATTCTGCATTTCTTTTGCTTCTTTCTGTGCGTTTTTCTTCTTTCTTCACATGTTCTACCTCTGTAGGCATAGTTAGAAACTAGCATTTAAAAACCTTAGAAATTCACTGAAAAAAACATAGGTTTTAGGGAAAGTTATAGTTAGTTGGACATTGCACTCGTACAAAACCCGTGAAATTCCCGTTATAGTTAGTTCAGCTAACTATAACTCGCGCCCGCAATGCACTGCTGATGACGTCACATATTACATCACTCATGACATGGTCAGTGACATCACTGATGACATCACTGATGACATCTCAAATGACATCACTGATGACATCATCCATGTGATAATTTGATGCATCTTCTCACACCCTAATATAACTTGTGATACACCCACTCTAAATTACAGACTGCCATTCTCAAAACCATAGACACTCCAACACCAATAACTACATACCCACTCACTGATTCTTAGGTCTACACACACATCCACTCACTCACCCGTACAGTCACTCATACTTACGGTCACTCAGTACAGAACTATCATATGCACTCATACACCTACATAGACACTCATCCATAGAGGTACTCACACACCTAGTCAGTCATGCAAATAATTAATCACACTGCCATTTACTCACCTATACAGTTATACACACACCAGCTCACTTACTCATACAAATACTAGCACATTCTTACGCTCTTATACAATCACTGATACAAGTACACACTCATCCATACAGCCACTCTCACAATCACACACTCTCACTTATAGCCATTTATATACTCCAACACACATATATACTGCCTTTCACATATGTAGTTACTCACACATGTACCACTGAGATATACATTCACTCACTAACACAATCATACACACACTCTCCCATCCATACAGTCCATCACAGATGCACTCTTGAAACCATGCACCCAGTGAATCACCCACTCACACATCTATGCACAGAGTCACACACACCCCACCCACACAAACACTCAGGCACCCATACAGATACTCAGACTACCAATCAATAACTCATATAGACACTCATGTAGCTATTCACAAACCCATGCAGCCACTTACACAGCAACAGACAGACGGATACAGACATTCACCCAGTTTAGTCACTAACCCATGCATTCAGTAAGATACGTTTAATCACTCACTTATAGAGTTAGTCACGCACCTACTAAATCATCCATTCAGACACTTATACACCCACTCATTCTTCAATACGCCTTTCCCTATATATATTAAACATATTTAAACTTTACAGAAACACACAGTCACTGGATGATGTCATCAGTGATGTCATCAGTGATGTCACTGACCATGTCATGAGTGATGTAATATGTGACGTCATCAGCAGTGCATTGCGGGGGCGCGAGTTATAGTTAGCTGAACTAACTATAACGGGGGAATTTCACGGGTTTTGTACGAGTGCAATGTCCAACAAACTATAACTTTCCCTAAAACCTATGGTTTTTTCAGTGAATTTCTAAGGTTTTTAAATGCTAATTTCTAACTATAACGTGCCTGAAACCTATGGTTTTTTCAGTGAATATATATATACATACATACACACACACAGCCTCTTAACACTAAGTATTTCAAAAGAAACTTGTGATTAAAACAGATTTACTGGGGACATTTGTTAAATGCTTTAACACTTTTTTAAGCAATTACACCTTTTAACATACTTACATTATTAAAAACATATTTAAAAAACCACTTGAGCTAGGCACCGTTTTTTATTATTGCTGGTCGTATCAGTGTTACCTGTTCTTTTCTGACATTTATTTATGTGTCATATATTTATTAGCATCTTGTCTAAATTAATACAACAGATTGCACCAGTCTTTGCCAATTAACTATAGAAATGAGCAAGCCAAGCCAAAAGCGAGCCAGAGATATATCTCTTGGCTCCATAACCCACAACATAAGCCTTGCCAGTGACCGCCTGATGGTTTCAACAGAAAGTCGTCCTTTCCTGAGTGAGTCAGATATTTGGCTCAGGCGAGACTCAAACTTTCATAGGCTTTCCTATCTGTGCTCAACTGGTTAAGAGAGTAACATATTACATTTAGATGACTTTAGAGTTTGATAAATGTGGGACACTACAGAGATCATTGTTTTAGTAGAATTAAAATGGTTATAATGTCATGATTTCTATCTCATGTAACCTTCCCCATCGTAGCTTGGTTATTACCTGTTGAAAATGCTCTGAGATACTAATATTTATTTATTTATTTTATTTATCCATTTATAGAGCGCATGGTTACACCACCGGTGTGTCCCCGCGCTAGTAGCAGACTTTCAGATGGCAGGAGTTGAAAGTAAGGCATATAACACTCAGTCCATGGGCATGTATCAGGAGGTCTCGGGAGTCTATTCTAATTTACTGGTGGGGAAAAGCCATGTCTTCAGCTTTTTCCGGAAGGTAGCTTCACAGGGCTCTGTTCTTATGTCAGCCGGTAGTGTGTTCCAGTGCTTAGCTGCCAGGTATCTAAAAGACCGACCACCCATCCTAGCCTTCCTTATTCTTGGTACATTTGCTAGCGCCTTTCCTTCGGATCTCAGGTTTCTGCTGGGTGTGTCGGCTGTTATCATTGTTTGAAGGCACCGTGGACCTTTTTTTGCCAAGATTCGGTGGCAGTAGCACATTGTCTTGAACAATATTCTTTTCTCCACCGGTAGCCAGTGCAGGTTGGCTAGGGCTTTTGTCATAGATGTTCTTTTAGGGAGATTCAACACTAGGCGGGCTGCTGCGTTTTGTATTGATTGCAGCTTCATTAGCCTTTTTTTAGATGAGCCTAAATATAGGACATTGCCGTAGTCGATCTGAGAGGTGACCACGGCGTTGACATGTAATAGATCGAGGACCTTCCTGAAGACTTTCAATGTCCCGAAGCATTTACCTGTTACTTTTCGGATTTGGCTCTCAAAGGTCAATTTGGAGTCAAGCCACACTCCAAGGTTTTTGACTTCTGTTTTAGGGGTTGGGAGTTGGCCAAGCGTCTCAGGCCACCATGCGGATTTCCAGACAGATGGAGTCCTTCCCACTATCATTACCTCTGTTTTGATGCCATTGAGTTTCAGGCAATGATTGGACATCCATGCTGTTACCTCCTCCAGGCATTGGGAGAATTGGTGGGCAGTACGTTCCGGGTTTTGAGACATTGTGACAATTAGCTGAGTATCGTCAGCGTATGACACAATGGACACCTTATGATTTTCCACTATATCGGCAAGTGGCTCCATGTATAAATTGAACAACGTGGGGCTCAAAATTGAGCCCTGAGGGACTCCTTGTAATAGGGGAAAACTCTCAGATGTATGTGCGTCTTGCGTGACCTGGAAACCCTGTGACGCCAAGAAGGATGCCATCCAGCGTAGGGCCAGGCCCCTAACACCACACGTCTCTAATCTTTGGAGAAGGAGGCCGTGGGAGACGGTGTCAAAGGCTGCACGGAGATCCAACAGGATCAGTGCAGCTGTATGTCCTTCGTCCGCGTGTTGTCTTAGGGTTTCTGTGGCCAGGAGCAGAGCTGTCTCAGAGGAATGTGCAGCTCGGAAACCTGATTGTGAGGGGTGTAATAGGGCATTTCTGTCGATATGATTGGTAAGCTGTATGTTTACTACTTTTTCTGCAATTTTTGCTAAAAAGGGTAGAAGCGAGATGGGGCATAGGTTCTCTAGCACAGAATGATCTATTTGAGGCTTTTTCCTTAGTGGGCGAACCATGGCTTGCTTCCATTCGTAGGGGACTTCTCCTGATTGGAATACTGGCTTCAACCCTCCCTGTGGCTGAGATACTGCAGAGACACTGCCTAGACCAGATAGTGCACCAGGCTTTTCAGAGAGCAAAGCAGTGAAGTATTTTATGAAATGATAGCAGCATACCTGCTGGTACCCATTCTTTTATGGTAATGTTGTGATGTTTATAACAAACAGAGGACCCACATGCAATAGAACTACAGTACGTTGGAAGTTAGACCTGTTGGAAAGCTATGAGGAGATGAGATCTGTAGGGAAAAAAAACACCCATTGTTGTTTAAAGGCTTAGAATTGCACCACTAAAGGTAATCGCCAACTAGTTTGAATCATGTGAATTGAATTACATGTAGTTCAAACCAAATGGTTTGAAAAAGCAACTATCATAAAAACAAATAATTTGAAAATAAATAAATAAAACATGGCTAGCAGGGAATTTGGGGGCTTGGGGCAGCATGAAAGTTTGCAGCTCAGGGAGAAAGTTACAGTTAGGGTGAGGTTTAGGATTAGACTAGTATTAGATTTAAGATTAGGGTTAGGAAGAGAGGTTAGGTTAGGATTTGTTAGGAGTAATGGTTAAGAGCAAGAAAAGTTAAAAACAATTGAAACAAATTTTGATATGAAACCAATTATTTGGTTCACCAGCCATTTCAATACAATTTGGCATTTTTCAGGTTTTGCATTAAAACTGTTTAATCTCAAGCAGAAGCTATTCAAACTGATTGGTTTGTACAATTGACAGGGAGTCCTCTCTTGTCATGGGTGGCCATCTTCAATGTAAATCTACAGCATCAAAATGCAATCCTGTTTTTTGAAGATTTTTTGTCATGAAAGGCTTGTTCTCCCACCTAAATCACCAATTGTTGTGCAGCAGTTATACTGAATGGCTCTCAACCCACTAATGTTGAACTCCTTCAAGACAGATGTGTTTTACTTCTCGCCCTAAGCAGCTCCTACTTCTCTCCCAGATCCCTTAGCACTCTCTCTGTCATAGTCAGAAAGCTAGGTCCTAGCTGCTCAATGTTGGGGAAAGCCACCAGCATCTCGCTCTTCCAAATAACTTGTTCCCTGATAAACACATTGTTAATAAGTAAGTTGGACTATTCCAGCTACCTGCTAAAGAGACTTTTGCTAACATTCTAAACTCATTCTAACCTAAAAAAGATAATCAGTTTCACAAGCTGGACCTTATTAAACCTGCCTATATAGTTATACAACATGCTTCGTTAATGGTAAATAAAATCCCTGCAAAAACATGACACAGAACAAGGTGTCAACATCTTCACCCTTAAAAATTGTTACAATAATTACACTAATTTCCTGATAATCTTGAGACTATTTCCAGGCTGGCTTTGTGCCTTTAAATTTACAACCTCCGCTTCACTTCCATATTTGGTACCACCATTTAGAGATCGAATTTCAGAAGGTATGCAACTACCTGCTTCAGGTCTCCTTTGTGTCCTTGTGTAGGACTCCAAGCTAACGCAGGTTCCCATCTGTACATACAACTTTGCTTCAAGACATGGCAGTGGCAAATGCTTGGATTCACTTGAATTGTCATTGAGCCTCAAGTTCCTGTCCTGTCACTGTTACTTCAATGGTAGTAACCCAGTTTGTATTAGTCTTGAGTGTCATTTATGCAACCACTGAACCCATTTTACCTTTTAATTCGATTATTTTTGACCGGAATCAGATTGTTAAGGTAAAAGGTCTAGATATTGCATTATACTTTTTTCCACCAGGGAGATCTCCCTTTAATTCATGCCCCTCTTTTACTTGTCTTTCCTCCTATGGGCTATTGTGAGAGGCTTCAATTAATCTTAGCCCCCTCTTTGTTTTGGTAGTTTTCTTGCCCATCTCCTGGGAGTTATCCTTGTGCACAGCTGTACTTGCTCCACTTGCCAGGGCTTCAAGAGTGCACTGCGATTGCACTGCTACAATCTACGCAAAAGACACACAAATGATGGATGGATTGTGAAACAATTCAAACATTCACCCCCAGCCAAGAGATCTGGGTTAAATCCATCGTTCTTTTGCTCACAATGCCACCCCAGCTTAGACCCGGCCATATGCAAATCAGTCTTGACCCTGCTCCTCATGGGAACAGTCCAGCACGAACTGCCAAGCCAGGTCCTCCCTGGACCAGAAACAAGCATCCTGGGACCGATTTCGGGGTTTCACCCCTCATCAGCCAGGCTAGCTTGAATCCAGTGGCACAGTGAGCCAAGGACCCACGTCTGGGCATACATGGCGCACTTAGGGCGAAAAAAAGCAAAAGACACACAAATGATGGACAGAATGTGGAATAAATCAAACATTCACCCCCAGTCAAGAGATCTGGGTTAAATCCATCGTTCTTTTGCTCACAATGCCACCCCAGCTTAGACCCGGCCATATGCAAATCAGTCTTGACCCTGCTTCTCATGCAAACAGTCCAGCACGAACTGCCAAGCCAGGTCCTCCCTGGACCAGAAACAAGCATCCTGGTACCCTAAGCAGACATCATATTTCTGATACAGACTTCTGACTGCAGATTCCTCACCTTGCAAATATTCCCCAGGTGTCAGACTGGATCTGGTATCGATTTCAGCAGTACCTGCTCCACACTGATCAGTTCCGCACCCAAAATGATGTGCAGAGCCTGTATAGGCGCCACTCCTGCATGATGACGTCAGTTCTTTTCCTCCCGTGCACCAGATGCGTAACTGGAGCTACCTCTTGCCCTTTTCCACCTCAAAAAATTTACAGAGTGCAAGGGAAATGTCACCTCCCAAAACAACAGGTTTTAAATGTTGTAAGCACTGTTGCAAGCAAATGTCTGTTACAGAGCCTCATCAGATTTGCCTATGGTGCCTGGGGTCGAGTTATGACTAAAGCTTGCAGTGGCTGCATGTTGAAGAACCTGTTGCCATTTGGGGCCGTGAGGTGAAACTCCACGTCTCCAACCACTGGACGGATCCATGATCCTTGGACTTGGACTGGTCTTGGCCCCGTTCCCGGTCCAGAAGTCAATAGGAGTTAATTCAAATCTTCAGGTAAGTCGAAGAAAAACCATAAAAAAATTGTAAGCTGGACTCGCCCCTTCCCACCACTCTCATAATCCTGAGAATACACAATAGTGTTGCCATGCTTCTCGATCTCACTCCTGAAGCCGGGCGACGTTGGGGCCCATCCGTAACTTGTTCTGGCACAACCTGCATTTTCTGGGCCGACAGCAACACCAAGGCAGATCCAAGAATTCCAAGCGGCCATACTCTGACTCTCCGGATCCCTTTTGGCTCCCTATAGAGCGCCTGCGGGCACCAAGGAGCTGAGAGATCCTCCAACTGGGATAACGCCAGCTGGTTCACCCTTGTTGCCTGCTGGACACTCTGAACCCTTCACTGTGCCTTCCCAGGCTCATGTACTGACTCCGTCTACGACTTCACGATCCGTGGCTGTTCCAGGGGTGTCTACGCCAATGCCACTCTACTGATACCAGAGGACGAGGTGCCCATTGTGTTCTCTGATGCCGAGTCGGTGTTACTCCGACCTCAGCCGAGGTTGTGCTCGATTTCTGTCTAACCACAACCTGAAACACTTAACGTCCCACCTTCACAAAGCAGATCCCATAAATTGCATTCCTTGTTCGGGACGGACTCTGATAATGACTATGATGCAGGGGATTAAATTGGCCAACCCTACCATGAAGAGAATTGGAATGATGACCTCCAGGATGCCAGTGATCTTGACACCTCTCCTGATTCTGGCCATGTCTCTCTGTCCCAGGCCCAGCAACTGATGAAAGTGCTTCCTTAGCAATGGTAATGCGTCTTTCGGCTCTTTCAGCCTTTCTTTTTGCAGTTGCTGGATCATCCTTCATTATTTAAATCACCTGTTGTGGTGTGTTTTTTGAAAGGCTTACAACATTTGTTTCCTCCCTCACCCTTTGTCATGCAACAGTGGAACCTTAACTTACTCTTCACATATTTGATATATGCTCCCTTTGAGCCGCTTTAGAGCTGTCCTTTGCTTTTCACCCTCAAGCTGGTGTTACTTGTCACCATAACATCGGCCCGGCGTTTAAGTGAGTTTCAAGCTCTCTGTGCCAACCCGACATACACCACTTTCTTCCCAGACATACTGGTTCTGCGTAAGTGAGCATCCTTCCTGTCGAAAGTTTTGGCGCTCTTCCACATCGGTCAAAATATCACCTTATTGGCGTCCTTTGCTGAAGAGCACTGAGCTTTTACATCGATCATACCACAGAACAACGAGTGGACGATCAGCTCTTTGTGGGGTTCACCAGAGCGAGAAAAGGCAAGGCCATGCAGAAAAAGACCATCTCCCGCTTGATAGTGCTCTCTTTAAGATCATTAGCCAAAAAACAGCCTCTGTGAAGGCTGTGAGTTCATTTCACCAGAGCCAAAGCTGCTACCACCACATTAGTACGTGAAGTTCCTGTACTGGACATCTGTCAGGCAGCTACATGGGTGTCCCACCATACGTTCATGTAGCACTAATGTCTGGATAGCTAAGTCCGCCGAGAGGGCCACTTTGCCTGCTCGGTCCCACAGTGAGTACATTCACAGACACACCTCCAAATAGGTACTGTTTTGATCTATCCAAAAGGTGAGGAATCTGCAGTTAGAAGTCTCTATCAGAAGAACAGTTACCTTCGGTAACGCTCATTCTAGTAGACTCTATCTAACCGCAGATTCCTAGCCGACCATCCATTCCTCCCCGTTACATGCATTGGGCTCTAGCCGTTAATAAGATGCCAAATCTAAGAATATATACACTGGTCACAACCAATTTGCTATTGGAGCTTGTTAGATTTGGGGGTCTCTAGTTGGCAGAGGTAGGTACCTTTGACCAAATAGGGACCCTTGCGTCTAGTCAGGGTAAGGGGGTACACTCCTAAAATAACCCCTGCTCACCCTCTTGGTAGCTTGGCACGAGCAGACAGGCTTATCTCAGAGGCAGTGTGTAAAGCATTTGTGAACACATACAGTAACCCAGTGACAACACTACAGATGGACACCACACAGGTTGTATATTAAAAATAATTATCTTTTATATAGATTTAACACCAAGACCACAAACGACAAAAATCCACAATACTGTACTTCAAAAATGGTAGAATTAGCTCAGTTCTCTTTAAGATGGTAAATGCGACACTTTGAGTTCAATGTACCTTAGGATGCGTAACGCTATACAACGAAAGTGTTGCAGGGAAGGTGATGCGTTGGTTCCTTACACGCAAGAACGGTGATGCGTCGGGTCCCTACTGATGCGTAGGGGATGCGTCGGTTCTTCTCGGCGTGGGGAGGTGATGCGTCGGTTTCTTACTGCGCTTCCGTGGCGATGCGACCAGCAACGCCGTGATGCGATGAAGATCCGGTGCAATGAAACAAAGATGGCGTCTTCTTCTTGATGCAACACGATGCGTGCACGCCCGACGGCCGTGCGGCGACTCAACGATTCTTCCGAGCCGCGACCGGCCCTGCGACACGCTTCCCGGTGATGCAGCGGCGTCTGATGCGACGTCGATCCTCTTCTCCGGCGATGCGAGGCGCTTCGGCAACGATGCGACGGCTGTGCGGCGACTCAACGATTCTTCTGAGCCGCGACAGGCCCTCGATACGCTTCCCGGTGATGCGGCGTCTGATGCGACGTCGGTCCTCTTCTCCGGCGATGCGAGGCGCTTCGGCAACGATGCGACAGCGGCGGCGACACTCTTCTCCGTTGTTGTGGCGGCGTCTGATGCGACGTCGATCCTTTTCTTCGGCGATGCGAGGCGCTTCGGCGGCGACGCTTCTCCTTCGTGAGTCGCGCTTCCAGCTCCTTGCGACACGTAGTCCCTCAGAAAGTCCAGCACAGCAGCAGGCACTTTCCAGAAAGACTCTTGGGGAGCTGGTTGGTGAAGTCTGTTGTCCCTGAGACTTCAGCAGGAGGCAAGCTCTTCTCTCAAGCCCTTGGAGATCTTTGACAAGTTGATGAAAGTACACACAAAGTTCCTTTCTCCTTTCTTTGGCAGTCAGGCAACCACTGCAGGCCAATCCCCCAAACAGCACTCAGCTTAGGGATAGTCTCCTCCTCAGTTTCTCTGGTTCCTCTCCTCAGCAAAGGTCCTTCTTGTTTCCCAAAGTGATCTAAAGGTCTGGGGTTTGGGTCCCCTCTTTTATACTCATTTTCCCTTTGTTCTCTGAAGGCAGAGAGGCCTTTGCCTAGTCCAAACCAGTTCTGGTCAGTCCTGGAGCACTTTGTTGACAAGACTCCTTCTTTCCTTTACAGTGTAGGCCAGGGACATCAGACGCACCACAGGAGGTGGAGCCAGCATTGTGGAGGGAAGGCACAGCCCTATTCAGGTCCCAGGTGCAACTCCTCCCACCCATCTACATGCAGATCTCTCTATTCAGCCCTGTGCTGACTCACCCTGTCTCCTGGAATCCCCCAGCCCCTGTCATTCAAACTCCAGACAAGGAATACACAACCTAGCAGAGGCAGGCTTGGTTAGTTATGCTAGAAAATACCTACTTTCTAAAAGTGGTATTTTCAAACACAGAATGTTAAAACCAACTTTACTAAAAGATGTATTTTATCATTCTGAGTTCAGGCATTCTAAATTCGTTTTTCTACCATGTTCCCTGGGTCAGTTAGGATTATAAGAGGTAATAATCAAACTGCCCATTCTGGTCTATGGGGAACAGGTAGCCTTGCAATAGTGAAAAACGAAAATGACTGTAATTCACTATTAGGACATGCCACACACACCAGGGCATGTCCTACCTTATACTTACAATGCACCCTGCCCTTGGGCCTACCATAGGGGTGACTAATATGCAGAAAAGGGAAGGTTTAGGGACTGGCAAGTGGGTGTACTTGCCCAGTCAACATGGCAGTACCAGACTGCACACAGGCTCTGCAATGGCAGACCTGAGACACACTTTTACAGGCTTCTTCTGTGGGTGGCACAACCAGTGCTGCAAGCCCACCAGCAGCATTTGGTTTACAAGCCCTGGGCACACTCAGTGCACTGTACTAGGGTCTGACAAGTAAACCAATCCAGCCAATTATGGAGTCACTAATCCATACATCAGTTTATACCAGAGAGCATATGCACTTCAGCACTGATCAGCAGTGGTAAAGTGCCCAGAGTCATAAAACCAACAAAAACAGGTCAGAAAAAGTACAGGGGGAAGGCAAAAAGTTCAGGGATGACCCTGCAAAAAGGGCCAAGTCCAACAGAGCTCTGTGTCTGGGGACATGGACACCCTTGAATACAACTGACGTCAGCGAGTGGGAGTAGTGCCTGTATAGGTTCTGCACGTCATTTCCAGAGCGGAATGGCATTATTACGGAGCCGCACAGTGCAACCTACCAGTGCGCAGAGGTACTGCTGAGCACGTTTTTGGATCCAGTGTGAAGCCTGGGAAATATTCAAAGGTGAAGAATCTGCAGTTGAATAGAGTCTCTTCCAGAAAGAATTACCGGTGGTAAGTGACTTGTTCGACAGGTAAATACTATCTGCTATCAAAAGCCTGCAGCCTCGCTTCTTCCATATTTAACTTCTATGGTTACCATTCCACACCTCCCTCCAGATTTTCAAAGGTGATATATAACTTGGTTGTCTATTTTCATGTCTGGTGTATTACCTCTGCACCCTTGTGCAAGCTACAGTCCATGGGTAGCAACTTTACCCAAGTTAGAAGAGAGGGCCACTTTAAACAAGTGCTTAGCATCCTGCCACTGATTACAGCCCTTAGTCTGATGTTAATATTAGGGAAAATGAAAAGGTTGAAAGGTTTTTTTAAGAAGTAGAGGATGGAGTCACACTAAGAAATCATAACCCACGTGGATCATTACTCTTTTGACTGAAGGTCTTAGCAATAAAGATGTACATCCCCTTTAAAATTGAGAGATTGTGATACAGCACGTTTCCATACATAACTATTTTTGACAGTGAGGTCAAGCGTCATTTCCGTGAACAGCCTTCTCTTACCAGCTTGAATATTCGCCTGCCAGCACATCGGTTGTATTTTTGAGGCAGTGCCCTAATTGATCCTGCTGACGATAAAATATTGAATAATGCTGCTGAATCTCCTTGTAGTTTGTTTGAATTAACTTCAAATGCGGACTGTGGGAGCTGAGACAGGCTGTATTGAGTTCAAACTGGAATGCCTTCAGTTTTAGTGGGCGGGCAAAATTGATCTTTTTTCTTTTAACTACTCCTGTGCCTAAACCAATGTGTTATTTAAAGTGCCTAAAGACCACCAAATGTATCTTTGATCACTGTGACCTGCATTTCAATTTAATTTTTTTAAGTGTCTCTTTCCCGTCTTTTAAAGGCCAGGAGTCACTGTGAACGGAACAAAGTTAGGAATAAGGGCAGGAAGGAAGAGTAGAAAAAAGCACACGAGAAAAATCTTAAGAGGGTCAGTGGAAGAGTATTTGCTGCATTAGGCAGGCAGGCTTTTTTGGCACACCTCATGCCACCTTCCCACCATCTTCTGCACAGCAGCAACATGTTGGGAGTCTTTAGAGATGATCAAAAAAAGGTCTTATTTAATAAGTGTTGATAGGTGTATTTACTCTTAATTTGTTGCTGAAATTAAAGGCCTTTGGCATCTCTATTAGACTAGGAGAAAACCTTCAGCTCAGTCACCTGTGATAATGCATCACCTTCCATAACCTTTGTTTGGAAGAACTGTTACACCTCTGCTTTCATGCCTCCTGGATCACTCTGAGTAGGTAATGTATACATATGTATTCTTTACGCTTTTGTCTCATTCTCCAAATGTTCCACCTTGCTACCTAAGCTGTTGGAAGGAATCTAGTACCCCACAAGACCTTTTCAGAGGTTATATCCTAGTATGGTGGTATAGCAGAGCCCTTTTTGAAGAAAACAAGGAAAATGTTCCACAATTCTGCATAGTAAAATACTCTCACAGGGTTTACTCCCCATTATTTCTCCACGATTTTGCACACCATGAATGTCACACAGACCTGTTCACAGTGAAGCGCTAACAGTTCTGCTCACTGTGAATTTCCTAAAAAATCTTTTCATCATGAATATTCAACATTTCTGCTCGCTATGAAGGTCTAACAGTTCTTCGTACTGGACCGTATTATATAAATTCCAAAGTAATAAACCCCTGCACTGTGTGCTGCACCAAAATGCAATTCAAAGATGAAATTGTGTAATGGGTGGAACCTAATGGATAGTTCAGGTTTTGGCAGTCTGTGAATGTGAAATATAGGGAACTTGACTGATCGAGCCAATGGCAAAGAGGCACCTTTGCGCAAGTTCCTCACTGTTTAATGCTCCTATTCTTTGACATATGGGATACCAACTTGAGTTTATTTAGACTGTATAACAGCGATGTTTAACTCAAGAGACGGCTACATGGCACAAACCGCAGAGATGACTTGCTGCCAAATCTTTATACTCTAAACTATCTAATGTAGCTCTGCTTTCTAAGACACCCTCCTGTGATTTTTGCGTGAATATTGGCTGAGAAGTGTACTGTGCAAAGCATGGCAGGATAAGATTTGTATAACCTTTTGGAAATATTTGCGATGTTATACATTTACTTTCAGGGCATCATTGACAGATAGCAGGAATGAACTGAGGGACAATAGTAAAGAACTATGTGGCACAGGAGCAGCATACATAGATAGTAGGGTCAGACTTAGAGGAAGCAGAAAGGGACTAAGAGACAATATGACTGTATAACCATAGAGTGGAATACAATTAAGAGGCAGTAAAAAGAGTTACAAGATGAAGGAACCAATAGAAACAAGCGATAAACTCTGAGAAGGTGAGAGACAATTTGAAACGGGGTTATGCTGTGGCTGTAAATAGTAAAATCAAAAGGAAACACTAAGAAACTGACAGACATTAGAGACAAAGAGAGACAGTAATGGATGGGTTAGAGTGATAGAGCAGAAGCGCAAAACAGCCTTCTGGAATTTCAGGCACAGGGTTGGACATCAGGTGGACAATCTTGGGACAAGGAGGGATTAAGAGAGTAGGGGGCATGAAAGTCAACAATGTATTTTAGACAGCAAGGTCAGGAGGCTGACAGACGATGAGGGTGCAGAAAAGTGACAATAGATGCAGAGATTGTAGCAAAAGACTGAAAACAGGGATCACCCAATGATAACATTTATGAGATCGAGGAGTGAATAACTGATAGTTGCCTGAGGAATGTAGCCTAGATGGTATGTGCTAACAGACACCAGACAAGACTCACATACTTTGAGTTCTGAGAGCAGTGGAAAGGATTCAGAGACAGTATCAGTGAAGCATAGCGGGTTGTCTAAATGTTATTAAGATAGTGAGCAACAGCTGGACGGACAAAGCCAGATGGGGAGTCTTCAAAAAGTGGACATGGAAACAAGCAAGGAGGATTGGAGTCACTTCAGGGAAAGAGAATACAGAGGGAGTATTGAGACACACCAGTGAATACTTGGCAAAACGGTTTGATGACTTGGTTTGAGAAAGTAAAAGGGAAAAGTTAGTGGAAGGACTAAAACACAGCACAGGAGACAGAGAGGCAGGGAAGGATTATGGCTTTGTGGGCACAATCAACTATAAGGTACTGAGAGGCTGAACAAGGAGCACGATGGAGCAACTCCCGAGTACAAACCTCAAAACACTCTCCTTCATATCAAATTATCAATCATCTCATCTAGGCAGGATTGCCCCCTTGCTTCATGACATCAAGTACTTTTGACCAAATTTGGGCTTTTTCGAGGCTCTTTACACATGCCAAAATGTTTTTATACACAAGGAAAATGAATATCATTCAATTAAGTATGAATAATTCAAATACCATTTCTCAATTTAGGGAGATATCACCCGCTGAGCATGACAACCAAAATATCTCAATCCATATTAATATCCATTGTATTACACATGTTTTACTTAAGGTCTTAAATTTTTGTCAATCTGAATGATGCTCCATTGTTTGTTGAAGATAAATCTTTAGCCAGGTGCTTGAGCATTGAATTTCATAATTTACAGGAGGATAGAAACTTCTGTCTGTTACCGGTAGTCGATAACGAGTCCACAGGGTCTATATCAATTTTGTTTTGTGCTCCTTTATGGTATCATCAGGGCATTTTATTTCTTTGAATCACAAAATTATTTGAGTTTTATCATCATGAAGAGTTCATGCCAAGAGATCCAAGACCTTTTTCACTCAGCATCAGCGAAACATAAATTTTTAAAAAGACAGAGTTTAAAACACAACCTCAACCTCCACGAGGTCAGGCAACACTAAAAGTACAATATAATATTACATAGATAGGACAATACGTTTACAGTATTAAACAGCTAATCAAATCCCTGAGGTTGTTTGCATCTCCGTCTGGGCTGGGTGTGCACTAGGGTAAATCTTGCTTATATCCCTTTAACCCTGGTACGGAGGATCTGCATTGGGAGGTAGATGGGACGGTGGTGCAATGGCAGCCAATGACGTTCAGATACTTAGGGGTCCGTATTTACCACACTGATCAAGAGCTTATGGACGGTAACATCACGAGAGCGGTCACAGCACTCAAGTCACAGATTGAATTTTGGAAGTCGCTCCACCTTTCTGTCATTGGTAGAGTAGAGTTAATTAAAATGGTTATGTTGCCACGTCTCCTTTATTACTTTGCTAACTTACCGCTCTACCTACCCGTGTCCTTCTTCCGCTCCCTAGAGAGTTTTGTCCGGGATTTCATCTGGAACAACTTGCGGTGCAGAGTAGCACTGGCGAAACTGTACCTAACTCGTTCGAGGGGGGGACTGGCTCTGCCCAATTTAGAACATTATTTTTTGGCGTCTCAAATCCTGTGGGTGGCGAAATGGGTGGAGGAGTTACATTTGTCAGACTCGGCAGGACGCGAACCGCCGTACACCCTGGACAAGATTCTTTCCCTTTTCCACCTTGTAATAGATCGAACGAGCCCCTCCCCTTGCTAGTCTTGATAGCGCGGAAATGTTCTCGCCGGGCGCTGCGTCTTACTAGACAGGTCACTCCGTACACACCCGCTGTGCCTTTGCTGGGGATGCCAACTGTGAGAAGACGCGTACAAAGTATGGACCTTACTAATTGGGTGGGGGCCGGTATAACCACTCTGGGGGATTTTTACGGAGACGGTACATTGCGTTCGTTCCTAGCTATCTCGACCGAGGATGAGGTTCCCCCGGGCCAGTTTTTGAATCACGCTTCCTGGATGGCCGCGTTGCGGTGGTGGGGAGATATTACACAGGAACCTCCGACACATCTCCTAGTGCAATATATACATGTTATGGGTACGGGTCGACACTTGGTGAAGTGGTTTGCGGAGTCAATCAGGGAGCATACTCTGATAGAACTCGCGCAGTTGCGAACTAAGTGGAAGACAGACCGGGAGAGGCCCGACTCGGAAAAGGAATGGTCTATGGTCTTTGAAAGTCCGAAGCAGGTCCCCAGGAACGCTCGTTTTAGGTTAATTCAATTTTATATTATTCACAGGGCTTATCTCACCCCAGATAAAATCAACCGATATTTTCATAGACACGATGCATACTGCCCACGTTGCAAGTTAGCAAACGCTGATCTCTTACACATGCTGTGGTCCTGCTCCGCTTTCCGTACCTATTGGGAGGGGGTGCTTGGGGCACTAGTCACTTGCACGGACAGGAAGGTGCCACGCTCATGGGAGACCTGCATCACTGGCATCTTCTCACGACACAAAAAACACAAAGCGTCCACCCGGTTTCTAGATCTTGGTTTTATTGTGGCAAAGCGATTGATTACCCGCAAGTGGAAAGCGGAGGAGCCTCCGCCTGTGCAAGCATGGCTCCTTTCCATGCTGAACTGGGTTAAGGCTGAAGCGGTTTCCCTGGCACGGGGAGATGCGTTAGGTTGGCGCAAATTTCCCATCTCCACTGCATGGAATACTATGCTATGTGCGTTACAAGCGTTGTTGCTGTTGGATGACTTATCGGATGTGCCTTCTCCAGACAACTAGAATATCGCACTGGAACAGACCCATGGCCCGAGTGTTTGTGTTGATGCGTATACAGAGTCCCCTATACCTCATATTAGTCAGACACATCTCCTAGTAGTCAGGATGTGCACATATTTGATAGTCGCCTTTCTTGCCTGCATGCGGCTCTTGGTCCTCCTCTCACCCCCTTTCCCGACATTTATTCCTCGTTAGATGTTGCTTTTTAAAGAACTGTTTGATTTCATAAACAAATTGCTGTGATATGGTGGAGTGAAGCCATAAGAAACATACCTATGTACTTGATGATTATTGTATAGTTGGAACTATAATGCACCATAACGTGACTAAACTGCTTTAATGATGAAGGGAGGAGGTTACATGATTGACGGGATATGCCATTTGCCTCTAATAGTCTTGTTCCTGCTTGCTGCTGTAGCCTTGCCGTTGAGCTGTTACCCATGACCTGAATTTGCTGTTTCCCTATTGGCTCTGTATGGCATTTTCTTATGACAGTATATCGTTCCTATATTCATGTATAAAACAACAAAATCTTCAATAAACAGATCAAACAAAAAAAATTAAACAGCTAAACAAATGATAACAAACATTGACAAAGCACTCACTATAAAAGTAGACCATTGTTGCCTGTGCTGTTCTGATTTGCCTTTCTAAAAAGGAGAGTTTTATAAATTTGAGCTGCATAAGTGTAATGATGGACATGCAGATAATATGTGACGTGGATTCTATACCCAATTTTTGTAGATGGGGCATAATCTTCCCTTAGTTCCTGCCACATCCATATTCCTCTCTCATTCACCAGTGGGAGGCTTCCTGATTTAAGGTTTACATAGAATCACCAAACTTTTGCCTCCAAATTGGCACTCGGATAAAAATGGGAAAATCCATGAATGGCTGTCAGTTAAAATTCAAACAATGAATCAGATCGATATTCAAACAATGAATAGGATCTGCCTTGAATCATTGCTCCCTGACACCCGTTTTCAGACATTTATTGAATGACCTAGTGAAGAATTGATTGGCTTGGAGCTGCTATACTCCCTAGATTTTACTTTACACTATGTGAAGCTATAAAGTATCCTTATTCTCACCTCTTGTACCAATGAGACATTTAGGCTGTATGACTTAAAGCGTGCTTTGGTATGGCTGACTGTCACATAATAGACTGACATCCCCACAGTAAAATCTACCCTAATGTCGACACCAAAGATTGGTGACCGCCTAGATGGATTATAGGCCTACGTGACGGGTTCCTTTTTAATTCTGATGGGTCAGTAACAGTACTTAGCGGTCCAATCGGAATTACAAAGCCCATGGTAACTTTGTGGATCTGGTACTCTTCACCCGTGAACAGTGGCTGCTGAAAGCAGCTAAAATCTTCAGTGAAACTCTGGTGGAAAATGAATAACCACAGGGATCACACCCGATATAATAATTACACTTCTAATTACTGGTTTCTCTGGGGAACCTCAGGGTTCCACTTGTAATGTGCATTACCGCCGAACCCCAGAGTTAGCGCTACCCCTAAACTTGGTAAATCTAGGAGGGGGGCAGAGTTATCAGGGGAAATGTGGGGACCTCGTAATGAGGCCACCTTTCATGACATCATAGATAGCCAATCCAAAAATCGAAATAAATGGTTGAACAGTAATGACATCATAATCTTCTTGTTTATCATGCCTTTGAAACACACGAAAATCAGATGTGTTCGGGTTTCTGGGCTTGTTTTTGGTGAAAAGCTGTAATTTCTAATGTAAGAAAATGCCGCATTTTGCGACTCATAGGGTACATATTCAGGGAAAGCCCTGTGGATTGTATAGAAGGGTCCAAGAATCCTAGCCTCACGCAAGAGGGTGCTGCAGTAACTGTGTGCAGGGTCAGAGACCGCAGCAACAAGCTTCCTGTGATGCTCAGAAGAGAAGCGAGGCCAAAAGACAAGCTTTAAATATAAAAGGAAGCTGTTTTGCTGCCACCTCATTTACTGTCAGTGAAAAGAGCAGAAATAAACCTGATTTGCATATTCATGACTGCGAATTAACCTCCCCCTTCCTACCCTCGCAGGGGATAGGAGAATGTACGTTGCTGAAATGAGGCCGAATCACCCATCTCAGACTGGAATTCACGCAGAATTCATTTCAGGAATGATTTATATTTCATTTTATTGTGAATCTGATTATTTTCTAAATGTATGTTTATTGAAGGCATTCTTATTGTGTGGTATGCTTCCGCCTTGCTTAGAGGTCTTTTGCTAGCGTAGATGACAAATCTTGCCATTCGCTTTCTGTTCTTTTGGGGTGCACATTGCACTTTTCTCTAGCAAACTCCATCGTGTCGGTTAGTATCTTAGCTTGTCTTGCAGGTACAGGCCCTATCTCTATCCCCTCCCATACATTAATCTTTTTCTGCCTGGTCGGGGAGGGGGCGGGGCGGGGAGGGGGTGAAATATAGAGTCATGATGGATCTGACTGGAGACATATGCATGAGCTAGATGTAATAGAAAACCCCAACTAACCTGGACATTAAGCACCTGGTAGTGACATGACAAACCTAACGAGCATTACTGTCATGAACAGAACAAACATAAAAAAACTTCACAAGTGCTGGCTGGCACTGTCAGAAGAAAACTACAGGTCCGGCAGACCTGGAAAGAACAAACCTAGCAAAGCCTGCAGGCAAGGACACAAAAAAACTCGCAAGGCCTGTAGGCATGAACACAACAAATCTCACAAGGCCTACAGACATCGACAGAATACATCTTACAAGGCTGATAGATGTGGTTATAAGACATCTCACAAGGCCTGCTGGCGTGGACAGAACAAACTTTGTAAGGCATGCAGGAGGTAACACAGCAAATGCCTAATAAAGGGCTCGATGTAAAGAGCAAATAATAGTGGGGATAGCGGGCATCCCTGCCGCGTACCCCTCTGGATACGAAAAAAGGAAGACGCAAGGCCATTGAGCCGAATAGCAGCGGTTGGTTTGTAATATAGTTTCTGTACCGCCGAGATAAACCTCCGGCCGAGGCCTAAAGATGACATTGTGTGCCACAAAGACCCCCAGGTCACTCGGTCGAAAGCTTTCTCGGCGTCCAACATTAGCATCCCTATCTGCTGGTCTGAGTAACCGGCTATATCAAATGCAGCAATAGCTGTGTTAATGTGTGCAGCTGTATCCTGACCCGGAACAAAGCCGTGCTGTTGTTCAGATACCAGTAAATGGGCCAGAGGAGCTAGACGAGAAGCAAGAAGTTTTGAAATTTTTTTAGCGTCCGCATTGATTAGAGATATTGGACGGTATGAGCTCCTATCCTCCACAGGTTTCCCCTTTTTTAGAAAGACAATGATATTAGTTATATTCCAGGAGGCGGGCGCATCCCCACCAGATAGTAATCCATTAACGAGCTCTAAAAAAAACAGGACCAGTATATCCTTGAAAGTTTTATAAAACTCAAGAGGAATGGTGTCTTCGCCAACTGCTTTGCCGGAAGGTAATGCACTAATTGCTAAGAAAATTTCTGAAAGATCCGCGTTTCTGTCCAATTGATCAGATTGAAAGGAATCCAAGACAGACAATGCGCTTTCTTGTATGTACTCAATAGCTATTTGCTGATTAAAACTGGCTGAGTCACTTTAGAGATCAGCGTAAAATAGTCTGAATTGCTCTATTATATCTTGTGATTTAGTATAAACTAATACATCTGCTCCTTTAATTTGCTTAACATATGATTTGGCCCTCTGATCTGCAAGCTGATAGGCCAAGACCCGTCCAACCCGTTCTCCATATTCATATTGTCTCGTTTTAAACTTATAAAAACTATTAGCAACTCTATCCTTGAGCCTTCTACTAAGCTTAGCTCTTACTTCAATAAGCTGAAGGTAGATCAATGATTCACCAGCATCCTTAAGGGCAATTGCTCGAGCATGCAACTGATCTAATTCAGTGTACCGCCTATGCTCATTCTCTACCATACTTGCATTAAGCCGATTCTGCTTAATGATGTATTGAAGTGTTGCCCCTCTGACATATGCCTTCAGATAATCCCAGACTATTGCGCAAGATGCAGTGTGTTGATTGTTCTCTATGTATTCCCTCAGCATTCCTTGCATATAAGTTACATAGTCAGGATTGCTAAGGAGGTGCCTGGGAAATGAGAATTCCATTAATGGCTCTTTAGCCTCAAACTGAAAGTATGCAGTAAACATAATTGGGTTGTGGTCTAATGTAACTTTCGGGCACACCTCCATAGAGGAATTTTCCAACATAGCTTTATTAGTGAAAATCATATCAATCCTGGAATATTGTTTATGCGGATTTGAGAAAAAAGTGTACCCTGGTATTGTAGGATAAAGTTTTCTCCAGACGTCCTCCATTTGATGTATGTGCAATAAGTCGTATATAGCTGCCCTCATCTGACCCATTCGAACTCGTGCTGCAGTATTCGTAGAGTCAATTTTTTTTATCTAAGATGCAATTAAAATCTCCCATAACTACCGGATCCCCAGCCCATTCCAGTAGTTCAGAGCACAAAAAAGAGATAACCTCAGGGCAGTCGACATTAGGGCCGTAAACCATACATATCGTAACCTTGCGACCAAAAATCAGAAGTTGGGCAATTGCCCATCTTCCCTTGGAATCGGCTAAAGTACGCAACACTGATATTGTACATTGTTTATACTTCAATAAAGCCACCCCACGAATAGATGCTGACTGTGAGGTGCACACAATCATGTTTTATCCAAGTTGTTTAAAGAGGGTTCTATCCTTAAAAGCCAGGTGCGTTTCAGCGAGCCCAACTATATGAGGTTTAAACAACTTAAGTTCTTCTGCGACCAAGCGTCTTTTATTGGCCTGATTCAGCCCAGAGACGTTCCAACTCATAAATTTAACACAAGGCATTATATAAGTTTTGTATATTCAGACCAATCTTCATCCACCAATATGTCAACCCCTTAGTCCTGTGCTCTATCTGTGCATTTTTACCTATGACTTGGCTATTTATCCCCCTCCCTCCCACTAACCCCAAAAAAGTGGCCGAGATTAGCAACACCACAGTCTCCACACATCCCTCACCCACCCGACCCCCCACCCCGTACCTTAGAAAAGGAATCACCCCCTTCCTTGGTGTCCTGGACTGACAGCATACAGAAGACGCACACCCTGCCACCCCCCCTAGGAACCCTCCCGAGCCCACCGTGTCCCAGCCACACCGTCAAATAAACATAGCATAGCGCACAGGGAAAGCACAAAAAAAACAGAAAGACCAAAATTGGCAATACCCAATGTAACATCCAACAAAAAGTTTACACAAGCATAAAAAGCTAATTACTGATTATTGATCATCCCTTTTTTCCCCCTTTTTTTTCCTTCCTTCTCCCCTTCCTTCCCTTTTCCCTTTTTCTTTTTCTTTCCCTTTCTTTTCTACCCCTTTTTCTTTTCCCCCTTTAAAGCCATCACTAGGATCAGATCAGTCTTTGGAGGTAGATTGCCACTTAAAGAGCGCCTTTTTAGCCTCCTGCTCGCTGAAAAAAAAATGTGTACGACCATCCTTAATGACTTTTAATCGAGCTGGCTCCTGTAAAAAAACTGCGTGCATACAGCTTTGAAAGGATCCATGAGTTGACGGAGCTGCCAGCGTTTATCTATAGTTGATTTACACAAGTCTGAGCGTACAAAAATAGACTTAGGGGCCGATTCCGATCTGGGTCGGAAAGCTCTCCGACCGATCCGGATTGTTTTCCGACCGAGCTGGACCCCTGCAGTCCGACCGAACGAGTACGATGCGGCCGTATGCTGCCGGACTCGGTTCGGTTGGACTCCCATTGAAGTCAATGGGAGCCGGTTGTACGACGTGTACATGGGCTCCCATTGACTCAATGGGTACGTTGCGCACAAGGGGGCCCCCTGTAGTGGGTACGCGTTGGTGCCATCCGCACCGTACACGCATGTATAGGGGGGACCCATGGGTCCCCCCTGTGTCCGACTCGTACGGCTACGGGTGAAGGGGGTCCGGCACTGACCCCGAGTCTGCGTCCGGGAGCTTTTTCATGTCGGAGGCTCCGACTCGATCCGGCTGTCCGGATCGTGCATCGTACTGGCTCGGTCGTAAAACGTCTCCATTGCGCGCCACGAATCGAGTGCGAAGGAGTCGGACGGAGCGGTTCGGACCCGGAAACGAGTCGGTCGGCGATTTCGTGTTCACTCGCATCGTACTTGCTCGCTCGGGCGACTGTACGAATCGGTCGAAAACAAAGCCTCCGACTCGGATCCGGTAAAGCCGAATCCGATTTGGAGCCCTACCGACCGAGATCGGAATCGACCCCATAGTGTCTATTTTAATAGGAGCCGTGGGCCGTGCCTTAAAGAAAATCGCTTGACGAAGCAAAAAATTGCCCAAAAACACAAGAATAGGCCTAGCAAAATTTGGTTTGGCTTGACTACTTTGTGGAAGAAATAAAGGCAGTCTATGTGCTCGCTGGACCTGTGTGTCCATGTCCCAGTCTGCTAAATCAGGGAAGGCCTTTTGAAACAGATTTACAATGAATGCCCGTGGGTCAGAGCCTTCTCTGCCTTCCGGAATTCCAAAGATCCTCAGATTCTGCCGCCGTTGCCGATTTTCAAGATCATTGATCTTGAGTTGCATGATAGACAGTTGAGAATCATGAGATTTAGCCAAGGTCACCGTTTGGGTATTAACCTCCTCAGCGGCTGCCACCCGTTGTTGAAGATCATAGACCTCAGAGGTTAAGTGGGACACCTTAACAGTCACTTCTGACAGAGCTTGCTTGATTTCAATACTGTCGACCTTAGCCTGCTGATAGTAGTCTTGTGCTTCCGCTCTCTGAATGGCGAGCGCCTGCATAATTCCGGTGAGTGAAGGTTCATCATCCTCACCCTCCCTACCAGCCGGGTGGATATGCTGAGTGTAACTCGCACTTCCTATTTCTTTTACAGACGATTTTGGGGAGGATACTGGCGGAAGCATGGGAGAGGTCAAAGATGGAGTTATAGACGTAGGAAAAGAAAAGGTAGGCCCCATGGCTTGCACTGTCTCCATAGCTGTTGGCATTAGCAGAGAGTTTTGACCTCCGTCATTTGTCCCAATTTGAGAACTGTCCAGGGCGTGCAAATCCTCAGTGCCCCTGCAAGCAGCCAGAGGAGCCTCGAGGGTACTAATAGAAGTACTTGCCGCCAGATCCGGACGGCCATTATGCGAGGTAGCCATTAGAATATTCCCAGGGTCCCCTGGATTAGATAATCTAGATATAATGGTTTTAACTTCGCCTTTAGAAGAGACCCACTTCCGCAATGGGCTTACCCCCGAGTCGATCTTCGTTGCATTCGCTGAGCCCTTAAGCCGTCCCAGCACCTCTGTCACCTGTGCCTTGACTCCGACCCCCCGACCTTTGCCACCTTTACCTTTGCCTACCCTGGCTGGTTTGGGGCCATTCCCTTTAGCAGCTCTCCCCCCCCTCCGAGGTGTTACTGTTGATACTGCTGAAGGCCGTAGATTCGCTGTTAGGGCTAGACAGAGTATCATGCCGCTGTACATGAGCGTCGGAAGAGAAATCAGGGCCCTCGAGCTGTCTGGATTCCACAGCGGTAACACTCCCGCTGCCACCGGAAGCCCTGATCTGCCCCTTGAAGTTACCAATTGCACAGTTTTCAATGTCACCATTGCCCACTTTGCCGAGACCAGTACTCAAAGGGTCGACGTTTCGCTGGTTCAAATTTGCCAATGAATCCTGACCAGCAGGCCCGCAGGACTCAAAAGCCTGAACTGTTTAAACCAAAGCAGTGTCGGCAATATCAGCAGGGGAGAACGCCTTGTCGAGCACTTTCTCATCAGCAGACTCTATCACAGTTAATTCTTGGATTGTGGCAGGGGACACAATACTACTGCCAAGATTCGATTTGGAAGAAGCAGTGAGCACTGTAGATACATCAAAATCTTCACTCCCCCAACCCTCGTCTACCGCGGCATTTAGGACTTCAGCCATTTGAGAGCCCGGGATGGCAGTCTCTGAACCACAGGATCGGAGAAGTGCCGTTGCCCTCCCGGAGCGCAGGAGTTTCAAAATTGGTTTCCCCACCTGGGGGACAGACAGCCCCTGCTTCCATCTGGACCTCCGCTCGTCCCCGGCGAGTGGTACGTGGTGGAGCCATCCCCCTCTCGGAATGGAAACCAAGCCGTGCAGGTGCTCCCCTGCAACTGCGCCCGCTTAGAGACCTCCTATGACGTCCAGCACTGCCAACACTCTGAGATTGCCAAGGTGAGGGTATTAGCGGCTGCAGCACTCGTAGCGCAATCCTCGTTGAAAACCACCTTGCCGCGCGGCCGCCATACACCGCGCTACTCAGCTGTACAATCCGACACATCCAGCTGTAAGAAGAGGGCCGGTTGCCGCCGCAGGCGTTAGCTGTCTCACTTTGAAAATAAGTTTTGCCGATTGTCCTCGTTAGTTTCTCTGGGTGCTAAATCCTCATCGCTAAATCCTCAGCGCTTCCCCCAAACACCAATAACGGCAGCGGCATACGGGAGTAGCGGCGGCTCAGCTGGATCCCGAGGAGAGGTAGCGGTCGGCGTCCTCCAGAAGCGGACTCGATCCGCCATCTTCCTTTTCCCTCGTCCCCAATTACTTTTAATGGCATGGTTTTAAAAGTCACTGCGTATGCAGACGATATTGCTGTATGCACCACGAAACCGGTGGAAACCATGGCTGTGATAACTCAAGAGGCTCAGCGTTTTGGGTCTTTTTCGGGCTACAAGCTTAACTTAAATAAGACACAATCAATTTTTAATTTTGATCCTGAATCAGCCCCACTCTCGCTAGGAATTACTAGAACTGCTACATATCTCGGAGTCTGTCTCAGCTCTCACACTGAGGATATTATTACATTCCAATACGAGCCTCTGCTCAAAAAGGTTGTTGCAGATATGCGCCGTTGGCATAAGTTGCCACTTACTATTATTGGGAGGTGTAACGCAGTAAAAATGAACATTTTACCGAAGTTTCTCTTTCTTTTTCGTACTATTCCATTGAGGGTTCCCATGTCATTCTTTAAGCGATTAGACAGTGCTATAGGCAGTTATATATGGGGTTACCGGCGGGCAAGGAGAGCTCTCTGGCTTATTAAGCTAACATATGTACAAGGTGGCTTCAAGCTTCCAGATTTCAAAGCTTATTTTTGGGCCGCTTTTGTAAATCGGATTCAGAGCTTACTTAAGGGGCCAGGCGTGGGCAAGATCTGGTTTGCGTACCAGCTGGCCTATGGCCTAAACACGGGGTTTGTGTTGTACAAAATGGCCGACCCAAATTACTATAAAAAGGGTTCGCTTTAAGATAATCAAACATATTGCCCGGATTTGGCAAGATATATGCAAAGCTTATGCATTACCAGAATTGCACAAATTTACTTTTCTTTGGGGTAACCCGCGACTGTCGGATATATTTTTTGACTCTGTGGGGAGAGGGTGGCAACGTTGCGGCATAACACAGCTCGGGCAGCTGTACGATGAGCAAGGTTTTAGATCATTTGCATCATTGAAAGAAGAATTCGGGGTAGCACATAATTCGTTTTTTAAATACCTTCAAGTCAGGGATTATTTTATTCATGGAGAGGGTTTATCAGTTCTACCATGTTCAACCGAGGTATTATGTGCAATTTTTCAGATTTCTGGTCGGGGCTGTATTGGGAAAGTTTACCAGAGATTCTTATCGGCTGCTAAGGACGATAGCTTACAGATTGTAGTCAAATTAAATCGGATTTTTGTTAACTGATATTACAAAAGAGGAATTACATGAATCACTGGTTATATTGAATACTGCAGTTACCTCTATCAATTTAAAGTTGCAGCAACATCGGGTTATGTTTATGTTGTACTACACCCCAGAGGTCATTTCTAAGTGGGCTACGACTCACGCTTCTTCTAAATCATGCTGCCCGAAGTGTAATAAATATGCCGCTGATCTTCGACACATGTTTGTTACATGTCCAAAGCTGAACATGTTCTGGGTTGAGGTTACCCGCGAGCTGAGTAAGTTATTAGGTAATGATATTCATTTGCAAAACACACAAGATGATGGACGGAATGTTGCACATTGGCAAACATTCACCCCCAGTCACAGATCTGGGTTTAATCCATCGTTATTTTGCTTCACCACGCCACCCCAGTTCAGACATAGCGATATGCAAATCAGTCTTGACCCTGTGCCTCATGGGAACAGTCCAGACCGAACTGCCAAGCCATGTCTTCCCTGGACCGGAATCAAGCATCCTAGGACCGGTTTCAGGCTATCAGCCTTCATCAGCCAGGATAGCTTGACTCCAGTGGCGTAGTGAGCACGGGACCCACGTCTGGGCATACCCTTCCCACATAGGGCGAAATGCAAACACACAAGATGATGGACGGAATGCTGCACATTGGCAAACATTCACCCCCAGTCACAGATCTGGGTTTAATCCATCGTCATTTTGCTTCACCACGCCACCCCAGTTCAGACATAGCGATATGCAAATCAGTCTTGACCCTGTGCCTCATGGGAACAGTCCAGACCGAACTGCCAAGCCATGTCTTCCCTGGACCGGAATCAAGCATCCTAGGACCGGTTTCAGGCTATCAGCCTTCATCAGCCAGGATAGCTTGACTCCAGTGGCGTAGTGAGCACGGGACCCACGTCTGGGCATACCCTTCCCACATAGGGCGAAATGCAAAACACACAAGATGATGGACGGAATGCTGCACATTGGCAAACATTCACCCCCTGTTTTTGCATTTGTCACCCCGAGTGGGACGGGTATGCCCAGACGTGGCTCCCGTGCTCTCCATGCCACTGGAGTCAAGCTATCCTGGCTGATGAGGGCTGAAAGCCCGAAACCGGTCCTAGGATGCTTGTTTCCAGTCCAGGGAGGACCTGGCCTGGCAGTTCGGGCTGGACTGTTCCCATTGGGCGCAGGGTCAAGACTGATTTGCATATGGCTGGGTCCAAACTGGAATGGCATGGTGAGCAAAAAAACGATGGATTTAGGCCCAGATCTCTGTACTGGGGTGAATGTATGACATTGTTCTGCATTCTGTCCATCAATTGTTGTTTTTGTTAATGATATTCATTTAACAGAGAAAGAAATCTTATTGGGGACAGTAGCCGATCCGGGCAAAGTACCGAAGTCTATGGTTTCGATTATTATAGTATGTGCTCGTTTATGTATTGCCAGGTCATGGATCCAAACACAGAGTCCGAAAATTACGGAATTTTGGGTATTGTTGAGGGGGGTATATGAAATGGAATTGGCCTTAGCAAAAGCTAGGGGTCCACGCTCAAGGACAAAATTTGAAAGGGTTTGGTCGTGTCTCCAGTGGGACTAGTTTTCATATGGTTTACAATAGACTGTTTGATGTCAATAGCTGCAAAGCATTGGTCATTGTATTTCTTAATACTCTCTTTTACTGTGCTCTTTTTTTCTGTGTTTTGAAGACGACATATATATTGTTTTTTCTGTGTTATGTATGTCTAATGTATCTAACTGATGGCTAATAAAAAAATTAATAAAAAAAAAAAAAAGGAGGTAAAACAGCAATCCTTACAAGGCCTGCTGGGCTGGACTCAACAAACTCTGCAAAGTCTGCAGGCATGGACATGACAAACCCTGCGAGGCTTGCCCGCATGGACAGCATGAACCTCAAAGGACCTTTTGGGGGGAAAACAAATACCCCAGGATGTCTCGTATCATGGACAGGCCAAACCGCGCAGGAGCTTTCCAGCAGGGCCAGAGTAACGCGACCAGGGTTTGAGATTCTGGACAGGAGACCTACAGCATCCAATTCACATGCCTAGCTTCATGACGTAATAGCATGGAAACGTAACACACACATTGTATGTACGCAATCTGATTGGGTATCTGCGAAACACAAAGAAAAACACTCCCATAATCTGATTCCTTGGCAAGGTAACAAGTTGAGAACACGATAGAAGGGAAATTAGACATATATACAAGATCCTCTGTGATGAAAAGGAAAGGAAAATACGTGATACAATAGCTTGAAAAGAGCCATTGGGTACACTGCTTGATATCTTGAACTGCAGACGTATACAATACCAGATAGCAAAGAAAGGGAACATGTATAAGATCTGACAGCATGACATGCAGACAAGTACATGACCTAACAATAGCCTGGAAAAGAAAACCACTGCAGGGTCTGATGACATGGGAAGGAGACATGCAGGTCAGAATACAAAGGACAAGACACGTGCAGAGTCCGATACAGTATAAACAGGCACTGGCAAAGCAAGTCTGGCCTTCTGAAACTGGTGTGATGGTTATTTTGTGTTGTTGTTGCAAGCATATACCTCAAAATAAAAAAAAAAAATGCATCCATTTAAATGTGGCCACCATATGTATGAAAAAAAGATATTAAATTAAAGTAAAAAGACATTCACTGATGTGGCAATTTTATTAGTGATGAAGCCTTACAAATTAGCAATTTGTTGTTATTTGTGAAGCAGACAAGAATATATCGTCACCTAACCAAGCACTCAAATTGCAGACAGCTACAAAGTTACAATGTCTCCAAAACAATTATACCAGCAACTTTAAAAAGGAGACAGAAAATAAATTGTTTTTACTAGCTGATGTTCAAAGTTAATATAGAAATAAATAAACTCAAACACACTTTAACCCAGAGTTGTCACTGAGGAGAACGGCCAATTGGCAAAGTGGGCAGACCCCTCTACCCCATGCTGTATGCTGTGGTGGGCAGAAGCAAAATGTGAAAGCCAATTGAACTAACCAAAGCATAAAGTCGACTGACCAAAAGCCCCTCTATATTATGAATCACTGACAAAATATCGACCTCAAAAATATCGAGGTACAAAAATAGTGTGACAAAAATGTCGAAGTCAAGAATATCAACATCCTATCTACATCATGGTAAGTACAAAAATATCTGAAAAAAAATATCGATGTCAAAAATATCGTTGTAAAAAATATCGGTTCGAGGCATGTGAGCTGCAGAGCTCACACTGTGCATTAGATCGCCATCTGGTGTTGGGCTCGGATGCTTGCACTTTGTTGTTGTCTTCGAAGAAGTCTTTGTAGTCATGTGATAGGTGACTCCTCCTTAGGACAATAGTGCGCATGGGCATCGACTCCATCCTCAGATTGTTTTTTTCCGCCATCGGGTTCGGATGCAATTTCGACACTCCGGTTCGAAACTTGTTTTTTGCAGCGTTTTCCACTTTTCAACGCCTGATACCGACATCGACATCTCGACGTCCCTTCCTCGATCTCCTTTCCAGCCGTCGACGCGGGCCGTTGGGCCCATCGACGCCGTAAGGCCTACTGCCCATGGAAAGGACGCCATTCCGAAAATGCCCCCAATGTGGAGCAAAGTTTCCTCACAGTGACCACCACCAGGTCTGTAATCGGTGCCTCTCACCAGACCATAACGAGGCCACTTGTCCGGCCTGCGCCTCCTTCCGCTCCAAGAAGACAATCCGAGATCGTCGAGCCCGAAGGCACATCATGGCGCACAGGTCCGCTCCGGAACCCGTCAACATCTTCGACGAGGGTCCCGATGTTCCGGAAGAAGACTCCGAAGACCTCGCTATCATCTCCGAGGCAGAGGACTCCGACAGTTCCATCCCTTCAGGGCAGCGTGTGAGTACTACTGCCCCTGCCCCAACCCTCCCTGCAAAATCGAAGGCACCGGTCAGTACTTCGCCTACGGGCCCTAGTCGAGACCGTAAACGTGTTTCGGACGCCCCGCCTTCGGGCTCGGCACCGAACAAGAAAACAAAGCCTTCTAGTTCCTCGGCACCGACCAAACCACATGTGCCCGTTACACCGGCACCTTCGGCGCCGAAACACAAAGACAACCCGGCGCCGAAATCCAGTTCTGTCCCCAAATCCGCCTCCAAGCACGCGGATCCCTCGGCACCGAAACCGAAGCTACTCGACACACCCCTAAACTAAAGCCGGTCGAGCCTGTAGCTAAACCGAAGGACGCCTCGACGCCTTCTAAAGCAAAGGAACATTTAAAGAAGCCATCACCACGTTCGGAACCGAAAAAGTCGGCGCCGAAAACTAATATTCAAGGAGAGGAACTGTTTACACCGGATCCCATCGATCCTAATCAACACAAACTTTATATCAATCCTAAAACAGGACACATTTCCTCTGTGCCACGTCACAAACCTGTCCCTCCGAAGAAAAAAGACTCTTCCA
The DNA here is from genome assembly GCA_963921515.1 of Calotriton arnoldi. Lineage (NCBI taxonomy): Eukaryota > Metazoa > Chordata > Amphibia > Caudata > Salamandridae > Calotriton > Calotriton arnoldi. The sequence continues at coordinate 897,079 of CAWUFW010001566.1, forward strand.
CTTCCCCTATGCCTCCTTCTTCCCCTATACCTCTCTCTAACACCCCTCCTCTCCACATCCCTATCACACCTCCTCAACCTGCGGATTCTCCCCCACATGAGTATGAGGACAACATGGGGTACGGGGATGACCCTCATAATTTATATCTGGATCCAGATAATCCACCACAAGATGACTGGGGTTATAATGACCCCCAGACCCTACAGACCTCCCCAGCCCTCCACCTTATCCCACAAAACCATCTCCACCAGATGATCACATAGGTTTTGGGCAACTCATACATAGGGCGGCCGTTTTTCATGGGGTGCATATTCACACCGACCAACCAGAGGAAGATTTTCTTCTAGACAGGTGGGTGAGACAGATTATCCAACATGGCTACTGCCTGGAGCTAACAGCTACCCCCCCCACCATACCACCCAGACAGCGTCCAATGTCCACAGACCATCTTACACTTTTACAACAAGAGGTACTTTCCCTGCTTCAAAAGCACGCCATAGAGCCAGTGCCTCTGCTCCAGCAGGGCACAGGGGTTTACTCCCTGTACTTCCTCATTCCCAAGAAGGACGGCACTCTCAGGCCTATTTTAGACCTCAGACCTCTCAATCAATACATACACTCAGATCATTTTCACATGATCACTCTCCAACAAGTGCTTCCCTTACTACAACAACAAGACTTCCTTGCCACATTAGACCTCAAGGACGCCTACTTCCACATTCCCATACATCCTGCTCACAGGAAGTATCTAAGGTTCGTTCTCAATGGACAGCACTACCAGTTCAAAGTACTCCCATTCGGAGTCACCACTGCTCCAAGAGTGTTTACCAAATGCCTTGCAGTAGTAGCAGCGCATCTACGAAGACAACAAATACATGTCTTCCCATACCTGGACGACTGGCTTATCAAAGCCAAATCATCCAACCAGTGTGTCCAACACACCCACCAAACGATACAAACATTACACAACTTGGGGTTCACAATAAACTATACCAAGTCCCACCTTCAGCCCTCCCATGTCCTTCAATATCTGGGAGCCCCATAAACACTTCCACTGCTCTAGCTTACCCCAGCCCAGCCAGGATAGCCAGTATAAAAACCCTTGTCCCCAGGTTTCAAATACAACACTCTCTTCCAGCCAGAGTGTTTATGCAGCTCATAGGCATGATGGCATCCTGCATTTTTCTCGTCCCTCATGCAAAACTTCAAATGCGTCCTCTACAAGAGTGCCTAGCGCGCCAATGGAACCAGGCTCAGGGACATCTTACAGATCTGGTGTTGGTGGACAGCCGCACACATCGCTCTCTGCAGTGGTGGAACACCAACAATTTGTCCAAGGGGCGGCCGTTCCTAGAGCCGGTTCCACAAGTAGTACTAACCACGGACGCATCCCTTACAGGATGGGGAGCACACCTGTTACACCATACAACACAGGGCAAGTGGACCACTCAGCAGAAGCTGTTCCACATCAACCACCTAGAGCTACTAGCTATATTCCTAGCTCTCAAGTCCTTTCAACTCCACGTACAAAACAAAGCTGTCCTGATCCGAACAGACAACATCACAGCTATGTACTATATACAAAAACAGGGGGGACACACTCTCCACAACTGTCCCAACTAGCACAGGACATTTGGAGGTGGGCCATTCCACAAAACATATACCTTCTAGCAGAACACCTACCAGGGGTTCACAATCAGATTGCAGATCTGTTAAGTCGACAGACACAACAGATTCACGAGTGGGAACTACATCCACAAGTTCTTCTACCTTTCTTCCAGATGTGGGGCCAGCCAGACCTAGATCTGTTCGCCACACACCAAAACGCCAAATGCCCAACCTTCGCCGCCAGGTTTCCACACCCGCAGTCCAAGGGCAATGCGATATGGATGAACTGGTCCGGCAGATTTGTGTACGCTTTTCCACCGCTCCCACTCATCCCACTTGTAGTACGCAAGCTTCGACAACAGTCTCTCAAAATGATACTAGTAGCCCCTACATGGGCACGCCAACCGTGGTTCACCACACTACTGGAGCTATCAGTAGTCCCATACCAAAGACTACACCTCTCCCCAACAATGCTAACGCAGAGCCATGGAGAGATAATGCACCCAGATCCATCTCAGCTGAACCTTGCAATTTGGCTCCTGAAGTCCTAGAATTCGGTTACCTTAACCTACCCCCAGACTGCATGGACGTTATAAAAGAAGCTAGACGCCCAACTACCAGAGCCTGCTATGCAGCTAAATGGAAAAGATTCGCTATTTACTGCACTAATAATAACATCCAACCATTACAAGCCTCTACGCAAAACATCATTTGCTATTTGCTACATTTGCAAAGATGTAATCTTGCATACTCATCCATACGTCTGCACCTCGCAGCCCTTGCTGCTTACTTGCAAAACAGACAACACTTATCACTATTCAAAGTCCCCGCCATTAAAGCCTTCATGGAAGGCCTTAAGCGGATCATACCTCCCAGATTACCACCTTCCCCAGTGTGGAATCTTAATATAGTACTTACCAGGCTCATGGGTCCGCCTTTCGAACCCTTACATAAATGTGAACTTCAATTCCTTACATGGAAAGTTGCGTTTCTAATTGCAATCACTTCTCTCAGGAGAGTCAGTGAACTACAAGCTCTAACTATACAAGAGCCTTTCTTACAAATACATCAAAAAAAGGTAGTTCTCAGAACAAACCCAAAATTCCTTCCCAAAGTCATTTCGCCTTTCCACCTTAACCAATCAGTAGAACTACCTGTGTTCTTCCAAAACCCAGATTCCGTGGCAGAAAGAGCTCTCCACACCCTAGATGTCAAAAGAGCCCTTATGTATTACATTGACAGAACCAAATCCTTTCGCAAAACCAAACAACTGTTTGTGGCTTTCTCTCCACCACACAAAGGTAATCCCATCTCAAAAGCCGGGGTTGCAAGGTGGATTGTTAAATGTATCCAAATCTGCTACCAAAAAGCCAAACGCACATTATCAGTTCCCCCTAGAGCGCACTCAACACGCAAACTAGGGGCATCCATGGCATTCTTAGGGAACATTCCCCTAGAAGACATATGTAAGGCAGCCACGTGGTCTACAACACACACCTTCACTAAACACTATTGTGTTGATGTGCAAGCCAAGCAACAAGCTTCCGTGGGCCAAGCTGTCCTTAAAACCCTTTTTCAAACTACTGCAACACATACAGGTGACCACCGCTAGGGGAGATACTGCTGTACAGTCTATGCACAGTGTGAGCTCTGCAGCTCACATGCCTCGAACGGAAAATGCTACTTACCAGTATGCATCTGTTCTTGGCATGTAGAGCTGCAGATCCTCACACGCCCACCCACCTCCCCGGGACCTGTATGTGCTCCAGTCCTATCTTAATTAGATACACACACATGGACATCTCTTTTCTTTTCTACTAACTCCATCACTCCCCAATATGGCGAAAAACAATCTGAGGATGGAGTCGATGCCCATGCGCACTATTGTCCTAAGGAGGAGTCACCTATCACATGACTACAAAGACTTCTTCGAAGACAACAACAAAGTGCAAGCATCCGAGCCCAACACCAGATGGCGATCTAATGCACAGTGTGAGGATCTGCAGCTCTACATGCCAAGAACAGATGCATACTGGTAAGTAGCATTTTCCTTTTTTTTAAATGTTAAAAAAATAATGTAAAATAAAGTAAATAATACATATAATTAAAAGAAACAGTTACAATTATTTGAAAATGTTTAAAAATAAAAACTGATACATATAATGTTAAAATAAATTAAACATATACATATAAAATATAATATATATACTATAATATATGATATCCTTCAGGATGAATGTTGCGCTTTACAAATAAACAAATACTTAATAATATTCATAAATAATTATTTTAATAACTTATAAATTGTTAAAAATATTTTATAAATTATAAATACAGACATACACATACAAAAATAATATAAATTTTTTTTTAAATATATTTAACAAATTTAAACAATTACAATATTTTTAATTTTTGTAAAATAAATTATACACAACATTAAGTAAAACAATACAGAAAAATATTGGATAGCGGAGGGAAAAAAATTACTATTCCCACTCCAAAGAGTGCAACAGTAGGGAAAGTGTTGGATAGAGTAGGGGTAAAAATTAGTATTCAAACTCCAAGGAGTGCAACAGTAGGGAAAGTTTTGGATAGCGGAGGGGTAAAAATTACTATTCCCACTCCAGAGAGTGTAACAGTAGGGAAAGTGTTGGATAGCGTAGGGGTAAAAATTACTATTCCCACTCCAGAGAGTGCAACAGTAGGGAAAGTGTTGGATAGCGTAGGGGTAAAATTACTATTCCCACTCTAGTGAGTGCAACAGTAGGGAAAGTGTTGGATAGCGTAGAGGTAAAAATTACTATTCCCACTCCAGAGAGTGCAACAGTAGGGAAAGTGTTGGATAGCGTAGGGGTAAAAATTACTATTCCCACTCCAGAGAGTGCAACAGTGGGGAAAGTGTTGGATAGCGTAGGGGTAAAAATTACTATTCCAACTCCAGAGAGTGCAACAGTAGGGAAAGTGTTGGATAGTGTAGGGGTAAAAATTACTATTCCCACTCCAGAGAGTACAACAGTAGGGAAAGTGTTGGATAGCGTAGGGGTTAAAAATAACATACTTATCAATTAAATAATTGTTTTAATTAAATAATGATTTATTAATAAATTAACAATAAATTAATTATAAATACCAATAAATGAAAATTAATAATTACTTTAATAACATTAAATTACTTCCCACCCTATTCCCCAATAAACACAAAACCCACTCCACATAAAATTGAACACAATTAATATAATTACCAATTAATCAATTAATAAAAATTAATTAACAATTACTAATTAATTAACAATAAAATAATTATCAGTGCCAATAAATAATTAATAAAAATTAATTAATAATTAATTAACAACTAATTATCAATACCAATAAATATTAATAAATAATTACTTAATTATAATAAATTACTTCCCACCCTATTCCCCTATAAACACACAACCCGCTCCTAAACTAAATTAACACCATTAATATATGTATTAATTAATTAATAAAAATTAATTACCAATTGATAATTAATAAACAATAAATTAATTATCAATACCAAAAAATAAAAATTATTAATTACTTTACTATAATTAATTTACTTCCCACCCTATTCCCATATAAACCCACAACTCACTACAATAAAACATTTATACAATTAATATAATTATCAATTAATCAATTAATAAAAATTAATTACCAATTAATAATTAACAATAAATTAAATATCAATAACAATAAATAAAAATTAATAATTACTTAATTACAATTAAATTACTTCCCACCCTATTCCCCTATAAACCCACAACCCGCTACAGAACTAAAATGCAAAATTTTATTAAAAATAATTAATAATTTCTAAAAATTAGGAATTAATTTATTATAATTAAATTACTTCCCACCCTATTCCCCTATAAACCCACAACCCGCTACAGTACTAAAACACAAAATTTACTTTAAAAAAAATTACTAACTTCTAAACAATTAATACATATATTTAAAAAAATAATACAAAACATAACAAAACATGTGGAACACATACATATAAAATACATACTAAAATACATAACACTAACATAAACATCGATATTATTAACATCGATATTTTTACTATCGATATTTATAACTTCGATATTAACAAAAACGATATTTCTTACCTCCAGGTCGATATTCTGGTCACCGATATTCTTGATGTCGATATTCTGTCCCTGCGATATTTAAAACTCGATATTAATGTAGGTCGATATTTAAAAATCGATATTTTGTCTGTGCACCTTTGTGTATAATGTATGATTTTTTAAAGTAATAGTCTGAAAAACCAGCTACGGCTGTCTCAAACGCCAGACATGAAAAACAAGACCACCATTTGAAGGGTAGTAATGTGGACAGAAAATGTACAGAGGTTCTGGAAGACTGGCCGAATAATACGCTCGAACGTTCTTCGCATGATCAAGAAGAACATTCCCAACATGACCGATTTGGGTGCCTTTAGAATGCCAACACGACCTTGGAGTATTCAAAAACAGTGCCTAACTGAATAAAGCAGAGAGACATAAGGCACATGTTCACATAGCTTGGGGAAGACATGCAGAGATCAACACATGGGACTGAATATTTTACTCAGAAAAATAACGTGGACCCCCTGGGGCATTGTTCAGGTCAACATAAAGCTTTAAAAAATATAAATAAGATATAAAAAGCAAGGTGCAGAACACTATTTATTTCTGCGAGCCAGGTATATTGCTTTTCAGGTATATATCTCCTGCTACTTGGGTCTGGATATAGTAGGAGGAAGTTCCTCTTCAGGGAGACGTAGGTCCTCATTACAAGTGGCCAGCAAATTCCGATGAACCCAAGAATTGGTGTAACCGGGCTCATCAGAATTTCAAGTTTTGTTTGCTCACACAGAGATTTTGGAGCTGAAATCAGCCAGAATCTCCATGCAAAATACCGGGGGGAAACATGCAGGAAATCGATGCAGAAGGACTGATCCCCACGTTATTCCCCAACAACTTGTAATCCTATTATTTTCCCTGCCCCAGATTTACCTACCGAGACACCCGACAACCGCAAATTCGGGATGGGGAAATAATGGGGATTAATTAGGGTCACTCATAATCGCGGCCTTACTGTTTAGGATTATCTAAAGTGGCACCCCTTTATATTTTATTGCTGTAGTGTGGAGAGTGATCCAACAAGACTGTATACGTAGTGATGTACTGCACCACGAAGTAACAGCTGATATTCAAGTCAATGGACTAGTGTGCAAAAAACATGTTTGCCACCAAAAACAGTCTCTCATAGGACACCCTCGTTAATGTGCCTAACTTTGTGGTAAGGTACCAGAATATCAGTGACTAAATGCCATTTGACAAAAATATTGTGTCATAAATATGGTGTTACAAGGTGAAAGTGTGTGGTATGGCAGGGGTGCCTTACCACATAATACTAGCACAATACACAAAGATGGACTCCGGGTACTCTCTTAGTACACCTTCTCTTAGGCCTGGTAGTGTGGCAAAGAGCAGACAGGCTACTTAAGAGGAACATGTGTAAAGCATTTCACATCACCAACATGGATGATAAGTAATTGACATTACAGGAGAGAAATCAGACACCAATTTATAAAAATAGCTTTGATTTTTATATATTTTTAGACACCCAAAAAAAATCAATACATACAGTATAAGCAGAGTTATCCATTTTAAAGCCTTAAATAAATCAGTACTTTGCAATGTGAAAACATTAACGTTGCGGTCTATGGGAAAAACACATATATGCAATTGGTTACTTAGAGAGTGAGTTCAACTGAACCCACTTGGAGTTAAGGTCTCGTGAGACCCTAGACCAGTTCACGACAGCTAGCAAAATGTTACCTGGCTCAGGAGAGCGGGGTGCATAAGTGCACTTTAGCTGTCAAACCAAGCTGTCAATCAGGCTCGCGGTGTTAAAATGGTTATTTTAGCAAAAAGGTGCTTGCGTGGCGAGTTCAGCAAAACCCTTTGGAACTTTTTTCTTTTTTTTTAAGTAAGGAGCTGGCTCTGGACCAGGAGTGTCCAGGCAGATGCGATCTACCTGGCTCGGGGGACTCAGTACAGAGGTGCTTTCGGCTATCCAGGGTGTTGAACTGGAACCGTGGCCAGAGGGGCTGGCAGGCGCGCCAATAGAGGGTAAAAACAAAAGCAAGATCTTTATGATGGAGCCACAGGGGTGGTTGGACGTTTGTTCAGGTGAATCTATTCTCTTAAAGCATTGAGTAAAGCAGGTTGTAGACTGACTTACCACCAACAAGCCTTGGTACCTACAAGCACTCCGGTTGAGGAAATCTTTTTTTTTTTGACAATCTTTTTATTAACATTGCTCATAGTACCATAAATTACAGGACAGTAATCATACAGCATGTGATGGAATTGCGATATACAATACAGATTAAGACATTTAAGGGCACAAGCGGGGCATCCAAATGTTGAGTTCATGTCCCTGACTCTCCCACCGTCGCCCTGTATTTCCGCCAAGGCCCCCAGACTTTCTTCCATTTCTTATTACAACCTCTACTCTTATAAATAGTTTCCTCGGCTCTCTGGCACCAATCTAGGTCGCGCATCCATTGGTCCCACTGCGGAGGTGCCTGCGACCCCCAACCACTGGCAATGTTCCTTTTTGCCACACCGGCTGCCAACGCCAGCCAGATCTCTTCATATCTAGACCAATCAGTGTCACCCTTGATCATTAGCAACAACCACCTGGGCTCCAACGGGACCGTGGAACCCACTACAGCTGACATCGTATCCGCGACCTTGGTCCAGAAGGGCACTATCTCTGGGCATTCCCATAATATGTGGTAGAAGGTGCCTTCACCCCGACATCCCCGTGCACAAAGGGCCGACTGACTCCTTCCCCATGCATATAGGTGGGTACGGGGGTAGTATATGCGGTGTAGAATTTTAAGCTGCACTAACCTGAACCTAGAACGAATTGCTATCTCGCGCGGGCTCTGCAAGGCGTCCTGCCAGTCGTCATCTTCCAGGGCACCGATGTCCCTCACCCACATTGCCCGCAGTGCCACCAAGGGATCAGGCATATTATTTATGAGTTTACGGTATATGGTGGAAGTGGGTTTCTCCAGTATCGGGTCCAGGAGCAGTCTATCCTCCATGGGAGAATGCTCCGGGATTGACGTGTCTCTCCGTATGTGTGAGCGCAAGGCATGGGAGAGGCGTATGTAGTGGTAGTGTTGTGAGTCGTGAAGGTCATATTCCTTTTTGAGGTATGCGAAGGATCGGGGGGCATCCCCTTTCCAGACGTCCCCCAGATATTCAATGCCTATGAGTTTCCATCCTCTGAAACCGGTCAATCGAGTCACCTCTGTCAGCTGATCCCCAAGCCACAAGGGGGTTCTTCCCGTCAGGGAGCCCGACCACCCCAGGAACTTGTTCGCCTTCCTCCAGCACTGAACAACCACCCTTGTATGTGTAGGCCAGTCCCTTCGTGGCTTCCGGGCATAGAGCAGTGACTCTCAGTTTCCCCCCGGCATGACCATCCGGTCAACTCTGTAGGCCGGTTCCGACCCTTCCGCGTATACCCAATCGTTAACCACCTGTAACTGTGAAGCCCAATAGTACAGCTTGATGTCTGGAAGGGCCAGCCCCCCATCATACACCCCTCTCGTCAGCTTGTGTAACGCTATCCTTGGGTTGCCACCATCCCAAAGCAACGTTCGTAGCGCCTGTGATATTCGTGTGAATACCCCAGGTGGAACCGGATACGGTGTGTTTTGAAGAATATAGAGGAGCCGTGGTAGTGCTAGCATCTTAAACATTGCGGCTCGACCCATGAGGGAGAGAGGCAGCGACCTCCAATGGCTCACGTCGGTCCCGAGGCGTATTAATTGGGGCTCCAGGTTCCTGGCAAAGAACTCCCCCTATCTCTGGTAATATATACCCCCAAATTCTTAAACCCGGCTATTGCTATGGAAGCGGGACACCTAGTCGGAATCCGCGGGGGGGACCCGAAAGCGGATAGATCACTGACTTCGCCCAATTAATGGTGTAGCCAGAGTAGCGACCGAATAATTCAAAGAGGTGTAGTGCCTGCGCTATCGAGTGGTATGGTCTGGCCATATATAGCACAATATCGTCAGCGTATAAGGAGATACGCTCTTCCCACTCATCAGTCAGCGCCAAGCCCAAGAATGACTTGTCCCTCCTGATCCAATGAGCCAACGGCTCTAGGGCCAAGGCAAACAGGAGGGGGGACAGAGGGCACCCATGTCTGGTACCCCTCCGTAAAGGGAAGACTCTGGACACAGCACCGTTGACTCTCACCCTCGCCACAGGCTGCTCGTATAAAAGTTGCACCCAGCTGCAGAAAGTCGGGCCGAAGCCCAGTCTCCGGAGCACAATGAACAGGTATGGCCATTCGATACTCTCGAATGCCAGTGAGGCGTCCAGCACCATCAATGCTGTCTGGGTGTTCCCCACGTCCACTGTCATGTGAAGAACTCCATAGAGACGACGTAAGTTGTGACGGGTGTTCCTGCGTGGCATAAACCCTGATTGGTCGACGTGCACAAGATCTGGCAAGACCGATAGCAGTCTATCCGTCAAGGCCTTGGCCAAGACCTTGGCCTCCACATTAATAAGCGAAATTGGCCGGTAGGAAGAGCATTGATCTGCCGGCTTCCCTGCTTTGTGAATTACGACAATCGTGGCCTCCCGTTGGTCAGGTGGGAGCCTTCCCACCTCTCGCGCTTCCGAGTACATCTGAAGAAGGGGGTCAATAATGACATTTGCCTGTCGCTTATATATTTCTACTGGGAGCCCATTTGGTCCCTGCGCCTTCCCGGATTGAAGGGAGCTAAGGGCTTTCCCTATTTCCTCCCCGGTGAAATTTGCCTCAAGGCGGTCTCTTTGGTCCTGGGACAACGTGGGCAATGCGAAGTCCTGTAAGAACTCCGCGCAGTCGTGTTCAGTCCTGGTGCAGACCTGGGTGTAGACCCCTTCGAAGTATGACGCGAATGCTTCCGCTATGTCCATGCTATTGGAGGCTGGTGAGCCTGTCCCGTCGAGCACCTCGGCTACCCAGGATCGCTCCCTATCCCGCCGCTCGAGCCACGCTAGTAACTTCAGAGCCTTATCTCCCACGTCATAAATTCGATGTTGCGTGGTGAGGGAGTAGGCACGCGCCTCACCCTCTGCCAGAGCCCGGAGCTCCCTCTGTTTAAGAGCCAAAGTGTGACGGAGGTCTACCGAAGACGCAATGTTGGCGTCCCGTTCGAGCCTCTCTATGTCGCTTTCCAACTGGCTGACCTGCAGGGATTCCTCTTTCTTTTGGGCACCAATCAGAGCCTGGGCCTGACCTCTCAGAACTGTCTTATAAGCTTCCCATATCTTGATATGGGACTCAACCGAGCCCCGATTTTCTTCAAAGTAAAGCTGAGAACCCTCCCGGAGTTTATCGCCTATGGTGTCATCCCGGAGGCGCCACGGATCTATCCTCGGGAAGGACGCCCTATTGATCACCGGACCCTTAAGAAGGACGCTAACCGGGGAGTGATCTGAAATTCCCCGGGCAAGGATGTGAGGCTCCGCAAAGTCGCCCAGCTGATCAGTGCGCGTGAATAAGTGGTCCAGTCGGGAGAAGGACCCGTGTCGGGCCGAGTAGAACGTGTATTGTCGGTGTGAGGGGTGATGCGTGCGCCACAGGTCTCTAAGCCCCAAGGCAGTAGTGAAGCCATGTAACCCGCACTCCCCCCTGGAATCCCGCCCAGCGCCCGAGCGGTCCAAGTCAGCGTCCATTATTGCATTGGTGTCACCACCCATCAGGAGGACTCCCCAGGGAAGGTCTGCCAGAAAGGAGCCCAGTCGTGCGAAAGTCGAAGAGTGTAGACCTGGCGGGATGTAGCATGAGCACAGGACTATGGTACGCCCCTCCCACCTACCCGCCACTGCGACCAAACAGCCCGTATCATCTGTCCATGTGCCCGAGATTACAATAGGCAGAGTGTTACGAATTAGAATACCCACCCCCCCCCCCGAGAACCAGACGTGAACCCCGAGTGGGCCGCCATTTTATAGCCAAAGCGATCAAGGGCCTTACATCTGTTGCCCCGCAGATGCGTCTCCTGAAGGAGGACCACGTCTGGGGAATGCCTTTTCAGGTGCTGCAGCACCAATGTGCGTTTAATCTTGTTGCCCAGCCCATTCACGTTCCCCGTCCATATTTTAACATGTCAGGTCACCCATTTGTGTCACGGAGCCTCCTCTTCCTCGGATAATCAAAGTCCCACATTGCTTTGTTAGGCCAATTCCCACATGCAAAAGAACTAAGCTGGTATTGAGCTAAACGTACCCACCCCCAAAAACCGACCCCCACCCCCCAACCAACTCACCCCTCCCTGCTCGGTGGGTTTCCAACCTCCCACCTTCCAAACTTGCAGAGTGCCTGTCGCCCCATCCGCCCCAAATCAAACTTGAAGAGGGAACATAAGCTTGCAGTCAGCTAAAAGAGTTATACTTAACTAACGGAAGTCTCACCCAGTGTGGTAGGTATATTAGAGCAACCCTCTGCTAACTCCCCAGTCCCGCCCCCCCCCCCAACACTCCTGGCCATGTTGAACCGACATTGTGAATGTTGCGTCAGTGTAGCAATACATAGCGTTACGAGGAAGTTTGAGTTCGACATCCTGGATTGTCCGTCAGAGTACTTTCGCCGTCCTGGAAACCAGAAACCCATGCAGACCCCCCATCGCTAAGGAAAGGAATCACCTCACGTAGCGGCACCGCCCTCAGTTACTTGAGCGCACTCTGTTCACCTCCCTGGCTGTCTGATGCCGGTCCGTCTGCGCCCCTTGTGTCTCGTCCGGGTGGGCGCTGTTCGGGTCTGCATGGGCCTCCATTTCTGCCCACTGTCCGCCATCCCTCCAGCCAGTCTCTGGCCCCTTCAGGTGTCTCAAAAAAGTACGCCTTGCCTCCATCCAGGATCTTGAGGCGAGCTGGGAAGAGCATCATATATTTCACCCCTTGTTCCCTGAGGGCTCTTTTGACCCCTTCGAAGGACCGCCGCTGGCGCTGGACATGGAGAGTGAAGTCCGGGAAGAAACGAATTGTGGCATTTTCGAGCTGAAAATCACCAGACATCCGTGACGCCTGCAGGATGGCATCGCGATCCCTAAAGTTCAGGATTCGAGCTATGATAGTACGTGGAGGGGCCCCAGGCTTAGGCTTCCCCCCCCAGTGCGCGATGGGCCCTCTCAACCGAGAAGAAGTTGGACAGGTGCTTTGGCTTCAAATGATTGAGTATCAAGTCCTCTACGAACCAGTCCGTGGACGGCCCCTCCATGCCTTCCGGGACCCCTACTATGCGGATGTTGTTGCGCCTTGCCCGTCCCTCCTGATCCTCCAGCCGGGCATAGATATCAGTTTGGTTTTTCGTTAGGGCGGCTACCTGATCTTCGAGTCTTTTTGTCTTTGATTGAAGACTACCAATGCCAGTCTCTGCCACTGCCACCTTTTCAGACATCTTTCGGAAGTCCGCTCGCAGTAGGTTGACCTCTTCCGTCACCGAGTCCAGCTTGGGCTCCAGGGTTCCGCGGAGCTCTCTGATAGCCGCCATAATGTCTCTCAGCGACGGGTCGGGGCCATTGTCAATAGGAGCTCCCTGTTGGCTTCCACCCGGAGTTCCGTCCTCCCTTCCCATGGCCACCGTGTATTTGTCAATTTGATTGGACTGACCTTGTCCTAGCGGTCTGTTGCGGCCCATGACCGGAGGCGCAGTCCTGTCGCGCGTGATGGAGGGAGCACCTCTGGCTTTACCGCTGTACACCCGTAGGGCCCTTGGGTGTCCTCCCACTCCAGGGGTAATGCCCGCCACTCTCAATAATCAGGCGAAGTTCCCAGTGTGACAGCTCTCCCTCCGCCTCCGGCCACCTCGGGTCAATCTGCTCTTGGGCACCGCCCCTCCACTCGCATTCAGTCGGGGCTCCCCCAAAAGTCATTCAAGGCCCACACCACTCCTGGCACAGTGCTCACCAGCGGCCGGTGTCTGCTGTATCCCGGGCTCCTGCTGTACTGGGATTAGGCCCCGCCGGTTCCACAGGCTACTATGTGCAGAAACCGCATTCTCCACCAGCACTCCTCACACCTTACATGCAGTGCTCTGCTTCTGGCCGCGACGCCCTTGTTGCTCACTCACCAAGCTCCTGGTGCAAAGCGCGCTGCTCCAATCGGGCCTCTGCCCCCGGTGGTCTCAGCGAGCTCTGTCTCTGTGCGGGCGCTGCAGACACGAGGCGCGGTTTCCGCGTATTCCGTCGTGCCTCCCTCAGAATCAATCAAGGCCCATACCACGACCGGCACAGTGTTTACTAGCGGCCTGTGCCAGCTCCTGTCAGGGCCCGAACTGCACCGGGACTAGGCCCCGCCGGCTCCGCGGGCCACCCCTCGAGGAGACCGCACACTCTCCCGGCCTCCTGCACACACCGTACGCTCCGCCTCTGGCCTCACCGCCCTTGGCATTCACAAGCTGGGCTTCTGGTGCGGAGCGCGCCGCTCCGATCGGACCTCCGCCCCCCGGCGGACTCGGTGGACTCCGGGACTGTGTGGACGCTACAAAAGCGAGTCGCGGCGTCTCACCCCCAGCCGCGCTCTCGCTATTTCTTGTTGCCGCTATAGGGACCGGAGGACAGCACCTCAGCTACATCGTCCGAGTTCCTCATGCAGGGGAGCCTGCAACCGCCGCGCTCCTCACTGGCGGGCGCCATTTTGTTGCGTCAGCTCAAACGGCCCGGACCTCCGCGTCTGAGTGTTAAGATGCCCGGGGGGGACGCCTCAGGTCTACGCTGCACCCCGCCGCCTCCCGACGTCTTCAGACGCCGATGGGTGCCACTGTTGCTACGGATGATGTCGGATTTCAGGATTTAAACGCTGACCGCTACCGCAGCTCTCTTAGCAAGCGGCCATCTTCCGCGGCTGCAAGCTACGCCCCCCCGGTTGAGGAAATCTTTATCCAGAGGACCAGGGGAACGCTGTAGAAAGCTAAGCCTCGCTGAGGGTCAGGACTACAGCTCCCAGAAGCCACCTGCCCAAGGGCTTTAAGCATTCATGCTGGACGGCTTGGGGAATAGGACTTCAAGGTCATGGACTTAGCGGTTTGTGCCTGCCGACTGCAGGGGACTAGTTCCTCTAGCCCAAGGTAGTTCTTGTGAAGTCTGGAGTTTGCAGAGGGGCTCGCCTTCTTTTTGGATCCAGCCTCTTGCCTTGGTGGAGTCGAAATCCAGCGGGTGCTGGATGGCTGCTACACATACAGAGCTTAGCACCTATCTTCGTGGAGCCCTACCTTGTCGTGGAAACAGGTCTCTTGTTATCACATCGAATCTAAGGTTCTGGTGTCTGGGATGCCCTTTAAATCCTGGATTTAGGGTGCGTTAGTGGGTGTGAGGACTAGTAGCCAATGGGCATCTAGTCTTGCGGCTCATCCGCTTCAGTAGTGATGACATCTTGTGGGTGTATGTCACTAAAACTAGTCAGAACCTGATTTCTTGCCTAAATTCAAGATGACCAAAACCATCCTCGACTGTACACCTCAACTGCAACACCCTAGAGGTGTGGTCAGTATTGTGAAGGTGGCTGCCTCCTGCATAGCTAATTTCCTGCCTGCCCGCAAAAAACAGTGCTTGGGGCAGGGGGAGGCGTTGTCCTCGAGTGGGGGACAAGTTCCTTTGTCCAGTGGCGCCAGTGGAGCCTTTGAGGTTCATTGCTGCACCGGTCTAATCAGTAGCCATCATGTGTGGGAGGAGGTGCCACCTCCTGCTCACACAAGGCAAGTAAGGGGGCTAAAGGGGTGTTAAAAGCATCGCCCTCCCTATGATAATGAAGAACTAAAACCACTTTACACTGGCAAATCAGACAGAAACAAACAGGCAGGGACAAGGACAAGGCTGGAGCAGGAGGAGAAGGGTGCTGCTGTTGGCATAACTTTATTGCACACAGCTCCATGTACCCCGAAATTTTTTTGCGGCCTGGGCCCGGCTCGCCTATGGTCAAGGTCGGCCCTGGGCCCAGTACCTTTATCTTGCTAGAGGCAAGCAGTTGTCATGAGACTGGTCTTGTTCCAATGTCCTATACACGGTTGTTAAAGCTCCACTTCTTGGGGCATCAAACAGAAACAAAAGTTAATTCATAATTTGTAAATAACTCTGCAGAGGCACAAGAGACAGTTGGTACAGCACACCTTAGAAGGCGAAGCTGAGTTCAAGTATATAGGCGCAAGGGGCAGTTCAAGAATCCAACAGTAGTTTCAAAGTCCAAACAAATCTAACACTCCCTAGCTAATCATTAACCTGATACCTCTGAAGGCAGTGCTACATGAGGTTGAAGAATTCCGAGGATGCAAGGAATTTCTTTGAAGAATTCCAGGGATGTGAGGAAATTCTTTGAAACGAAGCTGCAAAAGAACTTCCAAGACGAATGACAAACAGAAAACTTCTGAGAAGATCAACTTGGCATCCAACTGGAAGATTGTCTCAGATCGATATCTAGGAACACAGTTGAAGAGCACAACCAAGCAGAGGAATACTGGTGAAGAACAGAACCAGAGCAGATAATTTTTCTCATCAACAGGGAGCAAAGCCAAGCATCTGGCCACGCCGTAGGTGGGGTTTTTATAGACTGTGGGATCTGTGAATCTTGCAGTGGATCATTGAATCCCACTGTAGTGTGCCATTTACATGTGGAAGGCTGTCATGGCTTTTGAAATGCCCACATGGGGACAGGATTGGCTTTTTTGGTGATGGGGGTGGGAAGGATCGTCACAGCTGAGCAGCACACAGGGCAGCCACAATCCTGGGCAGCATGACTCCAGTCAGGTCAGCATGGACACCATCCTGAGAGGCAATGCCCTACGCTAAGGGTTGAAGGAATAGTCAGTAACGCCCAGGACCAGAGGTGGATGGGAGTGGCGACAAGCACCAATGGTAAGTCATGACAAGATGCAAGCTGCACAACAGAGGCTCTGCAGTCCGTTATCACCTTGTACTGCTTCTCTTGATCAGGAGGACAGAAAAATAGATAGCTGCCAGTTACTTCTTAGCAACTACAGATGTACTACCAGTGGTTGACATTAACTCAAGCATTCCACCTATCACTTGTTTTCCAACAGTGTGATGTCGTATGTGCGATAGCTATACCCAGACAATGTCCCCGATTTCATTGTGCCATGGGTTGTAAACCAGAGAAATCACCAGTGGCTGAGATTAATTCAAGCATTCCACCCATGACTGTTTGTTTTCTTCATGGAAAGACCGTGGCATATCTAGATGGATCTTGATGGCAAATATCCTGACGTCGAGTAAGAGGTCCTTGAAACGAATCACTGACATAATATCGAAGACAAAAATATAGAAGACAAAAATATCAATGTAAAAATATCGATAGTCAAAATATCGACATCCTATCTTTAAAATGTAAATGACAAAAATATCGAAAAAAATATATAGATGTAAAAAATATCGAAGTCCAAAATATCATTTTTTTTAATATATAAAAAATAATGTTAAAACAATTATATTATAAAATTAAGTTAAAAAAAAATACTTAGGGGCCGATTACCATGGCGGGCGGACAAAGTCCGCCCGCCATCGCATTTGCAAAAGGGACCGCCCGCCATAGGTGCGGCGGTCCCGCAATACACATTAGGATGCTTCCGCCACACTGGCGGGCGCATCCCGTATATTTTACATTGCGGCGGCGGTGCTGCAAGCAGCACCCGCCGCAATGTAAAATAAACATGTTGTGCTTTTACATGCACAACGTGACAGGCACCGCGCGGTGCCTGCCACATTGTACATGCGAAAGCAGGGGGGTACCATAGGTACCCCCCATGTGCACCCCCCAACAGCAGGAACCGCCAGCCTTTCCATGGCGGCAATGCAGCCATGGAAAGGCTGCTCACACCCGGCATCGTGATATGGATGGCGGTGTCTTCCAGACACCGCCACCATATTCAACACGTTTTCCGCCGGTCGACGAGTCGACCGGCGATAAGCGGCGGACGGTCTTTCCGCCCGCCGCGGACCCCCCAGCCATCGTGATATGGCGGGGGGTCTTTGTTGTCTGGATGGCGGGCGGATCGCCCCCGCCGGGCCGGCGGTCACCACCGCCGGCCCGGCGGGGGTGATCCGCCCGTCATCGTGATCGGCCCCTTAGATATAACATACATTAAAAAAATATAATAAACAAATATAATTTAAAAAAATTAAACATAGATATATAAAATTTAATATATAAATTTATATTTACTTAAAAAAATTAATAAACTAATAACTTTAATTTATTTTATAATATTATAAATATATAAAAATTAACTATAAAATATATATATATATACATACACCTATAACATAAAATATAATAATAAAAACATTATATTATAAAATGAAATACTAAAATATGTATACATTTTTAAACTTACATTTTGCACTCCATTGAGTGCAACAGTAGGAAAATTGTTGAATAGCATAGGGGTAAAAATTTACTATTGCCACTGCAATTACTGCAACAGTAGGGAAAATGTTGGATAGCGTAGGGGTAAAAATTACTATTCCCTCTCCAGTGAGTGCAACAGTAGGGAAAGTGTTGGATAGTGTAGGTGTAAAAATTACTATTCCCACTCCAGAGAGTGCAACAGTAGGGAAAGTGTTGGATAGCGGAGGGGTAAAAATTACTATTCCCACTCCAGTGAGTGCAACAGTAGGGAAAGTGTTGGCTAGCGGAGGGGTAACAATTACTATTCCCACTCCAGTGAGTGCAACAGTAGGGAAAGTGTTGGATAGCAGAGAGGAAAAAATTACTATTCCCACTCTAGAGAGTGCAACAGTGGAGAACGTGTTGGATAGCGTAGGTGTAAAAATTACTATTCCCACTCCAGAGAGTGCAACAGTAGGGAAAGTGTTGAATAGCGGAGGGGTAAAAATTACTATTCCCACTCCAGTGAGTGCAACAGTAGGGAAAGTGTTGGATAGCGTAGGGGTAAAAATTACTATTCCCACTCCAGAGAGTACACCAGTAGGGAAAGTGTTGGATAGCAGAGGGGAAAAAATTACTATTCCCACTCCAGTGAGTGCAACAGTAGGGAAAGTGTTGGATAGCAAAGGGTAACATTTACTATTCCCACTCCAGAGAGTGCAACAGTAGGGAAAGTGTTGGATAGCGTAGGGGTAAAAATTACTATTCCCACTCCAGTGAGTGCAACAGTAGGGAAAGTGTTGGATAGCAAAGTGTAAAAATTACTATTCCCACTCCAGAGAGTGCTACAGTAGGGAAAGTGTTGGATAGCGGAGGGAAAAAATGACTATTCCCACTCCAGTGAGTGCAACAGTAGGGAAAGTGTTGGATAGCAGAGGGTTAAAATTAATATTTACAAAAAATTAAAAGAAAAATAAAAAAGAAACAAAATACCAACTACAATACAAAAATTGCTAATAACACAAAAATAAACATATAAAATATAATAAATTACAAAAGATAGAAAAATATTTTAATGTTAAAAAGTACTAAAAATTAACTACAAACATTAATTTATACAAGTTTAAAAAAACATTTTACAAATAAATAACTATATATATATTTTTTTTTAACAACAAATTTTATTAGGGTTTTCGTGGAAAAATCGGGCAGCAGCCCTACAATGACCTGCGGAAGGAAAAGGATCATCATCACGAATATACAAATAACTATATTTAATATAAATTAATTATATTCAAAAAATTAATTATTAATGATTTTTAAATAAATTACTTCACACCATATTCCCCTATAAACGCACAAAAACTCCTACATAATTGACACAATTAACATATTTAACAATCAATTATAATTAACAGACAATTAATAATTAATTAATAATAAATAAATTACCACAAACAACACTATAAAATCAAAATATAAAATATATACTGATAAATAAAAATTATTAATTACTTTATTCAAATTAAATTACTTCCCACCCTATTCCCTTATAAACCCACAACCCGCTCCCCCAAAAAATAACACAATTTACATAATGATGAATTAATTAATTAATAAAATTTAATAACCAATTAATAATTAATTAATAAAAAAATTAATTATGAATAATAATTAATAAAAATTATTAATTGCATTATTATACTTAAATTACTTCCCACCCTATTCCCCTATAAACCCACAACCCGCTACAGAACTAAAATACGCAAAATTTAATTGACATAAAATTAATCACTTCTAAAAATTTCACTCATACATTAAAAAAAACAGCTATACTTATACAAAAAAATTAGATCACATACTTTTAACATACATAGTAAAATACCGAATACTAATATAAATATCGATATTATTAACAACGATATTTTAACAAACGATATTACTGACTTCGATATTACAGAAAACGATATTTCTTACCTTCAAGTCGATATTCTGGTCAACGATATTCTTGCAGTCGATATTCTGCCACTTCGATATTCAGAACTCGATATTCTGGCACTTCGATATTAACAACTCGATATTCTGTCTGTGCACCCCTTGAAACCTTTAATGTTGAATACTTTGACAATGAATAGCTAAAGGAAGTAGGCCTTGAACGTTGAATCCCTCAACGTAAAGCAGGAGTGCCGATGATAAGAGTGAATGTCTGGAGGCATCAAGAAGGGTCAGATCTGGTCACATCGGGAACAGACGAGCAGAAGGTTGCCCTACCATGCAGGAACTGGCAAACTTTGAGATAACTCAGCCTACTTCCATCTGTTTTGCCCTAAAGCGCCCTCCCTCCATGAATTTGACCCTGCTGTAAGATATCTAAAGACAGATGCTACATTTGGTGATAAAACGAGTGAGATTCTGAAAGACAGATAACGACATCATGCTCATCCTTCCAGGACTTATTCCTGCCACAGGAGGGAATCCTGTTGAAAAGAGCAGGCATGATGACACAGAGAGCTGGATGAGTTAACAAGCGAAATACGGGGGACAAGGGCCCTGTATATAAAGAAGTAACACAAAAATTAAGTAAACATTGACACAAAGTACCCACTTAAAGTGAATTGTTCAGTCAAGAAATAACCTTACAAAGCCAGCAGTTTTCAGGGATCTGTCTTAGAGAGCCGTAAACAACAAACCTCCTCTCCGGACCTGCAGTGCATGATGGGAAGGCTGTCAACCTTCTAGATTTCTTAAAGCTGCAGTCTTAGTTTAGCACTGTCACTATGTATGAATGAACAAGGGTATTGTCTATGCAGACGCAACGTCTTTCTTTATATTTTCATTAAAATGCTGTTTTGTGTTCAACAAAATGTACTGTTTATCTACTTTGACTATTAGAATTAAAAAAAGAAAAAGGGTTAACAATGTTGTCTCCTACTGATATGTTTTCTTTAATTTTTAATGAAAAAATCTATAAAAAGTACACTGGAGATCCTGCAAGGGGCCAGAGATGTTCTACTGTTTCTGGATTCAGAGAGAATCACACAAAAAGTGATGTTCCAAGCATATCCACATCATCAGCTGTTGGACTTGGCCCTTTTTGCAGGGTCATCCCTGAACTTTTTGCCTTCCTCCTAGTATTTTTTCTGACCTGGTGTTGGTGGTTTTAGGACTCTGGACACTTTATCACTGCTGTCCAGTGTAAAGTGCATGTGCTCTCTATGGTAAAACGTGGTAAGATTGGTCTACACCAGTGTGGTTAATTTAATGTACCTGCCAGTCCCTTGTAAAGCGGTATCCCAGATAGCCAGGGCCAGTAAATTAAATGCTACTGGTGGGCTTGCAGCGCTGATTGCGCCACCCACCAAGGTAGCCTTTCAAACATTTCTCAGGCCTCTGCCATTGCAGGGCCTGCACGCGCAGTTTACTGCCGCTGTGACGTGGCACATAAAATGGGTGCCACGTCTATGACCCCGCTTTTACTACATATCTGTCACCCCTACGGTATGCCCTAGCTAACCCTATGGGCAGGGTGCATTGTAGGTAAAAGGTAGGACATGTGGCTTAACTGTGTGGCATGTCCTGGTAGTGACAAACAGCCATTTTGGTTTCTCACTACTGTGAGGCTGCCCTCTCATAGGAATGCATTGGGGATTCCCTTATAAATGTTTCAGTGGTAATTCCTGATCTGAGAGGAGTAGAGTGGTCAAGTTTGGTATGTTTGGAATAGTGGTAATAAATGCTGCGCAATGGCGTTCGCAGATTTATTATCACTATTTTAGAAATGACACTTTTAGAAGTGGGCATTTCTGTGTGTTATGTGTCTTTGTGCCTGCCTGATGTGTATTGCATGTATGGCTCTGGAGTGACGGGCTGGGTGAGTCAGCACTAGGCTGAATAGGCCAATCTGCATTTGGAGTGGTGGGAGGAGTAGCACCTGGGACTGAATGGGACTGTATCTGCCTTCCACAATGCTGGCTCCGCCCCCCCTGTGGTGTGTCTGGGGCCAGAGCCTACACTGACAAAGGGGGTGGTGTTGCACCTTTAGAGAAAGGTGTGAGTGCCCCCAGAACTGGTTTGGACCGGGCGCAGAGCCCTGGACCAGGGGGAGAAAAAAGACATAAGGGGTATAAGTATTGGGGCTGTGACCCCATGAAAAGGTGCTGCTAGGTGCTTACTCGAAGCCTGCGGCCGACAGGCTGCTGGGGGACCTGCTTAGAACTGATTTGGGTGGGGGAGCACTCTGCCAGGAGGAACCGCCGTGGGACTCAGTTGCTGCCTGAGGGGGTGGAGGGGCTGCCCTCTGCTGGGAGGCCCTGCGTGCTAGCCTCCTGTTGGGAGTCTCAGGGACCCAAAAGACTCCAGGGGAAAAACTGGACTATTCCTTACGTTTGTTTTCTACCACAAGGAAGAAAGTCTGCAGGAGTGCTGTGCTTCATTAAGCCTAGTGCTTGGTCCCTCAAGGACAGAGAGTGGTGAGCGCTGCTATCCGGTGAGCTGGTCACTAGTACGTGGTGAGTGCTAGGTTCTTGACCCTATGCGAGGGCCCCAGCAATAGCGCATTGAAAGTGTTGTTGGTCATTACTGACCTTGGTTGCGCTGTGCCACAGAGAGCGCTGTTGGGAGATCCGGGGCATGAGTAACATTTCCCTAGTTTTGCGCTCGAAGGCGCTGTGCCGCGAAGCCCGCTCCATCGCGGACTCCCACTGAGTAGGAATCCCAGCTTGGGGATTCCTCGCTGCTGCCTGATTGTGGGCGGAGCCTTGTTGAAGAAAGCCTGACCCTGGGCCGGGTCGGCCGGAGGGCCTGCGAGTCACCGGAAGTCAGGCGGCAGCTGCCTGATGGTGGGCGGGGCCCCAGTCCAGGAAGGAGAGAGCCCCACGTGCTGCCTGAGCCAGCTTAGTCCCAAGAGAGGGGAGATCTGTCCTCTCGGCTTGCGGGAGCCCCGATGGATCATGAGGATCCAGGGTGCCCGCTCGTGAAGAATGCCAGAGCGGTGGGAGTGCCAGCCGAAACCGCCGACCAGAGAAAACGGGCAGAAGGAAGACCGCGGCCCCGCCCGC
This sequence comes from Calotriton arnoldi, assembly GCA_963921515.1. Taxonomy (NCBI): domain Eukaryota; kingdom Metazoa; phylum Chordata; class Amphibia; order Caudata; family Salamandridae; genus Calotriton; species Calotriton arnoldi. The sequence continues at coordinate 920,186 of CAWUFW010001566.1, forward strand.
CTGAAGTGAAGCGGGGTCGTCTGTGGCAAGAACCCAGGAGAGACGGCCCCGGTAAGACAGAGGAGTGGAGGGCCCCGAGAGGCCTCCCCGGTGACTGCCCCCCTTTTGTTTTTGGAGTGTGGAGGAAGGGGGGGGATTGAGAAAGAGGGACACATTGCTCGCCCCCAGACCAACTCCCACATAGCTCCGAGTTTGCGGCCGGTGTCCAGGCCGGAGGAGGACGCCCACGAGAAAGGTGCCCATCGCCAAGAGGAGGATGTAGGGCGTAGGTCTCCTGGAGACATTGGGACTCCACAATTTTTACAGGCTATGTTCATTGCGGGTGTGTTCAGGTCTAGTGAAAACGGTTTCACGCCTAATGCCGGGTGCGTTTACCAGGTGGGCACTCCGTAAGTGTTAGGTGCAGTCTTGGCAATATGCATAGGCCTAAGGAGGGCATGATGTGCTGATGGGAAGTGTGCACTCTACACGTGTTGGTAATAGTACACCACTGCTGCTTAGGTTCTGCATATGGTAGGTGCTGTGTCACCAGTAGTTACTGGTTGTTGTCCCTAAAAGTAAGAGTGCACTACTGCATTGTTTTGCCTATTGCGCACCAGGCTCAGTGATGATGGTTGTGCCTAATGCCTGATGCCCACATGCATGTTGGGTTACATTGCCAAGGTTGGCACTACATGTACCGTAATGGTGATAATCTAATGTGTGCACTCTATAGGTAGTTGGCCACAGTGCACTGCTGATTATGATTAAGCCTAATGTGTGCACTCCGCCAGTGTAATGTACAGCAATAACGTTTATGCCTAAGAGGGGCATGATGTGTTTGGGAATAACGCATTGCTGTCTATGATGTATGCCTGATGTGTCTATGCTGAATACAGTGTCTTACCAGTAGTTACTGGCTGCTTTGCTAACTGTGCTTTCTAATGGTTATGACAGTGGCCTCATTGGCCCTGCACTGTATATAATCCCCTGTAAAGTAATACCTAGTGCCTGGTGGCACAGTGTATATATATGTGATCTGAAAGAGACACGTTAGTGACAGATTCCTTACCTTAGAATATCCCCAGGCGTCAGGCTGGATCTGGAAAGCTTTTGCGTAGCAGTACCCTTGCGCGTCGGTAGGAGGCGTCGTGCGGCTCCGTGTCCGTCGTCGGCGTCGGGACCGCCGGGATGACGTCGCGGGCAGTACTTAGACGCCGCTCTTGCGCGCTGACGTCAGTTCTTCTTTTTTCCGCGCCAGTAAGCGCAGATCCGGGAAGAGCAGTGCCCTAGTCATTTTTTGACTAAATTTTTGGGTGATTTTTCACTGTTTTCTAAACAAGTCTCTCGACTTTGAAGGTGTCGGTAGGGATGCCCGGCTTCAAGCCCTGCGACGCCTGTGGTCGCATGATGTCGATCACAGACCCGCACTTAGAGTGTCTCTACTGCCTCGGCCGCGACCACGACACGAAGTCGTGCCCCGGCTGCCGGGCCTTGCACCCGAAGGCTTTGCGAGAACAGTCTCGAAAGCTCCTCGAGGTCCGGCAGTCGGCTCCGCGCCACACCAAGCCCCGGTCACGTGAGAGGTCGAGGGGCCGGTCGCGGAGTCCTCATCGGTCGTCGGGGTCCAAGTCTTCGCACTCCTCCGGTAAGTCGAAGCATAAAAAGTCTAAGAAGCGTCATCGCTCGAAGGCTTCGCCTCGCCGGTCTCGCGACTCGGCTGAGGCTCCTATCGGCACCGTCCCCGCGGCTCCGGGAGAGCCTGTGGAGCCGCCCCCGCATTACCCGTCCTTCCCGGATTCGGGGGCGACTCCGGCCGAGATACAGGAATTCCTGTCGGCCATGGCCCGCCTCTTCGGGCCTCAAGGTCCCCCCGGTGCGCCTTCGGGCCCCGCGGGCCCTGATGGGGTTTCCCCGGCGCCGCCGGCGACTCCGGTCCCGGCGCCGCCTGTAACACCAGCCTCGGTCCCGGCCCCGGCTTTGGCCCCGGCCTCGATCCCGGCTCCGGTGCTGCCGCAACCCCCATCGACGCCGGTTGACCTAACTACACCTCCGCCGGCGTCTCCGGTGCCGTTCCCGACGCCGCCCGGGGCTCCGGGCGGCGTAGTTCCCCGGTTCTCTCCGGACACGGCGCCGGACCGGCATCGCTCAACGCCGGCTCCGACGCCGCTGGGACCTTGGGTCCCACATGTCCCTCCTCCTTATTTTGAACCTGAATTGGAGGACGTAGATAAATGGGAGGGGTCTGATGACCCTCTCACACAGCAGTGTGAGTTTGATCAGGACTGGGCTGAGGAACTTGGGGATGCCAGTGGTCTGGACACCTCCCCTGACTCTGGCATGCTGTCTCCTCCATCCGTGGCAACGGAGGAGGGAGCAAACTTTGCAACGGTGTTGCGTAGAGCAGCTGGGACCTTAAACCTCCAGTTGCCTACAGTGGCTGTCAAGACTAACATCCTGACGGAAGTGCTTCAGCCGGCGGCTACCTCCTCGGAGCCACTGCTGCCGTTCAACGAGGCGCTTTCAGACGTTCTTTTGGGCACCTGGTCCAAGCCCACCACAGGGGCTCCTGTGGATAGGAACGTGGCCCGACGCCATCGCCCTGCTCCGGGCGACCCCCCGTTTCTCTCTCTACACCCCACCCCTGAGAGCTTGGTGGTCCAAGCCTCTGCTTCCCAAAGCGCCTTCCCTACCGCTCCCCCGGATAGGGAATCCAAACGCCTGGATCAATTTGGGAAGAAGGTCTTTTCTTCCGCCAGTGCTGGCTTGCGGTCAGTCAACACCACTTGCCTCTTGGGCCGATATTCCCACTCCTTGTGGGACTCGGTGGTGCAAGTTCTGCCTCAGTGTCCTGAGGAGGTCCAGACACTGCTTTCCCGCACCATTGCGGAGGGAGGAGATGCGGCAAAGTACACCATCAGATGTGGCCTTGATACCGCCGACTCGCTAGGCAGATCGCTTGCGACGACAGTGGCGCTGCGCCGTCACGCCTGGCTGAGGACCACTGGTTTCTCGGGTGATGTCCAAAACTCTCTTATGGACATGCCCTTTGATGGAGTTGGTCTTTTTGGGACAAAGGCAGACCATGCGCTGGAGCGCTTTAAGGACTCGCGGGCTACAGCCAAGTCCCTGGGCCTTTCTGCTGTGCGCCCTCAGCAACAGTCTGCTTTTCGCCCCTTTCGTGGCCACGGAAGGGGCGCCCGGTCACGTCCGCTGCCCAGCCACCGGCCCGCGCAGCAAGCGTCTTCGCGTGGCCGAGGACGTGGCTCCCGCCGTGGCGGGTCAGGCAACCAGCGTGCGGGTCAGGCCACCAACCCCGTCCGCGGCCTCCAAGCCCTCCTAGTCCTTCCTTTCAGGTGCACAGCACCCCAGTAGGGGGCAGGGTCCGCCATCACCTTCACCACTGGCGTGCCATCACCTCAGACAGGTGGGTCTTGGACATTGTCCGAAGGGGCTACTCCCTCCCCTTCGTGACCATCACCCCAACCATGCCACCTCAATTCCACCGCATGTCAGGGGATCACTTGGTGCTTCTTCAAAAGGAAGTTGCGGCCCTCTTGGCCAAGAGGGCCATCGAGCGCGTTCCGACCCCAGAAGTAGGACGTGGTTGCTACTCCCACTACTTTCTGGTGCCCAAAAAGGACAAGGAGGACATGCGTCCTATCTTGGACCTCCGGAACGTCAATCGCTTCCTCCGGAAGGAGAAGTTCAAGATGCTCACCCTAGCTCAGGTCTTGACTGCCCTCGACCCTGGAGACTGGTTGGTAGCGTTGGACTTGCAGGACGCGTATTTCCACATCCCCGTCCTGCCGGCCCACCGGCGTTACCTTCGGTTCACGGTAGGCCCCGAGCATTTTCAGTTCACCGTGCTCCCCTTTGGCCTTACCAGTGCCCCTCGGGTGTTCACGAAAGTGATGGCGGTGGTCGCAGCTCATCTGCGCCGGGCAGGGGTTTCAGTCTTCCCCTACCTCGACGACTGGCTGCTGAAGGCGGGCTCGTCCCAGGCAGTCGTCTCCCACCTCCAGACTACGGCCGAACTCCTGCACTCGCTGGGGTTCTCCATCAATGTGCCGAAGTCGCATCTAATTCCTTCTCCACAGCTCCTTTTCATCGGAGCAGTTCTGGACACCACGCAGTTTCGGGCCTATCCTCCCGAACGGCGAGTCCGGGGATATTCAGGCTATGATTCCGATCTTTCGGCCTTTATCCTGGGTTTCGGTACGGATGACCCTGAGGCTGCTGGGCCTCATGGCCTCCTGCATCCTGCTGGTCAATCATGCCAGATGGCATATGCGGGCTCTGCAGTGGGACCTGAAGTTCCAGTGGGCGCAGCACCAGGGCAACCTGTCCGATCACGTCCAGATCTCGGAGGGGACTGCAAAACAGTTGCAGTGGTGGCTCTCGAACCGGCAATGGGTCATGGGCAGATCCCTCTCCCTTCCCCAGCCAGAGCATACAGTTGTGACGGACGCGTCCCTTCTGGGATGGGGCGGTCACATGGGAGAGGCGGAGATCAGAGGCCTCTGGTCTCCGGCGGAGTCCCGGCTCCATATCAACTTTCTGGAGCTCCGGGCGATCCGGCTTGCACTCAAGGCATTCCTTCCCTCTGTCAAAGGGAAGGTAGTGCAGGTGTTCACAGACAACACCACCGCCATGTGGTACTGCAACAAACAGGGCGGGGTGGGGTCTTGGACCCTTTGTCAGGAGGCTCTGCGCCTCTGGACATGGCTGGAACATCAGGGCATGTTCCTGATGGTTCAACACCTGGCAGGTTCTCTGAACGCCAGGGCGGACGAACTCAGCCGCAGGTGCATGATGGATCACGAATGGCGTCTTCACTCGGAAGTGGCGCAAGGACTCTTTCTACAGTGGGGAGAGCCTTGGTTAGATCTATTCGCCACCGAAGAGAACGCGCAATGTCATCAGTTCTGCGCGTTGGAATTTCCAAGGCGGCACTCGCTCGGCGACGCTTTTCGTCGCGAGTGGAGTTGCGGTCTGTTGTACGCTTTTCCGCCTATACCACTTCTACCCAGAGTGTTGAAGAAGATTCGGCACGACCGGGCCCAAGTCATTCTTGTGGCTCCGGACTGGGCTCGACGAGTTTGGTATCCCGAGCTACTCAATATGAGCATAGATCCCCCGATCCGTCTGCCTCTTCGGGAGGATCTTCTGTCGCAGCAGCAGGGGACGGTCCTCCACCCGAACCTGTCCAGTCTACACCTGCTTGCGTGGAGATTGAGCGGCGGCAGTTGATTCCTTTCGACTTGCCTCCCGAAGTTTGTGATGTGATTCTGGCAGCCAGGCGTCCCTCCACTAAGGTGGTATACGCCTGCAGGTGGAACAAATTTGTGGCATGGTGCACAGCAAAGGCTGTGGATCCCCTTTCTGCCCCTCTTTCTGAGGTCCTTCTGTTCCTTCTCTCTCTGGCCCAACAGGGTTCTGCCCTGGGTACCGTCAAGGGTTATCTTTGTGCTATCTCGGCCTTCCTCAGGCTCCCTGATCAGCCCTCCCTTTTCAAGTCCCCTGTTGTTAACAGGTTCTTAAAAGGCATTACTCACCTCTTCCCTCCTGTTCCGTTTGTAATGCCTCAGTGGGACTTGAACTTGGTTCTTACCTTTTTAATGTGCGCTCCCTTTGAGCCTCTGCATAACTGTCCTCTTCGTCTTCTGACTCTGAAGACAGCCTTTCTGGTGGCCATCACCTCCGCTCGGCGGGTGAGTGAGCTCCAGGCTCTATCTTGCAAACCTCCCTTTCTGTCTGTTCATCCAGACAAGGTTGTTCTTCGGACGCGTCCGTCCTTCTTGCCAAAGGTGGTTACTGCTTTCCACATTGGGCAGACCATCACTTTGCCCACCTTCTTTCCGCCTCCGCATCCTTCCAGAGAGGAAGAGAGGCTCCACCGTCTGGACCCAAAACGTGCGCTCTCTTTCTATATTGACCGCACAAAACACTTCCGGGTGGATGACCAGCTCTTTGTTGGCTACGTGGGCGCCAAAAAGGTCGGGCGGTGCACAAGAGGACCATCTCCCGCTGGGTTACCTTGTGCATCAAGACCTGCTATTCTTTGGCTAAAAAGGAACCTCCTGTTGGGCTGCGTGCCCATTCCACCAGGGCAACGGCTGCTACCACGGCCTTGGGCCGCGGTGTTCCGCTGCCGGTTATCTGTCAGGCGGCTACGTGGGCCTCGCTGCACACGTTTACTAAACATTACTGCCTTGACAGTCAGGTCCGGAGGGACGGCTTCTTTGGCCGTTCTGTCCTCCAGGACTTCCTTGTCTGATCTTTGTTCGCAGACCCACCACCGGGGTTGGTATTGCTGGGGTATCTATTCTAAGGTAAGGAATCTATCACTAACGTGTCTCTTTCAGATGCACAAGTTACTAACTTGTGTAACGATATATCTGTAAGAGACAGTAGTTAGTGATAGATTCCTTACCGCCCACCCATCCTCCCCGTTCTGCGAACTGATTTCTAGGGTTAAGGACATCCCTTTCAGGGCCCTAGTATTTTTCAGACACCTGTGTCAGCTTCTTGCATGGCTCTGCGTTCCTGGCGCGGAAAGTCGTGTACAGAACTGACGTCAGCGTGCAGGGCGGCGCCTAGTACTGCCCGCGACGTCATCCCGGCGATCACGACGCCGACGACGGACGCGGAGCCGCACGACGCCGCCTACCGACGCGCAAGGGTACTGCTACGCAAAACTTTCCGGATCCAGCCTGACGCCTGGGGATATTCTAAGGTAAGGAATCTATCACTAACTACTGTCTCTTACAGATATATCGTTACACAAGTTAGTAACTTGTGCTTCAATCCGATTGTCAGAGAGCACATGTTCCGTTGTTGTTTTCCAGGGTTACGCCAACAGCTGTTGGAGTGTGGGTTCTCCGATCCCAGGTATCTGAAAGAGACACGTTAGTGACAGATTCCTTACCTTAGAATATCCCAGGCGTCAGGCTGGATCCGGAAAGTTTTTGCGTAGCAGTACCCTTGCGCGTCGGTAGGCGGCGTCGTGCGGCTCCGCGTCCGTCGTCTGCTTCGGGACTGCCGGGATGACGTCGCGGGCAGTACTTAGACGCTGCCCCTGCGCGCTGACGTCAGTTCTTCTTTTTTCCGCGCCAGTAAGCGCAGATCCGGGAAGAGCAGTGCCCTAGTCATTTTTTGACTAAATTTTTTGGTGCTTTTTCACTGTTTTCTAAACGAGTCTCTCGACTCCGAAGGTGTCGGTAGGGATGCCCGGCTTCAAGCCCTGCGACGCCTGTGGTCGCATGATGTCGATCACAGACCCGCACTTAGAGTGTCTCTACTGCCTCGGCCGCGACCACGACACGAAGTCGTGCCCCGACTGCCGGGCCTTGCACCCGAAGGCTTTGCGAGAGCGGTCTCGAAAGCTCCTCGAGGTCCGGCAGTCGGCTCCGCTCCACACCAAGCCCCGGTCACGTGAGAGGTCGAGGGGCCGGTCGCGGAGTCCTCATCGGTCGTCGGGGTCCAAGTCTTCGCACTGCTCCGGTAAGTCAAAGCATAAAAAGTCTAAGAAGCGTCATCGCTCGAAGGCTTCGCCTCGCCGGTCTCGCGACTCGGCTGAGGCTCCTATCGGCACCGTCCCCGCCCCCGCGGCTCCGGGAGTGCCTGTGGAGCCGCCCCCGCATTACCCGTCCTTCCCGGGTTCGGGGGCGACTCCGGCCGAGATACAGGAATTCCTGTCGGCCATGGCCCGCCTCTTCGGGCCTCAAGGTCCCCCCGGTGTGCCTTCGGGCCCCGCGGGCCCTGATGGGCTTTCCCCGGCGACTCCGGTCCCGGCGCCGCCTGTAACACCAGGCTCGGTCCCGGCCTCGATCCCGGCTCAGGTGCTGCCGCAAACCCCATCGACGCCGGTTGACCTAACTACACCTCCGCCGGCGCCGATGTCTCCGGTGCCGTTCCCGTTCCCGACGCCGCCCGGAGCTCCGGGCGGCGTCGTTCCCCGGTTCTTTCCGGATCCGGACACGGCGCCTGACCGGCATCGCTCGACGCCGGCTCCGACGCCGCTGGGACCTTGGGTCCCACGTGTCCCTCCTCCTTATTTTGAACCTGAATTGGAGGACGTAGATAACTGGGAGGGGTCTGATGACCCTCTCACACAGCAGTGTGAGTTTGATCAGGACTGGGCTGAGGAACTTGGGGATGCCAGTGGTCTGGACACCTCCCCTGACTCTGGCATGCTGTCTCCTCCATCCGTGGCAACGGAGGAGGGAGCAAACTTTGCAACGGTGTTGCGTAGAGCAGCTGAGGCCTTAAACCTCCAGTTGCCTACAGTGGCTGTCAGGACTAACATCCTGACGGAAGTGCTTCAGCCGGCGGCTACCTCCTCGGAGCCACTGCTGCCGTTCAACGAGGCGCTTTCAGACGTTCTTTTGGGCACCTGGTCCAAGCCCACAACAGGGGCTCCTGTGGATAGGAACGTGGCCCGACGCCATCGCCCTGCTCCGGGCGACCCCCCGTTTCTCTCTCTACACCCCACCCCTGAGAGCTTGGTGGCCCAAGCCTCTGCTTCCCAAAGCGCCTTCCCTACCGCTCCCCCGGATAGGGAATCCAAACGCCTGGATCAATTTGGGAAGAAGGTCTTTTCTTCCGTCAGTGCTGGCTTGCGGTCAGTCAACACCACTTGCCTCTTGGGCCGATATTCCCACTCCTTGTGGGACTCGGTGGCGCAAGTTCTGCCCCAGTGTCCTGAGGAGGTCCAGACACTGCTTTCCCGCACCATTGCGGAGGGAAGAGATGCGACAAAGTACACCATCAGATGTGGCCTTGATACCGCCGACTCGCTAGGCAGATCGCTTGCGACGACAGTGGCGCTGCGCCGTCACGCCTGGCTGAGGACCACTGGTTTCTCGGGTGATGTCCAAAACTCTCTTATGGACATGCCCTTTGATGGAGTTGGTCTTTTTGGGACAAAGGCAGACCATGCACTGGAGCGCTTAAAGGACTCGCGGGCTACAGCCAAGTCCCTGGGCCTTTCTACTTTGCGCCCTCAGCAACAGTCTGCTTTTCGCCCCTTTCGTGGCCACGGAAGGGGCGCCCAGTCACGTCCGCTGCCCAGCCACCGGCCCGCGCAGCAAGCGTCTTCGCGTTGCCGAGGACCTGGCTTCCGCCGTGGCGGGTCAGGCAACCAGCGTGCGGGTCAGGCCACCAACCCCGCCCCGTCCGCGGCCTCCAAGCCCTCCTAGTCTTTCCTTTCAGGTGCACAGCACGCCAGTAGGGGGCAGGGTCCGCCATCACCTTCACCACTGGCGTGCCATCACCTCGGACAGGTGGGTCTTGGACATTGTCCGAAGGGGCTACTCCCTCCCCTTCGTGACCATCCCCCCAGCCATGCCACCTCAATTCCACCGCATGTCAGGGGATCACTTGGTGCTTCTTCAAAAGGAAGTTGCGGCCCTCTTGGCCAAGAGGGCCATCAAGCGCGTTCCGACCCCAGAAGTAGGACGTGGTTGCTACTCCCACTACTTTCTGGTGCCCAAAAAGGACAAGGAGGAAATGCGTCCTATCTTGGACCTCCGGAACGTCAATCGCTTCCTCCGGAAGGAGAAGTTCAAGATCCTCACCCTAGCTCAGGTCTTGACTGCTCTCGACCCTGGAGACTGGATGGTAGCGTTGGACTTGCAGGACGCATATTTCCACATCCCCGTCCTGCCGGCCCACCGACGTTACCTGCGGTTCACGGTAGGCCTCGAGCATTTTCAGTTCACCGTGCTCCCTTTTGGCCTTACCAGCGCCCCTCGGGTGTTCACGAAAGTGATGGCGGTGGTCGCAGCCCATCTGCGCCGGGCAGGGGTTCCAGTCTTCCCCTACCTCGACGACTGGCTGCTGAAGGCGGGCTCGTCCCAGGCAGTCGTCTCCCACCTCCAGACAACGGCCGAACTCCTGCACTCGCTGGGGTTCTCCATCAACGTGCCGAAGTCGCACCTGATTCCTTCTCCACAGCTCCTTTTCATCGGAGCAGTTCTGGACACGACGCAGTTTCGGGTTTATCCTCCCGAACGGCGAGTCCGGGATATTCAGGCTATGATTCCGATCTTTCGGCCTTTATCCTGGGTTTCGGTACGGATGACCCTGAGGCTGCTGGGTCTCATGTCCTCCAGCATCCTGCTGGTCAATCATGCCAGATGGCATATGCGGGCTCTGCAGTGGGACCTGAAGTTCCAGTGGGCGCAGCACCAGGGCAACCTGTCCGATCACGTCCAGATCTCGGAGGGGACTGCAAAACAGTTGCAGTGGTGGCTCTCAAACCGGCAATGGGTCATGGGCAGATCCCTCTCCCTTCCCCAGCCAGAGCACACAGTTGTGACGGACGCGTCCCTTCTGGGATGGGGCGGTCACATGGGAGAGGCGGAGATCAGAGGCCTCTGGTCTCCGGCGGAGTCCCGGCTCCATATCAACATTCTGGAGCTCCGGGCGATCCGACTTGCACTCAAGGCATTCCTTCCCTCTGTCAAAGGGACGGTAGTGCAGGTGTTCACAGACAACACCACCGCCATGTGGTATTGCAACAAACAGGGCGGGGTGGGGTCGTGGACCCTATGTCAGGAGGCTCTGCGCCTCTGGACATGGCTGGAACATCAGGGCATATTCCTGATGGTTCAACACCTGGCAGGTTCCCTGAACGCCAGGGCGGACGAACTCAGCCGCAGGTGCATGATGGATCACGAATGGCGTCTTCACTCGGAGGTGGCGCAAGGTCTCTTTCAGCAGTGGGGAGAGCCTTGGTTAGATCTGTTCGCCACCGAAGAGAACGCGCAATGTCAGCAGTTCTGCGCGTTGGAATTTCCAAGGCGGCACTCGCTCGGCGACGCTTTTCGTCGCGAGTGGAGTTGCGGTCTGTTGTACGCCTTTCCGCCTATACCACTTCTACCCAGAGTGTTGAAGAAGATTCGGCGCGACCGGGCCCAAGTCATTCTTGTGGCTCCGGACTGGGCTCGAAGAGTTTGGTATCCCGAGCTACTCAGTATGAGCGTCGATCCCCCGATCCGTCTGCCTCTTCGGGAGGATCTTCTGTCGCAGCAGCAGGGGACGGTCCTCCACCCGAACCTGTCCAGTCTACACCTGCTTGCGTGGAGATTGAGCGGCGGCAGTTGATTCCTTTCGACTTGCCTCCCGAAGTTTGTGATGTGATTCTGGCAGCCAGGCGTCCCTCCACTAAGGTGGTATACGCCTGCAGGTGGAACAAGTTTGTGGCATGGTGCACAGCAAAGGCTGTGAATCCCCTTTCTGCCCCTCTTTCTGCGGTTCTTCTGTTCCTTCTTTCTCTGGCCCAACAGGGTTCTGCCCTGGGTACCATCAAGGGCTATCTTTGTGCGATATCAGCCTTCCTCAGGCTTCCTGATCAGCCCTCCCTTTTCAAGTCCCCTGTGGTTAACAGGTTTCTTAAAGGCATTACACACCTCTTTCCTCCTGTTCCGTTTGTAATGCCTCAGTGGGACTTGAACTTGGTTCTTACCTTCTTAATGTGTGCTCCCTTTGAGCCTCTACATAATTGTCCTCTTCGTCTTATTACTCTGAAGACAGCATTCCTGGTGGCCATCACCTTTGCTCGGCGGGTGAGTGAGCTTCAGGCTCTTTCATGCAAACCTCCCTTTCTGTCTGTTCATCCAGACAAGGTTGTTCTTCGGACGCGTCCGTCCTTCTTGCCAAAGGTGGTTACTGCCTTCCATATTGGGCAGACCATCACTTTGCCCACCTTCTTTCCGCCTCCGCATCCTTCCAGAGAGGAAGAGAGGCTCCACCGTCTGGACCCAAAACGTGCGCTTTCTTTTTACATCAACCGCACACAACAGTTCCGGGTGGATGACCAGCTCTTTGTTGGCTACGTGGGCGCCAAAAAAGGTCGGGCGGTACACAAAAGGACCATCTCCCGCTGGGTCACTATGTGTATCAAAGCCTGCTATTCTTTGGCTAAAAAGGAGCCTCCTGTTGGGCTGCGTGCCCATTCCACCAGGGCAACGGCGGCTACCACGGCTTTAGGCCGCGGGGTTCCGTTACAGGATATATGTCAGGCAGCTACGTGGGCCTCGCTGCACACGTTTACCAAACATTACTGCCTTGACAGCCAAGTCCGGAGAGACGGCTTCTTTGGCCGTTCTGTTCTCCGGGACTTCCTCGTCTGATCTTTGTTCGCAGACCCACCACCGGGGTTGGTATTGCTGGGGTATCTATTCTAAGGTAAGGAATCTGTCACTAACGTGTCTCTTTCAGATGCACAAGTTACTAACTTGTGTAACGATATATCTGTAAGAGACAGTAGTTAGTGACAGATTCCTTACCGCCCCACCCATCCTCCCCGTTCTGCAAAATGATTTCTAGGGTTAAGGACATCCCTTTCAGGGCCCTAGTATTTTTCAGACACCTATGTCAGCTTCTTGCATGGCTCTGCGTTCCTGACGCGGAAAGTCGTGTACAGAACTGACGTCAGCGCGCAGGGGCGGCGTCTAAGTACTGCCCGCGACGTCATCCCGGCGGTCCCGACGCCGACGACGGACGCGGAGTCGCACGACGCCGCCTACCGACGCGCAAGGGTACTGCTACGCAAAAACTTTCCGGATCCAGCCTGACGCCTGGGGATATTCTAAGATAAGGAATCTGTCACTAACTACTGTCTCTTACAGATATATCGTTACACAAGTTAGTAACTTGTGCAACTTGCACGGGAGGCAGACCTCTGGGTGAGTGCCAGAGGGACTGAGGAGGCATTGGGGAGTGACCCTAAGAGGAGTGGCTCAGGTATTTCCCAGCCCAGGGTGGTGGGAAAGGTTCTTAGTAGCCCAGATAGGTCCCGGTGTAGTGGGAGGGGTGTAGGGGCTCACGTCCTGTCTCCGCGGAGAAGGAGTGAGGATGGGATGTGTCCCAAGGTGCCCGAAACCCAGTCTCAGGGCCTGGAGGGTTCCCTAAGGGAACACCAGGTGGGGAGCCTAGGCTGTACTCGTAGGCCATCCGTTGAGGGGGATCTCCTAGTGTCAGGAGAACTTGGAGCGTCTGCAAGCGGAGCTCCATCAGTTCTGGTGTCTGGCTGTGCCGCTCCTGAGTGGATGGCGCAGGAGTCCAGATGGGGGAGTGAGAGGGTGAGAGAGTCCCCAGTGGGAGAACCAGTGGGTCAAGGGCCAGCCATAAGGGCTGAGCCTCCTAGGAGTGACCATGGTGACACCACTTCTGTCCTAGGGGATCTTCGCGCACTGTCAGATGGGCAGGGGTCGGGAGATCAGCGCCAGGCAGACTGTCACTCAACACATGAGGTATGTGTTACCCTCGGGGGGGCATGGGTGCTCCCCAGGGAGTCCTGGTGTGCCAGGCGGGTGCTCAGCTGCAGGGTTTAGTCCCTGGGTTGGGAGGCCAGGTTCAGGTTCTGCCTGACCTGGAGGGAAGGACATCTGTAAGCAGTGTCCTGACCGGTTTGTCTTCTAGGGGTACCACTCCAGGTGGGAGGGTGCAGAACTCTGGAAGAGGGTGCAGAGGGAGGGAGTCCTCGCCTCTGACCCCGGTTCAACCTCAGGGTTTGGATCCTGAGTTGGGAAGCCAGGTTCAGGTTCCGCCTGACCTGGAGGGAAGGACATCTGTAACCAGTGTCCCTACCGATTTGTTTTCTGGGGGTACCACTCCAGGTGGGGGGGGGGGTGCAGAACTCTGGAAGGGGGTGCAGAGGGAGGGAGTCCTCGCCTCTGACCCCGGTTCAACCTGAGGGTTTAGATCCTAGGTTGGTAGAACAGTTGCAGGAGAGAGGTCCTGAACTGGTGGGAGAGTTGTGTTCTGAGGGTGCCTCTCCAAGGAGGAGAGTGCAGAACTCTAGGAGGAGAGGTAGGGGGAGGAGAGCCTCGCCCGTGACCTCTGGTCAGCCTGAGGGTGCGGACCCTGGGTTGGAGGATCAGTGGCACTTTAGAACTGCACTGATGAGAGGTAGAGTGGAGAATGGGTACTATGTACCTGGGTCTACTGCCCCCCGCTCTGTGAGATGGCAAGGACCAGAGACATCTGGATGGCCTAGGGCCTGGTCATGGCCGCGGACAGCTAGGGAGTCCAAGTGGGGTAACTTAGTTGGTCCTGGGAGCTTTGACAGAGGGAACCACATGGGTTCAGATTGGCGTAGAACTGGAGTGTGCCCCTGCAGTTGTGGGCCCGAGTCCGTGTTCTATCGCCCCAAGCAGGGAAGCCCATCAAGGTAATGATTGGTCTACCCTGGCTTTTGGCTGGAAGGGGATTGTGTTGGACTCGGCCCTTTTTGCAGGGTCATCCCTGAACTTTTTGCCTTCCTCCTAGTATTTTTTCTGACCTGGTGTTGGTGGTTTTAGGACTCTGGGCTCTTTATCACTGCTGTCCAGTGTAAAGTGCATGTGCTCTCTATGGTAAAACGTGGTAAGATTGGTCTACACCTGTTTGGCTAATTTAATGTACCTGCCAGTCCCTTGTAAAGCGGTATCCCAGATACCCAGGGCCAGTAAATTAAATGCTACTGGTGGGCTTGCAGCGCTGATTGCGCCACCCACCAAGGTAGCCTTTCAAACCTGTCTCAGGCCTCTGCCATTGCAGGGCCTGCGCGCGCAGTTTACTGCCGCTGTGACGTGGCACATAAAATGGGTGCCACGTCTATGACCCCCCTTTTACTACATATCAGTCAACCCTACGGTAGGCCCTAGCTAGCCCTATGGGCAGGGTGCATTGTAGGTAAAAGGTAGGACATGTGCCTTAACTGTGTGGCATGTCCTGGTAGTGACAAACAGCCATTTTGGTTTCTCACTATTGTGAGGCTGCCCTCTCATAGGAATGCATTGGGGATTCCCTGATAAATGTTTCAGTGGTAATTCCTGATCTGAGAGGAGTAGAGTGGTCAAGTTTGGTATGTTTGGAATAGTGGTAATAAATGCTGCGCAATGGCGTTCGCAGATTTATTATCACTATTTTAGAAATGACACTTTTAGAAGTGGGCATTTCTGTGTGTTATGTGTCTTTGTGCCTGCCTGATGTGTTTTGCATGTCTGGCTCTGGAGTGACGGGCTGGGTGAGTCAGCACTAGGCTGAATAGGCCAAACTGCATTTGGAGTGGTGGGAGGAGTAGCACCTGGGACTGAATGGGACTGTATCTGCCTTCCACAATGCTGGCTCCGCCCCCCCCTGTGGTGTGTCTGGGGCCAGAGCCTACACTGACAAAGGGGGTGGTGTTGCACCTTTAGAGAAAGGTGTGAGTGCCCCCAGAACTGGTTTGGACCGGGCGCAGAGCCCTGGACCAGGGGGAGAAAAAAGACACCAGGGGTATAAGTATTGGGGCTGTGACCCCATGAAAAGGTGCTGCTGGGTGCTCACGCGAAGCCTGCGGCTGGCAGGCTGCTGGGGGACCTGCTTGGAACTGATTTGGGAGGGGGAGCACTCTGCCAGGAGGAACCGCCGTGGGACTCAGTTGCTGCCTGAGGGGGTGGAGGGGCTGCCCTCTGCTGGGAGGCCCTGCGTGCTGGCCTCCTGTTGGGAGTCTCAGGGACCCAAAAGACTCCAGGGGAAAAACTGGACTGTTCCTTACGTTTGTTTTCTACCACAAGGAAGAAAGTCTGCAGGAGTGCATTGCTTCATTAAGCCTAGTGCTTGGTCCCTCAAGGACAGAGCGTGGTGAGCGCTGCTATGCGGTGAGCTGGTCACTAGTACGTGGTGAGCGCTAGGTTCTTGACCCTATGCGAGGGCCCCAGCAATAGCGCATTGAAAGTGTTGTTGGTCATCACTGACCTTGGTTGCGCTGTGCCGCAGAGAGCACTGTTGGGAGATCCGGGACATGAGTAACATTTCCCTAGTTTTGCGCTTGAAGGCGCTGTGCCGCGAAGCCCGCTCCATCGCGGACTCCCACTGAGGAGGAATCCCAGCGTGG
Organism: Calotriton arnoldi; assembly: GCA_963921515.1. Lineage (NCBI taxonomy): Eukaryota > Metazoa > Chordata > Amphibia > Caudata > Salamandridae > Calotriton > Calotriton arnoldi. Next base: position 936,036 of record CAWUFW010001566.1, read on the forward strand.
GGATTCCTCATTGCTGCCTGATTGTGGGCGGAGCCTTGTTGAAGAAAGCCTGACCCTGGGCCGGGTCGGCCGGAGGGCCTGCGAGTCACCGGAAGTCAGGCGGCAGCTGCCTGATGGTGGACGGGGCCCCAGTCCAGGAAGGAGAGAGCCCCGCGTGCTGCCTGAGCCAGCTTAGTCCCAAGAGAGGGGAGATCTGTCCTCTCGGCTTGCGGGAGCCCCGAGGGATCATGAGGATCCAGGGCGCCCGCTCGTGAGGAATGCCAGAGCGGTGGAAGTGCCAGCCGAAACTGCCAACCGGAGAAAACGGGCAGAAGGAAGACCGCGGGCCCGCCCCCCCTGAAGTGAAGCACGGGCAGAGAAAAAAGAGGCACCGGGGGTCGTCTGTGGCAAGAACCCAGGTGAGACGGCCCGGTAAGACAGAGGAGTGGAGGGCCCCGAGAGGCCTCCCCCGGTGACTGCTCCCCTTTTGTTTTTGGAGTGTGGAGGAAGGGGGGGTATTGAGAAAGAGGGACACGTTGCTCGCCCCCAGACCACCTCCCACGTAGCTCCGAGTTTGCGGCCGGTGTCCAGGCCGGAGGAGGACGCCCACGAGAAAGGTGCCCATCACCAAGAGGAGGCTGTAGGGCGTAGGTCTCCTGGAGACATTGGGACTCCGGCATTTTTACAGGCTATGTTCATTGCGGGTGTGTTCAGGTCTAGTGATAACGGTTTCACGCCTCATGCCGGGTGCGTTTACCAGGTGGGCACTCCGTAAGTGTTAGGTGCAGTCTTGGCAATCTGTATAGGCCTAAGGAAGGCATGATGTGTTGATGGGAAGTGTCCACTCTACACGTGTTGGTAATAGTACACCACTGCTGCTTATGTTCTGCATATGGTAGGTGCTGTGTCACCAGTAGTTACTGGTTGTTGTCCCTAAGAGTAAAAGTGCACTACTGCATTGTTTTGCCAATTGCGCACCAGGCTCAGTGATGATGGTTGTGCCTAATGCCTGATGCCCACATGCATGTTGGGTTACATTGCCAAGGTTGGCACTCCATGTACCGTAATGGTGATAATCTAATGTGTGCACTCTATAGGTAGTTGGCCACAGTGCACTGCTGATTATGATTATGCCTAATGTGTTTACTCCGCCAGTGTAATGTACAGCAATAATGTTTATGCCTAAGAGGGGCATGATGTGTTTGGGAATAACGCATTGCTGTCTATGATGTATGCCTAATGTGTCTATGCTGAGTACAGTGTCTTACCAGTAGTTACTGGCTGCTTTGCTAACTGTGCTTTCTAATGGTTATGACAGTGGCCTGATTGGCCCTGCACTGTATATAATCCCCTGGAAAGTAATACCTAGTGCCAGGTGGCACAGTGTATATATATATGTGATTGGGTTCTAATGTGTTTTAGGAGTAATACAAAGGCTATTTTTTATATAACCTTGTGTGGAGTTTCTTTTGTGGTGTGCCTAGTGTGTCGCTGCTGTGTGAGTGTGTTGTGCAGACGCTTTACACATTGCCTCTGGGATAAGCCTGACTGCTCGTGCCAAGCTACCAAGGGGGTGAGCAGGGGTTATCTTTGGTGTGTAACTCCCTTGCCCTGACTAGAGTGGTGGTTTCTGCCTGGCTTAGGCGCTTGCTCTAGCCAACCAGAAATCCCATTTCTAACATCAGCAGTCAGGCACAACCATGCAAAAGGGTGGACGGGCTGCTAACTGCTCTATTGAATGTATGCCTGTTAATTCAGCTTGTTTAAAATTTTACCAGTGATTCCCTGATGAGGGCAAGTGATTCAAGCATTTGCATGTATGAAAGATACCAGCGCTGAAGAATTGTGTTTACCAGACACCTTTCTCTCATCAATTCATTTGTAAAGATTTCTGCTGCTTGTACCAGGCAATGGTTTTGGAGAACCCCAAGATGCCTCTTCCAGAGACGTTTCATGGCATGGGGAAAATAGGCAATTGCCCAGGGCCCCCATTGTCCAAGTGCCCCCCCTGGGAAATTGAACCTTCTTTCTAGTACTCACAGCACCGCCCGCCACAATGCTGGGAATAGACGTTGTGCATTGGCATGCACAAGGTGACAGGCACCGCGCGGTGCCTGCCACTTTGTCCATGCCAATGCAGGGGGGTACCATAGGTACCCCCCATGTGCACCCCCCACCCCCCTAACTATATGGGGGCTCGCTACAGGCCCCCAAAGGCAAAGACCACATGCCTTTCCATGGCGGCAACGCCGCCATGGGAAGGCACATCTCCGCCTGCATGCTAATATGGATGGCAGTGTCTTGCAGACACCGCCACCATTTTAGAGCCCTTTTCCGCCCAGTCTCCTGTCAGACCGGCGGACGGTCTTTCCGTCCGCCGGGCTCTCCCCCGCCATCGTAATATGGCGGGGGGGAAATGGACTGCGGGCGGTGGGAAATAGCTGGCTATCATAATGACCCTCCTAGGACCATATAATCAGGGCGTCTGAAATTATGCAGGTTTCGCGGGTGCAGCATTATCTGCATAAATAAAGAGTTCCCATATTTGCCACATATCCATCATCTGCTCCATTGGCTGCAGATTTTAACAAAAAAATAATGTTTCTAGATCAGACGGGATCAAAAGTTACTAGAAACGCAGCAACAAGTGTTGCAGCGCAGTGGAAGGCCCTTTGGAAAGGTTGACTGGTCCCCCTTCTGTTGCTTATTGCTGTATTTGTGTGGTAAATTAGTACTAATGAGGTGAAACCTTTGCCCAAGCACTGTTAACCTTGGTAAAAAGTCCAAAATAATGAAGTAATGCTATCACAAAATGTGCCCCATCACGCAGTATAATTCATTTTTTCTTGCTCCATTATTAGCCAACCTGGTCGCATAATTTCGTCCTCCCCTGCCGCATAATTCCAGTGGCCCTGGGTATGATCAACAAACATGCAGACTATCTCCCTACAGTAGTTCAAATGACTAAACAAAGGGGTAGTCCCCATGGAGAACATGCTCCTGGCTCATATTGCCAAGAAGATGGCAAAATTAATTATTATTTCGTTACAATACTGCTGATAACTGAACTTCAAAAAGAGCTGGCGAATGAACAGTGAACTAGTAGAGAGCCAGTGATCGTCCTCACTTCTGACACTTTTCCCTCACTACCCTCTCTTCACAGTAGATTTTATATATAGTTCGCTATATGTCAAAAATCACTGTGCCAACATCTGGAACCAGTGGAAGCCATTTGTAAGTGATCAAATCCTGCATGTCATATATAATACCTGTGTGTGATGTAAGGCATAGCCTGTGTGTGTGTGTGGGTGCGTGTGTGTTTTTATCTGCTGGGGTCTTCATGACCCAATCTAGTTTTTGATTCTCACTATGCAAATGCAAAACATATACCAGCGACCTGCCTTTACATCCGATGTTTTCAGAAAAGTTGGACGGTGCAAATTTGGAGCAAGTTTTGCACATTGTAAAAGGTTGCGTGTGAATCTGAAACGCTGCACTGCGCGAATAGCAAAAAAAGCACAGCGCCGTCCTTACTCTGCATGCATCGTTCATCAGCAACACTAAAAACAGCGGGGCAGATTTACAAGCCCCTTGCGCTGCCAGTACGTCACTTTTTGTGACGCACTGGCAGTGCATTTCACTGCCCCATATTTACAAGGACAGGAAAAGCCACCCCTGCGTGTCTTTTCCTGTCCTTGAAAATATGGCCCCTTTACACGCAGCACTGTGCGTGAAAGGGGCATACCATGGGTGTTGCTGTGGGTGTTCCCATGCAACACCCATGGAACCAGTCACATTTCCAGGTTTACGAGGATTCGTAAACCTGGAAATGCGTCAGTATGCTACGCCACCCCTAGGGTGGCGTAGCGAGGCGCAACGAGGAGAAATGTTTTCATTTCTCCTCGTTTTTTCCTCTTTCAATGCGTGCTGTAGAAGGAAAATGCCTGAAGTGATTGTTTTTGTGCAGGAAGGTGCCCCTCCCTGCACAAAAACAATCTCCCCATGACTCAGGCATCCTTGCACCATGGTGCAAGGGTGCCTGCGCCGGCGCATGGCAGCTGTTTGTGCGCCAGCGCAGGGGAGAGCACAGGAATGCGACATATCATTGTAAATATGTCGCATTCCTGTGCTCTGAAGGTGCCGCAGCGTGGCACAGCCAAAGGGCTTGCGGTGCCACGCCGTGGCACCTTCTTGTAAATCTGCCCCAGCATGTTTGCGGGACACTCAATACAATTTAGCATTGCCCTGTGAAACAAAGGCAAGCAGGCGCAGTCTTGCATGAGATTTCAACTTAAGGCACACTCCCCAGTACAAATCTTTACTTGTAGACACTTCACCTAAGTGTAAATCGCGTAATATGTGTAATGTCAAAGAAATGATAACTATTATGCTCAGGAAAAACGTGCGATTTTCATTTTCACCATTGTTTGCTCCGGTTTTCATTTGGCGGAAAGATTACACGCAATTAGTTGATACCGTAGGGGTGCTTGCACTCTTCCCTCCCTATTACAGCTCCTGGGGCTTATTTACAAGCCCGTTGCGCCACCCGTACGTCACTTTTCCCATGTTTAAAAATGACGCAAAAGTGGCGCAAGACAAGAGGCTTGTAAATAAGCCCCCCTATGTTTAACTCATCTGGGTGTTTGGCACTACACAACACAATGAAATTTGGTAATGACGCTGTGTCAAGATTCAGCGCAAAAAACACTTTTGCTTACAGGGGTTGATCCACACTGCCCTTTACGCCACTGAAGAGTTTGTGTAAACCTTTAGCTTACCCGGCCTCAGTCACTTATAGGGTCACCAGAGCAACCTGGGTACAAGAGCCATACAAGATAGGCATAAGAATATTTATGGTTATTTCTGTAGGATACTGTAGAGACATCTGTTATTCACAAATCTTAGAAACAGCAGAAGTATGGGATGAAGAGCTTGATAAAAACATGTTATTATTGTTATTATCACTTGTCCCCAAAGATCCTTCATGATGATCGTTTCCCAAGATCCTGTCTGGATCCAGTGGGTTTTACAGCATCTCACTAAGGGTGTTGTTCTTGTTATCAGCAGATCCCTGGACATCAGTGTCTGAAGCAACAGTTTGGGTCCATTAAGATTGCAATAGGTGCCGGTGACACCAGTTCCTTTTTTTTCCACAGAAGAGGGGTGTTTTTTCTTGGCCAGTTCCCCTTTGAAATTCAAGGTTTTTAAATCCTGTTGGCTATGTTGCATACATTTGTGTGTGACAACCCCTGATTTAAGCTCTCTGTGGTTCCTTCCTAAGCCCCACGTTTGCATCCAAAATGCCATACGTGAAAAGGAGACCAATTTATGGTCTCAGTGAGACATCTAAATCCAAAATCTAGCCTCACTCTCCTTACAAGAACTGTTACCCTCATTTTCCATAACGAATGTGCTGTCCTGAAACAATGTAAGCATTCCTCTTCTTTATCACCTCAGCATCAAACCTGTAAAAAAATGAAATAACAGAATTAAGTATTGCACTCCTTCAACAGATGCAGTTGCCATGAGTAAGTTCATCTCTTTGGATTGGCCAAGATCATATAAGAGCTCTTAAGGAAGCCATGATGGTCTTACTCAGTTTCCTCATGGAATCTCTGGCACGTCCTCAAGAGATGCTACAGATCTACTGGTTCTTGCATCACGCACTGGCTCATCACAACACTGGCAGCTTCAGCCCGAGCCTGTTCGTCCTCTGCCCATGCATGCTGGCACCACCTTCAGCACATGGCTTGGCCAGGTTGCTGCCTGTACTTCTGAAGCCCAGGAAGCTGACCACATTGGTTTCAGACAATGCAGTATAAGGCTTAGCTCCAGCCCTGAAGTCAGTAGACCCAGCTTTCTCCTGCCTCTGACCTCCATGACCGATCTTACCCTTCTCATTCAAAAGAGAACAGCCAGCAGGCAGCTGCTAGATGAAGGCTGATAGTCTGGAAGCAATAGAAAAAGATTTTCAGAGCAGACGACTTCTGAGGATTCCCTGAACCTCACTCCGCATGAGAAGAAGGGCAGGACGGTGTGATCACACTCTCCACTGGGCACATAGACATGAGGTTGAAGAATGCCAGTGGTGTTGACCCTTTGCGGGAGGGAGATTTTCCAACAGTTAGACCCACCCACTGGAGAACCATGCTTTCTTGGTGGAAGCTGCAGAGGTACTGGAGATGGCGCTACAATCCCTCAAACTAGGATAATCTATTTTTACGGATAATAACATACTTCAGGCACAATCCATACCTAATGTAGCCCATATGGAGGTATGACTGGGATTCACACTGCATGAGGTAAGCGTGACTCTTCTCCCACTGTGAGCAGACAGGCAGCCAGGAACCACAGGCAAACTCCTCCTGGTCCAGCCTTTCTAATGACACATCCAACCCCGAAGACCGTGGATGTACAGGCCTGTTTGGCATAAAAAGGCCTAAAGCATTCCCATCCACTCTTTCTGACAGGGAAACAAAGATATTAGGTCCTTTGTGCTGCAAGGTCTTTGCCTCTGAAAGCCTAATATTAAGGGCCTGCAGTGCCAGTCTCATGACACTCTAGTGACATGCTTTATTTTATTTACTGTTTTTATATAGCACCATGTCATCGAAGTGGTATTATAGCGTTTTACATCGAGCAATGCATAAAGTACATGGCATACACGAGTAAAGAGTGATATGGAGAGACAACCCGGTAGGGGAAAATGATAAAGAGATGGGGGTGGGTAAGTAAACTGCGAAGAACAACATGAAATACACAGCATACAAATATCCAGGGTTCCATTCAGGCATCAGAAACTCATTGGCTAGAATGCTTTGTGGGAAATTATTAAGTTAGCCTTCCCAAACTTGCTTATCTCTCTTCAAAGACGTTTTACAACTTTCAGAAACAGAAGCAATCAATACACCAGCAAGTCTAACATAAGATAGACAGCCACCCCAAGATAGAATAGTTCCCCAAAAAACAAATGCTGCCTGCTAGTTTTCTAGGGACTACAGACTTTACTTGAGGAAACGCGCACCTGTTCAGTGAGAAACAAAGGTAACTCGTTGGAGAGGTTCAAACAGTAGGGCTATCGCCTGCACACTTAGATTTCACTCTCTACTTAGGCAATTTCATCCGCATTATAGGAACTTCTGTAGATATAGCTGCAGTGTAATTGTCCGAGACAGCAGCCACACCACCTCTTCGTGCCTAACAATTAACTCCTCTAAAAAGAAGACACGTGTTCAGGGAGGAGCAGGGGCTGCCGTGGGAATGGAGGATTGGAACTTCAGACCAGTGGGCCCTGCAGATCCTTTGACTGGGACGCTCTGTCCCATTCAGCAGAAAGCCTGCACTTGTCAAGCTGTTCCTGTGCACTCTCCCCTCACAGAACCATCTTGATGAAATAACTTTCTGGACTTCTCTAAAAGGGGGCGATAGAACAAGTAATCCTCTTGCAAAGAATCAAGGAGGTCCCCAAAAAGTTCAGAAAGCCGTTGGCCGACACCCACTGCCCACTACTACATGAGTAGAGAGGCTGTTACTTCAGCTCCATAAAGAGGATTTACCTGCACTCATCTCTGCCGAGGATATGTTAATTTTCGGTAGTGTAATTCATGCTAAAAATTGAACATTTTCGTGGCTCTTTCTTTCTTAACGCCTAGAAAATTGGGTTGAATGATTGTCACTGCCGCCATTTGTCCCATTTATGGAGCTTATTCACTTCCGATATTGAGGTCACGTGGTTTGAAGCCTTGGACAAGTTCCTCATGAGGACTAAGTGGAAATATTCACTGGCAGCCCATTGCACATCCAGTCATATACAATGAAGATTTAGAGTGCATACTACAAAGTCAAAGGCTTATTCGACAAAGACAAGGAGTGAACTCTAGAGAGTAATTTTAAATCAGCGAATGAATGAGTGAATAATTTACATCTTTGGTTCAAATTTAATATTCTCAAGGAATGTTACAGCAACAATATTCAGGCAGAGTCCCGTCCTCCCTTAAACCAAACGCCATCTCAAAATAAGTGTGTGAATGAGCGTAACAGTATGCGCAATGCCTCTTGGAATTAAAAGCAGGACCGTTCTGCGGGCCTTGGATCCAGAGGCGGTGGTGGATCCTTTCAGGCACTGGGGATGTTGGGCACATATTTGAGGAGGACTGCATCATGAGGGCGCTGAAAAGCAAAAATATCCGGGCAGGGAGAAGGAGGTGCCGGCCGAAGCTCCTGTGTTTACATGCGTGACCACTGCAGCATGCCACCTCATGAGAGCCGAGGGCTTCCCCGCCCCCTCAGAGGATCTGCCGCGCGAGGAGCGCCGCTCCTGTGTTTACGTGTGCCCGCTGCCGCATGCCACCTCATGGCAGTCCCAGTCGGACGCCCCCCGCTACCCTCAGGGTCGCAGAGCCTGCTACAGTGACGCCGCTCCTGGCAGTCTCAGCTGCCGGGTCACACTTGACTTCTCCCCCTTCCTTCCGTGTCTGCCGAGTGCAGCAGTTTCAGGCACGGCCCCTCGGTCTCTGCTGACGCGCGGGCTGGGCTCTCCCTCTCTATCCTCCCCCTCCACTTCGCCTTTCCCTTCCCGCTCCTTCCACTGCGGTAGCGCACCCCGTGCCAAGCGCAGGTGGAGTCTCACCAGGAAGGAACTGAAGCCGACGCGTTTTACACTCATTTCATCAACGCGAGGCAGGGATGAAAGGGGGCACTGCTTTTGCAGGTGTCTCGCACTGAAGCGTTCGCTTGGAATTGAAAAGGGGGCTATTTTAAGACATATCCGAGGCGGTTCGAAGACCTGCTGGTCCGCTGATGGGTCGAAAATGAGGTAGACCTGCTGGGGGCGTCGCATATGAGACAGACCTTCATCGTCAGACTGGAGGATCTTTTGGGGTGTTTCAAAACGATGGAGGTGAACCTGAGATCCGTGAAGAGGTGCCCGAGGATGATGCTGCCACGTTGGGGGTGTTTGACCGCGAGGTAGACCTGCAGCCGGTGCTCAGAGATGAGGTAGATTGAGCTGCCCAGTGATGCAGGAGCCATGCTGGGGCTATTCAAGAATGAGCGTGTCTTGCTGGAGTTACCCAATAAAGAAGAAGTCCTCCTAAGGTGGCGTGATGATGATTGCAGTGACCCAGACACCGGCTGCAGGAGCTTGTCGATAAGGAGGTGGCCCCAAGACCTACTGGATGTGATTGAGGGTAAGAAGGTTGATCGAGGGGCTTGCTGGTGGTGTTTGGCGTTAATGAGGGACAGGAAACCTTCTGGGGTGGTTAAGGAGGTGACCTGGAGGACGGCTATGAGTAGTTTAGATAGAGTCCTTTGGAGTGTTTGACGATGAGGCAGGCCTGCTGCGGCTTGGGAGAGAGCTGGGCTTCTAGGGGTGCTGGAAAGTGAGCTAGATGTGCTGGAGAATTTGATGGGGAAGCAGGCCTACTGGGGGAGTATGACAGTGAGTTAGACTTACCGGTGGTGTTTGAGAAAGAGGTAGGCTGCTGGGGATGCTCCAGGATGAGCATGGCTTGATGAGGGTGTTCACTGTTTTAGTAGATGTGAAGTGGTGTTTAAGGGCGAGCTAGGTGTTCAAGGGGTGCTTGAGTCTTGGTTACACATTTTGAGTGAGTTAGAGAGTGAATTGTGCCTGCTGTGGGGTGGGCACTAACTAGTGAGCACAACCTGCTGGTGTGGTCTATGAGGATATAAACATACTGGGTCATTCGGATGCAAGTTAGATCTGCTGGGGTTACTCGAGGTTCAAGTAGACCTGCTGGGGTATTTGAGAAGAAGGAGAACCATTCGTTGTTCTTCGAGGGGAAGTTGTATGGACTGGAGGTTTTCTTTTGTAAGCTAGATATGTTAGGGGTGTTCGAGAGTAAATTAGACCAGCTGGGGTGCTCCAAGGTGAGCCAGACCGCCTGGTGGTGTTTTAGAATAAGCCAAAACTGTGGAGTGACTTCAATGGTAAGTTATGTCCTTTGGCAGTGTTAGAGCACAAAGGACCTGCCGGTATTGTTTGGAGGTGAGTTGCACCGGCTGAAGGGTTTGTAGTGTACCCTAGGCCATTTGGAGGTATTCAAGAGAGAACTAGGCCAGCTGTGGTATTCCAGGGTGTGCTAGACCTGCTGGGGGTTTAGAAAGTTAGCTAAACCTACAGGGCAAGCGAGCTTACGCTGCAGAGGCAGTTTAAGAGTGAGCTAGACTGGTTATGTTTGTTTGAAAGTGAGTTGGACCTTCCAGGATGTTCAAGGGTAAACTAGACTTGCTGAGGTGTTCAGGTGAGCTATACCTGTTGGGGGGTGTTCGAAAGTGAGCTAAACCTACTGGGGGGATTTGATAAAGTGAGCAAAACGTGCTGATGTGCTGAACAGTGAGTTAGAGTGCTTGGGGTGTTTCGGGTGCGCTTTAGCTAGTTGTGGTTCTCTAATGAGCTAGATATGCTGGAGGCGGTTTGGGGTGAGCTAGTCTTGTTGGAGGTGTTGGGGGGACTAACTGCCTGGGGGCAGGTGAGGGTTATCCTCACATGCTAGGGGGTTGTTTGGCAATACGATACATTAGGTAGGGAATCATAGTGTGAGTTAGACTTTGCTGGGAATGTTCAAGGGTCAGCAAGACCTGCTAGGGGTGCTCACTCATTAGCGAGTTATTTCTACTTGGGTTGTTAAAGGGTGAGCTAGACCTGTCTGGGGAATCCATGGCTGAGCTAGACCTGCTGGTGGTTTAGGAGAAACACCTGTGCTGGGGTGGTTGACCCATATGTGCTGGGAGTATTCTAGAGAGAGATGGCCCTGCTAGAGGAGTTCATATGTGAGCTGCCTCTGCTGAGAGATTCTAAGGGAAAGCTGTGCCTGCTTGTGGTGTTCTGGGGTTAGCTGGCCCTTCTGGGGTGTTTCAGGGGTGTGATGGACCTGCGGGGGGAGGGCAGGGGGGGGGGGCTTAAGGATGAGCTGGGCCTGCTGAGGGTAATCCAGGGTGAACTATACCTGCTGGGGTGTTCAGGTGTGAGCAACATCTGCTGCAGGTGTTTTAGGGTGGAGCTGCACCTGTTGGTGGGATTCAGGAGTGAGCTGGGCCTGCTAGGAGTGTTACAGATTGAGCTACATCGGCTGGACCTTCAAGGCTTTTTAGGGGTGAACTATAACTGGGTGAGCGATACATGTTGGGAATGTTAAAGGGGGGCTAGGCCGGTTGGTGGTATTTGGGGGCTAGCTCCAGGAGTGAGCTGGACCTGCTGGGGTGTTCCGGGGTGGGCTGGGCTGTTCAACAGTGAGGTAGACCTGCTGGGCTCTTCGGGGGTGAGTTATAATACCTGGGTGAGCTATACCAGCCCGGGGTGTTCACGGAAGGGTTAGAGCCGCTGCGGTGTTCACCTGTGAGCCGTACTTCCCGGGAGATGTTCAGGGTGACGAGTTAGAGCTACTGGGTTGTTCAGCGGTGAGCTGGATAGCCTGGAGCGCCCGAATACCAAGGCGGCATCTCTGAGACCTGCCTCCACCCTCTTGGCACCTCCGGCTCGGGACGGCGTCGCAGGCGCACTCGCCGACACCGGAGCTCACTGCAGCAAACCGGTGCGCGGGGAGGGGGCAGCTGAGGCGCTCCGCGCTCCGTCATAATAAGACCCATTATGCGAGCGGCGACCCTGCGCGCGGCGTGCGGCACCGTAACGGCCGATATTGCTGACATGTCGCGAGGCAGAGCCCTATGCAGCACGTTTGCAGCGATACTAAAACACAATAAATAATCGGACTGCGGCGGGCTCCTATCTCCGTGCCCCAGGACAGCGTATCCAGCTGGTGGCGATATGAGGAGCAGTAGCGATAGGCAATTTAAGGGGACGCGGCCGAGAGCCGGGGTCCGTGCCGATCAGGGCCGCCGGTGAGGCACGGGTTGCGGTAGGGGGGCGGGGGAGCGGTCCGGGGATGGCGGCGCCCGGTCCCAGGGGCTCCCACTGGACGCCGGACTCAGCGGCCTCTCTTTTTCCCGCAGCTGGACTCATGGATTAACGAGAAGATGCTCGCTGCCAAGGACACGTCCAGGGACGAGGCGCAGAAGCTGCACAAGAAATGGCTGAAGCACCAGGCGTTCATGGCGGAGCTGGGCCAGAACCGGGAATGGCTGGACAAGATCGAAAAGGTAAGGTCTGGAGGAAAGGGTGCAGGTGGGGCGGGAGGAGCCAAACGGAGAAAGAGTGGGGATATATCGTTTTGGGGGGCATTAGGTGGGAAGAGATTATTTTGAGAAGGAGAGAAACACGGGGTGAGGGGGTAGAAGAAAGCAAGAGCACATGAAGGTAATGGAATGAGAGAAGCGAAGAAGTCAGTTGGAGGAAAGGGGAGAGAGGAGATATTGGAGAAAGCTGGGGGGAGATAGCTAAAGAAGGGTGTAGGCAGTAGTGTGGGTGTAAAATGGAATAAAAGCAAGGTGTTGGGATGATTAGAATATAGAGCTGGGGGAGCTATAAGGAAGAAGTCGGAGAAAGATAGTAGAGGAAGTAATGGGTAGAGAAGAGAAAATGAGGTAGAGGATGGGGGGAGGTGGAAGAAGGCAAACATTGAGGAAACGTAGAATGGTGGCTCCGTGAATGTATAATTGGCGTGAAATAAGGAGAGAAACTAGTATTTTAGTAGGGAGCCAAAGATGGGGTTACGGGAAAACACATGGTGTTAAGAGAAGGAAAGGGTTCTGGAGAGAGACCTGAAGAAAGATACAGTCTGGGAAATAGCAGCAAGGATGACAGAAGAAAGGCCGGGGATGGATGGCAGGAATGAATGTAAATGAGAGCAGGGAGCATGTGGAATATTTGGAGAGTTGGCATGCTAGGTAGCGATAGGCAGTTATGCAAGGGAGACTGACGAGAGAAATGATCCAATAAGACAGTTCTTAAGGACTTGCAAGGAAAGGAAGAAAGAGCGAAAATAGCAGTAAAAATCAAGGATAAACACGAAGGTGTAAGGAAGTGCAGGGGGAGGATCTCATGGGGAACTTTGAGTTAAAAAATGAGGCTTTTAACCCTGCCCTGTCCAGTAGTGTGGTGTCTCTTGTTTGCACATCCATGTGTGTATTGATAAGATAACAACACAACAAAGCCTGGCATTGACAGACAGAGCGGATAACTCCACCCTATTTATATGCAATGTTATGAAGTTATCTGTAGTCAGGTGTTAACTGTTAAGGCCACGTCACTATTGACCTACATCAGCTCCTGACGCACTCTCTTAAACATTTGGAAGATGAAAAAAAGCAAGTACCAGAATACGAAGTTATATCAGCTAAAAAGTCAGTAGCACCTGGATGAAGTGCTTACGCTAGACATAAACCTACTTGCGCTTTGTGTACGCCACTCTCTACTCTCTTCCTCTCCCTCTCGTTTTCTGTCCCCAGCAACCTTGCCACTCTGCTGATCTTATATCCTCTTAATCGGAAATAGTTCATATTACACTGCTGCTGCCTAGCCAATCCATCCATTTTAAGGATTTCCAGTGCTTCATCCAAGTTGCATGGAATCAGCGTGAATTCTGAATGCTTAAAATATGCTTTCAGAACAGAAAGATCCAGTTCTTGGGGCAGGGGTGCCTCGGCCCTGTGGACAGCTCAGCAGCATAGCCCAAGGTGGAAATGCACGCTAGTGGTTAAGTTGTTATCAGACGAATCAAAAGCCATACTTTGAAATCACTACTGCTTAATTTGTGCTGGTGGTCCTAGATAACATGCACTGGCAGTCATTTTTTAGAGCTTGGGACTTATTTTTCATCATTAGACTTTGATACTGAGCAATGGTGAAAAAACCCGCATGAGTGAGATAAAGAAACAGGAAGTGTAGGGTGGGGGAAGAAAGAGGCAAGAGACAGAATCAGCTCTTAGCTGCCTTGATATTCGGAAACAGAGCATTTACAAATTATCTTCTTAGTGCTGAGCTTTTCCAATTTTTTGTCTTAGGGGGAAGGGTGGTTGACATTTGTATGGACACCAGAATGCCACGGTCTGTCATCAAAGGAGTCAGACATATTATCTATTTTTAATGTACAATCAGGTCAGCTGAGCAGCTACATGGACCTAGATATGCACGTTTGCAAAGGGACTGGCGACTATGCTACAAGGGAATTGGTGAGTATTTCCTAAAATAGAGTTAGAGCTAGGGAAGATTAAGCTTCATACACATTTTTCTCCCCCCTTCCAACCACGCTGACTGCAAGCCTGTTCCACTCTTATTAAGACCACAGAACTCATGATTTACATATACCCTCACAAGGCTCACATACACATGGAAGCAGCATATTACCTCAGGTTGAAAGATCTATATCTAGCAAAATTGGGATCATTCATGATCAAAGAAAATTATGTTTTGTCAGTGCCTCCCTTTTGTCAAAATCCCCCCAGTTGTATTCTGTGTCCCAACCACATTTCATCATTGGAAGCTACTCAAGTACTTACCAGGGCAAGAAGTAATTCCAGTGAGAAGGAATTGAGACTTTTGGGAGGACCATGAGAAACCTCGTTTCTTCTCACACGTTCACCATTTCACTGCCAGGGCTAAGGAGCTCCTACCCCCTGCAACCACTCCCTAAAACACCAGAACAGACATGGTTAAGTGAACCTGCACATCCGACCAAACGCTAGGAATCCAGTGAAGAGAAACTGGTGACTGCTGCCTTCCAGCTGTTCCTAATAAAAGTAATCTCTTGATAATATGCTTCTGCCAGCAGCAGCAAAGGAGCTGAGATTCCCAGAACTCATTTTAGGAGATGAGCAGCCTTTGCTGTTCTATAGGGATTTTTTTGTGTCCACTTCAGGTCAAGCGCTGTGAAATATTAAGCTTGTTATAATGAGGAGTAGTTAGGAAAAGCCTAACTGATTTGCATTCGAGGATGAGTACATTATGCATAAAAAGAAGCCTTTTCTCTTCTCTTCAATGTCCCAGAAACCTATGACCCATCAAGTGTCACACACACAGGACTGGATCAGAATGTCCTGACGCATTTTTTTGATATTCAGCAAAATGGCTTTTCATTTGTATTGTTTTTCTACTCCCCAAAAGGAGTGGCAAATGTGACTTGTGCGCCTCCTTATTTCCTCATCCACGAACTGTGTCATGGCGCAGCTCAGCTACACATCCACATGCTTTGCCTTTAGAGATGATCAAATCTCTGCAGCCTTGGAACTTGCTCTTGACACAGAGCACAGCCTGTGGCCCTGGCTATCAGGGATTGGTGTACCCATTTACCCAATAAGCCTGTGCTTGGGACGCCTGTGCTAAGGACATTCCCAAATGCCATCACCAGTTGTCTCCAGATGAGAATGGTCACCACTCTTAAATAAAGGACTGTGCACTATGCTGAGGACTTTCTTGTCTCTTCCTGCAGGTAGTCTCTAAATTATGAGACATAATTAACGTTTGCCCCAGTGCTGCCTCTGGCACAACCATTTTCTTAGTTTTTCTTCTTGACAGGCCAAATCTTGTCAAACAGTGAAGAAAGTAACCAGGCAGAGACGGACTGATAAACCGATTAACTGATGTACAAAGAACACAGACACGCATTTGTATTCAGGACTGAGTTGTATCGGGCCAGTAATGAGCAAGTTTCGGGTCTCAATGGGGAACTTTTTGCATTTTTAAAATAAATCTCTTTTTAGGATTCCAAATTAGAAAAAAAAGTTTAGATCCTAAGTGTGAAGATTTTTGGCTTGCAGAAGGGACAATTTCACTTCAATAGTGGTGCATTTTGGCTCACAAATGATGGGCACTTTTGGTCAGAAATAAGAGCGTTGTGAAGATTGAAAGAATTTGACCCTTTAAGAGACTTAAAGCAGGGATGCATTTTAGTAACTTAAGTGACAATAATGTAGGCCTTAATGTTTCTCCATTGAGTCACCTGCTCACAGTTCCCATTGACCAATTCCCATTGACCATCAATCACAGTAGATTTGTTACGAAAGAGAAAACAGGACGATACAATAAACCAAGTGTTGTTATTCCTTCCAAAATGTTGACTTTATCCAGATGTTTAAGATGCCTGTGTGTTTCAGGTTATCTTTTCAAAGTTTTAACTAATACCCAGTTAGGTTGTGGACTTATCGTAGGGGGCAGTTTCTGGAAGTGACATGGAAGATAGTAGAAGGATGTGATTGCCCAGAGGAGGACAACACTTATTTAGTCAAAGGATCAGTATTAAGCGGAAGCCATGGAATGCTTGTGTTAGAGGTGGAAGACCAAGCAGCAGAGATGGGTTTTGAGAAGAGATTTAAATAGGATGTCTGAGAGATGCAGAAGATGGCAGTATTTCATAGGTAATGTTGTAATGGTTTATTTATAGAGCCCACTATCACCACAGGTCTTGTCACTGAACAAACTGTCCAGCCAAAATGTCTTACTCTTTAATGTTCCTTAAATAACGTTTTTCATTTCCTTTGTAAGTACTGATAGTTCACAGTTGTTCAGAGAGGCACAAAAATATTGTTCCAGAGCAGGGTCACCTGGACAGATAGTCAACTTCCTCCTGTTCTGGATTTCCTGCTTGAAGTGCTTTAATCAGGTCTATGTCACTGAATTGTAGAGCTCACTAAGAATGATGGTATTGTAGCCTTCCAATGTGACAGTGAGATCCAATGCAGCAGCATTACCTATGTGCTAAGGTTAGAGTTTAAGTTCAGTTCCTTCGTGGATAAGAAACCAATACATTGTCCCAGGTACAGCTTATATTTAGAGAGGTCGAGGTTCAAAACATTGGCATAGACCATCTGAGTCACCTTTCGAGGGAGAAAGGCAGGTGGGCATTAGAGGGACGTAGCCAGAGGAAAAACAATATTTTAAGAATCTTTGTGTGAGAGAAAGTGGATTTTAAATGCAATGTAAATGATAATGGTTACACCACTGTTTGGACCATTTAATGGTAATTTATTTCTTACTCAGTGAGTCAGTTGGCATGAGGGAGTATTTTAAGGAGACAGTCAACCATTTTTGCCTTAAAAAGAAAGAGTCACAGCACAAATATAAATTCATGCCAAATAGGTCACTGGTTTGGACTTTCTCAGGGAGCAAGTTGAGTTTAGGGGTAGTCCTTTAAAAATGACCTGCTGAGTGCAGACTTTGAAAGGTGATAGAAGTGCTCTTGTAAGGTAGTGTTTTGTTGTTGTAAAATAATCCTCTTTCTAAGTGCCCTTAGCCACTTTCTTTTAAGCAGGCACAAAACTTCTGATTTTGATTTTTTTCTACAAATGCTCTTTCCCTCATTAGAACGAATCAGATGTCTAATGGGATTTTAATACGTGTAAGAGGTCTGGAGTTTTTAAGGTTACGGACATCATGTCATTTTTTTAAAGAGCAAGATAAATAATTGATGATCAGACTTCTCTGCACAAGAAACAATCGGTCGCCAAAATGGGTTTAACAATAGGCCTGATGTAAACAATTATGAATTTTATACAGTAGTCAAAAATATGTTTATATAATTTACATAAAAATAATATTTTCTAACGCAGTGAGGTGTGTGTCAGCTTGCAAACCTTCCAGTGAGGAACACATTGAAACACAAATTTGAAAAGAATATCATCATTTCATTGATATACTTCATGGTGTGGGTCATTTTAACATGACTAGAGAGAAGAAGTCATATTAGTGAAAAAATGATAATGAAGCCCCCCTTCCAAATAAATAAGTTAAGCAGCCCTAAGAGTAGGCCTGTCACCAGTAGAATAAAATACTTTCAACCAATCATCCCTTGAGAGTAGACCATGCAGAAGAAACATAACAAATATGAATTTCATAGAGAGTAAGAAGTGACAGACTCATCTAAGCTGTTCAGGTCTTTCCTTGTTCTTAGCATTCTAAACTCAAGTTCACCTCCAGCTTTGCACTTATTTTTATCCATGTTGTTCTTGTTGCTCTTGTTATGGTGTTGGTCTGAACAGCCTCTTCTTACTATGATATATTTATTTGTTCTTCAGGAGGGTCACCAGCTCATTCAAGAGAAACCAGAGTTAGCAAGTGTGGTGACCCGGAAGCTGGAGGACATCCGGCAATGCTGGGTGGAACTAGAGACTACCACGCAGGCCAAGGCCAGACAGCTCTTCGATGCCAACAAAGCTGATCAGCTGGTCCAGAGCTATGCCGATCTAGATAAGAGGCTTCTCAACCTGGAGGGTGATCTGCATGGCGTGGAGCCTGGTCCTGACATGGTCAGCGTCAACAACCAGCTGAAGAAACTGCAGGTGAGACTGCTTAGTTAATACACCTTTATGTACCAATGAATGCTTTAGAGAGAGTATGATTCAGCAAGATGCAGTACCTCCAGATTTTGGGTATATAACCCATTGGTTCAGACATTAATGAATAAAATGTGACTTAATTAGTAGAGAGCGGTATTTTGTTTAGTTGAACATGACTGGGGTGAACATTGCTCTATGGGTTGTGTTAGGGCTCTGAAATGAGGTATGCTAATTTAGCTGTTTCAACAGAATTGATAAATTTAACTATTGATGGATCGCTAGAGAGCAGCTTAACGCAGTCTTTAGTTAAGCTGTTTGTGTTTAAAAGTTCCCTTACATGGCGGAGCTCTGGATTGGTGCAAGTAGAAACATTTGGTGCTTGATGGTATAAAAGCACAGTAATGGAAGTTTAATCTAAACAAAATCAGTCAATCAATCAGTATTTGTATAGAGCGGCTAATCACCCCGGGTGGTATCCTGGTGCTGTGCTGCAGGTATCAGTCAAAGAGCCAGGTTTTGAGTCCCTTTCTGAAGTGGGCCAGTGAGGGGGCAGTGCAGAGGTGGTGGGGAGGGTGTTCCAGGTTTTGGCGGCGAGGTGGGAGAAGGAGCGTCCTCCGGAGCGGCTGCAGCGAATACGTGATGTCTGTGTAAGGTGTGCAGAACGGAGGTTTCTGGTAGGTTGGTGGAAGATCAGGCAGTGGTTCATGTAGGCTGGTCCTTGGTTGTGGAGGGCTTTGTAGGCGTGGTTCAGGAGCTTGAAATGGCATCTCTTCTGGACTGGGAGCCAGTGTAGGTCTTTTAGGTGCTGGGTGATGTGTGTCCTCTTGGGCAGGTTGAGCATCACTCTGGCTGCTGCGTTCTGGATTGTCTGGAGTCTTTGCATGAGTTTGGTGGGGGTGCCGGCATAGAGTGCGTTGCCGTAGTCAAACCGGTTGGTGATGAGGGCCTGCATCACAGTTTTCCTTGTGCTGATGGGGAGCCATCTGAAGATTTTGCAGAGCATGCGGATCAAAGTTGTGGGTGTGGTCTTTTGGCGTGGGGGTAGGTCCAAGTTCTGCTGGCCACCAGGAGTCGTTCCAAAGGGTGGTGTGTCTGCTGAAGATCAGAACTTCCGTTTTGTCCGTGTTGAGTTTCAGGCAGTTGTCTTTTATCCATTTTGCGACGTTCTTCATACAGTTATGGAAGTTGGCCTTCATCAAGGTGGGGTCTGCTGAGAGTTAGAGGACGAGCTGTGTGTCGTCGGCGTAAGAGATGATGTTGATGTTGTGCGATCTGACAATGTCTGCAAGTGGTGTCATGTAGATGTTGAAGAGGGTTGGGCTGAGGGATGAGCCTTGGGGCACTCCGCAGATGGTGTGCTTCGGTTGCGAAGTGGAGGGAGGCAAATTCTCTGGGTGTGTCCCATGAGGAAGGATGCCATCCATCTGAGCGCATCGTCTGTGATTCCAATTCAGCATAGTCGATCAGTGAGTGTGTGGTGGGAGACGAAGTTTAAAGCTGCGGAGAGGTCAAAAGGATGAGGGTGGCTGATTCCCCTCTGTCGAGTAGGGCTAGGATGTCATCTGTTGCGACGATCACGGCTGTCTCAGTGCTGTGGTTGGCTCTGAAACCTGATTGGGATGGGTCCAGAAGTTTGTTTCTTTCTAGATGATCGGTGAGTTGGAGGTTGAGTTGATGGCCTTCTCCAGGACTTTTCAAGGAAAACTCACACTAGCAACGATCACCCGCCCCTAAAGAAGATTTACACAAAGGCCCAACAAGGGGTCCTAGTATTGCAAAACAACACCCAGGGCTGTCAATTGCATATGTTCAAAAAATTCAAAGAACAAGTTGCTTAACAAGATTGATTTTTTCTTTTTATTTTCATAATATCATAAAATAGTTAACACATTCCGAAAAATTCATAAATAATTACATATATAATATCTGAAAATATGTCCCACACAAAACAATCATACCATCAATCATACTAGCACTCACTCATGGTGACATACACATTTATTCCTCAAGACAAACATCTTTATAAAACATCGCAAATCACTCCAGATGGTAAGGCTGCCACTCGAAGTTAAGATGGAGCATTCTCGTGTATTCTCCCGGTAATAGATGGAAACAAGGTCCAAGAGCACGAGAAGAATAAAACGCCAACGCGCGTTTCGGTGTGAGGCCCTCAATAGGGCAACACCTTCGTCAGGGCGGAGGCAGATAAATAGTGTGGGACACACAAACACACCTGTGGGTAAGTGCCATCAGGCTGTCCGTCTTGGTGTACAGCTGGACATCCCTCGTGCTGGTACACAGGAATCAGCTGAGCTGGAATTCCAACATGTGGAACCCCACAGTGTCAGTTGAGTGCTCCTCTGCCTAAACAAGGAAGTGGTTCTGTAGGTTAGGGTGCTTTCATTTCATCTGCACGATCTAACAAAGCGGCATTTTGAATTTGTTTTTAAACTTCTATTTATGTTGGATTATCTCTGCATTGAAGCAGTGGCGAGGCGCAATCAGAAGTTGTTCCCAATAAATTAGGTCACCAGCGAGTTTGGTTTGTGGAATTCTTCAAGCGTTTGTTATTTGTTTTTAAACTTCGTCTTGGTTTGAGGTTTAACTGCTGATATAAACAAATTCAGCGTAGGAGTTTGAAGCTCAGCGAATGTTTTATGACGAAAGTGGTTGATTTACTTTTCGTGTTTTTTTTAGCTTTAGTTGCCTGCCTGTTCGGAGGATGTGATCCAGGACTTTGCCAGGGAATTTGAGAAGAGAGATGGGATGGTAGTTTTGGAGCTCGCTGAGTTCTGCAGAAGGTGTGGTGAAGCAAAATAACGATGGATTAAACCCAGATCTGTGACTGGGGGTGAATGTTTGCCAATGTGCAACATTCCGTCCATCATCTTGTGTGTTTTGCATTTCGCCCTAAGTGGGAAGGGTATGCCCAGACGTGGGTCCAGTGCTCACTACGCCACTGGAGTCAAGCTATCCTGGCTGATGAGGGCTGAAAGCCCGAAACCGGTCCTAGGATGATTGATTCCGGTCCAGGGAAGACATGGCTTGGCAGTTCGGTCTGGACTGTTCCCATGAGGCACAGGGTCAAGACTGATTTGCATATGGCTATGTCTGAACTGGGGTGGCGTGGTGAAGCAAAATAACGATGGATTAAACCCAGATCTGTGACTGGGGGTGAATGTTTGCCAATGTGCAACATTCCGTCCATCATCTTGTGTGTTTTGCTTCTCCAGGACTTTGCCAGGGAATGTGAGAAGAGAGATGGGATGGTAGTTTTGGAGCTCGCTGAGTTCTGCAGAAGGTGTCTTGAGGAGGGTCTAATAGCAAGTGTTTCCATGTGTCGGGAAAGGTGGCTGCAGTTATGGAGGTATTGAGGGTGGTGGTGAGCTGGGTGCTGATCTCATTGCTTCCGAGTTTGAAGAGTCGATGGGGGCATGGGTCGGTGGGTGCTCCTGAGTGGATGGAGTTCATTAGGGTGGTTGTTGTCAGTGTGCTAAGTTCTTCCCATGCAGTGAACGGGTAGTTGGTGGTTGTGGTTGATGGGTTGCTGAAGAGGTCGGAGAGATGGGGCTCGAAGTTTCTGTAGTTAGTTGCTATCTTGTTGTGGAAGTGGTCGGCGAGGGTGTCGCAGAGTTCCTGTGAGGAGGGGATTGAGTTTTCTGTGGCTGAAGGGCAGGTAAACTCTCTGACGATGGTGAAGAGTTCTTTGGTTTGGTTGGTGCTGGTCTTGATCCGGTCTGTCAGGGCCTTCTTTTTTTGCATCTTTGAGCTGGCGGTGGTAGTCATTGAGGGCCTACTTGTAAGCGGCTCGGTTGGTGTGGTGCCTGCTAGTTCGCCAACTTCTTTCCAGTTGTTTGCATCTGTGTTTTGATGCGCTGAGTTCTGGTGTGTACCAGCGGGCTCGTTTGGTGGGTCGGTGCGTTCTGGCTGGCTTGGTGAGGTTGACTTGGTTGGCAGCGCTGGCAATGCAGGCGTTGAAATTCTCTACTGTCTGGTCCAGGTTGGTGGTGATGTTGGGCTGCGCGGTGCTGAGGGCATCGGTCCATTGCTGCTGAGTTACTTTGGTCCAGCTGCGATAGGGAACGCTGTGTCGGTTGGGGGTGGTGCGGGGCGGACCGGTGAGGGTGAAGTATACGATGGAGTGGTCCGTCTAGGTGAGCTCCAAGGTGTGGCTCTATCTGATTCTGTTGCTAGATGGGGTCTAGCTTGTGTCCTGCTTTGTGTGTGGGGTCGGTGACTATCTGCTTGAGGCCAATGTTGTCTAGTCTTTCCAGGGGTTGGTGGAGTTGGTGTTGGTAGGGTCATCCAGGTGAAAGTTGAGGTCTCCCAGGAAGATGTATTGCTCGGGTTCGACGGCGAACAGGGTGATGAATTCGGCGATGATGTCGCTGAGGCCGGTTCGTGGTCCTGGCGGTCTGTATGCGAGGGTACCTTTGATAGTGTTTTTAGCGTCGGCACAAAGCTGGAAATTCATGTGCTCCATGATCAGCATGGTGTCGTTGTTGGTGATGGTGCAGGTGATAGGTGAGGGTGATGTAGGATGGCGATGCTCCCTCTGTGTCTGCTGGTGCTGTTGTGGTGTTTCATCTTGTAGCCGGTGGGAGTTGCCGTGGCGATGTCTGGGGCCGATGTGGGGGCGAGCCAGGTCTCCGTGATGACGGTCACATCGGAGGCTATGGGAGAGACGGTGTCCCAGATTTCGGTGGCGTTTTTCCAGAGTGATCTGACGTTGATCAGGAGGCAATTGAGTTCATCCGGGGGAAGGGGGGGGTGTCGGCATCTGGGGTTTGCGATGCGTTATTCGATGTAGTGGTCGATGTTGGGGTGGCGGTGAATCGTCAGTGGATGCAGGTGAAAGGTCCAGCTGTGGAGCAAGGAGATGAGAGTCCGCAGTTGTTGTTGCGTGCGGTATTCAGGGCACGGAGTTCTGCGGCAGAGTACCTGTGGGAGTGAGGAGGACCAGGGTTCCTGGTGCTGGGCGCGGCCTCCATTAACAAGCCCTAGGAGGTGGGAGGGGTTGTCGGGGAGGCGGGAGGAAAGAGGGCTTGGGCGGCAGTAAAAGACAGCGCAGGGGTGAACCAGAGTGAACCGGATAAGAACAGACCAGAAAAGAGAAAACAATCCAGCCAAAAAACGTGAAAAAAACAGAGTGTAAAGTGGGTAAACAGTGCAGCAATATAATGAAAAACAATATGGTCAATAGTACAGAAGCACAGAAAAAAACTATACAATTACAGCTTTAAGGGCAAACACTAAGGGGGGACCGGGACTCGAACTGTGGTACCAGGTAGCTGGAGGGCAGGGACGGTGCCTCTGTACTACAGGGACTGCAGCGGGGAGCGGCGAGCAAGACCAGGTGGTCGAGGGCGCTGTGGCCTCAATTAAGTAGCACTGGGAGGTGGGAAGGGCTGTCGGGGAGGCGGGAGGGCAGGGGGCTTGGGAACGGTAAAAGGCGGCGCAGGGTGAGCCAGAGAGAACCGGATCAGAACAGACCAGAAAAGAGAAAACAATCCAGGGAAAAAACAGAGTTTAAAGTGGGCAAACAGCAACACAATGAAAAACAATATGGTCAACAGCACAGCAGCACAGACAAAAACGATACAATTGCAGCTTTAAGGGCAAAAACCAAGGGGACTGGGGCTCAAACTGTGGTACCGGGTAACTGCAGGGCCGGGATATTGCCTCTGTGCTACGGGAACTGCAGCGGGGAATGGCGAGCAAGACCAGGTAGTAGAGGGCTGCTCCTCAACAAAAACACCTGGTTTACATGAGACACATTACAGCAGAATAGAGATTCAATTGCCTTGCACTGTGATATTGAACTTGGATTTACCCAGAGTGTGTGAGAAAGCGCTAAGGGATTCCTAACAATGTTTTTTCAATAGAAATTTTATTCATTGTTAAATAATCCAAAACTAGGTAGAGATATGAAGTTATCCTGGTGTTAAAACAACTCTTTTATTATTACATTGCTATTTGACAGTGTCCAAATTTGAAACAGAAAACAAGCAATATGCTGGTGTTAAAACTACTCTGTTGTATTATTACATTGCTATTTGAGAATGTCTAAATGTGAAACTGAAAACAAGCAATTGATAAACTTTGAAAACACCCTTATTTTTGTGACTGGCACATTTCTATGTGATCATTTATTTCTCTTTGGTGATTTCAAAGCACCATTTTTGCCTTTAAATGTGTGACATCTGGATTGGATTGTGTACACCTGGATTATAAATGGAATACACCACTGTGATTACCAGTGTATCAAATATAATTAGTCCATAGTTTGATGAATTCACACTATGTAATGAAGTGGATTACACTGAAAAGTCTGGCAGCTAATGACTATTCTAGATTATTTTTCTTATTGAACATGCTCCACAAAGTGATTTTAAACTATTGGTAGGATGGCAAAGATTAGTGCATTTTCATAAATTCTTCTAAAAGTGAGATGCAGACACAGCGCATTCGCTTTCCTCAGTTTATTCTAATTGATATAGGAGAAAACATTTGTTTAGGGATATGTTGAAATAAGTACTACACAATTTAGCAAAAGGCAAACCTTTTGGAAAAATAACACAAAAAGAAGTTACAACTGCAACTTAAATCACAGGAGATAATGAAAATCATTTAAAAACATGAGATACAGCATGATAACCCAATCTCATAAGCAGTAAAGTAAATTAGTGAAAATAACCATGGCTAAACATTCTAGTGTTCTTACACAAAATTTCGAGTATTAGTGGACATGATGTATGCTTACCATTTCATGGAAAATTGATACAAGTTTTAGGTACAATAACATGTTTAGATGAAAAGTAATGATGGCTTCAAAAGGAGTCAAGCTTTTTTGACTACACATCCCATAAGGCACATTACAGGGTATATATAGTTTCGACAGTCTGTACGAATTAGCGATGAGTCTACAAATTCCTGTCCTGGAACCCTTATCTCACGACTTGAATTTGGCATGGACTACTATGATCTTTATTTAAAATCACAAGGCCTCGAAAATCATCTGGGTTTGATGGTGTTCCAGAAATATGCTTAGGGTGGCTCTTAATACAGGAGAAATTCTTTCACTGATTTCATTTTTTTTAATAATGCTGTGGTTTGTAAAAATAGCCCTAATTGTTGGCAGATAATTTGCTAACCTTCATTTCAAAGTGAGTTAGCCTCCATTGTTATATTAAATGATTATTGTAATAATAATAGTCGTGTATAATGACAATCTAATATTATAGATCAAAACAGGAAGAGTTGGTCTTCGCTGTTAAGGTTGGTCTTCGCTGTTAAGGTAGATTTTAAGAAGGGATCACCAACAACTGCCATTTTTAAGCCCTTGATTATCTGTGGAGAAGTGTGGCTCAATGGTTAGAGCGGCAGACCCTGATGCAGAGATCTGGCCCGGGACCAGGGTTCAATTCCCGCCTCGGCGAGTCTTGGGCTCAACTTCCTCGGACCTGATAATTCTCGCCTCGGTGCCTATTCTAATCATGGGTCCCACTCTGCAACTCTGGGCAATAGCTTGCTTAATCTCCACAACGGCCCCACCAGCGCTGGGATGCCTGGCTTCACCTTGGGGGTGCCCAGGAGTGGACATTTCACAGGGAAAAGCCAGGAAGGGTTCCACAGCGGTATGCGTTCAGCGCCAGGATGCCTCAGGGTAGCAGTGCGCTTTACAAGTACAAATTCATTTCATTTCATTCATTGAGGAAAGTCATTGGCCAGTCGTGAGGCCCGCCATGTTATATCGACTTCTTTGATGGGGTCTACTTTGCATAAAATGTACCTCACCTCACTGAAGACCTTGTGGCTCCTATCCCTAAAAGTACAATTAATACATGAATGTGCTCTTAACAGGTTCTCCTTCTTAGGGGCACCTTCCAAAAAATATTTTTGGGGAATGATATCAAAGTATCAGTAGTCAAATACTGTCTTTCTCAGTATTTGGAAAATAAGCCTTTGTGCCATTAAAATATTTATTGAATCTCCATTTCCAGGAAAACAAATATCAATCCAATTCAGATGCAACAAAAAACAGCTGATCTGTTTCGCAGAATGGACCCGCTTTTTCAAGGCAGTGTGTTCTAGTTTATGTTGGTATACTTTTAGCAGTTCATCAGCCAGTTTAGTTAATGACTGAATTATAAATGTTCTGGTGGTTCTTGTTGAAATGGTATGATAAATATGTGTAGCTTCTTGCCTGTATCGTCTCCATTATAGCAGGAACGCCATACGAAGACAACTGCCTTACCATGGGCAACATCGCAACTTGAAAGTTCGGCAGTTGGCTACTCCTCATCGTGGCAGCAGTGAACAGGCCCCTTTTGATTCTAAATAATTTGGACTGTAGAGACAATATAGATATCAAACTAAATGGATTTATCATGCCGCTCCCGCAAGAGCCACAAGAATAATTATAATTCAGTCCCTGACTAAAGTAGCTGAGGTAGTACTGAAAGTATATCGACATAATCTAGAACACACTGCCTTGAAAAAGCAGGCCCATTTGAGAAAACATGTCAGCTTTTTTTTGTAACATCTGAAGTGGACTGATTTTTGTTGTATATGGAGATATTATAAATGTATTGAGGCTACAAAAGGCTTATGCGCCAAAGCAGAAAATAAACATTGTGAAATAGAGTATATGACTCTTGGCATTTTGATACCATTACAAGAAAACGTTTGTTAAAAAGGTGAAACAGTTTCTGTTAATGTGTGTATGTGGTGCCTTAGTGGTGCATGGCGCACCTGTGTTACTAGAGGCCATTTACACAACTACACTTTTAACAACCCTTGTGCATGGATTTTTTTTTGTGGTCGCTCTAAACCTTATAACGTAGTATGTTCATGCTGGGGCAGCCTCATAACAGAGATGAATGATAAATATTGTTTTCAGGCCAAACATTGAAAATTAACCTTTTGTAATCACTTCCATTTATACTAGACCCAGTCATGATGGATGTATTTCCTGTAGATCTCTAATGTTAACTGAGAAAGGGCCGGTATGATGCATAACTCTAAAAAACACATGGTGATATGATTAATTCAAAGTTATGGGATTTGTGATGGGTAAAAATAAACAAACGTGAATGTTATTTTGGCAAAAATTAGTTCCAGTTTTATAATATTTCTATTTAGGCCTCTTATTCCACACTGCTTTTCATTGAAAGTCACATTTGGCAAAGGTTTCGGGCAGTGGCATTAGCAAATACGAAAGAACAGCGACAAATGCATTTTAGGCCCTCATTACTGATACCCCCCCAAAAATTCCACGGGAATGGAGAATACCACCATAACGAAGACCCCTTTCCCCAGTATTTCCCTATGTTCCCCCAGAGTTTCACCCGGACATTTCAACTTCCTAGAGCATGTGTATTGTCCGAGTAAGACCCTGACTCCGGTGTTATATCAATTTTGTATACCCGTCAGAAGAACATACCTGGTTGAAAATCTGAAGCACTTTCCATCAGATATGGAATTAGAATAGTATATAGTGCTTTCCAGTAATACCTGTCCTTCCTCTAAATATTCTGTAACTGTAACATTTACTGTTCTGACTCCAAGAGAAAGTCATTTGTCTCTCAGGTTGCCCAAACTGTGCATTTGCAGTTAGAATACATAGATTTTTGAGATATGGAATAAAATGTGACCATATATTTGTATGAACCTAGAGATAAAAAAATAGTACTGCATAACCACTGGACACATACTGAATTGGTATGTACAAGGGTTAATCTTTATTTATTTAGAGGAAAAAGACATTGGGGCCGATTCCGATCTCGGCCGGTAGTGCTCCGAATCGGATTCGGATTTACCGGATCCGATTCGGAGCCCTGTTTCCCGACCGAATCGTACGCGGGTCCGGCCGAGCGAGTACGATGCAAGCTCCCGCGAAATTGCCGACCGACTCGTACGCGGCTTCAACACGCTCCGACCGACTCGCACGGACACGACTCGCACCGCGCTATGGAGACGTTTCCCGGCCGGGTAAGTACGATGCGCGCCGCGAGCAGTCCGACCGACTCGCGCCGTCCGGCTCGAAAGAGCTGTCGGAGCCGGACTTTGGGGGTCCGTGTCGGATCACCCTGTACGCGTAGGCGCGCGAGTCGCACACAGGGGGGAACCATGGGTCCCCCCTACCTGTGCATGTACGCCGCGATGCGCATGGACGCGTACCCGCTGTAGGGGGCGCCCTTGTTCGCCTCGCACCCATTGAGTCAATGGGAGCCCGCGTACGCGTCGTACGACCTGCTCCCATTGACTTCAATGGGAGTCCTACCGAATCGAGTCCGATAGCATGCGAATGCATCGTACTCGTCCGGTCGGACTGCTAGGATCCGATTCGGTCGGAATTCTCTCCGGGTCCGGCTCGGTTGGAGAGATTTCCGGTCGGAATCGGCCCCAGAGTCTTCAAAAGGCGTTTTACAGGCCATCTAAGCTGAATGATAAAAAGGAATAAAGGTGGGATGCTGATCTCTATATGAGGACTGATTGCCTTAGACCTGACGGTGTTGGGCACCCAAAATGGAAGACCAGAGGAGCACTTTTGGAGAAAAACCTGACTTATCTGTGAGAACAGCTACAACATGCTTTGTACATTGCATCCAGCCTTTAAAAATGATATATCATGTTTTAGAACCAATAACAATGAAGGAAAATGTTTATCCTCATGTGTGGCAAAATATGTGTTTAAGGTTCAAATGTAACTTCTTGTAATGCTGCAGAAACGTAAAAGAAAAGCCCATTTATTTCTGGCAATCTTTCTTCCTCAGGCATTTTCAGAAATTACCAGATTTGTTGGTAACACCACACACCTCTTGTTGTTATCCAAAAATGCCTCCAGCTTCTTTGGCAGGCTTTGGTCTGCTGCATGAAATTTCCAGCAATGATGGGCAAAAACTGTGTTTCTGCTCAATATCTCTCATAACCGCATGATGTTTTTAAAATACTGTGGAAATGGCTGCCGGTAAATTCAATCCAAGAACTGTCAGTTCTGCAATATTTTACAATAGTCTTTTAAAATACATTTTTTTGTCTTTTACAATTCAACATTTTAACAATCTTTCTACACTGTACTTATTTGTGCGAAACCTCCCCCCACAGTACATTTCTAATTTATATAATTGATTATCATATAGACAGATGGTAACTACAGAACTGCATAGTGTAAGCCCCAACCCTATCCCATCTACCTCTGAGGTACCATTCCCACACACCCTAGTCACATTCTGGGCCATAACTGTAAGCATGTGATCTCTTGAGGAAACTACCTAATTGTAGTTCTTGTCTCGGGGTATATAAGGTTTTAGTCAAAATATTTTAAAGTGTGCAGTCTGGTTAAGCATGTGACCTCCCTACAGCCTCACTCTTTATAGTCCAGCACAGGCTGCCCTACTGCCAATAAATTGTCAGTCAATTAACTTTATTAGGAAAAATACCATAAACATTACATCAAAAGCATACAATTTCAAAATCGGAACACAGTCAGCTTGTGAATACAAAACACTTCATCCAGTGCTAATAGAACAGAATTTTTTTTTTAAAATCAGCTTATTTCACATACCAAGTCCAGTGATATCCAGATAAATACATAAATCATGCAAATATTAATCACAACACTAATTCATACCTTTTCCTCACTACTGAAACTGTATGTATAAAATTCAATACTGTACATCTCATTTCTTGAGTCTCAAGTCGTTGTAAATGTCCTTGCTTATGACATCTAATAGCGGATGCCCGCAGGATTGCCAATAAATTCTCGCTATATTATGTTTAATGGTTTGAAACTCTATTGCTATTGTTTCCCATATTGTTGCAAATCAGGTGGGTACCACAGGCACCTTCCTTTGTTTATAAAATTGTGCGATCACCATCTTACCGCATACCAACAGTTAAACACTAGTTTCCGTCGTCTCCCTGATAGTCTCTCTCAGGCTTTCTCTTAAACCCAGCTTGTTTACCTTTGGATCATCTGGTGTTGAGAAGCCCATGAGATCCTTCATGGCAGTCAACCCCTTTTCCTAATATGTCCTCACTCTGAGGCTGTCCCTCTACATATGTATGTGGTGCCAGCTCTCCCTTAGCCTGTCCAGCAACCACTCGAGCTCCCTGGGATCATCTTATATATTTTGTCTAGCGACCTGCACCAACCTGTCAAGATTTTTTGTAAAAATTCTATTTGAGCCACATGTTTGTTGTGCACCACTACATCTCTGAAAGCAGTTGACATGCCTCATATCCTACTTCTTTACCCAACATTGTGTCCCACCGCTTTCTATATCTCCGCTATCACTGACTGATTAATCAGGAAACCAACTTATATAAAATTGAAACTTGGCTTTTGTGAACCACCTGTGGTGATTTATTTTTCACCATCATTTTTATCTCTAGTGTCCTATAACATAACTGGGGTATTGTGCCAAGTGTCTCAGTTGATAGTATTGGAATCTTTCCCTTTTCCCCGACGAAAGATGTGTTTACAGATTTTGAACGTTCTGATGGTCCTTTTTCTATATAACCCTGCCAATAGCTTATATTCCTCTTTTTTCCAAACCTTAAAATTCTGCCCTTCAAGAGCTGGCCCAGAGTCTGGGTTATGATGAATCTGTGTCCGTGGAGATGGCAACGAATCACTGACAAAATATCGACTACAACAATATCGAGGTACAAAAATATCGTGACAAAAATATCGAAGTCAAGAATATCGACATTCTATCTACACCATGGTAAGTACAAAAATATCGAGAAAAAAATATCGATGTCAAAAATATCGTTGTAAAAAATATCGTTTTTTTAAATGTTAAAAAAATTATGTAAAATAAAGTAAATAATACATATAATTAAAAGAAACAGTTAAAAATATTTAAAAATGTTTATAAATAATAACTAATACATATAATGTTAAAATAAATTAAACATATACATATAAAATATAATATATATACTTAATAATATTCATAAATAATTATTTTAATAACTTATAAATTACTAAAAACATTTTAGAAATTATAAATACATATATACACATACAAAAATAATATAAATAAAATTAAAACAAATATATATAACAAATTAAAAAACAACAATATTTTTAATGTTTTAAAAATAAATAATACACAACATTAACTAAAACAATACAGAAAAATATTGGAGAGCGGAGGGAAAAAATTACTATTCCCACTCCAAAGAGTACAACAGTAGGGAAAGTGTTGGATAGCGTAGGGGTAAAAATTACTATTCCCACTCCAGAGAGTGCAACAGTAGGGAAAGTGTGGGATAGCGTAGGGGTAAAAATTACAATTCCTACTCCAGTGAGTGCAACAGTAGGGAAAGTGTTGGATAGAGTAGGGGTAAAAATTACTATTCCCACTCCAGAGAGTGCAACAGTAGGGAAAGTGTTGGATAGCGTAGGGGTAAAAATTACTATTCCCACTCCAGAGAGTGCAACAGTAGGGAAAGTGTTGGATAGCGTAGGGGTAAAAATGACTATTCCCACCCCAGAGAGTGCAACAGTAGGGAAAGTGTTGGATAGCGAAAGGGTTAAAATTACTATTCCCACTCCAGTGAGTGCAACAGTAGGGAAAGTGTTGGATAGCGTAGGGGTAAAAATGACTATTCCCACCCCAGAGAGTGCAACAGTAGGGAAAGTGTTGGATAGCGAAAGGGTTAAAATTACTATTCCCACTCCAGTGAGTGCAACAGTAGGGAAAGTGTTGGATAGCCTAGGGGTAAAAATTACTATTCCCACTCCAAAGAGTGCAACAGTAGGGAAAGTGTTGGATAGCGTAGGGGTTATAATTGCTATTCCAACTCCAGAGAGGGCAACAGTAGGGAAAGTGTTGGATAGCGTAGGGGTAAAAATTACTATTCCCACTCCAGACAGTGCAACAGTAGGGATAGTATTGGATAGCGTAGTGGTTAAAAATAACATACTTATCAATTAAATAATTATTTAAATTAAATAATGATTTATTAATAAATTAACAATAAATTAATTATAAATACCAATAAATTAAAATTAATAATTACTTTAATAACATTAAAATCTGATAGAGACATCTAGCCGCAGATTCCTTAACTTAGAATATCCCCAGGCGTCAGACTGGATCCGGAATTTTTTTTGCAGCAGCACCTCTGCGCGCCGGGGGACGGCGCCACACGACCCCGCCCTGACGTCGTCCACGTACGTGACGTCAGCGAGGTCAGTTTCCTTCTTTTCTGCGTGCAACGCGAATCCGGAGTGAGCGGTTCCTCTGGCCTGTTTTCAGGCCTCCTTTTCAACGCTTCGCGTCAGGAACAGTGTGTCGATGCCTTCGGGCTTTAAAACTTGTAATTCCTGTTCGCGGCAGATGTCCGCGACGGACCCGCATCTTATTTGTATGTGGTGTCTGGGCGAGCACCATGACTCCACGGTCTGCGACGCCTGCCAACATCTGAAGCCGAAGTCTTGGCGGGAGCGCCGTATGAAGCTTCTCTCGGCACGGCTGTCCCGGTCGGAGTCGTCTCGTCCCCCAGCCTCTTCATCGCCGGCAGGTCCCTCTACTGTCCGGTTCCACCGCCGATCGCCCTCTGGGGTCCGGGGCCGTCGTTCGCCACTGGGTAAGTTGAGGCGCTTGTCGCCGAGGTCTTCAACCTCCCTTTCTTCTGTTGTCAGGGGCACTGGTTCCCGGAACTTTCCGGACGTGCGCTCCCGGCAGTCGCCCCCCCTCTATCCGCCCTTTCCGGGTGTGGGGGCGACTCTGGCCCAAATGGAGGCATATGCCGCGGCTTTGCAGGCCTCCCTTGGGTCCTCTCCCGTTCCTGGGGCGTCCTCGGGGCCTCCGCTTCTTGTGGGGTCTCCGACGGACTCGCCGGCGGGTTCGCCCCCGGCGCCAATTGAGCCTTTGCCCCCGGGAACGCCGGAGATGTGGTGTAGTTAGGGCGCGGCCCGGTTGGGTCCCCCTCTACGGTCCACATGGAGTCGTCAGGGCGCGGCCCAGTTGGGTCCCCCTCTACGACCCACGGCGCCTCTGCCACGCGGCATAGCCCCGCTGGGCTCCCTGTGGCGTCGCAGGTGGTTGCCGGTGCTCATAGCCCTGCCTTGAGCACACCCCGGGCTTCCAGGCAGGCGGCCGCCTGTCCGGAGCCGGGGTCGGCGCCGTTCCGGCGCCGTAGGCTCGCCTCCCCGGCTCCGCCTCCGCTTCTTTCTCCAGAGTCGGAGCCTGTCATGGATGAGGCAGAGTCGGCGCCGGTGCGGCGCCGGAGGCTTGCTTCCCTGGCTCCGGTGCCTTCTCCTTCTTCGGAAGGGGAGCTTGTCATAGTTTCGGCGCCGACTCGGCGCCGGATGCAGCCGAGTCGGCGCCTGACGAGGCACGATCGGCACTGGCGCGCGTCGTTTTGGCGCTGTGTCGACGCCGGGTTGTGGACTCTTCTCTAGAGGCCACTGGAGAGAGTTCGGCGCCACCATCACGCCCGGCGTCGCCGGAGGTATTGTTGCCAGTGCCCCCCTTGGAATTTGTGGAGCCTCCTCAGGAGCCCCATCAGGATCCTTATTCTTCAATGGGGCTCCCTTCCGTGGGGCATTGGTCGCACCCTCAGTGTCTTGGGAGGGTCAGCTTACAACCCTCCCCCACTGATGAGTTGTTGTCCCCTCCCGTCCGCGGAGGGCTACCGAGGCTGGTGCGGCTTTTTTGAGAGTGGTCTCATTGGCCACTCGCATTTTAAACATGCATCCCCCTTCTACCCCCTTGTCTGTGGACCCCTTGCTCGAGGTCCTTCACCGTGGGTCCGGGAATGTGGAGCCGCTTCTACCCTTTGAGGCTTCCCTTTATGATGCCCTTTTGGGTACCTGGGTTCGGCCTGCTTCAGGTGAACCGGTGGCTCGTTCAGTTTTGCACTGCCACCGTCCAGCTCCACATGATCCTGTTTGTCTTTTTGTGCACCCTGATGCGCAGGGGTTTGTGTTGCAGACTGCCTTTCCTTCCCTGCCCCCACTAACAGTTCCTCCCTCTCGGGAGTCCAGATGACTTGAGTCATGGGGTAGGAACATCTTTGCATCCACTAGTGCGGCCCTACGGTCCTTAAATACAGTGTGTATTTTGGCTCGGGCTACCTCTGCCCTGTGGGACTCTGCAGAGTCTTTGCTTTCTGCCACCTCTGAAGGTGCTCGCGTTGATCTCCTTCACCTCCTCCGGGATGGCCGCGACCTTGCCGAATTCACAATCCGCTCAGCCTTAGATACTGCGGATACTTTGGGCCGAGCTATGGCGGGTTCTGTTGCCTTAAGGCGTCACGCTTGGTTGCGAGATAGCGTCTTCCCTGACAATATCCGGGAGCGACTGGTTGACTTACCCTTTGATGGGGTTTTACTGTTTAATGCTCACGCTGAATCGGCGGTTCACCGGCTCCTTGCAGGCTTTTGTCCTCCCACTTAGGTCCTCTTAGGCCTGTCTTCCGTGGTGGTACTTTTTCATTTCGCATCCTTTTGATGCGCTCTGTGTTTAACATGGGCAGTGAGCCTTACGTCTTCTTTTCTGTGGTCAAGGGTGATTACCCCTTTTATTGGCATCCCTTGGATGCGTTTTGCTTTAAGCTGACTGTGGGCCTGCTGTGGCTGTGTTCCACAGGTTGCTGTGTCTGGTCCTCTGACTGTGGTATTGAGCCAGTGGTTCACCTCGGTAATGTCATACGGCTCGGAACTCATGTTCACGGGTTCGGCTCGTTACTGTGCTCTTTTGGCTTGGCTTATTGCCCTAAGAGGTGTTCCCCTTTGTTTGGGGTGTGCATACTCCATGTGGGGTAATTGTATGCTATTATATAGCTCTGTTTCTCTCACCTGGGCTTGGAGATCCTGTGGGCTCCATGCGTCGCTTGATGGTACGGTGTTTTGTGTTTTTCCCTGGTGCCATCTTCTTACGCCATGGTCATCCTGCCTGTTGCCTGTTCCACCTCCTTGGGAGGTTTCTTGATCTCCTCTTCAAAAGCGGCTCCTACCTGCCCTTACTGTACTAGGTATGCTCCGGTATGGACATGTTCATGCTCCTGGCTTGTTCTGTCTCTACATATTTATATGTTTATACATTTATGTATACATGCCGATTGCCTTGGTATTCCTCTTCCTGCGTCGCCACCTCTTTTCGAGGCTGCGAGGTCTGGATCAAATCTCTATGTGTGGGGGAGCTTTTCTGAGTTGTTGCAAGTTGCCCATAGGTTCCTCCTTGCTTCCGCTTACTGGGGTGTTTTCCCAATTTGACATATGCTCCCTTTTTGGTGTTCGACACTGTACGTGTCTTTTCTGGAGTGTTTGGTCTCGGATTCTGAGGCTCTTCCCACGATTCGTTACCTTGGTGTTCTTGGCCACTTCCTTCGGATATGCCTTTTTTCCAAATTGTCAACTACTATTGTTACAGCTAAGCCTGCGGGACAGCTCTTCTGATAGCAGTGGTCCTTGGCTACTGCCTGCAAGTCTATATTGTGGATTGTTTCTCACTTTGGCTTCATACTGCCCGGTCGGGCACTCTTATGCTTCTTGTGTAAGCCACTTAAGGTCTCTGTGGCCG
Source organism: Calotriton arnoldi (assembly GCA_963921515.1). NCBI lineage: Eukaryota > Metazoa > Chordata > Amphibia > Caudata > Salamandridae > Calotriton > Calotriton arnoldi. Next base: position 971,747 of record CAWUFW010001566.1, read on the forward strand.
TTTGCCTGCTGCATGTTTCTACCTGCTTTAGCGGGTTTAAAGTTGATGCTATTTGCCCCTATTTCCCCTTTTTGGAATTGGGTGTGCACTTGGCGTGTTTCTTGTCCCGCCGGCTATTCCCAACGCATTGCTCAGGTTCTAGCTCTTGCCTTTGGGCTCTTGGCACCGGCTCCTTCAGCCTTCCTTCTATAGGCTAGTCTGTTAGGCTCTGGTTGCATCTCTTCAGGTTCTTTTCGAGCTTGGGTCGGTGTCCTCATCGTGCACCATTAAGCGGAGAGTGGTCCTTCTTTCTCTCTCTCTCTTTCTTTGCTCTGGTATATGGCTCATGCCGTTCTACCTGTCATTTCTATACGGGTATGGTGTAGCGCCATTCTGGCATTTTTAGGATATCTACCATCCCGTTATTTCTGCCGAGCTGCTTGGGTTGCTGTCTGGCTGTTCCGCCACAGCCTCCCCCCTTTATCCGTCACTCTGTTGCCGGATCGCATGCTTGGCGCTTTCTGTTGTTCTGTCGCAGACCCACCCCCCCTTTTGGGTATGGCTGTGGTATCTATTCTAAGTTAAGGAATCTGCGGCTAGATGTCTCTATCAGATGTACGCATTACTTACCTTCGGTAACGATGTATCTGGTAGAGACGTTGTCTAGCCGCACATTCCTTAACGCCCACCCAGCCTCCCCGTTCTGCGAAAATCTTGCCAAGTGGGGTTCTCCGCTGGCCTCTCTGTTGACATTGGTTTTTCGCTCACGGGTGCTGACATTGTTGCATTCCTTCACAGTTGCCACACAACCCGCTCCTAAACTTAATTAACACAATTAATATATTCATCAATTAATTTATTAATACAAATTAATTACCAATTAATAATAAACAATACATTAATTATCAATACCAAAAATAATAATTAATAAAAATTAATTACCAATTAATAATTAATTAACAAAAAAATAATTATCAATGCCAATAAATATTAATAAATAATTACTTAATTATAATAAATTACTTCCCACCCTATTCCCCTATAAACACACAACCCGCTCCTAAACTAAATGAACACAATTAATATATTTATCAATTAATTAATAAAAATTAATTACCAATTATTAATTAATAAACAATAAATTAATTATCAATACCAAAAAATAAAAATTATTAATTAATTTATTATAATTAATTTACTTCCCACCCTATTCCCCTATAAACCCACAACACACTCCAATAAACAATTAACACAATTAATATAATTATCAATTAATCAATTAATAAAATTGATTACCAATTAATAATTAACAATACATTAATTATCAAAACCAATAAATTAAAATTAATTTTTACTTAATTACAATTAAATTACTTCCCACCCTATTCCCCTATAAACCCACAACCCGCTACGGTACTAAAACGCAAAATTTACTTTAAAAAAAATTACTAACTTCTAAACAATTAATACATATATTTAAAAAAAAAATACAAAACATAAAACATGTGGAACACATACATATAAAATACATAACACTAACATAAACATCGATATTATTAACATCGATACTTTTGCTATCGATATTACTAACTTTGATATTAACAAAAACTATATTTCTTACTGTCAGGTCGATATTCAGGTCACCGATATTCTTGATGTCGATATTCTTTCCCTACGATATTTAAAACTCGATATTAATGTAGGTCGAAATAAAAAACTCGATATTATGTCTGTGCACCGATGGCAACATGATCATACCTTGTGAGGAAACAGGTTTTGTGCAGCCCCCCCCCCATACTTTTTACCCCCATTTGGACTACTTGCTGCAGGTTTTTCGACTCTGAGTGTGCACTGAGGCCTGCTAACCAGACCTCAGGGCCATTGTTCTAACCCATTACAAATGTATGTTGAATTGGCTACCCCGATTGGCATAAGGTGACTTACATAGAAGTCACTAGTGTATGGGCCCAAGAGTATCCGGGGCATGTAAGACAGAGTGTGCCCCCAGTGCTGCCGCTCTGGTTGTGCCACCTTGTGTGTGACAATGTACAAATTGGCTACCAGCCTGCCACTGCAGCCGGGAAGAGCAGATTTAAAACTACTCATTCGACTTTCCCATTTAAACCAATGGCAAAGTCCCCACTTCCCTTAACAGCGTATATTTCTCCCCTAAGGAAGGACTATGGCACCCTAAGGCAGGGGACTGTATATTATTAAGTAGGACACATACTCTTAATATGTGCTAACACCAAAACTTCCAAATTGTCGTTTTTGCAGTGGAAAAGGTTGTAGCCCCATTGTCTAAAATATAGCTACCGTCTGACCTCTCAGTCCGGCTAACGTCTGAATGGGACTACTAAAATGTGTACTTCAAGGTATCAAATTAATCGTGGTATTAAATTAGACTTGATGCCCAAGTCGAATTTAATGTCACTTTTACGGAAAAGCACCTTTTAGAAAGTTGCCCATCTGTTGTCCAGTGGCCTTGCACAATTGCTAGACTGCCTTCTGCCCTCCTGGGGAGCAGTGTGAATGACTCCCAGGCTCTGGAACAATAGTAGCCTGCAACAGAGGGAGGTGTCACTTCCCTCTTGCAGGAATCCACTCAGGGTGTTAGCCCAAAAGGCGAGCTCCAAAGACAAAGTTGCTTTTGGTGGGCAAATGGTGATCACACTGCTGAAGGGATGCCTGTTGTTCAAGTAGAAAGGCGATCAGCAGGAGCTGAGTGAGAATACCAGTGCCCAAACCGGTTTTCCCATAGGCATGTAGTCCACATGTAGCCATACCTCTAGGGTGGGATACCAAGTTCCTAATATTCAAGGAATAGCACTCTGGGACTGCTAGATAGCACACTTAGCTGGAAGTCGTCACAGGGCTAGAGGGATCCTGGTAACCCATTTGCTAATGACCGCATCATCCGCCCCAGGGCACTTTCTGAGCATATATATGGTACCGCTGGCACCCTAAACCTCCAATTATGGCGAAACTGGAGAAAGGACCGAAGAAGGACTGCCCTGCTGACCAATGGACCTGGTAAGAGAGGCTGCATTGTCTGCTGGACTGCACCTGCCACACCTTGGGCTAGCAAAGAGAGAACTGTGCCTGTGGCTCCTGGCTCGTGGAAAAGTCGCTCCCAAGCCCCAGACCAAAGAAGTGACTCCAAGGGTCTCCAATCGTAGGAAGCCAAAAGTTGCACCCGAGTCTGTTTGACCCTGGAGTGCCATCTGAGTCCAGATTGGTCACCAAAGACGGACACCAGCCATCACCAAATGATACAGCTAGAACGCTGATACTCTTACGTGAGGTTTCTCTGTCGATGAAGTCGGTTCTAGGATATGTGGCTGACTGCGATGAATTTTAACTTATATTATTGACCGTTGGAATATGGGTGCTATTAGAAGAAAGGACATACTTTAATTTTAGGTTTACCAACGATTTATCTTGAGGCGACTTTCAATTATTTAGTGCTTTCGAAATACTGTTCTTTGCCCTGATGAAGTCCAAGGCGTATAGCCATATAGACGAAACACGTGTTGGCATGGCCTTTGTTTTAAAGTCATTTTGTTAAAGAAGATGGATACCATTGAAAGATATCTTGACAACTTGGAATAAACAAGAAGAATACACCCAGGACTGATATTTGGACTTTATTTGCTACTACTACTTGCATGCTATTTGCTCGGGCTGCCAATTGTTTACTTGATACAGCTAGACCAGCTGTGTATGGAGACCAGTAGCCCAGTCACAGCTGGCCTTGTATTGGCTAAAAGAGGGCTTCAAGAGATACCGACCCTTGTGGCCAAAGTCTCCCCACTTTACCCATGGACCAAGGAATAACCAGAAAAGACACCCTAGTCGACCACACAGCATCCAGGGCATCTTAGCATCCTCTACATTCTGCATCCCCAGCATCAGGAGCACTCCACTGAAGTCTATGGCAGTCTTGATATAAAGTGTGGAACTGGACTTGAGGCTTCTTTGGTGACCAGGTAACTGTCCAAATACTCCTTATTGGCCCCCCTGACCTTCTCCCTGCCAGATTTGGTCACCCCACTAGGGGCACAACACAACTCTTTTAACCTTTTCAAAAGTTTCTAAACTTTACAGTTACCAATGCTTGTTTGTGCTTTGGACTGAAAAGCTGAGATTTACATTTTACTTAAAAAGCTATATCTCCGGAACCCTCTGGTGGATTTTGCTCATCTTGGAGTCTAAAAGTTCAGAAAAATATAATTTATTTTTATAAATGAGTGTCGGATTTGATTCATGACTTTCCTATTTTGTTGTTTGGTGCTTCTAAATGCTTTGCACTAGTTCTTTCGTTTAAGCATATCTGCTCGAAGCCACAGCTATCCAGGTTTGTGCTAGAGGTTTAATAAACGAGCCTGGCTGGACCCAAATTTTGCGAGTGTGTTACACAGTAAGTTCGCACAACCATACCATATAATACACCAAAATCCTCACATACATCTTTTAATAACTATTGTGTCCCATACATCCAGTGCTGTGATGGTTATTTGTCTTGAATATACTCTTCATAGCCTATGAGTTTGGGTACCAAAATACTATGCCACAATTCTTCCCCGCCATGGCTCTGTCCATATGTATGCAGTGTCTTACTGAGAATTGCAGTTACTATTTCCCTATTCGGAGTTGTGCTAAAATGTAAAAGTCATTCAAACTGGAAAACCAATTCCTATCTTTCCTAAGTCTAGGTGCTTTCCCCAGTCAACCTTGTAGGCTTACCTTGCCCAACAAAGTCTACCGTGGATTTTTGGATTCCTTGAAACGTCGCATTTTCATTTCAGGCCAGGAATGCCTTAAACTCATACAACAGCCTCGGTAGAGTCATCCTTTTGATTACCCAGCCATGAGACATATTGGCGCCTCCACCTATTTGAATCATTTTTTATTTCCTGTATCACAGGGGATATGTTGGTTGCTTCCAACTCTCATTTTCAGGTTAGGTAAATTACTAGATATTTTAAAATTCTTCTCCAATATTTTTAAGGGAGTGGAAGCCATCAAAATCTTGCTAGTTCCTCTCTCTAGGCCTGTGTGTACGTAGCACTGATTTGTCTGAGTTTGTTTGTGTCCCAGTAACTTCATCAGAACTCCGCAGCAGGGCCAGCAGAGGCAGAATAGATCAGCGCAGTTCGGTCAGATATATTACAGCACCATCAGAGAAGAGCAGTATCTTGTGCTCATATCCACTAGAAGTCATGCCAGTTATCTCTACAGATTCTCTTAGAGCCTTCACTAGAGGTTCTATGGCTGGAATGAAAAGAAGAGGAAAATCAGGGACACCCGCCTGGAGCCCCTTTAAATGCTGAAGCTCTCTGAGGACATGCCATTCTCTGTGAACTTGTCATTTGGTCTAGCGTATGAGGCCATCACTGTCCTTGTGGATGCACCCCATACCAATTTCATCATTACTTTCTCTAGAAACATCCTGATTACACTATTGAAGGCATCCCATGCAGGTAAGCAATCTGTATTTTTATTCTTTATTGCTTTCTTGACAAGATGAGCTATCCACCTGATACTGTAAAATGTCTGTCTAAATTTAACTAAGCTCGACTGATTAGCAGGTATGATGTCTGTTAGTCGTCGGACCAATACTTTCAGTTTTATTTTTTGTGTGTATGTAAGAATACAATTGGTCAGGAGAAGGAGAATTATTGTGATTCCTTACCCGGTGTGAATATCACTTCTCCCTGTGAAATCTGTGACAGAGCCATTGTCTGCTATTGATGGGGATAATTTTAGAAGATGGAGGTTAGTTAGGAGGCAAAGTTTCTGTAAAATTGACAAGGTATCCCACCTGGGCCTTGTGCTTTAAATAATTTCGAACTAAATATGGCAGTGAGGAATTCATCCTCCGAGAATGGGGATGACAATTCTTCTCTCTATCAGCCATCACCTTTGGGAACGTCATTGCGTTCAAGAATAAGTCTTGTTTATCTTCTGGCTCCTTCCTCAAGCCGTAGTGTTTTACTTAAAAGGTCTGCAAAAGTGGCACATTATCTCTCTTTCTAAACATCAGTGTATCATATTCTGTTTATAGGCAGTGTATCCTGTCTCTTTTTGTTTCCCCTTCAGTGCATAAGCAAACAGGGTGTGTGCCACGTTTTCAGTGTCATAGAACGTTTCATTTAGTTACAGTAATGCCTTCTCTAATCTGTTGACTAATAGCATGTGCAATTGCTTCTGACAACTTGGACCTCCTTGAAGTCCTCCCTAAACCCATGCTGCTTTTACTGTCCCTCCACCTTCTTCGTCTCCTTCTTCAGAGTTTACTGAACTAGTTTCCTGTTCCATGTAGCAGTTGCCGCCCTTGCACCAATGCCTTTAATGATTCCCAGAAGGTCTCCTGTGCCACATCTGGCATATCGTTATGCATCATGTAGCCTCTACCTGTCTCCACTATCTCTGTTCAGTTAGCTGAGTCCTGCAGTAAGTACTTTACAAACCTCTGTTTCTGATCTCTAGGGGGTACCCTCAGTCTTCCGAAGGCTACAGTCACCAGAAAGTAACCAGAGACCCAGTTGTCCTATCCATTACTAGCCCCATTAGTTCACTAGACATGAAGATCATGTCAATGTGTGAATGAGTCTTGTGGACCTGTAAGTATATTCTTCAGCTGCTGGATGCATCGTATTCCATAGGTCTATTAGTTTTAAGTCCCCAGATATTCAATCATGTCCTGTGATTTGTATCTTGTGTCTTGTTGCCAGTTCCGCCCTACCCAATGTCCCCCTCATACTTTGGTTGAAGTCTCCTTCAATGCTTCTGCCCTCTGTGACGGCTTGTAATTTATGTAGAATTGTGGCCATGAACTTCTCCCGCTCCTGGTTTGGCACATAAACTAAGTCTATCGTAAAGATGTTATCTCCCTCCCTGCAGTTCACAAAGACATATGGTTCATGATTGTCTCTCCTGGGCTTGGGTAGCATTATCCTAACCGAGTTTCTTAACAAGACTTCTACCCCACACTTTTTGTTAGCAGCTGTGTCATAGGTTTGGGCTGTGTAGTGCTTTGATTTGAACCTTCTGTAGTTACCTCTTTACATGTGTGTTTACTGTAGAAAGACCACTTCCACTTTCTCCTCCTCTGGCCCAGTATACAACCTGGCTGTCTTTGCAGGTGAGTTTATTTCCTTACGTTATATTTTCCTGCCTCCATCCGACCCCACCCCAAACCCCTGACCCATATCAGTCTCTATGTGCCTCTCTCTAATACCTTAACCCTCACCCCCTCCCTGTAAGTTCCCTTAGCTCCAGAAGATGCAAAACACAAAACTAACTCAAGCAGTCTCTTATACAAACCAAATGAATGCTCACATCGTTGAGCATATGATTCAGGGGCCTATCCCATGACCACCCTCTTGTAGGGCCGTTAAGTCTAGACATAAGGCCAATAAAAGTCTTCTATGTTACTCCTTGGAACAATAGTGTAGCATTCTCATTGGTTCCACAATGCAGGATTTCCTCTGGACCCTTGCATTATCCGTCTACCCATGTGTGCTTATTTTCAATGCCAGTTTAAGCGCAGTTAATTGCATTCCCTAGTCTCTTGTCACTCTTTACACTTTTGGGGAAATCTATTCCATCTCTTCAGGTGCTGCCTCTGTGGGTTCCATTCATTCCCTGTGTTTGATTTGCTTCTCATTTCCTGTGGAGCTTGTAGTGACCCGTTTGAGTGCCTTTATCTCATTGTTTACCAATGTGATATGGTAGTACTCATCTTTAATTTGGAATTGTATCCCATCTGGAATTGTCCAGCCAAACTGTGTGTTATGGTTTGTGAGTTCTTCTACTATTGGTGTTAGTGGTTTGTTTTCGGCCAGAATATCCCACAGGAGGAAGACCTTGTCTCCCCTGAGGGTTCAGGGTTGCATCTTGTTTAAAATATATATATTTTTTAATTTAGCATTTTTATTTCATTTAGAATAGACATAAGATTGTCATACAGGTAACCAGCAACAAAAATATTCACCCTTACTCCCAGTACCCCCGCTCCCCACCCTCCCCACAAGGAACGCCTATTGTTCTGGTCATGCAGTTTTACGAGGGAGTGTCTTTGGAGAAAGACTCTTTTGGCGGCTCAGTGTCTTCGAGGTAGTCTGTGTCAGTTCCCACTTCGACTCATTCTCCTCATGCCCCCGGCCTCAGTAGCCCATGTACTTGACATCATTATCCCTAACCCTCTATCAAATCAAATCAAATCAGGGACATTTGTATAGCGCTCACATCACTCGGAAGTCTCATGGCGCTTGCAGACGGCTCTGATAGAGAAGATAGCTCAGATGTCAAATAGCCATGACTTCAGCCTCTTACGAAAGGAGTTGTGATCGGAGATGGTACGTAAGTAAGAAGGAATTTTGTTCCATGATGCTGGGGCGAGAAAGGAGAAGGACCTACCTCCTTTTCTGGCCATTTGGATTTTGAGAGGGGTAAGCAAAAATTTGTTACTGGATCTGAGCATCATGCATGGTTGGTACCAGCATAGTTTCTTGGACCAGTATCTCGGGCCATTTCCGTACATGTGTTTGTGGATCAGACAAAGGATCTTAAAGAGGATTCGTTTTCTTACTGGAAGCCAATGTAGAGATCTCAAACAGGGTGCGGAGGAGGATCTGGGCGGAAGATCCAGGACCAGCCTTGCCGCGGTATTCTGCAAAATTTGTAGTCTGTCCAAAAGGTTTTCATTAATTGAGAACAATAGGGTGTTACCATAGTCCATTCGATTTATTATCAGTCCTTGGACTAATGGTTTCCTTGCCTCAATCGGAATCCATTTGAAAACCTTTCGCAGGCTGCGCATTACTCCGAAACAGGTACCGATGATGTGGTTAATCTGGTTTTTCATGGACAGTTGATTGTCCATGTGGAAGCCTAAATTTCGTACCGTCAATTTGGGGGTTGGACAAGGGCCAAGGTGAGGTGGCCACCAGTCGTTGGACCAATGCTCCTGTGCCTTGCCGAAGAGCATGATCTCCGACTTGCCTCCATTCAGTTGTAGGTGATTGAAGCACATCCACCTGTCAATGTGGGACAAGCATTCATTGAAGCGCTGTTTTGTTTCAGTGGGGTCTGGGCCAATAGTGATCAGAATCTGCGTGTCATCTGCATAGGATATGACATCAAAACCGTAAGATCTGATCACCTTGGCCAGTGGCGTCATATATAGGTTAAAGAGGGTCGGGCTCAAAATAGAGCCCTGTGGCACTCCCATCGTGACTGGTCTCTCACATGAGATGTTATTACCCATTTGGACTGTTGTTACTCGGTCAGCTAGGTAGCTCTTGAACCACTGGAGGGCATTGCCTCTGACACCTATCTCCCAGAGCCGATGTTCTAGAATGCTATGGGAGATGGTGTCAAAGGCGGCGGACAGGTCGAGCAGGACGAGGATGGCCGACTGATGTTTGTCCAAGGCCAGCCTTATGTTATCTGTTACCTCGACCAGGGCTGTCTCTGTACTGTGCGCCGCCCTAAAACCTGACTGAGAGGGATCGAGCAGTCCCTGGCTCTCAAGATGGTCAACGAGCTGTTGGTTAATGAGAGATTCTAACATTTTCCCAAAGTATGGAAGTAGAGAGATTGGATGGTAGTTTAGGAGGAATTTTGGGTCGGCAGTGTTTTTTTTTAGGATAGGTCTTACCCTAGCTGCCTTCCAAGTTTTAGGAAAGTCCGCCTCCGAGAGTGATTTGTTAAATAGCCCTGTGAGACTTTCCAGTAATACCGGGGCAATTATAGGAAACATTTTTGGAGGTACATAATCGGTGGGAGAACCAGATTTTATCTTCAACATAACAGTAGTGACTGCCTTTGTGCCTATGTACCATCCATCCCTTATTTTATCAAATTTCTTGGGGCATCCTCTACCCTTGTATATAGTTTTTTCCCTGGCATAGCAGATATTCATCTCCCACTTGCTCATTTTTAGACTTGTTCTGTTCCCCCAGCACAGTGCCACTACTCTTTTTGCTAGTAGGAGGCCCACATTAATCAGGAGTTTCTGATTGGATGTTGCGTCTTATTCTCTCCATAGGCCCAGTAATTCCAGGGAAGCCTGCACCTCTATTTGTATTCCCACTGCATCCTCTGAATTACCCTCTCCCAGAATGGTTGAATTTTCGGCATGCCCAAAGCGTATGGAGGAATGTGCCCCTTTGTCCACAAGTGCAAAGGCACATTTTATCACAGGCAACGCCTATTTTTTTCAAAAGGACTCTGGTGTAGTATATTCAGTGTAGTATTTTCAGCTGGATCAGGCGATATCTCACTTTTATTGCTACCTCTCGTGGAAATTACAATGTGTCTCTCCTGTCATCCTCATCAAATTCCCCTATATTCGTTTGCCAACGTGTCCTTAGCTGTTCCACTGTGCCTTGGGCATTTCTCATCAATGTACTACATGTAAGAAAGATTGCCTTCGTGGTCGTAGGGCCCTCCAGATATCTACTTTAGAGGGCAGTTTTCCATGGTCTCCGTTCCCGGAGGGATCGTTGCTTGTAGCAAATGGCACAGCTGGAGAGATTTAAATTATTGTGTGGGCGCCATTTCATATTCTGTTCTGAGGTTGTCAAATGACATGATGCCATTTGCATCGCAGATGTCCTCCAAAGAGGAGAGCCTATGTCGTCACAGTGTTTAAACTCCGGTAGCCTCACCCCCGGGAAAAGATTTGTACCCAGCCGTAGGGGGGTCTTTGGTGCCAGTCTCTTTGCCCATTCCTTTTCTCTATTTAAGTTACACCAGGTAGCTATTACTGTTGTGGCTGCTTGTGGGATGCCAATCGCCACCTTGCCACCATATAATACATGTAAGTAGCCTTTCTTTCCCAGTGCCGTCCATTCTAGCATATATGTGGGGTTGTCAAGTGACGCATATTCCCAGTTTTCAATACACTGACCTGTGCAGCTTTTGTTTCCAATATATGATGTTCTTTTTTTATAAGTAGAAAGCTAATTTCACCACTGTGATCCATTGGAAGCGTATAATGTTTCATGGTCCTGCGCTTGGACCCTTTCTAAACGCACATCTCCTCTGAGATCCAGTATTTGGGCGAACAATATTTTAATGCACTTCATTACGTCAGTCCCCTCTGCATCTTCCTTTATGTTGCAGATCTGCATGTTACCTCTTCTGGCTTGATTTTCCAAATCCTCACATTTCAATTGTATTGCCTTGATATAGCTGTCAACTGCCACCAGTTTACTCCTGATATTATTCTCTCTACCGGTTATAGTCTGCATTTTCTCTTCCACCTCCCTGATCCTTTGACCCATTTGGTTCAATTCATGTCTCAGTGCAAATATGCCGTCTGTAAGGCACTTTCCAATGTCTATGAGTTCCATTTTTAGGTCCTATTTCCATTCTTTTATCAGGTCTTGTAGAAGAGAGTAAAAATCCTCTTTGGTTAAGTCTGGCTCTTCTTTTGTGTGCCATTCCTCTGAATTTCACACCTCTTAGTATGTTGGCAAGCCGTCCTTAATTGACTGAGTCTGAGCTGTGTTCCCTTACATGAAGCTTAACATTAAGCTTTCAATCATTTTTCATGAGGTTGGATGATGATTGCCTTTTCTATAATATTACGTATCCAGAAATGGCAGGTGGATGATAAATTGGTATCTTTCGAGGTCATTGAGGATTGCGCTTGCTATTTTTTGCAAATGGAAGACCTGTCTGTTCTTGTGGGACTTGAAGATATCTTAGTTGGGGGATGTATTAACCATATTGAGAAGTGTTTTGAAAGCTTCACTGGAGATGGTCTTCACTGCTGTGGGTCATCCTCATAGGATGTCACTGAGTTCCGAAGTCTTGAGAGGTTATCTGTTGAAAGTGCTAAATTTGGACCATTTGTGTGTTTTGTAAAAAGGTACTGTTGGGCAAGTTGCTGGGACTTCTTTGTGATACACCTTTATTTTTAGTGTTTAAGAGGTGGGATAGAAGTGAAATTAACATAGTGTTTTATTGCCTGGAGGAGTTCTCTGCTGCTGCTGTTCATGGTGGTGAAGTAGGCAACCTGTTATTCACAATGATCAAGCAACATGCGAGTCATGATGTGGAAATGCACCCTGTTTTTCATGACTCACAAGTGACTCGAATAATTCACATGTCTCTTGAGCGGCTTTCAGACTGAGGGGCATTTTGTATATTTTTTTGTTGTGTCTAAGAGCACAAATGATGGTGACATAAGATGCTGGAGAAGCATATTTTTTCCATATTAGGCTGCTGAGGGGAAATGCATGCTGTCTGCCAAATCGATTGTGCGAAGAACTCAAGGTACCAAGTACATATCCTTGAAATGATTTGCTAGGCATATCATAGGTATATTACCCTTGGATATTGCAGTCCTCCAAATGCCATCCTCCAGATGCCCCACACTGTATGCTCTGAGCCCTGATCCCAGCATTTGCTAATGTGGAGGTTCACAGTTTGTGCCCTTGCATTATTGCCACCTTTGTCAGAAAACCATCCTCTCGAGATAATACAAAAAGTACAACGAAAGCAAATTGTTGGCACCCCTCTGGCTCTCTAGCCAATATGACTGCACCTTGCCAAAAATAAACAAAATGCTTAATATTTTAGTGTCATGGAATCGAGAAAAGTGTGAGCCATGGTTTACCCCAGATGAGATAAATGTCCAGCTCTTGAAAAGCAGGTCTATCATTTGCTCTGTCAACTATTTTTCAAGCAGAACACAAGAATTATTAGAGCATTACTCCCATTTTCATGGTGCATCACAAGTTGTCCACGGGGTCGTGCTTCTTGCTTAATTTTCGTTTGTTTGTTATTATTTCCTGAAAGTACTTACTTTGTGTATACTGTCAATGTCACTTTATATTATTGTAGTAAGCCAATAAGTGTTTTACATTTTAATTTTGAGGCTTAATTATTGCAAGAACCAAAGCAGTTTTACGTTAACATCTCTTCTCACATCTCAGATTGTTAGCACATCTACACATAGATGCTTGAATGCTTATGGTAGGTATAGGTGTTCAACATTTTTTCATGCTTGACATAAACACATCGACCTTGCTCAAGTCTCTTGGAATTTTCTTTCTCATTTAAAGATTTTTTCATTTTTGTATACTGAGCGTCTCTGACCTTTTAAAATCCTAGTCCCAAACAAGTACGTCTGTGACATACAACGATAAAGCAGGTGAAGACTGAGATGGAGGAGCTGGGGATTCGTTTTAGCGTGTACCTAGCCAGGCTAGATCCACCTGCCAACCTCTTTTTCCTTTCTGCTTTAATGTAACATCACTTGTCTTTAATTTCGAAAATATTTACTTAATGACATAACTTAGTGCCACTTATTTCATCAAGATGTGTTAGCCCCTCGTGGCTTGAAACTCTGGCCTTCAAGTTACAGAGAGATCACTGCAGCATGTTCACAATTTATTGAGCTACAGCATGGGCATATTTCCCACAAAATGTCTGAGCTACTTGTCTCTGCAAACCCTGGTTACCTTTGACTCTAACCCTGATATCCTCAACTCTGTTCACATAGGCAATGGAATCCCAGATGGAGGAGTGGTACAAGGAGGTGGGGGAGTTGCAGGCCCAAATTTCATCCCTTCCATTGGATACCTCCAGCAAGGAGCTGGTGAATGATAAGCAGAATGTCGTGGGAACCCGCATTGTGCGCCTGATCGAGCCGCTGAAGGAGAGGAGGCGAATCCTGCTGGCATCTAAGGAGGTCCATCAAATCAGCCATGATCTGGAAGATGAGATTGTGAGTAAGACCACCAGCTTTCTTTTACTGTTCTTTGACTTTCAACTGATGAAACGGTTCTGAGTGGAAAGTATTCCCTAAGTAAATGGTGGAAGATGGAGAAAGATGGTATCTATCAGAGCAATGGCTACCAGCAAGGTGAAGTTTGCCCAGTATACAATGTAGAGACAATTATGAGTTACTGCCTCAAAATGAGAAAAATGTTCTGTATCTCAGTCAGGTCCGAGAGTGTTGTATTTGAAAGCCTAACCACATGGTCACATTATGTTGCCTCCTCTCCTTGCCTTCTAATATTAATTTAAATATAATGACTACAAGTACTTTATATTTCATGGCATTGGTTGCCGTCATGCAACAGCATTTGTAGCATTTTCAATAAGACAAAACTTTATATATAGAAAATATAATAAAGATCACAGGGCAGACTATAACTGAGCCTAGATTAAATTAGCCTTCACAAATTGACGTATAAAAAACTCCCATGTCAAAGCCTATGGGTATTAGAGGCAGACAGACAAGTCCACAAGCTTAGGATACGAGGGACATGGAGGGTTGGGCCAACGGTGTCTCAGAGATGCTAAGCCGGCTTTCTGGCCTGATATGCTAAAACAAGCACAAGATCAGACTTTTAACCTTCAGTCACCTGTGGTCAGAATGCTTCTTAATCCATGAGCCTGGGGGTTAGAATTCAAGGCCCTTATTTTAAAAAATTGCTGTGGATGCCCCATGTGCCAAAAATATCCTCCATTGGGCCAGGGCCAGCATTTTGCCATGGGCGCCTCCTATAAGCCATGGGTGCTCTCTTATACCAAGAATTACATATAATATGCCAGCCCTGGAATTTTGCTATTCATGCTATCCATGTATCATTGGTGACCCTTATGTCAAAATGTATCTCTAGTATGATAGGGCCAGCAGTTTTTTCATGTTTGGCCTCCTCCTATATGCCACAGCTGTCATCCTTTATGCCAGGAATGGCCTCCAGCGTGCTAGCATGAGCATCCATAGGTGTCCCGTACCAAGATTTATCTCCAGCATGCCTGTGCCACCCTTTTGCCATGAATGTCCCAAATATCAAGTATTGTCTCTAGTATTCCAGGTCCCTGCTTGTTAATAATTGCCTCCAGTATGCCAACACCAGTATTTCACAAGGGCCAAAAGCAGACTTTCAAGCATACCACATTCTTACTAATGCAAATTTACATTCACTAACTCACACACATTCTCAATTTTTCACATACTCACTCTTACTCAACCATTGTCACCACTTACACTGATTCATTCTCACTCTCTTGCACTCAGTCTTACACTGACTCACAGATTGTCACTCATTCTTACACTGATAAACTCACAGCTACTCCCTCACACTGACTTGCACGCAATTCGATTTAAAATCTTGATGCGGTTTTGAGAATACACCATAAAAGTGCAAATAAAAGTTCACAAGCCTCAATAAAAAAAGGGTTCTTTGCCATATCAGTGTTACATCTGACATAAAGAATACAAAATATATCACAGTGTGTTAGAATATTTTAAAACTCAGCCAAAATATGACAAAATATAAAATGCAAAATGTAAAGTGCAGAATATAAGCTAAGATGGCGAATTGCCAACAGTAAAAACAAACTAAAAACAGAATATCATACGAGTCGTACAGGGCTGGCTATAGGTCGGTGCGACCGGTGCCACTGCACCGTGTGCTGACTTCGGGGGGGGATGCCCTGTTTGCAAGTATATTATGCTTTTAAAAGCACCTGCTGCCACGTTACTTGCCTCCAGCAATTTTAAGGTAACAATAAAAATGTCAAAATAACTCCAGTGATTAATGTTCTTGCTGGAGAGAGATCCGAGTTTTGTCTAGTGGAAGTTTTGACTCCTCATAAGGTAGCGCAGAGGGTTAATATTCCTGCTGCAAAGAATGTGTATGATGCAGATCACAAAGTGCGTATAATGTAAATAGGTCATTAAGCTACTGCTTTTGCCGGAGAGATCCTTTTGTTACTTGCAGTTTCTAAGTCAAAATCCTAACATAGAACAGTGGGCTATGAACTGTCATCAAAGAGCTGCATGCAGACTGCAAGGTATGGAGTCTTTCATTATCCTAAAGTTGCAAAAACGGTTCATTTGGGTAGAAATCAATTCTTATTGTTAACGAGAACCTCCAAACATGGAATGACGTTTTAAATTCTGAGTTTGAGCTTCTCCAGACCAAGCACTCTTAAACTATATTGCCTACCAGTATGGATGACATGTGACTCTTACACCTTATAGTCCTCTGTCTTATGTAACATTTCCTATACACTGATTTACACACCTATGATTGATTGTCTCTGTGTAATGTGTGTGTGTGTGTTTGTGATGTAAAGTGCTCTGACGCCCTACACTGGTATGAGTGGCACTATAAAACAAATGTAATGTATCTGAGAGAGAGTGGTTGTGGAGACTTGAGAGGCACTGTTAAAGGATGGTAGTGAGGGAATCTACTTCGGAGGTAACCATTGGGGGGTGCCAAGAAACATTGTCGCACTGGGCACCACCAGCGCTAAAGCCCGCCCTGGAGTCGTAACAAGTTCCTATACTCATCAGCCGTAACAAAATAACCGTATGAGCTAGCAGTTGCAAAATGTGAAGCCAGCCAACTACTTGTAAAGTGCAAATGCAATTTAGTGAGTTTAGATCGGACCTATAGAGTTGCAAGGTGCCTGTGCATCTTAGTGTATTGATATAGGGCTGATTAAAACATGTCAGCAGGTGATAAGTTGCCGGGCTGAGGTGACCCCTGGTTTGCCACTGAGCTCTATAAAAACAAAAACTTTTCTAGAGGGTCCACTATGTTAATATAAAAGAAAGTTGCAAACCTACTAAAGCATCACTCTCAAACCATCACTGTGGCACTATTAGTCTTGAGTCCCACTAGATCATGCTGGTGCCTTCCCAAATATGGAACAATATGGCTAGTCTACCAGGGCATTGCCCCACAATGGGCACTAAACCCAAACTGTAAGTAGTTAAAAAAACGGACCATCAGGAAGTCACATAAAAACGACAGAAGAAGGTTTAGGGAATGTAATCAAGATATTTCCTAAAAGATATGGCTTTCCATATAAAGGAGGCAACATTAAAACACATAATAGGTTCCTCCAAAGAACATAGATATTGATAAGCATTGTTGTGATTCCTGATATCATTAGCTAAAAACAAGGGTTTTAAATTGACTTTCCTGATTCCAGTATAAAAGCTACAAAAAAGGATAAAATGCATTGTTGTTTGGGTGACCCTTCCATCACATGGGCATTTAACAGCTGCCTCTGACCACTATTTAATTTTTGGGAAGGCTACCAAAACATGAAGTATACCTAACCGTAGTTGTGTCAAGACAAAGTGATGGTGCGTGTTAGATATAAATATTAAGTACCTCTGGAGGCCCTTGGTTTGTGCCACAGCGAGGTATCTAGACACTAAGGGTTTAATATTATAATTGGCAATCCATTATGATAGTTTTTGTGAATTGATCTCTTCTTTGCTCCAAATTGAATGCCACAACTAGACAGGCCTAATTGCTAGTATATCTTCCAGATAGTGCATGCCCAGTTCCATGTGTGCTATATAGGCTGGTATAGATTATGGTGTGGCAAGCAGACGCCAAAGAAATATGTTCTCTTGAGTTTGTAGAATGGTAGATTCTGCGAAGCTCCATAACTCGCTGCCATACGCAGATGCTGATACACATATGGCTGTATAAATTGAGACCATCTCCTGAATTGGTTTGCAGCCCAACTTAGTGGCAAACCTACAAATGGTCTCGCAGACACATGTCATCTTTAGGTTATTATTTTCAAAGTGCTTGGACCAGCAGCCTTTAGAGCTGAAGAGAATACCCAGGTGTTAGAAGGTGGTTCTGACCATCTGAGCCGCCCGGATTTTTCTCTTTTTGAACACCTATTTGTTGAGCTTTTACTGTGGGAGAGCCTCACAAGTTGGGACTCACCCACAGTGAACTCATGATGAAAGGGACTGCATGTGTATTTTACCGGTGTCCCCCTGGCGCAAGTAGGCCACTGCGCTGCAGCCAGAGCAAGGGGCACCGGGCTGGTTACATGCAGACACGTGTGTACATGCGTGTGCACAAGTGTAAGGGCTGCGCAGGGGAGATTCCTGGCGTGCGCAGCCCAGGAGCAGCTACAAAGTGAATGGTGTGGCAGGACTTATGCAGAACTGGGTGATGACATGGAATAGGCTTTCTACAATGGGAAGAAACATTTGAGGGAAAGTCAGTGTGCTTTACTGTTTTTATTCCATTATTCTCCTATGAGGATGGGGAGCACATGGGCTAGTTTCTTTCCTAGGGCCTACAAATTCCAGACACGCACCAAAGTCCACTGTAACTTATGTGAGAAGAAGTATTCTGCAGAGTCCAAAGTCATATTTGTACTGCTTTTGGGTCATCCAGAAATGTCATATTTCTCTGAGTCAGCTCATAACCAGGGCCTGCCTGGGGGCTGACCCTGCCAGGCTGAATTAATGACCTTCCTCTCCAAGCTGTAGCCTCAGAGGTCCAGCCCTGCACAACAAGCATTCCAAGGGCGAAGGCCTCCACTCCAAGAAGAGAAGATGGGTGGAGCTACAGGTTCATCCATCAGCAGCTGTCACCTGGTGCCAGGCACCAGGCTGCTCTGGAGAGAAGGCAGCGAGGGGGGAAGGGGCTGTCAGAGACCATGTGGCATGAGACCCCTGGACGACGACATTTTGAACAAACCCAGAGGCCTGGGCAGGAAGGAAGGAGGGAGCAGGGGCAGAGAAATGATGTGTCGCTGTATGATAGGGCAAACAGAGACTTCCTGCCAGCCCCCTCCCCAATTCTTAAAAAGAGTTTGCACTGGAAGAGGAGCTCTCTCTGGGGTGTGGTCTGCTGAGGACGACTGGTGTTGGAGCCTGGCACCATGGGCAGCTGGAAGGAAGAACCTCCAGACTGGCCCAGGACCCTGACTTGCGCCACAAGGGTATACCAGGACAAGTGACCAGAAGCCTGGGCCTCTGCGCAAGGAGAAGAAAGGCCCAGGAGAAGAGAGCCAGGCGAAAGGCTGGCGCAGGGAGCCAGTGAAGACCGCTCCTTGCTGCATTGATCCTGGAGATCAAGGGGGCGAAAGAAAGTGCTCCCAGTGGCTGGGGAGCGCCACCAGGAGCAAGAAGAGGCCAAAATCAGGAAGATCGGTCCCCTGGGGGCTGAGATATGCCCCCCAGAAGGTAGGCGACCTTTGACCGACCAACGACGAAGGGCGTGGGGCTCCGCCCCCGGTCCAGAAAATGCCCCCGTGGTGGGTCAGGTCCCGGGGGCTGCCCCCAAAAGAAGTTAAGTCCGGGGGGCGCCGTCGCGCTCCAAATGAAAGGGCCTGACGGGGGTGCCAGGAGCCCACCCTGGCCCCCGAAGACACTGGAGAAGAGGGGAGCGCCGTCACGCCCCCCTCGCGGGAGAATCGCAGCTGGGGAGCGCCGTCGCGTTCCCTGTGAAGACTTCCCAGGGGCCCGGGACCCCAACTCCGGGCCCCAACATCCAGAAGCAAAGCCGGGGCGCGCCGTCGCGCTCCCCGTGAGTGTGTCCCTGGGGGGGTACCAGGAGCCTACCCTGGCCCCCGGCGGAAGAAGCGGAAGCCGGGGAGCGCCGTCGCGCCTCCCGGGAAGACCGCCCATGGGGCCCAGGATCCCAACTCCGGGCCCCCGAAGACCAGCAGCCGAAGCCGGGGGAGCGCCGTCGCGCCCCCGTGAAGACCTCCAAGAAGGTGGGGCCCGGGATCCCAACTCCGGGCCCCGGTGTGTCCTGCGCAGGTGGGGGAGTGCCGCCGCACTCCCCCGTGGTTGGAGGAAGGCGGGGGGAGTGCTGTCGCACTCCCCCCAGGTCCGGCCGGACCGGCGGGAGTCTTTGCGTCTGCCCGCTGGAGGGGGCAGACCAGAACTGCGGTGCCGGCTCCCGCGGCAGCACGCGAGGGTGCTGGCCGGGCGGGGAGCCGGCGGGGGCAGCCGGGGTGGGCTCCCCGGGCTGCCCTCCACCGATTGAGCCATGCGGGGTTCCCGGGTGGGACCGGGACCCCGCGGAGGAGAAAAAAGCAAGCAGAGAGGAGCGGCCGGGGGTGGGCTCCCCGAGCCTCGGGAAACTCACCGGGCACAGGAGGGGTCCGAGTGGGACCGGGCCCCTCCACATAGAGCTAATACGGCGCATGGCCGCCATCCCCGGCAGCGCGGCTCTCCCCGGCACAGCGGGAGAGCCGCTCATCAAAGATGCATGGAGCCTGGAAGAAGCGCCCCATAATGCCTTGCAGGCCCGGACCGGCCTGCAAGGAAAAGCAGCGTTTTCTCTACTCGTGGTGGCCCCAGGAGGACGGGGTCACCGCTGACTGCCTGGAAAGGTGCAGGGGGAGCTGCAGGAGCAACGCAGTCTCCCCCCAGCACGAAAAATGGAACGTCCCTCCCTAAGTCTCTGGGGACTTACAAAGAATAGCCCCTCAAGGGCTCAGCCAGGCGTCATCAGCATCCCCATGGCTGGAACGTTTGTTCTGCGGCTGCGGGTGCCTTAGGGACTGCCTCAAGGTATGAAGGGCTGAGTTGGGGATGTCTGGAGAAGGGCATCCCCTGGAGGTGAAGAGGTGTAATTGCACCACAAATGCATTTAACCAGGTTATTTCTTTTTAGAGGGACTGAAAGGGACATGTGTAATGTGAAGTACCTGTGTAAGGTGATGTCATAAGCCAAAGGGGGTTATGTTGCCAGACATTCCTGCTAGGGTGTCTGGATGTAAATGCTTAATCCTACGATTTTACCTGTGATGCCTTTTAGAGGCTGTGATTGCCATGCTTTACAACTGTTATCAACTGTTATCAGCTATGAAAAGTACCTCATTCAAAGTGATGCCCAAACATGTATTCTTGCTACTGCGTTAGGGGAGGAACAACCCAGACTGTTAGCCACAAGATGTAGAGGTGTATATTGTATGGTCAGTACAAGATGCTCAGTCAGGAGGGCAGGTGTACCTATTTTTAATGCTTGTTGAGATGATGGGGTGGGTCGCCACTGGGATGGTGCCAGTTGGCAAGACCCTCGCGCAGGTTGTGTCAACCCACTGCATTAGGGGGCAAGATGATGTGCATACATGGGAGTGGTGGTACTAGACCCCACCCCCCCTGCGGGAGGGGTGGAGATGTTATGCAATGTCACAAAGTAATTCCAACAGCTTATGTATATTTGTAAATTGGTGCATAGTATTAAGTAGAGTGTGTGTTTAATAAATGTACTCTTACTTTTATAAAGCAAAGTACAGACTGGACAATCAATTATTGAGTGTTATTTCTGCCCCCCTGTAATGGCGATTACTAGCCCACACCACCTCCCTTGAGTAAGCCTTAGACTGCTCTGCAACGCTACCCTCTGAAAGTCAAGCGCTACAATATGGTGTTTGGTTCCCAGTGAAGGACAAATGTGACATATTATTTGTGCAGGCCTCACAGATACTGCCCCGTTTTCCAACACCAGGTAAGAAAATCAAGTGACCGTTTCAATTGGTGTGCCATTGATACGGTACATCATCATGTCTTCCATAAAGGCAGAGAAGCAGTCCATCAGCCTTTGCAGGCCATTGGCGGTAAGTGACAGTAGGACAGCATCATCAGCATAGAGGAGAACAGGGACTGCCCTTCCTTCCACTCATGGAGAGTCGGCGGTCACTTCCTAGAGTAAGTTATCTACACCTTTTATAAAAAGAGTGAACAAGAAGGGTGCCAATCAAACCCTTGCCTGACATGCGCTCACTCTTACCTTCACTCCATCATTCACACACACACAGTGACTCACTCATACTCACCTAATGGCATTTAATCTCATTTATTGCCACTCCAATCACTGACTGCCAAATTCACTAACGCACATGCTCACATACACTGCACATAAACACTCCCTCTTTCATACACGCTCATCCACAAGCAACCACACAAGATACATTTAAAAACTGTTTTTACCTTACCTGATACTCCAGTTTTTATTATACTAATAGTGAACAGTATACGATTATTCACTGTTAGTGTAATTAAAAATGATCTATAATCAAGGAGGGTGAAGCAGCCCCTGTATTCTTGGCAGTGATTTTGCTACTTTTAAGGCCAGTGGTCGCAAAGGCAGTGTCGGGTTGCAGCCGGCAAGCTAAGAGTCGTAGCTGCTACCCCTGGCAAACCCAAATTACGTCCATGTAGTGTTTATATTACTGTCTCTAAATATATAAGGCACTAGTACGGAACACCTCCCCTTGTCTTCATGTATACTAGTGCCTGATCTGCTAAAACTGAGAACTTTAAAAAAAAAAAAAAGGCCGAGTTCCAATACTAAGCACTATATATAAAACGGACATTTTACCTTGCATTGGTTTGATAGAAGGGAGAAAAATCAAGGCTGCAGCCGCACCATATTATACAAATGGCACAGTGGGTAGCCGGATACATTCTAAACATTACCACTACATAGCCCTCAATCTTGAGTTGTACTCACACCACAATCCAGGTATGCTGTTACCCCTAAAGAATCCAGATGTCTCCATGCAATGGCAAACATCTTTTTGCTGCAGTCCTTGAGCTTGAACTCGGATGTGTTCTGCTGAACACGCTGAATATTGAGAAGCCGGTAAATCCACACAAGCAAGAGCTAGAAAAGGAATGTAAAACATGCAGTATCAGAACGAGTTCCTCCATATGCATGCCCTGCTTGAGTACATTTCAGGGGCATTCTTTGTACTTTCCGCAGCACACTGTTGCCTGAAATGAATGGTGCATGGGGTTGCACACTTTCTGAGTAGGACGAAGTATTATGTGATGATGTCCCAGTATCTCGTGCTGACTTGTCCAGTGATTGCACACACTCTTCTCACCGAGAATCCCTGCATTGGAAGGGGCGCCCAGTTTTAAATGGAAATGGGTGCAATACGATACACAAATGCACTTCATAAAGCATTACCGCTGCAGCGTGGAGTGATGCCTCTGTTTCACTTTCAAGAGGTCGAACCTTTCCATGCTGATTAGGCCTACGCCCAATGCTTAATTTGTGGTTAGAGGTGGTGGGCCCGGCACTCAGTCAGTCAGTCAGAATAACTTTATTTCGCCATCACGATGAAGGCATAAAAGTATACTATACATAAAAACGTATTCAATACTACATATAGTTAAAAATACAATAATTACAAATTTCCAGCAGCAAATACCTAATAAAGTACATCAAACTCATTGAGCGGGAACAATATAATTCATAAAAACATACTAACATAACAAATCTAAGATCAGTTCGTTTATCGAGTATAAAACGATAAAACATCAAATTAAGCATCTCTTTCTTTTCTTTTTAAAACTGATAGCAAGAAAGAGGCTACAGTAAAACAAGTAAAACAATCAGATAATCCCTGTAAAAAATAAAGGGCCACGCGACATTGTGTAAAATTCATTTTACGTAGCAAAGGGACAATAAACCTTTTTCTCTCATCGCAATAAAATTTACAGAAGAACAAAAGTGCAAGTCATCCTGGGCAGATCGATGGTCACATGAACAAAATGGAAGATCAGAAGCTACGTAAGTATTCAGTGGGAGACCCAACATCAAGGGGATGTAACCTAGTCTGAATCTCACCAATATGTACCGATGTTGCAAATTGGTCACAAATGATAAATAAGTTAAGTTCATGTCCATTTGCAGAATACTCGGGGTCGCCAGAAATGCTCTTACTGTTGATAACTTACTATTTATAGAGTCTCTTTTCCTTTTGAGGTCGAAGCCTACCAGACTGCACAGCTGTTTAATTGCAAAGACATTTTGGGGACATGCCAAAATTGTCCCTAGGAATGCATTCCGGCCATTGCTTACTTTGCCTTGGTGTTTTGTAGCTCACATTTGCTTGCGTTACATTCACTGGCTGTATTTGTTTTAGGCCTTCCAGCATATCTTTGTTCTTCCTGTGGAGCATAGCCTCTACCACCTCTGACTGGCTCCTTGTAGTCTTCCAGGAGTGCTGACTTTCCGAGACCTCTTTGTTTCTCGCGAGACTTTCCTAATATTTTCATTTGTCTCGCTTGTATGCTACTTCAGTACTGTGTTGCTTTCAAAATATTTCTTAGGCATGACTGATACTTCTTATCTCTGGCACTATGAGTTCATCAGTCACACATGCCTGTGACAATGCTGGTGTTCAGAAGGTCAATGAGCAAAACAGAGCCCTTTAAGTTTAGTTTTTAGGTCTCGCCTAGCGTTGCAGCGCATGCGCTGCTCGCTTGTTAGGTCTCGCCTAGCGTTGCAGCGCATGCGGTGCTCGCTTGGGAGATCTATTGTCGTTGGTTTTCTGTCGGGTTTCTTTGGAAGTGGGGTGGAAGTTCCACCCATGCTTTTAATTCGCGCGTCATAAACACTCGCTTTTCATTGCAAGGGAGGCTTGTTTGTTCCCTCCCTGTCTCCTGTTTGCCTCACCCACCCGGACTGGAGATTTTGCACGGCGTTACATCTCCTTCTCGGCCCTCCGTGTGAAGTATACAGCTCCTTCAAGCAAGTAGCATGGAACGTGAGGGGCCATGTGTAAGTAAAACATTTTTTTCTTTCATAACGCGCCAGGACCAGCTTTATCATTAACATGTGATGCCCTATTGAGTTTTATATGTAGGGGCGCCGCACATTATTATGGCGCACGCTCAAGTTTAATATTCACGGGCGCCGCGCTTGATCACGGCGCCTTCTTAATTTGATATGCACGGGCGCCGCACATAATTTTGTAGCACGGCGCCCATCTGATCATTATGTTCTGCGCGCCGTGCACACTTTCAGTTTCATTTGGCCGCTGCCACACCACTCGCGGAACGCCCGAGTTTTGTGCAACATGTGATGCCCTATTGAGTTTTATACGCAGGGGCGCCGCACATTATTATGGCGCATGCTCAAGTTTAATATTCACGGGTGCTGCGCTTCATCACGGCGCCTTCTTAATTTAATATGCACAGGCGCCTAATATGCACGGGCGCCGCACATAATTTTGTAGCACGGCGCCCATCTGATCATTATGTTCTGCGCGCCGCGCACACCTATGCCACGCCCCACACTGCTTCCAGCTGCCCGACCTCCGCTCGTTGCTGCCGTGTTTACAACTGCGACACCCGTGACTAGAAACACAAGCCTTTACAGCAAATTCATTAGCCCGTCTGTCCCAACCACAGCGCTAAGAAGTTCCAAATCACCAGCAGCCACTTTGCCACCGGTGAGCCCTTCTGCCCCTGCAATAAAGACAAACTCCGCGCCCCTAGCTTCTTTATAGCACGGGGACCCATATTTGAAACATGGGGGCCGCTGTATTCGGCAAGTAGCTTTCATTTGTGAAGCAGAGGTTGCATTTCCAATTTCCCCGAATTTCACATTAAATCATGCAACCAAGTTTCTTACCTTGAAATAAGGGGTAGGCGCTTTTGTAGTGGAGAGGATGTGGTTTACGGCTACGATGGCCGACTTTGAAGCTGGGAAACAGGTTCGAGTGTGGTGGGGCCCCCGGCCTGAACAACTGGTGATTGTAGACAAATCACAATCTCCTGGTGCTGAAAAATGCGTCCCTCTGTAATGCAATTGGTGCTTATGTAAAGCGCGCTGATACGTTCGGGTCGAGTTTGCGCTATATAAAAATGAAAGGAAAAAAAAGACGGTAACGTGCATCTTTTAATATTGTTATATTCTAGCAGTGGAGATGCTTCTTTTATTTCCATTAAATAATGCCGGCTAGCCCAAATCCTTTTTAAATTTTTTGTTAACATTCAATAATGGCGACCGCCCAACTCGTTGTTTTTTTTTTCTTCTCACTTTAACACTAAATCATAGCGGCAGCCCGTCTTGTTGCACGTGGGTTGCCCAACTTTTTTTTTTGTTCTTTAAGACTAAATCATGGCGTGTTGTAACTGCATCTACAATAGGGCGCCTCGCCATTACTAAGAACATTACATCTGTGAGCTTTGTGCAGGGAAATCCCAAAGCGCTGTGTCTGGAGGCTAATGAGAGCAAGAGGCTTAGTTTTTAAATAGAACATAAACTACTAGAAATACGGTTACTGGAGCCAATATTCTCCCTTAAAGTGTGTATACTTGCACAAAGGAATATTTAAAAATGCTATAGAATGCTCAATAACATAGCAACAAAAGGCAGTGGAAGTTATATGCATCTGTGTATTGTGTGTTGGAAAAGATACATTCCCTGTGCATTTTTATTGTGATTCTTGGTTTGCACGAGGGCGCACAACTTTCTTTTTTTGTTCCTTAACAATAAATCATGGCGGCCCTCGCGTCTTATTGCACGCGAGCCGCCCAACTCTTTTTTAAATTTTATTTAATTAAATAATAGCAGCCGCACGTCTTGTGCGCGAGTCGCCACATCAGCTGCAAAGCATGGATGAGGCTGTTCGTCCATCAGAGCAGCTGTTTACCCGGGGCTGTACATCGGCAAAATGCAGACAAATAAGCATTCATTTTCAAAATGCACGCAAGTAAAATGGGAGTTGGGGGGCATTTGCGATAGTTTGAGCTATTGGCATTGTAAATGTCTTTTATTCATGTGTTGCTTTTTAAAACACATAAATAAAAGGCATTCTTATTTACAATGGCAACAGCTTAAACACTCGCAAATGCGAGACCTATTGCATTGCAAATGCTTGTTTTCTTGGTTCATTTGCTGTGCTTCAAAGACAGAGGTCAAATGTCAGGCCATGTGTTCTGACATATTTCTCTTTTTTCTTTTGAAAGGGAGGTGTTTACTTTAATTTCTGCAAAATGAGAGGCTTTTGTAAAGTGAACTATGTGACAATCTTGCTGGGTACAAGGAACTTGAAGAAAAGGCTAAAGGATGTAATTTTTTTCTAGCACACAACAAAATTTAAATGCCTGTGAAGGAACTGTACAAATATTTCAGAATATATTAACAAGAAAGCACAAATGAAGCACATTTTTTAATTCTGAAGTGAGGTGGAAACAAAGATTTTAAAAGGGGCAAAACAAATCAATACACTTGGTTATTCGCAAATGAAATATTCTCTTAACACTGATGTCAATAGATTGTTTGTACACTGCATAGTTCTATCCGTAAAACTGTATACCTGTGCAAATTTAGTGGTCATTTCAGTGGAAAATGTGTTTTATGTAAATAATATAGTGCTACAGCTTGCTTTAGTAATATATATGCTATTGTGCTCCAAAATGCACTGCCAGCTGATATACTACATCTTTACCACTCTCCTGCTGAATACATTTGCTACACTTCTTCTTGGTGTGACGCTTTGATTTTTCCCAATCCTTATGGCATCAGTGATGTAACAATATTGGCAGCACCCCCACTCTAATAATTGTCCAGCACCACTGCTGCATGCCAATTGCGAAATGTCATTTGTGCATGAACCCTTTTTGGCACACTTCTTTTCAAGGGTCCTGTTTCTGTGTAGGTTTTAAATGAAGCAGCGTAATGTTGAACTAGCATTTGTTCAAATATTTGGCAACACTTATCAGCTTTTAAATAAGCGTTTAACACAAGTGCTGAAAAAGACTGGTATTCACCAATAAAGCATATATACAGATTACAGTATTGCCATTTGTAATTCACATCTCAAGAAAACATTATAACGGATGTTACTAGGATCTTCTGAAAACAGCGCACGGACACATTCATAGGACACACAATCAGAAGCAATAAAGAAAGTATGTGTACGGACAATATAAACCACAATTCCAAGAACCATCCAACATGCACCTTTAACCAGCAAAACATATAGTGCAAGTCCCTACAAAGTGGGGGGTCTTTGTCAAAGAGTTTTAGCACATGCTACCTTAACTGAGCCTGTTTATAAGCATTCCTAATCTTTACAGATAAGAGAACAGGGGCAATATGTACAGAATTTAGGGACTGCGATTTCCTAATTGCGATTCTTACTGAATTGCAATTAGGAGATCGCAATTCCCAATGTACAAAAACGTACAAGTGTTAAATAGCAATTCCTAATGGGTGGCAAATCGACCTACCTCATGAATATTCATTAGGTAGGTCGCAATTTGTGAGCCATTAGGAATTGCAGCCACCACCATGTCTGTGATTTGCTTTTTAATAAAGGAAAACGGAATGAGTTTCAAAAAATATAATGAAAATGTTTTCATTTTTTAAGAGCAGGCAGGAGTCCAAGCCTGCTGTCAAAAAATATTTGTTTCAACATTCACTAAGGGAAAGGGGTCCTCTGGGGCCCCCTTCCCATTTGCAAATGGTTACCACCACCTTTGAAGGGATGGTAAAAAATGTATGTTTTGAAACCATTATTCGGTTGCAAAACATTTATACATAGCACTGCAATTCAGTCTTTGGAAGGAACGCCCTAAACATGCCTCTTCCAAATACCGAATCGCTAAACAGAAATTGCGATTCGGTAACATGTTACCGAATCACAATTTGTGCTTTGTACATATTAAAAAAAAGCATTTTTGTGGTTGGATCCTGTGAATCGGGCCTTTTTTGACAACAAAAATGCTTTTGTACAAATGACCATAAAGGAATAAGAAGGTTGTGAGGCCTAAAATTCTATTTCATTCAAATTAAATAATAAATGTACTTCCTTTGCACACTTGACTCTCTAAAGGTAGCGAAAGCAAGCAGAGGATATTTATCCCAGTGTGCTGTAGATAGCGACTAAGCTACAACATAACACAGTATTGTCAAATTTGTGTCTTTTCTAAAGTCTTGGGGCATAATTTAGAGAGCAATATGGAATGAAACCCTCAAAATAACTCCACGACTCACAGTCCACATCATATGCATGCTTATCTCCATCTACGCTCACCTTACATCCATCTCTCCCCTGACCCCTCAATGCGGCCCTCCGCAACACCAAAGACCATGCTTTTTGGTCCCTGGGAAAATGTTTACAAGTACCCATGGTGTGCAGCACCACTATAAATCATTGTCAAAGCCAATAGATCCCAAAGGCGAGACCTGTTGGCTTTGCCAATGCTTGTTAAGGATTGGGACTTAAATTTCATCATCATACTCCCCTAGACCAAGTGAGAGAAAGGGAGCTAGCTGGAGGACGAGAAAGGAAACAAATGGGAAAAGGAGAAAGCAGGCAGGAAGAAGAGCCCGCAAGAGTGAGATAAAGAGACATGAAATGTAGAATTGTGAAAGAAAAAGGAATGTAGTGAAATAAAGGTAGGCAGCCTTGTTATTCAACACCCTGTCATTCGGCAGGGCTGGCAGTCACCTCTTACGATAAACTTTGGGTCCCTGCGCTCATTTATTTATTTTTTAAATATTAAGGTCTGGCTTGATATACTTTAGGTTTTAGATTCCAAACAGATTGGCCTATATTTCTTTTCACCTAGAAAGCTATTATTTACAGGTCTAACTCTTTAGGCTTGGAACAGTTGATCTATGGTAGGATACAATCATATTTTGGTCTACTTTATAAAATAATTCTTAGTAGCCAGACATGGATAACTCATAAAAAAACAGATTAATTAAATTATGGCTGTAAGTCTACAATAAGCTATTTGCTCATCCCAGTACTAGTTACAAGCATAAATATTGCTGTACCAAAGTACCAAATACAAACGCGGGACATATTTGGCCCATGTGTGCATTGTGCTTTCCCCTGTCCCATTCAAGCTCCAGGTGCCCACTGGTACAGCACAAGACAGGCTTGATAGACCACACACAAGCATCCCTTCCAAAATAACAAATGGTCCTGCTTCCGTTCTCAACACATCCTTGGCCAATTCCCCACTTTACGCTTGTCTATTAGCTATGCACAACTGAAGAGAGGCAACTCTCACATATTTTGCTCAAGAGATGATATGTTTTATGAACCCATTGTTCATGAAACGTTCTTCCTCACAGTCTGCAGATGCACATAGCACCTTTGGTAAATCTTTCCCCTGTTCACCATTTCAGGTGGCATACAGCAGCTTTGTATCTTGAAATGTGTATAGATTGTATTTTGTATCACTCAAAATTTTCATGAGACTTAATACTATACTAATGGAGGTTTTATTATGTGTCACACACAGGTAGTGGTCTGTTTATAACAAAAGTGGGTTGCACAATAACTAATTTGCTGCCCATTAAAATGACTTCCACTTGGGAGGCTATAGATAGCTGCAGCCACTTAGTGAGATTGGAATTGTTCCTACCATATGAGATAAAAAAAAGTATATTGAGAATTTGTTTTTGATTTTCTTAGGGCCCCTTTTCCCATACTGAGGGTATATCCCTTGATTGCTTCCTTTCGCATCGATTGACTGTTTGCATAATTAACCTCATGCCTTTGTTTAATTGCATCTATTTTTTGCCTTCAGTTCTGGGTTCAGGAGAGGCTCCCTCTTGCCACTTTGAAAGAATATGGGAGTAACCTGCAAGCTGTTCAACAGTTTATAAAGAAAAACCAGGTAAGCCGCTTATTTTAAGAGCAGAATATGTTAATCACCCAAAAATTCAAATTCAAATACTAGAGACTTTCTAAAAATAAATGTTATTTTATTATTGCCTGTGTAAGAGCACCTATATCATGAACTTCTTTGGGTCCAATTGCCTTTCACCATTGCTGCAATGCTGTGGAGTGTACATTTTTGGTACATTTTTGATCCTCAAAGGATAAATCACCGATGTACTGTCAGGGTAAGCTCTATTATGTAAATGATTGTCCTTTCCATTCAGTGCATGTAAATATAGTCTATGTGGATATGTTTTGCAATCTGACAAGCTTTCTTTGCCCATCAAAGAATTTCCAATGCCTACACACATCAGTAGATGCAGATATTAACAAAAAGTATCAAAGTATTAATCTACAGGGAGTATTCGGCCTTTGGTAATAAACATGTCTAACAAAATGAACTGCTGCCATCATTGAAATTCATTTCTGTTAACTATTCAGAATCTGTGACTGCTGATCTCCCAAGACGGGTTATATTAGTAGTAGTAAAAACTCTTTATTCAGTTAAATAAACAACAATGAAAGATAAAACAAATAAAAACTCATGAGGCCTACAAGTCCATTCACAAATAAATAAAATATAATATACACAGTCCATTAACCATGAATGTTAAAATAGGCACAAATACTACATGTATCTGCAGCAATAAAATACAGTTGATTAGTGCAAACAGATTTAAATCCAAGCCCTGCGAAACTTGATGCTGCTAAAAAATAACCCATATTTATACAGGTGTGCATCTCCCCCAACATGGAGAGGAATACCGTTGCTGGCCTTGCTTTTTGAAACTGGGCCTCTCTCAGTATGGGAACCAAAAATGTTTTCCTTGGCAGAGTGTATAAGCTACAAAACATTATGACATGCATCATGGATTGTGCTGGAATTTTATCACACTCACAAGGACTTAAAGAGCCTTCAACAGCCCAACCTTTGGGAAAACTGACCAATGGGAGAAAGGAATTCAGACTAAACCTGGATAATAACTGACAATGGTAAACATTGTTAACCCAGGTCAAGTATGGTTTGAGAGAACTGACAGTTTTTATCAAACAGTATGCTCGGACCACTGGCTTACACAATTCCTGATCCTCCCTAAGAACAGAGAGCTGAGATAGGAAATTCTGTTTAACCCACAGGTAGTCAGCCTAGACAATGTCCTCTGGCTGCAAGAAAAGGCTGGGGCGGCCCAGAGAGGTAAATGGAGACTGGATGTAACATAACCAGGGAATTGCTTTGGAGTTGGCTAAAGAGTTGGCTCACTCTTTGTACCATATCGAGAGCCAAGGTACTTTGGGCCTAAGTTTAATGATATCCGAGATATATCTAAGGCCACGTTCCTTATGTACCACAAATGTTAATAGACTTTGGGGCACTCCCAGCAACCTTCTTAAGAACTTGTTCTCCTCTATCTGGAGGGGACCGCAATCACAATACCTCCAGAAATCACTACCATAACAGGTAGCGGAGACGCACTTAGCCCTGAAAACATGGAACAGAGCTTTTACAGGTTTCCTGTCCACTCTTAAACTGAAATCCAGGGCTGCTCCACACAATCTTGCTAAGGTGATCCTTTTTGACTGAATAGGAGGTCTCCAGGCGGTCCGATTGTCGAACAAGATCCCCAAATAGTTCAAAGAGAGCGAACTTGCTGTGACCTTAGCTTTAAGTCAATAATGACTCATGTTTTTAGTGAGTTAGGCCCTGGCAACCAACACAAAAGATTTCAAGATCTTTACTGATAAATCCAGGCCCTTCATGAACTTAACATAGGAGCCTAGAAGACGCTGAAGGCCAAATACCGTCCTTGAAATAAGGAAGGCATCGTCAGCATATAGGAGAACTGGTAACATTTGGGAAACCGCCCAAGGAGGATCTCCCTGTACTTCCAGCAACGCAGCTTCTAAGCCATTGATATAGATGGTGAATAAGAAGGGGGCCCAAATACACCCCTGTCTCACGGCTCCAGCGATGGGGAATCTTTTTGTACAATTGCTGTCCTCCCTGAATCTAACCGAGGCTGACATAGCCATATGGATGTCTGCCAAGAAGGAGACAAGAGCCTACTCCACCCCTATAGATAACTACAAAGGCCACAACTTTGATCAGTTTACCCGATCAAAGGCAGACCAAAGATCCATAAAACCTAATAGGAGGTATCACTTTTTGGCTGTCGTGTACTTTTGAATCAGGAGATGTAGGTTTAAACATTGTTCTATTCTACCCAGGCCGGAACTAAACCTGTACTGGGAATTCAGCAATGCTGTTGTTCTCTTTAGCCCAGTGTGCGCTCCTTTTTAAAACAACATGACCCAAAACCTTAACTGTGGTGCAATAAGCGAGATTATCCTGTAACATTTTGGGTTCCCCTGGTCATCCTTTTTAAATACTGGCACTATGATGGATTGGGACCAAGAACTTTAAGGGCCGATAAGTGAAGCTGCATTTAAGATGCTTGTCAATAAAGGAGCCCAGATGGTTGTGTCACTCTTAAAGAGGTCAGCAGGCACACTATCTGGTCCAGGGGCCTTGTTACAAGCCAAACATTTAATGGCTGTAGTGACTTCCGTGATAGAAAACGAAAGGCGAAAAGGACTAACCACCTTCGTGCCGGGTTAGAGGTAATTAATTCCTTTTTATCCCTAAAAGAATAAATTTGGAAAAAATGGTAAAAACCAGTTGGCTTCCGATACAACTAAATATGATGTCCTCTGTCAGGAAGGGATGATTTACTTCTCTCCAAAATGCTGCATGGTCATTAGAATTGCTAGTGCAAACTAACTGGTCTCAAGTATCGACCTTCAGAGAGTCTTTCCTCTCCTTCTGCACCTTCTTATAATGTAATCTAGAGCTCTGTATCTCCTTCCTATCACTCGGATGGCATTTAAGGGCTGTTTTTAATGCGACATTGGCTCTTGAATATGCTTTGTTAAACCACTCGTGGGGGGCTAAAGAGCCTTGGCTCGGGCGGCAAGGGAGGAATTAGTCCCAATACAAAGTGCTGAGAATGCAGTAAGAACAATATTGGGGCAAAGGTCCGGGTTAAGACTACGTTCAACCACTGGGCTAAACTGGCTGTAAAGTTCCTCTGGGTTAACTTTGGACAACCTCAAGCATCTACCTTGATTCGTAGTGGTCAAGTGCTGCATACAAGGGGTAGTTGAGGGAAGGCACTGATTCTGATATTTTAGAGCTACCACCAAAGGGGTCCACTTAACATAGTAACTCCCCAAAAAGTTAAAAAGTGACATTGAGATCAAGATGTGGTCAACAATTGATTTAGTTCCTCTACCAACATACGTGGGAGCTACCTGAACACTGGGGATGATCAGGTTCTGAGAATGGATCAAACAATGGAACTGTTCCCTTTGAAAAGGAATGCTTGAAGTGGAGGAGTGGGGACTCGTCAACAGCCAAGGGATCCTGAAAAACAAAACAGGGCCTGGACAAGTGTGGATATTAAAGTCACCCATAACCATTATCGATATCCTTCTTGACTAATCATCTCCAAGGAGGACCAATGAGTTCTTAAACTTCTCAATGACTGAGCTGGACTTAAAAATGGCATCAGAATAAGGGAATTGACTGTTAGAGTTGTAAAAATTCACGACTAACATTAGCGACATGTCAGGAAAAGTAAGTAATGCAGCCCCTACATATGAATAGTCTACTTCCACCTCAGACGTCACGCAATTTAATGGTAGAGAAATTAAGCTACACTACCCGGTCTTGGTTCGCCTGGAGGTGGAAGGTATCGCTGACCGGAAGAAGTGAACAAAATTATCTAAGAAAGGAGTGGTTTTAAGGGACAACGTTTCTTGGAAGGCTAAGACATGAAAAAATGTAATAAAATCTAGCCAATTTGGGTACCAGATCATAGCGCCTAGCTCTAAGTTCCAGGAAAGGAACTCCAAGTGTTCACTAGTATGGAGCTCTGGTGGGCCTCCTTCCAGCTCTATTTCCATTGATTTCACCTCTGCCCCAGATGTAATACTAGGTAGTCAGTCTACTCCCTTCAAAGAGGCCAGAGTTTCAAACCTAATAAAGGTGGGGAAGTGAGCAAGGATCTACCGGGGCCACCATATTAGGAGTGGGGCCTTGAGGAGCCCCAAGGTGTCCGAGACTATATGCCCCTGAAGCAGAAAAGGCAGAACGAGTGGGCTTACTGTGTGTGGCTTGGTAGGTCTGGGGTACCCGAGGATGGTGGGGGCGACTCTCCAACGAGGAAGTCCCTGGCTTGTAAAAGAGTCCCAACTGGCCACCCCAATGCCCAAACCCTCTAAGCGCTGGGAGGAAGCCAGAATTCTGGCAGCATCCCACCTATTGCTGAAATTCACCCCCACAAAATCCCCCCAATTGACTTAGGACCCCGTTCAACTCACCCCACTCTATGAACGATATTTATCTTGGTGGTGAAAGCCAGCATCCGCCCCCACCTTTATGGACAAGCAGTGGAACACCTTCGTTTTGAGCTGAGAAAACCCTCAGAAGTGTTGGAGGTGATTGGGGCCACATCCACTAGGACTACCAGATAGGGAGTGCAATCAGGTTGGAGATCCAGAAAATTACTCCTGCAAGAAGGAGCCCCAGGGCCAGTTTCCTTCATGGGGCAGGGGGAGCCTCGTTGTAGGCTCCTGAATAGTTGTCCCTAGTGGGGCCGTGTCATGAAGTCACAGGGTGAGGTACACTAGAATCAGTAGGAATACCAATGTGTGCATTTTTGGGGCTGGGATTTATGCTTAAAAGGGGAACCCCTTGTTTAGCTGGGGCGGTGGTGGGGCAAGGTAGGCAAAGGCTGTAGAAGTTGTCCCATTAGGGGGAAGGAAGGAGGCGGGCAAGAGCAATTAGCGCTAGGACCCAACATGACAACGCCGGCGTCAGGTGAGGGCGATTGTGGGAGAGAGAAGTGTATTTACACAGGTAAAATTCGTACAAAGCTCCCTATTCTCAAGCTTTGCCAATAAGCCATTATTAATACTGATAACGTAATAATGAACTTAAGGGAGGACAACATCTTTGACAGACTTAAGTTCAGGTCTAAATAGTGCAACCAAGCTCTTAATACCCTCTGACCAAGCCAGGCCATCAACAGCGGACACTAAGCCAGCGCATCCTGCTGCATGGTGGTGCTTGTTGTGATAGGTCAATGAGAACGACGGAATGAGATGGAGCGGGTAGTGGCACAGCCTGAGAATCACGAGCAAGCGACCCCCCAGACAACATGGGACCCAAGGCAGTGGTAGGGGAGGGGGGACCGTAGCAACACCCGTCAATCGTAGCTCTATTGCCGGGTTAGACCCAGAGCCAGTGGAACCTTTGTCACAAGAACGATGAGTCGAGGCAGTATCTTTCCCCTTGTAGAACTAGGTAATCTTAGATTTTGCTTTCCTAGGGGCAGGCATAGCAGGAACAGTTCTTCCACCACTAATTATGTCCTCAACTTCCACAATTAGTTCATCAATTACTTGAAAGGCGCAGTACTTAGCAGCGTGGTGCCTTGCAGATTTGGTCTCCTTACCCGCTCAAGGGAGTTGTCGAACGCTTTTAATTTGCCCATATCGTTATGGGGAGCTCAGATAATAAACTCTGGTGAGGACCGAACATGGCTGACAGACGAATAGTCAAACGTTCAGATGAACCAAAGTAAACCGGTCCAGTGTGGAAAATCTAGGCCACAGGGAAAAGGCTTACCAGACAGAGGGGGACCAGTGTCACCAAAAGGAAGGCCGAGGTGGGGGGGCGGGGCAGGCATGTCCATGCCCTGCCTCTTCCTGGCGCTGATGGGCACAGGACGGGCCTGCCTTTGGTCCGGGCTCGGCCCGGGCACGTCCCACACTGCGGGGAAACTGTGTGCCAGGTGCCTCCCTTTGGCCAGGTGTGCAGAGTTAGAAGCGCCTCCTGGCATGAAGTAGCTTGAGATGTGGTGTTCCTGGCACCCAGCTGGCGAGGTTTGTCCCGCGCTGCGGGGAGATTGTGTGCACTATATGTGCGTCGGTACTGCGCCTCCCTTTGGCCAGGTGTGCAGAGTTAGAAGCGCCTCCTGGCATGAAGTAGCTTGGGATGTGGTGTTCCTGGCACCCAGCTGGCGAGGTTTGTCTCACGCTGCTGGGAGATTGTGTGCACTATATGTACTTTGGTACAGCGCCTCCCTTTGGCCAGGTGTGCAGAGTTAGAAGCGCCTCCTGGCATGAAGTAGCTTGGCGTAGGGTGACCAGATTCTCAAAACAAAAAACCGGGACAGTTCATAGGCATAGAAGTAGGACTACAGTTTGCAGTAACCGTCGACATAAAAGTAGGACTATTTGACAGCTGTCATGGACATAGAAAAAAGGACTACAATGACAGCCTCCTCCACAGACACAGATGAAGAATTACAGACGACAAATCAGATGTGTGACACAGACAGCAATGGATTTTTAAGCTAACAGCATGTGCATTATAGGATGTTGGGTTTTTGCTTTAACAATGCCAAGAACGGCCTCCAAACTGGTAACTTGCAAAAATGGCTAAAAAGCTTGCCCCATGCCAGAAGTTGAGAAGGGGAAGAAAGAAGAGAAAGGGAGACAAAAGGCACTATAATGCGGATAGGGCTGAGGAGGAAGGCCTGTCTGTGTCTCTGAAATGAGGGGAGGGATGATAAGGCCGGTCTGTGCCTCAGAGAGGAGGGAAGGGCAGAGAGAAGGCCTGTCTGTGCCTCCGAGGTGTGGGATGGGCTGAGAGAAGGCCTGTCTGTGCCTCTGAGGTGTGGGATGGGATGTGACTATAGGCCTGTCTGTGCCTCTGAGATGAGGGGGGGGGCGGGGTCTGTGGCATTTCTCAGGTACAAGGCTAACTCTAAAATAGATGCAGTATGTTACTGGTGATGACCGCTCTGTGCACGCTGCTGTCTTACATAAGTAAACAACAATGGGCAACCCAATAGACCCTTGACGGCTTGGGCAATATAGTATAGTTGAGTAAGTGTGCCTACAAGGGATTTATTTAAAAATAAATCCCTTGTAGGCACACTTACTCAACTGTCTTACATAAGTGTCTCCTGTTGAGCAGCTTTAAAAATACCTCTACGCACTGTGTATGCATCCATTCTTTGCTGTGATAAAACCCATGACATCATACCGCTCAAAAACATTTCCCCTGAATGCATTTTGGGGAGTGCCTTTCTTCAGGGGCAGTTAGTGGTTAGCCAGCATTTCTGGTTGTCTGGTAGAACCGCCAGCACCCAGCTTCCTCCCAGGTAGGTGGTCTGAGTAGTGCAGAGAAGGGTACTACAGCACGGACGTGTTGTAGGTCACAGCAAGCAGAGCTCGCCTCTGACCCTGTGTATCTCACCCAACCATGTCCCATGAGACAACTGCACCCGCAGACGTGTCATCGCTTCTACATCACACATGGCCTTCAGATGTAGTAGAAATACTACCCGAGCAGGCTTGGAGGCTGCAGTAAGTGGACCACATCACCACTTGCGCACGACACCCGACGATTCCTCCCACACTCCCGTCAACCACT
Source organism: Calotriton arnoldi (assembly GCA_963921515.1). NCBI lineage: Eukaryota > Metazoa > Chordata > Amphibia > Caudata > Salamandridae > Calotriton > Calotriton arnoldi. The sequence continues at coordinate 1,009,478 of CAWUFW010001566.1, forward strand.
CATGCACCCTGTGCTCACCCAGCGCTCCCAAACAAGGCAACGCGCTGAAGTTCCATACAGCGCTCTACAAAGACCAGGTGACATGACAAGTACCCAGTCTTTAAGTGGGATGAAAAAACTGGGGGGTCTCTCAAAGGGGCGTGGCCGATGTAATTAAGTCCGTGGCTTAAAACACATAAGCTTAAAAATCTATGCTTACCATAGTGTCCTGTCCGAAAAATGTGCTGCTTCTGTCATTGTATTAAGATAAATAATACAACATGTAACATTACACCTACAACAAGCCAGGTCTATTAGCTTTGTCAGTTGTAAGTTAGCTGCAGAAGATAAATAAGCAAATACTTTGGCTTCGTTGTACATAACATTGAAAATGCTTCAGTTCTGGAATAATGAGACTGTGAAAGAACTATAATGTGTCTATTTGAAGGCAGTGAAGGGTGATATTGCTGCAGCGGTAAGATTGTTTTTTCATCCTGAGGGCAAAAATGGAGAGCCCAATAGAGACCCGTCTCAGCACCTGTGCAAAGTAAGCAGAGAAATGTTCCGTTTTTTAAATAGTGTCTCAGTATGAGACACTATTTAAAAACCGGGACATTTCTCTGTTTAACCCGGGCACTAAACAAAAACCAGGACATTTCTGTAATTTGGAGCAAAGTGTTGGAACACCGGGACACTGCTCCGAAAACCGGGACCGTCCGGGGGAAACCGGGACGTCTGGTCCTCCCAAGCTTGGGAAGTGGAGTCCCTGGCCCCCAGCTGACCAGTTATAATTTTCCCCACACATTAAATGTATATTTATTCGATTTCTCTAATCCCTGTGTCACATCGGGCTTTATAAAATATTTGTCTCAAATGATTGAACTCTCACGTAGTGATTGATATTATAGACTAGAGATATTTTTCATTTCACCTTACAAATTCATTTTTTAGGTTAATTGTATTAATTTGCGTACATGATTTAGTGCTTTTAAATTGATTCCCATAATGTGCAAGCGTGGATAATAATATTAATAACAAAGAACTGAAATTCTCAGTTATTCACCTCAGCGAATGTATCGGTGGATGAAAGTATGTAACAGTTTGTGGTACGAGCAAATTGATCCACCCTTGAAAACTCGACTTGTGATTTTACATCAGTTCTTGATTATGTATTCTTCCAAAAACGTCCCTCCTCTCTGAGAAGTGCTTTTTGATTGCCCCTCTTCTATTTTCAGAATCTGCGGCGGGAAATCCAGGTGCACAGCCCACGTGTGGAGGATGTGCTGGAGCGGGCAGGAGCCATTGCAACCATCAAGAGCCCAGAGGTGGACCCTGTGCGGGAGAACTTTGAAAAGCTGAGAGAGCTGTGGGTTGCTCTGCGAGAGCAGACAGAACGACGGCAGCAACTGCTGGATGCCTCCTACCAGGTGGAGCAGTACTACTTCGATGTAGCGGAGGTGGAGTCGTGGTTGAGCGAGCAGGAGCTGCTCATGATGAATGACGAAAAGGGAAAGGTGAGCAGCTGCTGCTAGGGATTTAGGACAGAAATAAGAGTGTTGAGTAAAGTGACCTCATTGCGCCAACAGTGTAGTTCAAATGTCCATCAAACCCATTTTTCAATTTATTAGACCTAGGCAGTTTTCTGGTACTGAGCATAATGGTATCAAAATAAGTTTTATGTAAACATAGCCAGAAATACAGTAATACACCTCATCGTTTAGACTTCGCCAGCTGTGTTCACATCCCAGGGTCACTCCGAATGGTTAGGAAAATCTTTGTGGAGTCCCTTGCAGTGTCCCAAGATGATTACGCAACTCTTCATTACTAACCGTTTGGACTATGGCAATGTTTTGTATGTTGCTATAAGTGATGTGCTGCTATTGCATTTGCAAAATGTGCAAAACACAGAAGCTAGGTTGGTCTACCAGCTACCCCCTAGAACTGCTTCTGGTCCACTACTGAAGACTCAACAGAAAGCTAAGTGTCTTTAAATTATTCTGCCACACACACAGAGCTCTACATGGTGGGGTCCTTAATTCTCTCTGTACCCGAATCAGTTTCGATCAACCAGCCAGAAAGCTTAGATCCTTGGATATGGTCTTGACGACCCTATGCCGGATCCGCACGGGCAGAAGTGGTGGCAGTTCTTTTTCTTATCCGATTCCTCACCACTGGAATAAGCTACCATTCTTCATTCGTATCAGTAAGAGCTTGCCCACTTGCAAACAATTGCTGAAGACTTGGTTAATCTAAGTAACTTGCCCTTCAAATTTAGTCTTTTGTGGGCTAAGTCAGGCTTTATAGCACCGGGATACTTCTTTGGGATTGAGTGGCCACGCTTTGCAAGATGATTGAACATTACAATGCATAACATAACCTTCATGATAGTGTTATCTCTTCTCCAAGGCTTTTTCCTCTTATCTCCAGCATTAATTACTATTATGTCTATTTTCAGACAACTAAAATGATGTCTGAGCCAGTATTATCCTAGGGACAGCCAGAATTCTCTTCCAGGTCATCAATAGTCATTAGCATTGAATTATCCCCGCCCACTTGCGGGGACCCCGGAGCATATACAAAAATACATATATATGTGTATGTTTAGCTAAAAAAGTACGGAGTACCTTCAAACATACATATATACATGTATACATATATAAACATGCTGCCTATCATAACTCAAATTAGCTAAAAAGCCAATATTACATGTTTTTTTCATTAGAGAGAAAGTAATCCCATACATAATTTCTGTAATAGAGAACATACACTCCATTAATGTTCCAACACAGCCCTTTATTTTCAGAGAAAAATCAAATAATAGCAGGCAATTAGCCCCTAGGCTGCATCATATGAAAAAACATCACAGTACTAAAAAACTGGCACCCTGCCTTTAAGAATTCCAAGAACCTGGACACTGTGCCTTTAAGGCCTCCAGGAGCCTCCTGCTCCCATCATGCACCACAGGTGACAGTTAGGTCAGTTCTTTTTTTGGCTCCTTCTGTGAGGATCCTGGAGCATTGAGCTCGTCAATTTTTGATTATTCTAGTCAGAAATTGGTTTATTTCATCTCTAAACGACGTTTTGTGGCTACTGGCAACTTTTTTCAGTTGTTTCTGACAATTTTGAGAACTATTTTCTGTCAGAAATGCCAGCTTTGTTCAACAAATGTCCCTCCTGTGGGAAGAAAATGGCAAAGTCAGACCCACATTCCTTCCGTCTGTATTGTGTGCTTACCATCATCATACAATACAGAGAAATGTTATTACTGCCAGCAATTCTCCAGAAGAACTCTTTGGGACAGGGAGAAGATAAAGCTGCATGCCCTACTGGAGAGAGGAAAAGGACCTTCAAAAAGTGGCCTTGAGAGCAATCCTGCTTTTAATGAGCCCTCCTCTCAGGAAAGACACAGAAAACGGCGTCGATCTGCTTCTCCAGCATCAAAAAGGAAGCAGATCCCTTATTGTTCACTGTCAGCGTCGAGATCGACGTCGGAAAATCAGGCAAGGCATACATCGACGTCAAGGGACAGATCCCCGTTGAAGCGGGTAGAGCCTCCATTGCCGAAACGTAAGTCGACGTCGAGACATACTACTTCGGGCTCGAAGTATGGTGGTCCCGAGAGACCTAAGTCGACGTCGAGAAAGCATCAGTCGACGTCGAGACACCGGTCGACATCCAAATCGCCGCCGCCGTCACAACTGGCACGGTCTGCGTCGTGGGGATCGACGTCTAAGACTCCGCCGCAGGCATACAGGCGGTCGACGTCGAGGACTCCACCACAGTCCCACAGACAGTCGGCGCCAGGGAACTGACGTCGATGGCATCGTCGCACAGACGTGAATCTTCAAATACCTCGCCGCTGAAGCGGTCAACGTTGAAAGTGGCACAATCGGTGTCGTCGGCGAGAGGTCATCATTCGGCGTCGAGAGAAGGAAATCCTACGGCGGCAACGGTGGAAGTGCTAGAGAGGCCGAGGTCGACGTCGCAGTCCATACGGTCGACGTCGAGGGAGGTGTCATCTTCTCCTGGCATTAATATTGTGCAAATCACGCCGGATGGATCTCCGGTTGCTGAAGAGCAGACTCCCCCTGCCAATCTTTCTCCAAGGTGGCTAGAGAGTATCCGGCACTGGAAGGCTCCACACAGAAGTCCTGGCTCGGACTTCTCCCGAACATACTCTCCCTCCAGAGTCTCTGTGGGTCCTCCGCCTACTGCGTCTACAAAGGTGTCTCCACGCAGGGCTCCAAGGAGAGCTAGATCTCTGTCAACGCGACGTTCATGATCCAGGACACCACGTGGTCGATCTGGATCTCGCCCTTCTTCCACTCCGAAAAGGAGGAGACGGAGGTCCCCGTCTTGGTCCACGTCCTCAAGATCATCTATGAGAGACTATTCACCAAGATTGTCTGCTACACCCCCAGCCAGAGTGTATTCAATTGATGACATTGGAACTTTTAATGAGGTGCTATGCCGCGGTGCCAGCTAATTGAACATTGATATGTCGGCACTGACTGTCTCTTCGTCAGTCATTTTTGAAACCCTACATCACAGATCCTCGGCCAGGCCCCTACTTCCTTTGGTACCGGGTCTGCTGGAACCAGCGATGCAGACCTTTCTGACGCCGGCTACAGTACCTCCGGAGAAGGATAGTAAAACATGGACTCGTTGGGCAAAAGAATATGCAACACTTCTGCATCCGTAATGAAGGTGGCTAGTGCCTCTGCTCTTCTGGGGAGGTATGACAGGTCTCTCTGGGACTCTTTGGCCCGATTCACTGAGAAGCTGCCTAAAGAAGACCAGCAGGATTTTCAGGAAGTCTTGCAGGAAGGGGGCTTGGTTGCAAACCAGGTCATTAGTGCAGCTGCGGACACATCAGATCTGGCTGTGCATGGCTACTCCCATGGCATCTGCGCCAGACACTCAGCCTGGTTGCGCCTCACTGGCCTGAAACCTGATGCGCAAAGGAGGATTGTAAATCTTCCCTTCAATGGCACTTTTTCTATTTGGATCTCATGCAGATGACGAGATGTCCAAAATGAAAGCGGAATTGGACACTCTAAAGGCTGTCGGTCTGGAGAAACGGAAAGAGTTTCGGCGTAAGTACCGCCCATACGACCGTCGCTATTTTCAAACCCCTCACTGGTCGGCACAGCAACAACATCAACCCAGGTCTCACTACCATCAGCGAAGACCTGGCCGAGGAAGGGGAGCTGCGAGACATACACCTTCCGCAGCGAAACAATCTTCAAAGCAATGAGCTCTGGCTTCCCCCATCCTCGTTACCCACTCCGGTGGGGGGAAGGATTATGTTTCACCTGGACGAGTGGAGAAAGGTAACAAAAGACAGGTGGGTGCTGAATATTGTGCAGAATGGCTATTTGCTCAGATTCAAATCCCCACCTCCATCATTACCGCCTCGAGAAACGTTTTGCCAGAAACACCACTTATTGCAAGCGGAGATGAACAGCCTGCTACAAAAAGATGCAATTGAAGCAGTCCCTTCTCTGCAGCGAAGGCAGGGAATCTATTCCTGTTACCTTCTGGTACAGAAAAGAGGTCCTATCCAAGAGTACAGACCAATACTCAACCTGAGGCTTTTGAACAAATTCATCCGCAAAGAAAAATTTTGGATGTTAGCACTGCACCAGATCTTTCCTCAACTACACCAAGGGGACTGGATGGGCTCCATAGACCTGCAGGAGGCCTATTTTCATGTGCCGATTTCCAGGAAACATCAGAAATTCCTGCGTTTTCAGGTAGCGCTCAAGCATTTCTAGTTCAGAGTCCTTCAGTTTGGACTCAAATCAGTCCCCCGCACGTTTTCGAAATGCATGGCAGTGGTAGCGGCTTTTCTCCGCAAGCAAATGATATTCATATATCCGTTTCTGGACGACTGGCTGCCTGAAGAGCTCGTCATCCACTCTGCTTCAGAATCATCTCTTGTACTGCATGCAAGTGCTGAGCAATCTGGGCCTACAAATCAACTACAAGAAATCGATCTTCAACCCAACCCAAAAGATCCACTACCTGGGTGCTTCTCTGGATACCGCAAGGGCAAGTGTGTGTCCTTCGGAGGAGAGGTTATCCTCAATCCACAAGAAATGCTGCAATCTTCTCCGTCCTCAGCATCCCACAGTCAGACGAGTGTCCTCTCTTCTGGGCTCGATGGCATCCTGCATCTTCATCGTACCAAACGCCAGACTACACATGCATCCTCTGCAGCAATCTCTGGAGGACCAGTGGTCGCAGATATCAGGTCGCTGGGAGGACTTTGTGTTTCTTCCTCAGTCAGCCAAGAATTCCATCAGATGGTGGATGAAGCGATCACATCTGCTGAAGGAAGTCCCTTTTCACCAGGACCTGCCTACTCAGACGATCGTCACGAATGCTTTCCTGCAAGGTTGGGGGGCTCATATGGGTCCTCTTCAGGTTCAAGGACTCTGGTCAGAGACAGAACAAGGGTACCACATCAACCTCTTGGAACTGAAAGCAGTGCATCTCGCACTCAAATCTCTGTTCCCGTCCTTCCAATCACGTTCCCTGTTGGTTCAGACGGACAATACCACAACAATGCAATCTGAACAAACGGGGGAACCCGGTCGAGACCTCTCTCTCTGGAGGCTCAGGCCACCTGGAAATGGCTTCTCGCAAGAAATCTGACCATTACGGCGATTCATCTCCCGGGAACTCTCAATGTTCAGGCAGACGCCCCAAGTCGGGTCTTCGTCGAAGCTCACGACTGGGTGCTAAACGACGACGTCGCGCAGGACATCTTCCACCAATGGGGAGTCCCAGACATCGACCTGTTTGCAGACACGGCAAACGCAAAATGCCCCGTCTTCACATCCAGGTTTCACCAACCAGGTTCCAGAGGGAATGCACTTTTTATAAAACGGTCTCAGTCATTACTTTACGCTTTTCCTCCAATTCCACTGATACCCCTGGTGATCAACAAATTCTACAGGGCCAAGACCAGAATGATACTGATCGCACCGGAATGGCCCCGTCAGTGGTGGTATCCAGATCTCCTTCAACTGACAGAGGTCCCACAGGAAGTTACCATGCCGGCCAGACTTACTATCCAAGAATGGGGGGAAGGTGTTCCACCCCAACCTCTCATCCCTACAATTGACGGCATGGCTCCTGAAGTCCTTCAATACAGGCACTTAGACTTGTATTCTGACTGTATGAACATACTTAAAGAAGCCAGAAGGCCTGCCACCAGAAACTCGTACGCTTTCAAATGGAAGCGATTTTACTTATGGTGCATTGATAATGGTCATGATCCCGTTTGGGGTCAAGAACAGGTGATTTTACCATATTTGCTGTACCTGGCCAAATCAGGCCTTCAATTTTCTTCGATAAAGGTCCATCTAGCAGCTATTACAGCATACAGAAAGTCCCCTATGCAGGTTTCCTTTTTTCAACTTCCTGTGGTTAAGGATTTTCTTGAGGGGTTGAAAAAGGTCTCCCCACCGATCAGAGCTCCGTCTCCACCATGGGAGCTTAACATAGTTCTTGCTAGATTAATGGGGGCCCCATTTGAGCCTATTCACAAAGCCTCTCTGCAGCATTTGTCATGGAAGACTGCCTTTTTAGTGGCCCTCACCTCTGCTCGCAGAGTGAGTGAGATTCAAGCTCTGTGCTGCAAAGAGCCTTATATAATTTTTCATGCGAACAGGGTGGTCCTTAGAACCCATCCGAGTTTTCTACCTAAAGTGGTCTCGGATTTTCATATTAATCAATGCATCACTCTGCCTACATTTTTTCCTTACCCTTCGAACCTTCCGGAGAGGTCTCTGCATTCACTAGACCTTAGGAGGGTTCTGAAATTCTACTTAGACAAGACCAAGGCGTTGAGAAAATCAGACCGCCTGTTTGTAATCTATGGCTCCATAAATACTGGCTGTGCAACTTCCAAACAGTCCATCTCAAGATGGATAGTCTTGTGCATCACTTTATCTTACCAGTTAGCCAACAAGTCCCTCCCGGGCAAACAAAAGGCTCACTCTACCAGGGGAAAGGCCTCAACAACGGCTCTCCTTAGAAATGTACCTATTGCAGAGATTTGTAAAGCTGCCACATGGCGATCAGTACACTCTTTCACTCGCCATTACTGTTTGGACTCTGACACGCAGGCGGATGCTCAGTTTGGGCAAGCCTCGTTAAGAAATCTGTTTGGATAATTCATCTTTAGAGTGTTATCTTTGCTGTACCTATACTGTTACTCGTCCTTGGGAAAGTGGGTGTGGGCTTGCTATTCTATTCAGTGCTTATGACTATTGATGAGTATCCCCTGGAAGAGAAGGATAAGTTACTTACCTGTAATTCTAGTTCTCTTCCAGGGGTATACTCATCAAAGTCATAAGCAACCATCCCGCCTCTCCGGACGAGTATTGATAGCAGAGTAGCTTTTCGCACCTTCTGTCCTGATTCCTATATGTTAGTACACCGTAAAAAAGAACTGACCTAACTGTCACCTGTGGTGCATGATGGGAGCAGGTGGCTCCTGGAGGTCTCAAAGGCACGGTGTCCAGGTTCTTGGAATTCTTAAAGGCAGGGTGCCAGTTTTTTAGTACTGTGATGTTTTTTCATATGAAGCAGCCTAGGGGTTAATTGCCTGCTATTACTTGCTTTTTCTCTGAAAATAAAGGGTTGTGTTGGAACATTAATGGAGTGTATGTTCTCTGTTACAGAAATGATGTATGGGATTATTTTCTCTCTAATGAAAAAACCATGTAATATTGGCTTTTTAGCCTATTTGAGTTATGAGGCTGCATGTTTATATATGTATATATGTATGTTTAAAGGTACTCCATACTTTTTTAGCTAAACATACACATATATATGTATTTTTGTATATGCTCCGGGGTCCCTGCACGTGGGCGGGGATAATTCAGTGCTTATGACTTTGATGAGTATACCCCTAGAAGAGAACTAGGATTATAGGTAAGTAACTTATCCTTTTGCCAGGAATTCCTATAATATCTCAAAGATGTGCCACTTAAATTCCCAGGTGTAGCCGGAATGACATTAAGAATGCTCACCATGTGTCATGCCTGGGATAGCTGAAATGTACCCAAGAATGCCTACAATATTTATTTATTCAACCATTTTATAGAGCGTTCAAGCATTGCAAAATTTGTGGGTGCTTTACAGTACCAATGACAAGTACATTTTAAGTAGAGAATAGAAAATATAAACTAGAAAAACAGTAGGAGGCAGGTTTTCATTTCTGGACAAACTTTCTTAGATGGACTAAACTTTTAAAGATAGAACAGGCAGCTTAATTGGATGAGCATAGCAAGAAGGAATGAGAAGGAATTAAATTAGAAAGGGTTCGGAATAGTAGGCTTAAGAGGATGAATCTGGTGAGATGATACAATGAGCAATGAGAAGAGATAACAGAGCAGAGTAAAATGGTATTGGAAAAAGTTTGGGAGCAAAAGAGGCAAAATCGAGTTTACCGGGAAAATGCGAACAAGCGGTTATGTTGCTGACAGTGGACTAGAGTAGAGTTGAAGGCAGAAAAAGAGAGCAAGGCGGGAGGAACAGAGTCTGATTTGGTAGGACTGTCTGGCCATGATGTTGCGAGTCAGTCAGCCAAATTTCAAGAGAAGCAAAGTTTGTTAATGCTAGAGTTTCTGGGTTAGGTAGAGTCTGAAGAGGTGTGCGTTTAGGTGTTGTCAAAATGACACTAAATGGTTTTGATTCTTAGGTCTACAGTGCGTGATTTCCAGTGTCAAGTTATTTTTACTGAGAAGAATTAATGCTGAGCCTTAGTTGCCCTGAATCTTAGATTTTCTAGTACTAATTTCTTATTACTTCTTATTACTCTTTGCCACCTGATCTTTTGAAGAGGTTTGAGAGGTAGGAAGGTGTGTTAAAATGTAATGCTTTCTAGGTTAAGCACCCTAATCCATGATAGTCTGAGTGATGTGATCATAATTGTTTAGTGACTGTGGCGTGAGAATTGATTTTAGTGGGTAAAGAGTAGAGCGTGGTAGAGAGTAGAGCAAGCTCAGCATTTTCAAATCCCATTTGTGATAAGACCAAGATCACAGAATATCTGTTTTTTTGATTGAGAGACAGAAATGTTTGATTTTTTTGAAGACCTTATTGGTGAAAATTTCTCATTTTGGTAACTTTGATTTTCTCGAGCTTTGGATCTTTCATGAATTCACATGGTAGAATGTTTCCCTGACATCAGTCTGGGAACCCTCAGTAGTCTAACGTTAACATAGCTGTATACAAATACAGCAGCTAACATTAAAACAGCCATAGATTACTTGTAGTAAATCCACCTCCATTATATGATCTAAACTCCGGCCAATGAGGTGGAGAGACTTTCTGCCACATGTGTATTAAAGAACAGAGAGTCCTTTGAGCTCTGTTCTTCTTCTTCAAAACATAATTAGTTTGACTTAATCTATTCCTGTGCTCTATCCCGGGAACGATTCCTCACCCCTCTTCATTAACTCCTTTGGGTGTACCATTGTTGAAGTAAAATATTGCGTGAGAAGTGTGATATATGTTTATTTATTATTAGTAATGCTCCTTTTAATATTTCATATATTAATGTATAATATTTCTAACAGAATCATGTAAGAAACATTACATGTCACAGTTTTGAAACATTAACCAGTCTCCTAAGGGAAGAAGAATGCGAACCAGAGGTCGAACATATCATCTTTCAAAATGTTATGGGAATGAAAATACATTACAATAGCGAGTTAACAGTTTCAGGATTCACACTTAATACTGCCAACACAGTGCTGAGGCTATAACAGTAGTTGCTTATAATACAGTCTTGTACAATAATATGAGCTAGCATGGCTATTTAAATTGTCATCTGCAATCACAGTATCATTAAGAAAAACAGGTTTATTAAAATTTTTGTTCACACCATCGAGTGACTAATGGCTTCAGCTGGCTATGTAATCAAAGGCACAGAATTCAGATCAAGGCATAGCTTTGGATGCAGATGATGGTGACCCCCCGCTACCATCAGGAAGATGATAGACAAGATGGTGAGACCCCTGAATTGGATGGCTGTATGCCAGTTGAGGATTCCAGCCTGGAACTGGCACCTATGTACGCTCTCTCCAATAATATTTCTCTCTTTCATGCTATGACAGATCATAGAAAAAATTAAATCACCCTGTAGTGTCTGTTGTGAAGACCTCATTTTTATTCAATTTCTAAGACCGACCTAAATGCTCCAATAGGTCTGTTTTCATCCTAGGCACCTTTATGAAGAGTGATTTTTATGCATGAGAAACTTAGCTAAGGGTTCCAGTCTGATATTTGATCTGGAGAAAAGGTATGAGACTCCAGATGGTGTGGATGTCTTTTTGGCATGAAGTTCAGTCTAAGGTTATAGTCAGGCTTGTTTGGAAAACGTGGATGAACCTTGCAAGCAATCAAACAAATTGGGGCATGGCGGAATTGATTGGTGGTCCTCAACAGCCATACAACTTCTCGTATTACAATAATTAACCTTATGGCTACAAAACGTCTTATCAGATGGGACCTTCTGGCAGTTTTCACCTATTCAGGCAGGGCTACTGCTCTGAATCCCAGTCATCCTTGTAGCATGGAAGATGTCAATCATGAGGCCTCAACAAGTGTGGGGGCCAAGGCTCATCATCCAACAGGGGCCAGGATAGGGCCCGTCTGTGATGATACCCCGGGCAGCCTGCTACCTTCATTTTTCATACATGTGGTGGTAAAAAGTCCAGATTTATCTTTCAGTCCGATGTCAGATTACCTCCAGTCACTGCACATTGGGAGCTCTGCAAACAGAAATTATGAAACTAGTTCACATGTTGCTGAAAGAGTCAGTGCTGAAAACCCAAGGCATCAGGGCTTTTACTCAAAATTGTTCTTTACTCTCAAAAAAGATGCGAGAGTGGCACCCAATTTAAGAATTATGAAAGTTAAACAGAATGCTAAAAAAAAGAATTGTTTCACGATGATTTAAACTGCAACGATTTCCTGGAATCAATCCATCTTGAGGGCACTTACTTTCACCTGCTTATATAGCCCCAAAATTGGAAATGGCTCCGGCTTATAATGGATGGCCAATATTACCAATTCAGAGCCCGACTGTTTGGCTTGAGATTGGCAGCCAGAGTATTAGTGGCTGCACAGCTACACCATCAGGAGTGAGAGTTTTCCCTTACCTTGACAGCTGGCTTATCAAAGCTCCTTTGCTCCAGCAAATCAGGCAAGGCGTTAATCTGATGCTTGGCCAGTTAGGGCAGTTAGGCCTCATACTGAGCAAAAGGAAGTGGGTACCCTTTGCAGAAGACTTTATTCTTAGCTGCAAACATTTGTGCAGACTCAGGAAAGAGAAGGAAAACTATTAAAGTTGATTCAGGACATGCATGCAAATACTCAGATCACAGTAGGAAAATACAATAGACTCTTGAGAATGATGCCCTGTATACTTTTGATTCTAAAATAGTGCCTATGGATACGATCAGTCCAAGAACATACATACATGCAATGGAAACATATCCTGGCACAATGGGACAAAAAGATTCTGGTTACTCCCGAAATCAAACATGCTTAAAATGGTGGAAGCTTGAGAAAAACATTTATTCAGTTCACGATCTTTACACTCTAAAGCCGCAGTGTCAACTGAAAACAGATGCTTTACGCAAAGGTTGTAGTATTCACTTGCATAACCTCTCCATAAGTGACCTCTGGACTATTCAAAAACATAGTTGGTATAAAAATGTTCTGGATGAGTACTTAGGCTGGACCTGAATGTATTTTTACCACTAATCTCTCACCGAGAACTGCTTATAAGAACAGACAATATGATTCCTCTTCTCTATCAGAAAAAAGGAAGAAATAATTTCATTAACGCTCTTACAAGTAGCTCAAAGCCTTTGGTACTAGGCTCTGACACATGGATGATGCTAACAATGGAGCATGAGCTGGGTCCGCAAGCTGTCAAGGAAGATGCTTTAAGCAGAGGCAGTGTAGATTGTCATAAATGAGGGCTGAATACAAGTCAATTACAGTCAGTGTTTCTGAGGTGTGACACACCTCCTGTAGACCACTTTGTAATGCCAGACATCTCCAAATGCTAAACCTTCACGGGGAGATGGTGGTAACATTGGACTCGAAGGGAAGTGCTTTTTCATTTTTAATTAGTTTGTTTAGTAAGTACAACAGACAACAAAATTCAACTGGTGCATATCAGTGAAATAGGACACTCAATTCAATGTGAACATTTTGTAACATCATAGGTACAGGCGGCGTATACAGATATGCAGTAAGTGCTTGGTGGGATTAGAATACATACAAATGGCAATGATTTCAGTATTGGGCAAGACTTGTCGTAGCTCCCCCTGTATGACGTATGTGTGGTGATTCATTATCAGGATGTTTGGGAGGGTATAATATGTAGGTGAGGGGGTTCCCACATCCGCGTGTCCCACAGTAGCATCTATTGCCAAATACATCACAAGCCGTGCCCATATGTCAAGTGACTAGCTATCTGCCATAATCTGGAGCCAAAACTCTATAAACGTTTCCAGGCAGTAGGCCATGTTCGCGAGCCAGCTGTCAATGATGGGTGCTGCAGTTCGACCCAATGCATCGCTATTCGGCGCTTTGCCAAAAGCAGCATCCAAGCGGTTTATTTCCACATACTGGCCAGGATGTCCTTAACATAACCCAAAAGAGCCACTATAGGTGTTCAAGGTATCATGGTTTTCCGTTATTTCCTCGATTCTCCAATATTAGATCTTATATATTTTCACATGCTTAAATTATTCCCCGTCATCGGCCTGGGAATCCCCGGTACATTAACATAGCAGTAAACAGTGTAGAAACATACAGCATATAGTGTACAGTGTAAATAGGCCATAGGCCTGAAACAACATAGTATCTTTAGTAGCACACCCACCTCATCTGAAAGAACCTAAACTTCAGTCAATGAGATGGCAGCTTAAGCTCTCCTACTCCCCCTAAAGGGCATCATAGCTCCGGTTTCTACTGCAAGTCATGTGTGAGTGAGCCCCCTGGAAAAGCTCTGCTCTGACCCTTCAGTGAACCTGAAATTGTTCCTATTTTTGTGTGCCCTGGGTTTGAACCAACTCTCTCTTTAACACTGAGGTACTGTGAGTTGTAGTGGACCAGGGAGATTATTTGGTCTGACAACCAGCTGTCACCCTGGCTGAGAGATTAGTCTCTATTTAAACCTTGTGCATCTTCTGGTAACAAGAAGAGGTACACAGATGACCCACATTCATGTATTTATTGTGTTTTTCCAATTCATAAGGCATCAGAGTGCAATATTAGTAAGACTTTTACAGCTAAAACACTTTTAATGACAGAGAAAGGAGGATCGTATTATTCCTTATGGATAAAGAGAATTTTACTCCTTCTAAAGGAGATGCCTCTCTTTAGGGGAGGATTATGTGAAAAGTGCCCCACCAAGCACTTCCACGAAGGCAGCACGCAAGAGGAGACTTGAACAGTTTCCTGAGCATGTATTATTTGGTACAACGCTTGCAGCCACCTCCTCTGGTAATTTGCAGGATAAGCATACCTTTAGGCACTACAGAGATAATCTACCTGTATTAAAGAAGAAGAAATCCTCAAAAGACTTATCTTCATAGGAAACTGTTGGACTTGGCCCTTTTTGCAGGGTCATCCCTGAACTTTTTGTCTTCCTCCTGGTATTTTTTCTGACCTGGTGTTGGTGGTTTTAGGACTCTTGGCACTTTATCACTGCTGTCCAGTGTAAAGTGCATGTGCTCTCTATGGTAAAACATGGTAAGATTGGTCTACACCTGTTTGGCGTATTTAATTTACCTATCAGTCCCCAGTAATGTGGTATCTCATATTCCCGGGGCCAGTAAATTAAAAGCTACTGGTGGGCTTGCAGCGCTGATTGCGCCACCCACTAAAGTAGCCTTTTAAACCTGTCTCAGGCCTCTGCCATTGCAGGGCCTGTGCGCGCAGTTTACTGCCGCTGTGACGTGGCGCATAAAGTGGGTGCCACGTCTGTGACTCCCCTTTTACTACATATCAGTCACCCCTAAGGTAGGCCCTAGCTAGCCCTATGGGCAGGGTGCAATGTAGGTAAAAGGTAGGACATGTGCCTTAACTGTGTGGCATGTCCTGGTTGTGACAAACAGCCATTTTAGTTTCTCACTACTGTGAGCTGCCCTCTCATAGGAATGCATTGGGAATTCCCTGATATGTGCTTCAGTGGTAATTCCTGACCTGAGAGGAGCAAAGT
Organism: Calotriton arnoldi; assembly: GCA_963921515.1. NCBI lineage: Eukaryota > Metazoa > Chordata > Amphibia > Caudata > Salamandridae > Calotriton > Calotriton arnoldi. The sequence continues at coordinate 1,024,722 of CAWUFW010001566.1, forward strand.
GGTCAAGTTTGGTATGTTTGGAATAGTGGTAATAAATGCTGTATAATGGTGTTCGCAGATATATTATCACTATTTTAGAAATGCCAGTTTTAGAAGTTGGCATTTCTGTGTGCTATGTGTCTTTGTGCCTGCCTGATGTGTATTGCATGTCTGGCTCTGGAGTGACAGGGACTGGGGAGGTGCGGTGGCTCCAGAGGGGCTGGGTGAGTCAGCGCTAGGCTGAATAGGCTGATCTGCATTTGGAGTAGTGGGAGGAGTAGCCCCTTACCCTGAATAGGTCTGTGCCTGCCTTGTACAATGCTGGCTCCGCCCTCCTGTGGTGTGTCTGGGGCCAGAGCCTACACTAACAAAAGGGTTGTTGTGGACCTGAAAAGACATGTGTAGGTGCCCCCAGAACTGGATTGGACCGGGCGCAGAGCCCTGTGCAGGGGGAGAACAAAGACTTTTTGTAATATAAATATTGGGGCTGTGACCCCATGTGTTGGACTGCTTGGTGCTTACTTGAGGCCGGCAGGCTGCCGGACTGCCAGGAGGAACCGCTGTGGGACCCAGCTGCTGACTCCTGGGGATCCCTACATGCTGGCCTATCTGTGCCCAGTTCTGGCCTGGTGGATTCCTGGGGAAGAGCGCTGCCTGCTCCCCAGTTGTGCTTTTGAAGGGGGAGACAGGCTGAGCGCTGCATTTTCTTTCCTTTGTCCTGCAGCCCTGGGCTGGCGGCACTGCAGGATTCTTGTGCCCTGTGTGCTTGGGCCCCTGGGGCGAGCTCGTGCCGCAGTGAAGTGTGTGGAATGCTTCTGCTGCACTGCGCCTTCCGCGCTGTGTTTAACCACCAGGAGAATGTGTGGGCACCCTTCATTTCCCTAACCGGAGCCTGAGGAGTGGGCTCCCTCTTTGCCAATGACGGGCGCCGCCGCGCCGTGAAGGAGGAGTCCTATGCGTGGCCGGGCAACAGGTGAGGAACTGCCCTGCTGGAGCCAAAACGTTGCGGAGACTACGCTCCGTGAAAATCGGAAGCCAGGTAAGGAGCGCCTGACGTGGGGCGTGGCCGAGCGGGAAGAGCAGCACCAAAGGAGGAAGTCAGGCAACCCCTTCTGCTTGGAGGTGGGCGGGGCTCCCGAGCCAGTGAGGACCCCGCTTATTGCACGGAGGAAGAGACGGAGCCTCACAGGCTCGCCCGAAGCCAGAAGGAGGACCGGAGCCTCGCGGGCTCCCTTCTGCAACTTTTCGCCTCCCCCCACCTGGTAGGGGGAGAGGCGGGCCACCAGTACTCCTTATAATCTCTCGCTGGAGAGACCCACGAGAAGAAGGTACCAGAAATTCCTACGGGGAGATCACGTAATCCGGCCCGTTACGGCTACCACGCGTGTCCGCGGGTAGCCGCCCTTTATGCAAGTGGCAGATGCGAGGGACCAAGTGAGGTCCTCTCGCCACCAAGGGTAGCCGCAGTTCAAAGAGCCAGGGCAGGAGGCCCCGGCTCATTCTGGAATCTCTGCAGCTGCGCCGCAGGGTAGCGGGTGGCTGCACCCCTAATTACTATTCGGGGGCACTGTGGTTGTGGGAAGCTGCCTTACTCTCACGTGGACACTTGCTCTTCGGTGCCATTGCGGGGCGACCCCAGGACAGGGCCCCCGCTTAGGAGTAAACATATGCTGTGCCCTGATGTAAGGGCACGTGGCCAGTAAGGAGCCCATGGAGGTTGTAATACATTGTCTGGGCTGCACCCTAGAGGAGCAGTAAGGGTGGCCTGCAGATGCCTAAGAAGGGCAGGAGGTGATTATGAGATGTGCAGTGATAATGATTACTGTGGTGCACTGCTACTAACGATGATGTATGCATAATGCTCCTTACCAGGTTACACTGGTAATTGTGATGCTCATGATTTATGCGTAATGTATTTACCTAATGTACCATGCCCTGCTGATGAGGTATAGGCCTAAGGTGGGCCTGATGTGATTATTATGCTTGCATAATGTGCTTAGGCTATGGTGGGCAGGATGGGTGGTGGTGATATACTGCACTACCGTTGATTATGTGTCACATAACATGCTATGATGTTCATGCCTAATGCATTCGTGCTAAGTGCACTGTTGCTAGTAGTTACTGGTTAGTTCCACTACCTGTGGGTGGTGATGGTTCTGACAGTGGCCCGATTGGCCCTGTAATGTACATAATCCCTGTAAAGTCATAACTAGTGCCAGGTGGCACAGTGTATATATGTGATTGCGTCCTTTGTGTTTTATGAGTAATACAAAGGCTATTTTTTTATATAACCTTGTGTGGAGTTTCTTTTGTGGTGTGCCTAGTGTGTCGCTGCTGTGTGAGTGTGTTGCGCAAACGCTTTACACATTGCCTCTGGGATAAGCCTGACTGCTCTGCCAAGCTACCAAGGGGGTGAGCAGGGGTTATCTTCAGCGTGTAACTCCCTTGCCCTGACTAGAGTGGTGGTTTCTGCCTGGCTTAGGCGCTTGCCCTAGCCAACCCGAAATCCCATTTTTAACAGAAACCTTGTAGGCGACAAGACCATCGACAACAACGACATCAACACTGTTGTTGACAATGAGAACTTTGTCGATGAAGACCATATCATCGACGATGACCATACCGCTGACGACAACCGTACCTTTTGAAGACGGCCATACCGTTGACAACTACCTTACTGTGGAAGAGTACCCTACCGTCGACGACTACCTTACCGTTGACGATCATACTGTCAACGATGACTCTTCCGTCTATGTCGTCGACGACTGCCACACTGTTGACGACTAAATCAGTGTCTGTTATGATACCATTGGTGGCCACTCTGTCAACGGTAAATTTAAAAGGAGATGTTTTTTCACCTTTAAAGGTGTCAATTTACCTGCAGCTCAAATAATGCATTCAGACCAAGAAGAGGAGGCTAGTGATTAAGCCTAGATGATGGCTTGCAAGAATGTAAACATATTTTGGCAGAAGCTTGAGCACCAGCGACCAAGAAGCCTACAATGCTAAATGGAAGCGTTTCTATGTCTGGTGCAGGAATAATGGTCATAATCCACTTCAAATCAAACCTATTCATATCCTTCTATCTTTGTTAAATTTAGCCAAGAGTGAACTGAAATATTCTTCAGTCAGTGTCCATCTTGGTGCAGTTTTGAGATTTTGTAGAAATGATATATCAACGTCTGCTCTGTTTTCCCAAAGAATCATTAAGCAGTTTATTAAAGAGTTCTTCAGAGCATTTCCACTTCTTCGACATCCTCCGGTTCCATGGGAATTTAATACAGTCCTCAGTCAGCTTGTTTTACCTCCTTTTTGAGCCTATACATTAACTAGGCTTAAATGTTGTCTCTTGGGAAACAGCACTCCTCCTAGCTCTAACATCTGCCAGGAGGGTGGGAGAGATTCAAGAATTCACCATCAGAGAACCTTTTCTACTGTTCATAAAGGACAAGGTAGTTCTCAGAATCAACCCTAAGTTCATTCCAAAGATTCCATCTGACTTTTACCTAAATGAACCAGTCATTCTTAGATCTTTCTTTACAAACCCACCAACAGCAGAAAGATTGTTACATTCTTTGGACTTACATAGAAGTCTCAAATTCTATATAGACAAGACAAAGGACATATGCAAAGCATACCAGCTGTTTGTGTCATTTAGTCAATCATGAAAAGGTAAAGCCTTGTCCAAACAGGGGATATCTTGTTGGCTCTCAACCTCCATCATCGCTTTCTGTCATGCCAAAGTCAAGTGTCCGCTCCATGGAAAAATAAGGGCACATTCCACCATGGGTATGGCTTCAACTGCAGCACTCAATGCTGGGGTACTCTTGAAGGACATCTGCCGTGCAGCCACCTGTAGGAGCAGGCATATGTTCATGGAGAACTACTTCCTAGATATGGACGCAGAAGCTGACGAAGGGTGGGACAGACAGTTCTGAGAAACCTGTTTCATTAAAGGTGAGCGTGCTTCCCACTTTGCTGTATTTTAATATGTATTCTGTTTGCTAATATGATTCAAGCATGTGAATTTATAAAAGATCCAATGCTGTAGAAAACAATTGGTTTCCTAACTGTAACTCCAATTCTCCAACATTGATTCTTTTTATATATTCTCATGCAGCCCTCCCTTCAACTCAGTCACAGGCTCATTGTATTTTATTCTCAAACTTGTGCTTTGAAATCTGGGCTAAGGTGGCCTTTAGGGGGAAGTAGGAGAACTTAAGCTTCCCCCTCATTTGCTGAAGCTTGAGTTCTTCCAAATGAGGTGAATGTGCTACTAAAGATACTATGCTGTTTCAGGCCTATGGACTATTTACAATGTATGCTGTATATTTTTAGACTGTTTACTGCTATGTTAATGTACTGAGGACTCCCAGCCTCACGACGGGGAATGATTCACTCATGTGAATATATAAAAGCTATCAATGTTGGAAAACAGTAGTTACAGGTAAGTAACTGACTTCATTTAGTGAACACACAGTCCAAAATTCTGGCTAAGTTCAGACATTGCCAGGCTAAATCCAGTAAGTCAGCACCCTCAGTCAAAAATCGAGCACATCAAGTATCCCATTGGGGGAAGTGCTTTTGATTCTTTGGTCAGGAATATTTGCCTTTCCTTTTCCTAAGATTCTATTTCAACCTGAGGGTTGCTCGCAAGCGGAAGTAAGAAACATATACGTTGATTGAAATTGCACCGGTGTGGGCCAGGCAATTTTGGTACATGGGTCTTTGAGATCTCTCAAACAATCCAATTCAAGCCAGACCCAAATGTATGTATTTGCTTAAATGCCAATAAACAAAATTTAAAAAAAATAATCTGTACATCTGGCCAGACCCAAATCGCCTTTCTATGAGCCACAACCTAGCCCCTGTGCATCTAATTGCCAGTCTCCTTTGGACCTATTGTATGGTCTTGTCAACATTCCACCTAACTGTTGAAGGATTCTTCAGGCGGCTCAAGCAGTTTCCCATGAAAAGGCCCATTCCGTGCAATGGAAATGCTTAGGCATTTGGTCTCTTCTTGAGGCATTGATCCCCTTACAATGTGTACTTGTGAAGTATTGCCTTAAGTTACACACCTAGCGATGTCAGGCTAAAGTATTCCTACATTAGAATACATCAAGTAGGTATTTCGAAATACCTCAGAGCTGCAAGTGCTTCTCTATTCTCGGCTAGAGTAGCAAGAGTCATGTGTTCGCACCATGTAAGATCAGCATATCTGCACCCTACAGAGATGCTGCTGCTTAGCGCATGAGTACTGCACATACTTAAGATAACATGGCAGCAAACCGTGAAGAGATCTTCACCCAGCCAGCCATTCAGTGAAAGTGTGGCTCTACCTCTTTGTTGAATGCTAGCATGATAAATTAAGTCCCTGACCCTGACAAAACACTCTGCCTTAAGCTATGATAGGCTTTCAGAGGAATAACACTTTTGTGTTCCTATTGGCAATTCCACCTCTGTTATCTGCCCCACTTTGTGCATCCAGGAAAGGCGAAAGACAGCAGCTGGTCTTAACAAGGTCTAACTAAGGCCAACACTCTTCATAAAGTTAGAGCCAGATGTACAGATTATTTTTTTTAATGTTGTTTATTGGCATTTAAGCAAATACATACATAGTGTTGAGTCAGATGGGAAGCGACATATTCAAATGCAACAGACACGCAGTTCACTTAACATCAACAATAACATAACAGTCAGAAGTCAATGTTACAATCTGAATCAAAGCAATGACACCTGGGCAGTATTCCGGTCTAAGTTGGGCCAGTAGTGTGTTAGTGTATTCAGGGACGCCAGAGAGTGCATCCTACAACGTTTTAGATCAGGCCACGGTTCATCCCGATATGGGCCGGGGGGGACATTGAGGGACTATCTGCGACCTCCAGTCCTGGTACATGTGGTGTGTCTTCGTCTGCTGAGTTCCAGAGGCTAGCTACGTTTGAATGACGTGTGCGCAGCCAATCAAGGAACGGACCCCAGATGTCTTTAAGCCTAGAGGCCGCGGGCATTAATTCCCAGAATGTAGAAAGTTGGTTTTGACAAAAAGTGACACCTTGTATCCAAGTCTTCGCCGATGGGGCTTTCCTCTTACCCCAGTGCATGGCGATCCTACGTTTCGCCAGTAATAATAACATAACGTGAAGTTTGCTGGTTTCCACTGGAGTGTCTTTCACATGGCCCAATAGCCCCAGTAGTGGTGTGGCTGGTATGCTCAGTATATCATGGATCTTGCTAAATATGGCTACCCAGTTATTTGCTATGGGGGGGGGCGATTCCATGCCAGATGTAGAAAAGTTGCTTGTGTGGAGCTGCATCTCCAGCATCTTGCATCCGGCCGGATTCCCATACGATGGAGCTGGGTGGGCGTTCTGTAAAAACGGTGCGGAAACCTAAAGTGGATCAGCCGTAACTTATAGTTTGGGGACAGCATTTGTAATTGGCCGCAACAGAACGCCCACTGCTCATCTGTGACTTGTGGGCTCAGTTCTGCATTACAGCCCAGGAGGGCTTTATGTTTAACCAACGGGGAAGTGTTCTGCATGATATATGTAGCCGCGTGATGAGCCGGCGTGGCGAGGTTTCCGTTATGATGTGCTCAAGGGCCTGCAATGTAGGTGGGGGGCTGGGGAAGGTGTCATGCAGTTGATGACATGCTGCGCGAATGCGATAATATAGAAACACCGCAGAGAAACTTGGCGTGTTCTCCTTGATGATGACGGTGGGGGACAGAAATTATCTCCGGGATATAGATCAGCAAATGTATTCATGCCTAACTGTCTCGCTAGAGCTATATTCCCTTTATCTGCCAATGGAGGGATTAATGGTTTGTGCGCCAAGGGTATGGAGGGTGCGTATAGCTCCTCCAGTCGGGCTCTGTTTCAAGGGTTCTCCCATGCCCACTGCATCGTTTCGATCGTGTCTATTTCATCTGGGCCGACGGTAGAGTTGAAATAGTGCTACCTGGAGGGGGACCGGCGCTGCCCTGTCTATCTCCACCGCTACATGGGGATGAAATGGGATAGGATGCATCCAATAATGTAAAAATTGGGCCTGCGCGCAGAATGCGTATAGTGGAATATCCGGAGCCCCCAGTCCTCCCTGAGTCAGGGGGAGTGTTAGTAGTTCCCACGAGACACAAGCTTGTTTCCCTGCCCACACCAGAGAGAGCAATAAAGAAGGCTTTAGTAAGTGGGAGCAGGAGGTTTATAAATATGTATAGGTATTTGGGTAAAATTATCATTTTAGCTATCACAATTCTCCCTGCTAGGGAAAGTGGTAATTTAGACCATGTACTTATCTTCCCCCCCTAGCCAGGATATAGCCTGTCCATGATTCATACTCCAGAGTTCCTGCTTGCTGCAGCTAAGCCAGATCCCCAAGAATTTTACCGGACCATCCGCCCATTTGAGGGGATAATCCAAATCAAAGGGTACAGTCGCCTCGGTCAGCTGGAATAAAAATGATTCATTCCAGTTGATATGTACGCCCGACATACCTCCAAATTTAAGGATTTCTCTGAGGATTGGATGTAAGTTTTCCGCCGCGTTATTAATGTATAAAGTGATGTCATCTGCATAAAGCAATATGAGAAGCCCTCTCGTGGTGATCCCTAGCCCCCTCGGCGTGTGATGCTGCCTGAGCCGAGCTACGAGCGGTTCCATAGCTATGGCAAAATGGAGGGGGGAGAGTGGGCACCCCTGCCTAGTGCCTCGCGTAATCAGAAAAGCAGGGCTCGAAAAATCCCAAAAATTTTACTAGACCTGCAAGTCTAGTGACTTAAATAATCTACTCGACCTAATTATAATGCTCTTGACCCATAAACTGGTTTCAAATTAAGTGATCCTTGGCAAGTATTTCAATTCACTGAGACGTCATTTTCTCCTTTATCACATATGAGAGCACCTTCAAATACGCACGTTCCGCACGTCTGCTGTACAGAAAACACTTTTGTTTGATTAAATAGTCTAAACATTATCTCCATATAGAATGCAAATCTAGCCACATATAAGATACACTTGACTGCAGACTTGCCTATTAATTCATTAAATGCATTGCCATCAGGGCTTGGCCTGGAATGTCTCTCATATCATGTTTAAAAACTATCACTTTCAATAAATACATAACAAAAGCATAAAGTAGCAGCCGACTGTTATTTGCAATCAGCAGATTTTACATTGAAATGGCCACAGAATTTGTCACTGACATGTGGTTTTAAAACTATGTAGTGTACAATGTTTGGAAATAAAGTTTCTGCAAATATTTGTCATTTGCACATCACCAAGTAAAGTGTTCTGATTTGTTTTCCTCCAATTTAAATCTTTGTTTGCATCACACTTCTGATTTACAAAAAATGTTCTTTCATAATTTCTGATCTACTTGTACTATAAATTTACAAGCTGTTCAAATGTTTTAGAGAAAAAAAACGGACATTTTACTGCATTGTGTTTCACAATTATTGTCAAATAGCTCACTTGACAAAAGCATTAACTGTAAAAAGAGAAAGAATAATAAACACCATTTTCCAGGAACACATGAGCAACAATAAATAAAAAGACAAACTGACATTTGACCTCTGTCCTTGAGCAGGTGGCAAATGTGTCAATATAAAACAAGATTTAAAGGCGTTTTAATTGCTCATTCACTGTCTGAACAAAAAGAACACCTGTTTCTTCCAGCTTAGGTTTATCCAGTATTGGGGTATCTTTCATAGATTCACATGCCTGAATCATTCCCCGTCGTCGAGGCGGGAGTCCCACGGTAAATTACAAAAGTAGTGCCAAAAGTAAATAACAGTAGAAGGCTAAAAGAAAAGGCCTAAGGCCTAAAACTTAGTAGCCTATCTACATTATTATAATGAAAAAGAACCAAAGGTTAGCTCCAACCAATCAGCTACCAGCACCCTCTAGAACACTCCCAACAGAGGCAGTTCTCCTCAGATTTTCACCGCACGTCGTGTGGAAGGGAGTCTCCCTGAGTGCCAACTCAGTTTCTTCTCAACTTTCTTCAGGATGTCTGACAAGAAGGCCCTTTTTAGACCCTGTAGGACCTGTGATAAGAAGAGGGTCCATGTTGATGATCAACATAAGGATTGCATTTATTGCCTCCATCCTAAGCAGCATGAGGCAAAAAATTGTAAAATCTGCCGTACCTTCCCTGCCAAAACTCTGAGGGATAGGGAGGCAAGGCTTCTTTGTGGCTTAAATCCTCTTCGGCTGAGGAGGATGACAGAGCCTCTACGTCTAGCAAGAGGGCTAGATCCCAGGACAGCTCTTCAAGTGAAGGACGAAAACATCACAAGTCTTCCCATGCTGTTCCTGACCCTTCACAAGGGTCACCTAAAGCTGTCACAAAAACTGTGAGTAAGACCATTATTGTGACCACTTCGGCCTCATCGTCGACAGCTACTATCTCGACGACGGCCATAACCTCTCCTATTTTATCTACCAGAATTTCTATGTCATCTAAGAAATCTGGTATTGAGGACTCTTCTGTGAGGAAACCTTCTTTGAAGGCCCCGCCGACGACCGCATCAATAACGAGTCCGTCGACGACGGTACCGTCGACGAAAACATCGTCGACGAAGAGCCCGTCTATGATAGCCCCGTCGACGAAGAGTCCGTCGACGAAGAGTCCGTCGACGACGACCCCGTCGACGAAGAGCCCGTCGACGAAGAGCCCGTCGACGAAGAGCCCGTCGACGACGACCCCGTCGACGACGACCCCGTCGACGGTGAAAATTGGGCTTTCGCAATCGACGCCTTTATTATCGGAGTCTTTCCAACTTAAGACATTCCAAAAACAGCAGGACTATACAAAAATTTCTCTGCTTCTTCCCTCACATCTCCTATCTTATGTTGATGATGATGATGATGATGAAGATGACGATGAGGATGGACCATTTGGCATAGCTCACCATCCCTCTGAACTTAATATAAAATGTCAGGAGGACGACGAAGATGATGATGATGATTACCAAGAACATTATTATCAACACCACCTTACGGTCCCGCAGCATAGGTTTCATCAGAGGGAGTCGCATCAGAGGGAAACCAGTCATCTCCCTTCGACGCTCATTCAAGATCTCCAGGCCATGCTGGCGGATTACCGGCAAAGGTTTCCACCGCAGCAAGAGGTACCAGAACAACCATCAGTGGTCCCTGAACCCTTACCGCAGCCACAGGTTCCAGTCATACCGCTTCCTCCGCCTGCTTCCTCCGAGCATGTGCAACAGGATGTGACTTCCTCGGAAGATGAAGTTGAAGAGGGAGAATTACCTGAGAATATCCCTCACCAGGATCCGTGGGATAATTACATCATACCGGTACCTTCTCCGCCCATACCTTTACCATCCGACTCCCCCCGGAGGATATCGGGGTTTTCATAACTTGATGCAACGGGCGGCAGCCAGGTTTCAATTGCCTGTTACAATTGAACAAACAGAATGTTTCCTACATGATTTTAAGGAGGAGTCCAAAAAATCACTAGAGCGATCCCAATCATAGACTATATCTGGAAAGAGGGGATAAAAATTATGAAGACGCCTGCTTCCATTCCAGCGGTGCTTCCTCGTATAGAAAAAAAGTATCGAGCGCCTGCTAATAGTCCATCTTCTCTGATTGGTCATCCTCGCCCGGACTCAGTCATCTCCCAAGCCGCTCAACAGCGTTCTAAAAATCCTGCAACGCCTATCACCACACCGCCCGACAAAGAAGGACGTCGGCTGGATCTCATTGGGAAAAACTTTCCACCATGGCGGCGGCCTCCATTAGAGCGGCAAATTCATTAGCAATAATCGGCCGGTATGACCGTCAAATGTGGTCAGATATGGCTGCCCTTATTGATCTAATCCCTGAAGACCACAGGCAGGACGCACGAAAGATTCTGCTTGAGGGAGAAAGAGCCGCATCTGAGACTATAGATTGCGCGCTGGATATCGTTAATACCAATTTTCGTCAGCTTGCCGGGGCTGCCGTACTTAGACGCCAGGGATGGCTTAAGGCCACTACTTTCCGACCGGAAGTACAAACGAAGATCCTAGATATGGCCTATGATGGAGAGTCTTTGTTTGGAAAACATATTGACGACGCTCTTCTTGCCATTAAAACGGACACGGACACCGCCAAATCTTTAGGCGTCCTTCAATACAGGCGCGGATCTTTTAGGGGCGCAAGAGGACGTAGTTTCACATCACGAGGAGGATATCAAAATCAACAGAATAGGCAATATCAGCCACAATATAGACAACAGTATAACTAGTCTTCATATCACCAATCCTCTTCGGCTGGTTTCTCCCGTCAGGGCGGACGCAGAAGATCCCAGAATCAAGGCCGAGACACCAACAAGAAACAATGATCTCAGAAGGGCGCCAACCACATTATCTTCTATTCCCGTGGGTGCGAAAATTTCAGCCTTTGTTCGCAAGTGGCAGGACATTACATCAGACCGATGGGTTCTAGACCTGGTATCCAGCGGTCACACGCTAGAATTCGTCAAACAGCCACCCACTACTCCACCCAGGGGTCCCCCTCGTCTTCACTTATTGTTCAAAGAAGCCTTACTAATGCTCCTCAAGAACGCAATAGAGAAAGTTCCCTCTTCTCAAAGGGGAACAGGTTTCTATTCTCGTTTCTTCCTAATCAGAAAGAAGTCAGGAGAATGGCGACCTATTCTGGACCTCAGAAAACTAAACAAATTTCTCAAAAAACAGAGTTTCCGGATGGTCACACTTTCAGAGATTCTAAGCTGTTTAAACGAAGGAGATTTTATGGCTTCTCTGGATATGGAGGACGCGTACTTCCACATCCCAATTCACCCAAAACATCGAAAATATCTTCGCTTCACAGTGGCTGGCGCTCATTATCAGTTCAAAGTGCTCCTGTTTGGACTAAAATCGGCACCAAGAATCTTCACGAAGTGCTTGGCACCTGTAGCAGCAGCATTGAGATCTCAAGGAATCCAAGTATTCCCTTACCTCGACGATTGGCTTATCAAGGGTCCTTCAGCACAGAAAGCCAAAGTGGCCACAGAGACGTGTCTCCATCTCTTCTCTTCACTGGGGCTGACTATCAACGAGAGCAAGTCACAATTCCGTCCGAGTCAAGTCATTCCTTTTCTCGGAGCAATGCTGGACACGATCCAGTGCAAGGCATTCTTGTCAGAAGATCGGCAATTGCGTCTCCGAAAACTAGCAACATCAATTTCAAGAAGAAAGTCAGTTTCTGTCCGGATGTTTGCTTCACTCCTAGGAATGTGTTCTTCTGCAATAAACTTGATACCCCTAGCGCGGCTCAAAATGAGGCCTCTTCAAGAGGAATTACATCTTCAATGGCAGCAAGCCGTGGGTTCCTTCGACTCCATAAAGGTTACACCTCGCATGATACAGGCTCTGCGCTGGTGGTCCAAGACAACGAATTTAACCCAGGGACTAACATTTTTACAAGCCATCCCAGATTTCGTGTTGACTACCGATGCCTCCATGGAGGGATGGGGAGGCCATCTACAAGATTTAAGAATACAAGGAAAATGGTCTCAAATTCACAAACAACAACATATCAACAGTCTGGAGCTCCGCGCAATTTTTCTGTCCCTACAAGCGTTCCTGCCAAGGATTGCGGGTTCCTCAGTGCTGGTCCGTACGGACAATACGACCAGCATGTATTACATCAACAAACAGGGAGGAACGAAATCTGCCACACTCTCACAAGAGGCCCAGGAACTGTGGGAATGGGTCACTCTTCACGGGATAACCCTCAGAGCAGAACACGTCAGGGGTTTACACAATACTCTGGCAGGCACGTTGAGCAGGTCTCTGTCGGACTGTCACGAGTGGGAACAGGAACAGGAACAGTTGAACAGAGTGTTTCAAACCTGGGGCAAACCTGCACTGGATTTGTTTGCAACAAGGGACATCAAGAAATGCCGGTACTATGCCAGCAGATTCCCTCAACAGGGGTCAAGGGGGAATGCCCTGTCCATGCGATGGTCAGGGATTTGTGCTTACGCTTTTCCCCCGATCCCGTTGGTCCCGAGAGTGCTCCGGAAAATGAAGCTAGAGGGTTGCCGAATAATCCTGATTGCACCCCGTTGGCCAAGACAATATTGGTTCCAGGAACTTCTACTGTTGATTCAGGACAAGCCCATTCGCCTGTGTCCGACTCCTACGATGTTGTCCAGGAACAGCGGCCAAGTGGTCCACCCGGACCCACAGTCCTTACACTTGCACGCATGGCTCCTGATTTCTTAGAGTTCAAAGACTTCAACATCTCACAAGACTGTCGTGAAATTTTGACCAAAACTCGTGCTCAAAGCACAATAAAGACTTATCGTTCAAAATGGAAACGATTTTGTTATTGGTGCGAAGCGAATAATACTTGCTGTCTCTAGCCAAGTCTGGTCTTACCTTTTCATCAGTCAAAGTCCACCTTGCTGCTCTGTCTAGATTCAGAAAAAGTGCTGATCAGCCGTCTCTCTGTTCATACTCACTTGTCAAGCAATTCATGAAGGGACTTTTCAGAGCTTTCCCTCCAGTGCAAGCACCCCTCCAGAGTGGGAGCTCAATACTGTGCTAGCGCAGCTGATGAAGCGTCCATTTGAACCAATCCACAAGGCGGACCTCAAATTCCTCACGTGGAAGGTCGCACTTTTACTGGTGCTAACTTCGGCAAGAAGGGTTAGTGAAATCCAAGCATTCACTATCACTGAGCCTTTTCTACATTTCACTCGAGATTATGTAACCCTTCGCACAAATCCTAAATTCATCCCCAAGGTACCGTCACAATTTCATTTGAACGAACCGGTAAGGTTAGGAACTTTCTTTCCGGATCCATCCTCTCCAGCTGAGAGAGCGTTACACTCTCTGGATGTCAAACGCTGTTTAAAATTCTACTTACAGAAAACTAAAGACATCAGGCGTTCCAACCAACTGTTCGTGGCCTATGGCCAAACAACTATTGGAACTGCAGTAACAAAAGCAACAATCGCCAGATGGCTGGCTTCCGCTATCCGCTTCTGCCATGACAAGGCCAACAAGCCTTTACAGAGGAAGGTCAAGGCTCACTCTACAAGGACTATGGCGGCTTCTGCAGCTTTGTTTGCCGGAGTAACTCTAGAGAATATCTGTCGTGCTGCGACATGGAAAAATGTCCACACGTTCACGAAGCACTACTGTCTTCAATCTGCTCAGCGAGAAGATGCAGCAGTTGGACAGGCGGTTCTACGACATCTCTTTCATTAAGTCGGACCAGGTATTTTCTCTTTTATATGCTGTTTGTTCCTGCGATCAGTATTCATATAAAACTGATATGTAAATATCTATATAAAGTATAGTTGTACAAATATACATATATGATAATTCTTATGTATTCTTGTTCTTAGTAGTAGATTGCATTTTACATAACTTTGATGTCTTGAAGACTTGTGTAAAAAAAAAAAAAAAAAAATTGTGGATACAGTTTGGGGGTTTAGTAATACTTGTCTCCCACCATCCGCAAACGACATTACGTTTGATATACTGCTAACTACTCTGATTCAGGCATGTGAATCTATGAAAGATACCCCAATACTGGATAAGAAAACAAGTTACTTACCTGTAACTACAGTTATCCAGTATTGGTATCTTTCATAGATTCACATGCACCCACCCTCCTCCCCGGCAGGTCAGTTCTCTAGGATTTGGGACTCTTACTCCCACTTGTGCTAAGAAAATCTGAGGAGAACTGCCTCTGTTGGGAGTGTTCTAGAGGGTGCTGGTAGCTGATTGGTTGGAGCTAACCTTTGGTTCTTTTTCATTATAATAATGTAGATAGGCTACTAAGTTTTAGGCCTTAGGCCTTTTCTTTTAGCCTTCTACTGTTATTTACTTTTGGCACTACTTTTGTAATTTACCGTGGGACTCCCGCCTCGACGACGGGGAATGATTCAGGCATGTGAATCTATGAAAGATACCAATACTGGATAACTGTAGTTACAGGTAAGTAACTTGTTTTCTTACTCGGCAGCAGGGTGGAGTAAGTGCTAAAAATAGCTCGACCTGCTAAAATTTCACTCGCAATTGCGAGGGGGCAAGTGGATTTTTCGAGGCCTGAAAAGGGCGCGAGAGCAAGCCATTCATATGAAGCCAGGCCGAAGGCTGGGTGTATAACATTTGAATCTGTTTTAAGAATAACAGGCTTATTCCCAGCCTCGCCAGAATGGCAAACATATATGGCCATTCCAGCGAATCAAACGCTTTAGTGGCGTCTAAGAGTGTCGCAAGTGCCTGTGTGTGGGGATTTAGGTAATGCAGTACTGCAAAGAAAGTGCGGAGATTGTGTGCTGTGGATCTCCCGGGAATGAAGCCTGATTGGTCGGGTCGGGCAATTAAAGGGAGCAGTGGCTGCAGTCTATTTGCAAGTAGCTTAGCATAAATTTGGTGTCAATGTTTATCAATGACAGAGGGCGGTAAGAGTCTCGATCGTTGGGGGGCTTCCCAGGTTTTAACAGTGATTGTATGACTTCTTCTCGCATGGAAGGAGGGAGTATGCCAGACGTTTGTGCCTCCTCATATACTGTTAAAAGGTGGGGTACCAGTATTGATGCATAGGTTTTATAAAAAGAAGTGGTTAGAACATCTGACCCAGGGGCCTTGTCTAAGGGCATTCTGTTAATGACTTGTAGGCTCTCATCGGAGGTGAAGGGTTCATCTAGGTAGGCTCTGTGCGCCCTCTCTAACCATAATAGCTCTACAGAGTCTAGGTAGGGCTGAAGGTCTTCTGAGGTCATCGGGAGAGGGAGGTATACAGATTGGAATAGAAATGTGTGAAATGGTCTAATATTTCCTGAGGGCCTCTGATAGGTTCCCGGTTCTCGTTTAGGACCTCCGTGACATATGTGGCATTGCGCGGTGTTCGAAGTATGATCGCGAGGGTTCTGCCCGGCCTGTCTCCCTTGCCATACCGCCAGGCTTGAGTGTATTTGCCCAGGAATTTCACCTCCAGTTGCGCCTCCGCCTCAAATTCTATAACTTTCTCCTTTAGTGATGCTAATAGGCTCAGATTTTTGGTGGCATAATATTGTAATTCGATATCTCTAATGTGTGTTTCTAAAGATTCTAGTGATTTCCTGATTGATTTCAATACCCCGACGTGTCGAGATATACATTTCCCACGAATCACAACCTTGAATGCCTCCCGTAAGGAGGCCTGAGAGGAAACAGATCCTGCGTTTAATGCAAAATATTCTTCTATGTCACCCTGTATTCCCGAAATGCAGCGTCCAACAGAGCATTAGGAGGGAGTCTCCAACTGAAAGTCCACTGCGTCAGTCCCGGGATGGTCAGTTGTAAACAGCAGGGGGCATGGTCTGATAGTGTCCTGGGTAGGTGTGTGAGGTCCGTTGTCCAGGTCGCTATATCTTGGGACACTATCCAGTAATCTAGCCTGGACCAGGCACTATAGTGCGCCGAGATACAGGTGCCTTCAGCTGTACCAGGGTGCCGTTGCCGCCATATGTCAGTCAGGTTGCCGTCTGATATAATAGCGTTGAGGGTATCACTCGATCTGGGGTGTAGCCTGCGAGAGGCTCCCATTCTGTCTAAGGCATCGTCTAAAATTGCATTAAAATCTTCCCCCCCAAACAATGGTGTCACATCCGGTTAGCTTGATTTTTGCCCAGAGACCCTGGAAGAAGTCTGGCTGATTGGCGTTCGGCCCATATATTGACGCCAAGGTCATTTTCACAGTCCCCAGTACGCCACTAAGTATGACATATCTACCCTCCGGGTCGATGTGCGATAAAGTTGTTGTCCATGCCAGCCCTTGACGTATTAATATAGCTACCCCTCTACCATAGTTAGAGTATATAGAGGAGTAAATGTGTCCCCATCTCTTGTGATGTAATTTAGAGGGAGATGTGCTGTTCAAGTGTGTTTCCTGAATGAAACATATGTCTATGTTGTGTCCTCAGACGGAAGTCCTCATCCTGGGCTCATCACCCTCCGCCTGGGACGACTCTTGGTGGCCCCCGGCCCTGGGCACCGCGCCCAAGCCAACGGACCACGCACGCAACCTGGGCTTCATCCTGGACTCCTCCCTGTCGATGACCAGACAAGTCAACGCCGTCTCATCTTCGTGCTTCAACACCCTGCGCATGCTCCGCAAGATCTTCAGATGGATCCCCACTGAAACCAGGAAGACCGTCACCCAGGCACTCGTCACCAGCCGACTGGACTATGGGAACACCCTCTACGCCGGAACCACAGCCAAACTTCAAAAAGACTCCAGCGCATCCAGAACGCCTCCGCACGACTCATCCTGGACATCCCCCGACACAGCCACATCACCGGACACCTGAAAGACCTGCACTGGCTCCCCGTCAGCAAGAGAATCACGTTCAGACTCCTCACCCACGCACACAAGGCCCTCCACGACCTGGGCCCCAAGTACCTCAACGACCGCATGACCTTCTACACGCCCACCCGCCAGCTACGATCAACCAGCCACGCCCTCGCCACCGTACCACGCATCCGCAGAGCCACCGCCGGAGGAAGATCCTTCTCCTACCTGGCAGCCAAGACCTGGAACTCCCTCCCCACTCACCTTCGGCGAACCCAGGACCATCTCTCCTTCAGGAAGCAGCTCAAGACCTGGCTGTTCGAGCAGTAACTTACCCCCTCCCCCAGCGCCTTGAGACCCTCCCGGGTGAGTAGCGCGCTCTATAAATGCCGTGATTGATTGATTGATTGAGTAAATAGGACTGGGAATGTCTGGTTTTCCTATGGTCATTCAACCCTTGGATGTTCCAAGTGAGGAAATTGTACGATGTCAGGTCGTGCTGTAGTGTGTGTGGTAATGATCAAGGTTCCACTCGGACAATGCGGGTCCCTCTATAGTTTCGCCCGTGTTAATATAATCAGGCTCCCTGCATATATGTGGGGCTAACTGTGGGACCTTTAAAAGAATGTAATGTGACCTGTAATGTCGAAGTACATGCTTATGTCTGTGTAGTGACATTCTGACCAGAACCTCAACAGTAACATCCCCAACCCTCCCGCCTCCCACACCAACCCCCCAATTAGGTTGTGTGAAAAAACCCACCCCTACAAGCAAACATAACTTTGCGCCCCAGCAACAGGCCTGGGGGCTAGAAATGGGAGGTCTCCCTGGAGGCATGAGTTTACCGGCGTACATCCCTGCCGTAAGGCGGGGTGGCCGAGCATATGAGGGAGAACCAGTGGTCAATAATCGAGAGCGCTGCGTTAAGGGTGAGCACCGGTGCCCTCTCAGGTAGAATTGTGAATTTTTTCACTGTTTCTTCAACGAGTCTTCACAACTCCTAAGGTGTCGTAGGGATGCCCGGCTTTAAGCCCTGCGAGGCCTGTGGTCGTGTCATAAGGTTTCT
Organism: Calotriton arnoldi; assembly: GCA_963921515.1. Classification (NCBI taxonomy): domain Eukaryota; kingdom Metazoa; phylum Chordata; class Amphibia; order Caudata; family Salamandridae; genus Calotriton; species Calotriton arnoldi. The sequence goes on from CAWUFW010001566.1 coordinate 1,043,076, forward strand.
GCACATACACAGAGCTATGCACAGGAAAATGGGACCCCGGAATACAGTGGTTTGCCACCATATACCGTAGCACCCAAAAACCCCAACCCAACTAGCTTAGCATCCCATTAGCACCCAAGTACTAATGTTTAGACAACCCAGAACACGGTATCTTTATCTCAGGACTCGCAGAAGCAAGAACACTCTTTCGTCACTCACTCGTACTTGTCCACAAGGTGCGTAGGAAGAGACACTGGATAGGTTAAAATGTTTATTCCAACTTACGTGCTCTAATGTACAGTACACGTGTCAGTACTAATAGCATAATGCATATGACTAATATAAGCAGCATGGTTACAATTCCATAGAATACAAACGGGGAAAGCATCTCAGAGCTCAGTGGATAAACGTATAAATAACATTACCACCCTCCCCTTGCAGTAAGATAGTTTATTATAATAATAGAAGACCTCTGGGCTTTGACTAGCGAACCCCCATACCTCAGTCTCTAGATGCAGAATTACATCAGCAGGACATCATAGCTCTTCTCACTGAAAAGGATTTCTCCAAGTGTCTAGCGCCAGTACAAACTGCAGTATTAAAAGCACACAAAGTTTCATGGCATTTGCGCATAATGTTATGTCTGGGTGCGCGAGACTGGCCATATCAGGAAGAACCGAAATACATTGTTATGCGACCTTGTACATGTTGTGCAGTCCGAGCCCAAATCGAACAAGAGAAAAGGTGAAAGACAGAAAATGCAGACAGCGCAAAAGAACTTGGCAAGAGCAAAGGGCGAGGGAGCCCTGGCTCAGTGTAACGTGCGCAAAGAAAAGCAGCATGGCAGCCAGGCCTAGGCCAACATAACAAGGCAGGTAACAATCCACAAGACACCCTCCCCTGGACAGTCCGGCGGCCAGGACAGAGGCCCATCAGAGGAAAAACACAGCCGTTGGAGCACAGGGAGCGCCCAAACGGCGAAGGACAGGTCAATCCATGAAAGTGTAGGTGCAGAAAAAAGCCATACCCTCCAAGAGTTCATCATTGGAATCGTCAAAAAACATAGATGCCATCCAATCCATGAGATCAAAAGAGCAGGAATGCTCCTCAACAAAGGGAGCATCCAGAAGCAATGCGGGACAGCTTGCGTGATAATTGAAACAGCTTCGTTGTAGGAGATCCTGGGCAGCCGCCCAGATATCCCATTGCGCCAAAATCCCCAGTGCAGCCGCACGCGCCATACAGCCAGCAACGGAACAGTCCTGCTCATGGGCCTCTAAGGGACCCATCAACTGAACAAAATCCGGAACAGACAATGACGAATTGGAGAGGCAATAATCCAGAGTCCAGGTGAAAGGACAGCGGACACAAGTCATCACAGGTTGCACGCAAGTGAAATACGCAAAGCGAAATGAAAGAGTATATGACACACTCAGTGTCGCCAATGGCAAGACACCAAAACCGGCCAAAAGGCGTTCACGAAGCAGCTGGAGGCGTTCTGGATCGAGCAGGTCCCAACGGGGAGCAGCCATTACGCAGAAAGCAAATCAAGAGCAAGACACCAGCCGCTAAAGCGAGGATCAATGGGAAACCGCCAAAGACACTGGAAAAAATAGAATGTATGAAAGCCGGGATGACACCAAAAATAGTTTGGAAGGAGGACACCAAGCCCGACCCCACGACCTTAAAAAAGTGTACTAGGCCTTCAGTGTTAGATGCGTTAAAAATACGATGTATTAACTCCCCAAAATGTTGGGGGAGATTAGTGTTTAAAAGGGCCTGTATTTCACTGTGGGTACTCGCCACCTGGAGAATGAATGTCTCCCGGGCGGACGTGAGCATAACTTCCTCGTTTAATAATAGTGCCTTTATTCTGCTCAGTCTATTGAAATCTGCTTCCATGGTAGGGATGGAAGGCCAAATAGAGATATCAACCTTGCCATGAGGGGGAGGAAAAAGCACATTTTTGCAGCAGACAACCCTGTGTGAAACTGTTACAATGTAAGGAATGCCAGCCTGCAGGCCACAACAGTTTTCGTTATTTAAAAGCAAATAACTACCATTGGAAAGGAGAGTGAAAGTAGGTGAAATAACAGGAGCAGGAATACCTTTCAGCACACAAGCAAGATTAGGAGAGGAAACGCTACATGAGCCATGCAATTTAATGTGTTTACAAATAAGCGAATGACCCATAGTCGAGTCGCAGTACTCCCCGTGAGAAAGACTTCCCTGCCGTCCCGAAGGCATTTATACATGAAAGGCAAGGACCAGAGTTCATGCAGGAAAGCACTGCCCAATGGCCGGTAACGGCCCACAGGATAATGTTTCATGCATGAGTCAAATTCAAATAAGGAAAAAGGTAAAGCGATAACCCCATGAACTAGCCACACAGCAGAATCGAGTTCTGCAACAGAGAACGGCAGCGGATCCATTTTTTCGATATGTAATAGAGTGTAAGTTGCATCTTTCATGGACATAAATTGCTGTTTGTCAGTTAAATTAAAAGGTAGAAACAAGGCAGAGGTGTTCAAAAAATGCCAAGGAACTTTACCCAACTTAAGCGTTTGTAAAGTCCATGCAAACTGCATAACTGAGCGCAATTGATTCTGACCATGATACAACACAGAAACATCGTCTTGTACAATATCAACAACAGAGGACACAATATTCTCTAAAGTATAAATGCGAGAAGACAGGGTATTAATACTATTGTCAACAACAGCAAGCACCTTTTCCAAATTTGCTTGATCTATTTCCCTAAGACGGGAAGCAGCTTCCATTTGTTATAGCTTCCAGAGTTCATTATATGTCTCATAAATGAATCTTTTAGGTCGGGGACCACGAGGTCCCAAAACAAAGTCGGACAGATCAATATTGCCTGAAAGGAGGGACAAATGTTGTTTAACAGAATCAAGGGACGAATGTTGAAGCCATTGTTTGCATAATTTACCAACAGAATATGTAGTGACAGTACGGGAATCAATAAATCTCGGATCAGGCCTATCCTGTGTGTAACTAGCTCCTGAGTCGTGAAAACGCATTTGACATGCATTTGATGATGTAGGCCATACCAACCAGGGTGACTGACCTAGCTCAGAAACATTATACGAATTATTTTGTAACAGAGCCTGCAGTGACACGAGGGACATATTGAATCGTGAGCTTTCATTGGGAAAACTCGACAGGGACGGTATTGAGGGCGAATTCAATTGTTTAGTGGTTGCTAAGCCCCAACATGTAGTCTGATAGATGGAAGCATTTAGGAACATAATTTGGGTAGGGATGAGGCAAGCACGATGCAATGCCTCGGTTCCTTGTACCTGCCATGGCTTGGAACCCCAAATAGATTTCAAATCTACTGTATCCTCCCAGTACTCATAACCACCCACAGCTAGGGCACTTAAAAAGGAACCTGAATAAAGCAATTTGGTGTGTGTTAACATAATTTTCTGAGTTGATGTGGTATTAAGTCTAAAATAATAAGATGCAGGGTTCGACCGATTAAAATCAGTAAAATAGGTAAACTTATTTCGAAGAGTTTGTGAGCTACCTGGCAAGGGGTTTGGACAATGTTCCCATTGGGTGTAGTTAACAGAACTACGCAGGGCACTTGGTTTATGGAGAAAATGATTACCCCAATGTTGATAACAATACAAATCGGCATAATTCGCAGAATTCATATATAAATCTTCAGCATTAAAAGATGCATAATATTTTAAATCGGCAAACAATGCTTCAACGGCATGCACATCCCAATCATCAGAATGAATATTATTTTGTACTACATCACCCATTGAAACACGAAGGACATTAGGTACATTAATAATTTCCGTCGGACCATGGATTTGATAGCTCACTGCATCCCATACGATGCCATCAGCAACTGGAAAAGCTGAAATGTTCACAAATGTGTGGTCACGCTTCATGATGTGTGACGAGGAATGAGGAGCCAAAGTTCCAGAAACATAGTCCACAGCAGAGCGTTCAGGTAAATAGTGACCATTGATTAGTAGAAAAAACACTGTGACAAAGCCAATGGACATGAACAGAAAAATCAAGAAAAGTACCAACCAGAGGTATGTCCAGGGCGGAATCAAAAAATTGTCTCTAAACCAGGATACAAAAATACTGAACTTGGATGGGACTTTTGAAGAGGTGGAATCCGAATCAAAGGAATAACGAGTCGGGCCCAGTGGCGTTGTTGATTGATGCGCCACCGATTCAGATGCAGGATAAGTATACTCGTCCTCGTCGATATTAGTGGAGAGTTGGGGATCAATTGTAGTTTCAGGCAAAGGAGAGGATTCAGGCAAATCAACCATCTCAATTACAGCATCAGCGACCGTTCGTGTAGATGGGCCACGAACATATGTCCGATAAATGGCAGGACAAGAGACCGCTGGTGTGACACTATTCAGGATCGGCCAGGCGCTGTAGCTTGACATTTTCAACTGAGATGTATCTGTTCTCTTTGCGACCAGGAAGCGGTGGTAAAATGACTGTACGTGTTCCCTTCAGGCCAAGAACTGGAACTGGTGCACGAAAAGAGGGGCCAAATTCTTTTTTGTTTTCAACCTTCTCTCGAACCAGTTCTCCAACTTTCGGAAGCCAGCCGGCTACCGGAATCTGCAACGCAGGATCTGTGGCTGAAGGCAAATGTGTAGTTGCAAGTTTGTCTCGGGCTTCTTGTAAGTCCTGTAACATAGCAGAATGGTTATCTACATCAAACTTGGCGGATTGCGCCGCGATGTCTGGACCCTCAAGGTCAGGCACAAACATTCGTATGCCAAAGAGCATTTCGTATGGGGTCCGCCCACCCAGAGGTCTTCTAGGGAGATTATTAAGTGCACGCTGAACGGTATACAAATGGGCCAGCCAGTTCCTGCCAGTACCTATAACCCTAGCTGTTAAGGATTGCTTTAAGTCACGGTTCATTCGTTCAACGATAGAGTTGCCCTCAGGCCTATACGGAGACGAAAATTTCACCCGCACCCCAAGCGAAGCCATTGCATCCTTGTAAGCCCTAGAGGCAAACGCTGGACCTTGGTCCGAATGGAAGGTGCTGCATGCGAAAATTCCCACAAAGACACGCAAATCCCTGATTACATTTCGGGCGTCAGCACTCCGTTGTGGCCAGACCCAGAGAAACCGTGTGCACGAGTCCACTGCCACTAAGATGTATTTATAGGCAGTGTCTGATGAGAATGGACCGCAGTGATCCAAGTAAACACACCCAAAGGGTCTGTTAGCAATGCAGAGCGGTGTTTGTGGTGGACGTGTTACCGTGGAAGGCTTAATCTGTTGACAAACGTCGCAAGAAAGCACAAAAGCACGGGTGTCTTTATATAACCCACGCCACCAATAACGCTGCTGCAAGATGGAAACAGTAGCTGACACACCTGCATGAGCAGAAGCCATGCCTTCGTGTGCAGCTGATATCAAGGCACTCCTGCGGTCCGCGTTGGGGATCAGCCGATCTCCAACGTCAGGTATAGTTACATTAGGAACCTGATCGGGACTTAATGTGTAAGAATACTTGGAAGGGAAACCTGTAGGGTAATTATTACCTTCCTTGGTTGCAGCAATAGCTGCTAATATAACAGGGTCTATTTTAGACATGGACCTGGTAACCGCTGCTACTGAACACGTGACTACTGCTGAACGGGCAGCTTCATCTGCCAGATCGTTACCAATAGCGTGTGCGCCCACCCGCTGATGGCCTAAGGTGTGAACCACCTGTGTGAGGGGCAGACGTTGTTGCAATTCTGCCACTCGAACCCAAAGCATTTTATGCTTAATTGTGCTCCCTTTTGCGTCCTTGTAGTCGTTTTCGACCAGAAAAACAGATTGTCATTGTAAGATTGTACACAGTAAAAAGAATCACATACAATTAGAGTGGTCTCATCCTGAGAAGCAAACTCAAGCGCAAGTAGCAATGCATGCAGCTCGGCCAATTGTGCGGTACTATCTCCAAGTGTGCGAGTGTGCACTACAGTGGATTTGAACTTTCCATCCACAAAGGATCCCGCAACAATAGCACATGCAGCAGAATAAGCGTGCTTGGACCCAGTGGCCGGTTGCGCCGAACCATCGGTGTAGATCACACATTTGTAATCCTCAAGCGGCAGTAAAAACAAAGGAGGAGGATGAACGAATTCATACTGCAAATACTCCTGAGTCTGAAGAGAAGAATCAAAGACAAAAGTGACGTCCGAAGACGTCAAGGATGTAGCCCATTGTATCCAACGGGGATGCATTGCTTTTGAGTTTGGTACACTTGCCTTTGTTACTGCCTCCAGGGCAGGACAGGGTGTTACCACCAGAATCCGCTTTCCCTGTGCCAGTGCGCGTTCTTTTAGAATCGCCATTTGCACTGCAGTTAGAACTTTTTCGACAGATGTAAAGCGCAATTCAGCGGAAGTGTACAGATGTGACTTGTATGCGATGGGTACTGTATCACCTTCATTAAAGGTTAAGTATGTGAATCCCACCGCCCCGGAATTATTCTAATCACCAGGTTTGTGTGGTTATCACGAGTCAAAAGATATTTAGACTCCAAAAGGTCTGTCTGCAAAGACTGCAGAATCAAGGTATGCTCCGGCAGCCAGCAAGACCTTGAATAAGTAGGTTGTATCAAAGCATATAAAGGCTTGATACGCTGGGCATATTCGGGTATGTAAGTACGCCCGAAATTCAGGAAACCCAGCAAAGACTGAAGTTTCTTCAGAGTATTTGGGGGCACAAATGTGCACATTTTTCCAAGAAATGGGGGGCTAAGCCCTTACCTTCGTTATTGAGCTCATAGCCCAAAAACAGAACGGTGAATTCAGCTATGTGTGACTTAGCAAAGTTAAATTTGTAACCCTGCTCCGCAAATTCAAGAATAATGCGGTCCACACGGGACAGGTGCTGATATAACTCGTCGTCTGTCAGATAGATGTCGTCTACTTACGAACATGCGTCTTGATCAATGTCATTTAACAATGAAACAACACGGGCGGCGAAGATACCCGGACTATTTTTGTAGCCCATGGGTAAACGCCGGAACTGGAATAATTTACCACCGGATGTGAATGCGGTCCATTGACCACTCTCCGGGGCTAGGTTGTGCGTGTAGAAACCGTTTGAAAGGTCAAGTGTCGTTTTGTATTTTTTACGAACAAGACTGTCTACAAGCGCAGAACTGTGTGTATTTTGCACCGCAAAGTTCCGACAATGAGAGTTTAAATGTCGGTAATCTAAAACTAAGCGGTACGATCCATCGGGTTTAGAAACCACGAATAGGGGATTGTTCATAGGTGATACGCATGGTTCAATTACTCCCTGATATTCCAACTGTGTCAGAATTTCGGAGACGGGGCCTTTTGCCTGCCGTTTGATGGGATATTGGGGTTGTGGCTGCGGTAGTGACCGCAAAGGTATTGCATGAGGAGGTGATTCTTCATCCCATCCCACATGGTTGCGGTATAACGCTGGTGCCAGGTACACAGCCCACTCAGCTGCAAGTGCTTCAGCTTTGTCTTTTGGGACATGCCGTGAAAAGCTTGGAAGGATTACCTCCTCTCCTTTATGTGCAGCTAAAACGAATGGGGTGGCCAATCCACCTCCGCTAACAAAATGTCATATGAAGAGGTTAGATTTTCCCAAAAAATCCCTTTTATTTCACGCGGTATATCACCTTCAATTTGTATGACTATGTTGTAAAGTCTGTCAGGGGTGCCACTCTCGTGTCAGCCGTCTCTACAGTAATGAATGTTTCAGTTGCTGTCGCCTCCATATGAGGACGTAGCGCCTCCCGCACTATGGTAACTTCCGCGGCGCTGTCTAGGAGGGTCACTGCCCACGTCCAATTCTGGAGTCTCGTTCTCACGGTCTGTGGCATATTTCGCTGTGACAGCGGCAACTTTTTCTTCTGAAATTGCGGTCGAGGAAGATGAAAGTCTTCTGCTTTCCCTCTGACTTGTTGTCGAGGTTGGTCTCGCTCCTGGGGAGCCTCTCGGCCCCTTCCTCTATCTTGCCGTCCTCCTCCACCAGCCTGTGACGACGTCTGGGCCTGTGAAGAACGAGGAGAACGCGTATCAGAGCTCTGAAACCTTTCTGGTGATTTAATCCTTGACCTATCACGTAAATCATAAGTACGTTCAGAAGAAACCGAAACTGGGGAAGCGCCTCTCGACCCCGGCTTCTTTTGTTGCTTACCCTGTTTTTTCTGTCTCCAACTCTTTTTAGTGAAGACTGGTCTATCATCTTTCTCAGATGTACTTTTTGTTTGTGTAACTTGTGTTTGCGATTGAGTTTGCAATTTTACAAAAGGCTTGTTGCCTAGGCTGTTTCTTCCAATTGTTTTATAAGCCCGGGCAATAATTTTCGGTAATTCGCGAGGCCTGTCCAACTCTGGGACCAAAGCCAAAGCATTCGCTACTTGAAAGTTCATAGCATCGCCCTTGACATTTCCAAGGATCAGCTCAGCTACTACATCAAACACTCCCACTAGTCTCATCCCTAATTCCACAGCCGCTTCAGGGCCATGTTCATCCTGTACTTTTTAATTACAGAGGGTAGAACCGTCATGGAAGGAGTTCCAAAACATTTTGAATAAACTGCTGCGAATACCTTACCCCAGTTTTCACATGATGTCAAATCGGGGATTAAGTCTTTTGGCAAACTTATCGTAAGGATGCGATGTTTATCCACTGGGGACGTATGTGGAAACACCGCTTCTATCTGATCGAACTTTTCGGCAAGCCAATAAGGATAGTCGTCCTTATTTTGTGGACGTTTGCCCATCACAGAATTTACCATGACAGGACTTATGGTCACTCCAGCGGCTATAGCTGGTTGGCCTGCGACTACAGGAGCAGCTCCATGTAGGCTACCTGTAACGTATGTCACTAGGGCTCGATGCACTCGCACCAATTCGGTATGCATAGTGCGAAGTTCCGCAAGCGGTAATGCCAGATAATTCGGATGCGGAGTATACCCGGCCAATACAGGCCAAGTGGCCCCCTGAATTGATAAGGGGCCTAAACGAACTGCGGTAGTTGGTTGTGGTAGGGCGCCATTAAACCAAACACGGTGCTGCCAAGCCGTGAGAGGTACTTCAAGATTGGTATAGGGTCGATAGGCAGCAGGAATAGCGGTGGGCTTATATTCATGAAACAGATTATCATCTGCCTCCACCGCTTCAAAAGTGATCCAAGTGTAAAACACCTCAAAGTGGTAAGCCGGATCAGCTTGAACCACAAAGACCAAATCGATCCCTGTATCAGGCACTCCATATACCCGTAAGTGGTCTCGGAGTGCCCTCGACTATGTGCAGCAATCGCCACACCAGCCATAACTAAACAATTGTATTCGACAACCTAACAGGGAGCACAAAATGGGTTTGTTATATAACCTTTTTTAATAACTTCAAGCTTGAAAGAACCTATAAAACGTTCAATATAGGAGGTATCACCGTCACTTATGCCTCCGGAAGCGTATGTGAGGGTTTTGTGGACAAGCACAAGTACTACTCAAGCGTCTCGCAGATAAGCAGCCCCACGGTGGTCGCGCCATGTCATAAGGTTTCTGCACATACACAGAGCTATGCACAGGAAAATGGGACCCCGGAATACAGTGGTTTGCCACCATATACCGTAGCACCCAAAAACCCCAACCCAACTAGCTTAGCATCCCATTAGCACCCAAGTACTAATGTTTAGACAACCCAGAACACGGTATCTTTATCTCAGGACTCGCAGAAGCAAGAACACTCTTTCGTCACTCACTCGTACTTGTCCACAAGGTGCGTAGGAAGAGACACTGGATAGGTTAAAATGTTTATTCCAACTTACGTGCTCTAATGTACAGTACACGTGTCAGTACTAATAGCATAATGCATATGACTAATATAAGCAGCATGGTTACAATTCCATAGAATACAAACGGGAAAGCATCTCAGAGCTCAGTGGATAAACGTATAAATAACATTACCACCCTCCCCTTGCAGTAAGATAGTTTATTATAATAATAGAAGACCTCTGGGCTTTGACTAGCGAACCCCCATACCTCAGTCTCTAGATGCAGAATTACATCAGCAGGACATCATAGCTCTTCTCACTGAAAAGGATTTCTCCAAGTGTCTAGCGCCAGTACAAACTGCAGTATTAAAAGCACACAAAGTTTCATGGCATTTGCGCATAATGTTATGTCTGGGTGCGCGAGACTGGCCATATCAGGAAGAACCGAAATACATTGTTATGCGACCTTGTACATGTTGTGCAGTCCGAGCCCAAATCGAACAAGAGAAAAGGTGAAAGACAGAAAATGCAGACAGCGCAAAAGAACTTGGCAAGAGCAAAGGGCGAGGGAGCCCTGGCTCAGTGTAACGTGCGCAAAGAAAAGCAGCATGGCAGCCAGGCCTAGGCCAACATAACAAGGCAGGTAACAATCCACAAGACAGTCGCATGATGTCGATCACGGACCCGCATCTCGAGTGTCTCTTCTGTCTCGGCCGAGACCACGACACGAAGTCGTGCCCTGACTGCCGGAAACTTCATCCGAAGGCTTTGCGAGAGCGGTCTCGAAAGCTGCTCGAGGTCCGGCAGTCGGCTCCGCGCCGCACCAAGCCCCGGTCCCGGGAGAGGTCGAGGGGCCGGTCGCGGAGTCCCCGCCGTTCGTCGGAATCCAAGTCTTCGCGCTCCTCCGGTAAGTCGAAGCACAAGAAGTCTAAGCGGCGTCATCGCTCTAAGACTTCGCCTCGCCGGTCTCGTGACTCGGCTGAGGCCCCAGTCGGCACCGTCCCCGCACCCGCGGCCCCGGACATGCCTGTAGAGCCGCCCCCGAATTACCCGTTCTTTCCGGGGTCGGGGGCGACTCCGGCCGAAATACAGGAATTCCTGTCGGCCATGGCCCGCCTCTTCGGGCCTTCAGGTCCCTCCGGTGCGCCTTCAGGCCCCGCGGGCCCTGATGGGGTTGCCCCGGCGCCGCCGTCGACTCCGGTCCCGGCGCCGCCTGTCCCACCAGCCTTCATCCCGGCCGCGGCCCCGGATTCGATCCCGGCTCCAGTGGTACCCCAACCCCCATCGACGCCGGTTGACCTAACCACGCCTCCGCCGACGCCGATGTCCCCGGTGCCGTTCCTGACGCCGCCGGGGCTCCGGACGGCGTCGTTTCCCGGCTCTCTCCGGCTCCGGACATGGAGCCGGACCGACGTCGCCCGACGCCGGTTCCGGCGCCGATGAGACCTTGGGTCCCAAATGTCCCTCCTCCTCCATATTTTGAACAAGAGGAGGACCAGGAGAGCTGGGAGGGGTCTGAGGACCCTCTCACACAACAGTGTGAGTTTGTCCCGGACTGGGTTGAGGAACTTGGGGATGCCAGTGGTCTAGACACCTCCCCTGACACTGGCATGCTGTCTCCTCCCGTGGCTACGGAGGAGGGGGCTAATTTTGCAACGGTGGTGCGTAGAGCAGCTGGAGCCTTACATCTCCAGTTGCCTACTGTGGCCGTCAGGACTAACCTCCTGACAGAAGTGCTTCAGCCGGCGGCTTCCTCTTCGGAGACTGTGCTGCCGTTTAATGATGCACTCACTGACGTTCTTTTGGGTACCTGGTCCAAACCCACCACAGGGGCTCCTGTGGATAGGAACGTGGCCCGACGCCATCGCCCTGCTCCGGGCGACCCCTGTTTCTCTCCCAACATCCCACCCCTGAGAGCTTGGTTGTCCAAGCCTCTGTCTCCCAAACCGCCTTCCCTACCGCCCCTCCGGATAGGGAATCCAAACGCCTGGACCAATTTGGGAAGAAGGCTTTTCTTCCTCCAGTGCTGGCTTGCGGTCCGTCAACACCGCTTGCCTTTTGGGCCGATATACCCACTCCCTGTGGGATTCGGTGGCGGCTGTTTTGCCGCAGTGTTCTGAGGAGGTCCAAACACTGCTTACCCGCGCCATTGCGGAAGGGCGAGATGCGGCTAAATACACCATCCGTTGTGGCCTTGATACCGCCGACTCGCTGGGCAGATCGCTTGCTACGACGGTGGCGCTACGTCGCCACGCCTGGCTGAGGACAACTGGTTTCTCGGGTGATGTCCAGAATACACTCATGGACATGCCCTTTGATGGAGTCGGTCTTTTTGGTTCAAAGGCAGACCATGCGCTGGAGCGGTTTAAGGACTCACGGGCTACGGCCAAGTCCCTGGGCCTTTCTGTTGTACGCCCTCCGCTCAGCTCTGCTTTTCGCCCCTTTCGTGGCCACGGAAGGGGCGCCCAGTCACGTCAGCTGCCCAGCCACCGGCCCGCACAGCGAGCGTCTACGCGTGGCCGAGGGCGTGGATACCGCCGTGGCGGTTCGGGCAACCAGCGTGCGGGTCAGGCCACCACCTCCAACCCGTCCGCGGCCTCCAAGCCCTCCTAGTCCCTCCTTTCCGGTGCACTGCACGCCAGTAGGGGGCAGGGTCCGCCATCACCTTCACCACTGGCGTCCCATCACCTCGGACAGGTAGATCTTGGACATTGTCCGAAGGGGCTACTCCCTCCCCTTCGAGACCACCCCCAGCCATGCCACCTCAATTCCACCGCATGTCAGGGGATCACTTGGTACTTCTGCAGAAGGAAGTCACGGCCCTCTTGGCCAAGAGGGCCATCGAGCATGTTCCGACCCCAGAAGTAGGGCGTGGTTGCTACTCCCACTACTTCCTGGTGCCCAAAAAGGACAAGGAGGACATGCGTCCTATCTTGGACCTCCGGAACGTCAATCGCTTCCTCCGGAAGGAGAAGTTCAAGATGCTCACCCTAGCTCAGGTCTTGACTGCCCTCGACCCTGGAGACTGGTTGGTAGCGTTGGACTTGCAGGACGCTTATTTTCACATCCCCGTCCTGCCGGCCCACTGGCGTTACCTGCGGTTCACGGTAGGCCTCGAGCATTTTCAGTTCACCGTGCTCCCTTTCGGCCTTACCAGCGCCCCTCGGGTGTTCACAAAAGTGATGGCGGTGGTCGCAGCTCATCTGCGCCGGGCAGGGGTTCCAGTCTTCCCCTACCTCGACGACTGGTTGCTGAAGGCGGGCTCGTCCCAGGCAGTCGTCTCCCACCTCCAGACTACGGCCGAACTCCTGCACTCGCTGGGGTTCTCCATCAATGTGCCGAAGTCTCATCTGATTCCTTCTCCACAGCTCCTTTTCATCGGAGCAGTTCTGGACACGACGCAGTTTCGGGCCTATCCTCCCGAACGGCGAGTCCGGGATATTCGGGCTATGATTCCGATCTTTCAGCCTTTATCCTGGGTTTCGGTACGGATGACCCTGAGGCTGCTGGGCCTCATGGCCTCCTGCATCCTGCTGGTCAATCATGCCAGATGGCATATGCGGGCTCTGCAGTGGGACCTGAAGTTCCAGTGGGCGCAGCACCAGGGCAACCTGTCCGATCACGTCCAGATCTCGGAGGGGACTGCAAAACAGTTGCAGTGGTGGCTCTCGAACCGGCAATGGGTCATGGGCAGATCCCTCTCCCTTCCCCAGCCAGAGCACACAGTTGTGACGGACGCGTCCCTTCTGGGATGGGGCGGTCACATGGGAGAGGCGGAGATCAGAGGCCTCTGGTCTCCGGCGGAGTCCCGGCTCCATATCAACCTTCTGGAGCTCCGGGCGATCCGACTTGCACTCAAGGCATTCCTTCCCTCTGTCAAAGGGAAGGTAGTGCAGGTGTTCACAGACAACACCACCGCCATGTGGTACTGCAACAAACAAGGCGGGGTGGGGTCGTGGACCCTTTGTCAGGAGGCTCTGCGCCTCTGGACATGGCTGGAACATCAGGGCATGTTCCTGATGGTTCAACACCTGGCAGGTTCCCTGAACGCCAGGGCGGACGAACTCAGCCGCAGGTGCATGATGGATCACGAATGGCGTCTTCACTCGGAAGTGGCGCAAGGACTCTTTCTACAGTGGGGAGAGCCTTGGTTAGATCTATTCGCCACCGAAGAGAATGCGCAATGTCATCAGTTCTGCGCGTTGGAATTTCCAAGGCGGCACTCGCTCGGCGACGCTTTCGTCACGAGTGGAGTTGCGGTCTATTGTACGCCTTTCCGCCTATACCACTTCTACCCAGAGTGTTGAAGAAGATTCGGCACGACCGGGCCCAAGTCATTCTTGTGGCTCCAGACTGGGCTCGAAGAGTTTGGTATCCCGAGCTACTCAGTATGAGCGTAGATCCCCCGATCCGTCTGCCTCTTCGGGAGGATCTTCTGTCGCAGCAGCAGGGGACGGTCCTCCACCCGAACCTGTCCAGCCTCCACCTGCTTGCGTGGAGATTGAGCGGCGGCAGTTGATTCCTTTCGACTTGCCTCCCGAAGTTTGTGATGTGATTCTGGCAGCCAGGCGTCCCCCCACTAAGGTGGTATACGCCTGCAGGTGGAACAAGTTTGTGGCATGGTGCACAGCAAAGGCTGTGAATCCCCTTTCTGCCCCTCTCTCTGAGGTTCTCCTGTTCCTTCTTTCCCTGGCCCAACAGGGTTCTGCCCTGGGTACCATCAAGGGCTATCTTTGTGCCATCTCGGCCTTCCTCAGGCTTCCTGATCAGCCCTCCCTTTTCAAGTCCCCTGTTGTTAACAGGTTTCTAAAAGGCATTACACACCTCTTCCCTCCTGTTCCGTTTGTGATGCCTCAGTGGGACTTGAACTTGGTTCTTACCTTTCTTATGTGCGCTCCCTTTGAGCCTCTACATAACTGTCCTCTTCATCTTCTGACTCTGAAGACTGCCTTTCTGGTGGCCGTCACCTCCGCTCGGCGGGTGAGTGAGCTCCAGGCTCTATCATGTAAACCTCCCTTTCTGTCTGTCCATCCAGACAAGGTTGTTCTTAGGACGCGTCCGTCCTTCTTGCCAAAGGTGGTTACTGCCTTCCACATTGGGCAAACCATCACTTTGCCCACCTTCTTTCCGCCTCCGCATCCTTCCAGAGAGGAAGAGAGGCTCCACCGTCTGGACCCAAAACGTGCGCTTTCCTTTTACATCGACCGCACACGCCATTTCCGGGTGGATGACCAGCTCTTTGTTGGCTACGTGGGCGCCAAAAAACGTCGGGCGGTGCACAAGAGAACCATCTCCCGCTGGGTAACCTTGTGTAACAAAGCCTGCTATTCTTTGGTTAAGAAGGAGCCTCCTGTTGGGCTGCGTGCCCATTCCACCAGGGCGACGGCTGCTACCACGGCTTTGGGCCGCGGTGTTCCGCTGCAGGATATCTGTCAGGCAGCTACGTGGGCCTCGCTGCACACGTTTACAAAGCATTACTGCCTTGACAGTCAGGTCCGGAGGGACGGCTTCTTTGGCCGTTCTGTCCTCCAGGACTTCCTTGTCTGATCTTTGTTCGCAGACCCACCACTGGGGTTGGTATTGCTGGGGTATCTATTCTAAGGTAAGGAATCTGTCACTAACGTGTCTCTTTCAGATGCACAAGTTACTAACTTGTGTAACGATATATCTGTAAGAGACAGTAGTTAGTGACAGATTCCTTACCGCCCACCCATCCTCCCCGTTCTGCGAACTGATTTCTAGGGTTAAGGACATCCCTTTCAGGGCCCTAGTATTTTTCAGACACCTATGTCAGTTTCTTGCATGGCTCTGCGTTCCTGGCGCGGAAAGTCGTGTACAGAACTGACATCAGCGCGCAGGGGCGGCGTCTAAGTACTGCCCGCGACGTCATCCCGGCGAACACGACGCCGACGACGGACGCGGAGCCGTACGACGCCGCCTACCGACGCGCAAGGGTACTGCTATGCAAAAAACTTTCCGGATCCAGCCTGACGCCTGGGGATATTCTAAGGTAAGGAATCTGTCACTAACTACTGTCTCTTACAGATATATCATTACACAAGTTAGTAACTTGTGCATTGGGCATAGGGGAGCAATGTTCTACGGAGCTCCATGACGGAGCGAGTCAGTCATTGTCGCTTAGGCCAGCATCTGAAGGGTGGTTTTTGGAAGTTTTTGAAACACGGTTCTGACCCCCCACATGTTTGGCGAATTTCATAGCAGATTTAGCATCTGTGAAGTGGTGGACGGAGCCATCATACGTCACCTTCAACTTAGCAGGATATAACAAGGCATATGGGATCTCAGCTTGTAATAGGATACGTTTGACAGGTAAAATTCCCTGCGGGCCGCCTGCACCGCCGGAGTAAAGTCAGGATAGAACGAGATGGTGTTTCCTTTGTGATTAATGCTTCTTTGTTCTCTGGCCAGGCGCAGGATGTTATCGCGATAGCGGTAGTTCAACAGACGAGCCAGAATCAGCCCGGGCAGGGCTCCCACCGGTGGCCTAGGGCCCAGGGTTCGATGGGCTCTCTTGACAGTGAACACCGCCGAAAGATCTGAACCAAACAGTTCACGTAAGAGTTCTTCCACGTAGGTTTCCATCATGGATATGGCGGTGGTTTGTGGTATGCCCGCTATTCGAAGGTTATTTCGACGTGATCTGGCTTCCAAATCATCGTTCTTGGCCCTAATTATGTTAAGTACCTAGTCCATTTGTAATAGATGCTCCTTTGTTTCAACTTGGAACTCGTGGGCATCAGAGGTGCGGTCCTCTAGCTGATCTAGGCATGTTTCATGTGTGTCGACCTGCTTCTTGACTTGGTCCAATTGGGAGGTAAGTACATCCAGCTTACTGTCAATGGTTTTCAGGCTGGATTTCATGTGCAGTAAAAGGGAACGGAGATCATCGTTTTGGTCGTCCACTGCCTCACCGGGGCCGCGGTCGGCACCCACTTCCGCCTCAGCGTCCATGTGCCTTGTGAGCCTCTTATTCTCAAAGGTCAATTTGGGTTGGTTGGCATCATGTTTCCCCATAGCGATAGGCGCAGTGGCCCCAGGTCCAAGGGAACTGTGTGCTTGGTACAGAGTGCGCTGTTCCAGAATGCTTTGGCCACAGCACCCTCACGGCCGGCCTCTTCTTACTGCTTGGATTATTTTGTCGTATATACCACAGAGAACTTAGAGGAGAGGGCCTCCTCGCGCCTCCCCAATCCGAGTCATAGTTGCCTGCTTCTATACTTGTCCCCACTTAGCCGTCCAGCTTATCTCAGAACTCAGACCCAGGCCGGGAGAAATGTAGGTGGGGCCCTAGGAATACCACCAACTGTGTACTTGCTGGACGTAGCCCCGCGCTCGCTGTTTAGTGGCCGGGGGGGGGAAGCGAGGCAGCGTCCCTCTGTTCGGCAGCACCAAGCTGCCCCCGCCACCCGCCAGAAGCAGCACTGTCAGGGCCTCCCCACACTGGTGAGCAATTGCAGCCCGACTCACATCCGATCCGCTGGGCGACGCAGCGCCAGGCCCAGTGCGCTCCGCTCGCGGCTAGTGTGTCAGGGGGTGCCGCGGGAGAACGGAGAGCGCTCAGATGCGGCACGGCTCCTCACCCAGGTTCTTGGCTGCCGCCGGTTTAGTAGCTCCACTTCCCTGCACGCTGGGTCGTTGTTTCAGCATTTCTGAGTCCGAGCCGCCCCCCCCCCCACCACGCGTCAGAGGCCCGCGACACACTGGATCGGAGCTCCCAGTTCACAGTCCTTAGGCGGATCGGTTGCCCATCCGGTTCCAAAGACTCAACTCCACCGATGCACAGCCCCCTCGCGCATTCATATCAGCTGGTAGCAGGTATCAGTGGCTCTCCGATTGAGAGGTTTATGAAAGGATTATATCTCGGCCGGCAGAGCTCACTCAGCGAATGGCCATTTTGCTGTTCGGCGAGACCACGCCCCCCAGATGTACAGATTATTAATTGCAAAAATTACACTTTGCAGTTTGTGACCAGTATTTTTGCGACCAGTAAAGAATTTGACAAACAGAGCTATGTTACTAACAAGTTGGTTCATAAAACTCTTATTCGCAATGGGTTGTAATTCGACACACCTCATAATATTAATGAGGTGGATTGCAAATTGCAACTCACTGAGATTGGTTGGCCATCACTGGGATAGGGGCCTGCTTGGGTGAGCAGACCACCATGTCGGTGATCGCCTTTTAACAAAGTAATAAAAAAAAAAATGCAACCCATTTCCCTTAAAGGAAGTGGTAGTGGATTTACAAAAAATGATTTTTTTTATGTTTGAAAATTGGCAGTGGTCCCCTGAACCCATTGTCCCCATCAAACTTTTTTTAACATTCACAAAGGAGGAGGGATCCCTAGGGAGACCCCTTCTGTTTTGGAAATGGCTTAACACACTAAGTTGGGCATGAGTTCACTTTTTAATATTTTGAGACTAGATTTTGGTCATCAAGTACAGATACATATGATATCAATTTGTTTTGTGGAAGCGACGCCTGCAACATACACCTTCTAAATATCGAATCGATATGGAGTTGCAGTCCTATTTTGGGACTCTGTAAAAGTTTAGTAACTCCTAACATGGGATTAGCACATTTAAAAAATCATTTTTACAGCCGTAAACTTCGAATTGGAGTGTTGGCGACTATAAAAATGCTTTGTAAAACCTGGCCCTAAGTTCCATTTTGGTTGTGTACTCTCTCTTTGGTGGCTGCAATTGACAGTGATGATGACGAGCAGGTGAAGTAGGGTGGTAAGCATAAAGGCATTTCTGGGAATATCTGCACTTTTGCAATGTTCAACCAGTGGCTTGAGGAGCATGTTACGGGGTGTAATAGGTTCAGCTTTTTGGATGAGCATACTATACTGAGTTATAGGCAAGTGCATTCTTCCGCTATGACAGGGTAAGTGCATTCTTCCACTATGACTGGGGTATTTGAGAACTGCCAGGGACTCCAGTACAAATCTGCTTTGATCATTTATTTATTTTTTGAATGTATAGAGCGAAGTGTACACCCCTGAAGGCATCTGAGCAGAGGAATCAATGACCACAGCAACAATACCCAAAACTAGAGTACAACTACCGGAACAAAGACAGTCTTCAAAAAATTCTTAAAGGGCAAATAAAAAATAAAAAATGTGATCCCTAATTACCAGGCATTCCACAGTTTAGGTCCAAGAAAGGAGGGCACATCATCACCTGTCCTGACTGTCTTGATATGTGGGAGGGAAAAAAGCGACTGAATTGGACCGTAGGTTTCTCTTAGAGTTGTATAGCTTAAAATGAGACACAAATGGTGACTTTTCGAGGCAATGAAAGATTCTAAGCATAAGGTGAGGCACCTTGACTATTATTCCTGTTTCACTAGTTGCCAATCAAGTCCAGTATGTACTTGTGTGACCTTATCAAATTTCTTGAGGCAGCAGGCTATTATGATAGGAATATTTTGAACTGTGCAACTGATACAAGAAAGCGTCAGCAAGGCCAAGAACATGTAAGTTACGATAATATGGAGAGGCCACAGCCAGAGACCACCTGAGCATGCAGATGTATTGGATGGGGATGTAAGCACCTTTCAAATAACTTTGTGTTGAAAGAAGCAGACTGATGTGAGGGTATTGATCTGAGATCAACTGCAGAGTACCCCAGGGATCATCGCTCAGCCCCAAGCTCTTCAATATCTACTTGGCCCCCCTTGCTGCCATCGTCAGACAGCACGGACTCAGCATAGTATCCTATGAAGGCGACACCCAGCTCATCCTCTGCCTCATGAAGGACCCTGAAGCAAGCAGACTCAGCTTCCAGGAAAGAATGAAGGACGTTGCAGCCTGGATGAGCAGTAGCTGCCTCAAACTCAACTCGAACAAGACCGAGGTCCTCGTCCTCTGATCATCCCCCACCGGCTTGGAACAACACCTGGTGGCCACCCGCCCTCGGAAACCCACCCACGGATCACGCCCGAAACCTCGGCATCATCCTCGACTCCTCCCTCGCCATGACTCCCCAGATCAACGCCGTCGCCTCCACCTGTTTCAACTCTCTCCGTATCCTCCGCAAGACCTTCAAGTGGATCCCCCCCGAAGCCAGAAAGACCGCCACCCACGCACCCATCACCAGCAGACTGGACCACGGGAACGCCCTCTACGCTGGAATCAACAAATCCCTGCTACACAGACTCCAGACCATCCAGAACAGCGCGGCTCATCCTCGGCACCCCCTGACAAGAGCACATGACCCAACACCTGCGAGACCTCCACTGGCTCCCCGTCGAGAAGAGAGTAACTTTCAAGCTAGTCACCCACGCCTACAAATCACTCCACAACATCGGACCCAAATACCTCAACGACAGAGTCTGTTTCCACGTACCCTAAAGAAACCTCCGCTCAGCCGGTCTCGCCCTGGCAGAAACCCCCCGCATCCGTAGATCCAGAGCGGGAGGAAGAGCCTTCTCCTACGTAGCTGCCAAGGCCTGGAACGAACTCCCAGTCGACATCAGACGCTACCCCACCCTGCACATCTTCAGGAGGAGCCTAAAGACCTAGCTCTTCAGCTAATCCCGGAGCTGCACCTCCCCCCACCCCCCCGCTCAGCGCCTTGAGACCCTCACGGGTGAGTAGTGCGCGTTAAAATTGATTGATTGAGAGAGATTGCATAGAAAAACTGAGGTGAAATAAAACACGAAAGCATTTCAGCTTAGCCGCAGGAACGGGGATAGAATATAAGGAAGAAGGCCAAAGAAAGTCTTGCTGCCTCTCAGCATTATTGCTCACTTTTTTGTTGGTATTGAGTTGCAGAAAGTTGAAAGCCATCCATCTCTGAACAGAATAGATGACAGACAGTAAGCAAAAGTTGCCACTGAATAATGGGACTTGATTGTCAAGACGTATTGTAAGCTAGTTGTCATCTCCATATGAAATACTTGTGCAGCCAAAATATCTAATGAGTAAAATTGAAGGATGCATATAGAATTTAAAAGCATGTGAAAGGGAGGAGCCCTGAAGGACCCTACAAAGGATCATGACATAATGATGCATACACACTTTTGCACCAGTACTGATTCTGGTGCCCATCCACTTTATTCCTGAATCTTCTGGTCTGTGGAATGATTTGAACAATAGTATACACAGTCCCATAAAACAGAGTGGGAAAATGTCATTAGTCTGTTTTAAACTTTAATAGAGGAATGTGCCCCTCTGATGGATGTATACCGTTGATTAGGGATGGTGACTGGTGTTCTATATCTTGCCCATCTCTTTCGGACTGCTGTATATTCATGAGTGCATGCCATTATATTTCAGTTATCTAGATACGTGACTATCTGTCTTGGTACCAGTAGTCTGCTTTTTTGTCATTCAGCTAGGGACAAGGGCACTTTGAGTAAGTTTGGTAAGCTCTCATCTGTGTGCTGGATTGGGCACAGCTCTTGAACTTGTTCAGTCTTTGAGATGGTTATGTTGCACATGAGCACTTAGAGAGAGAGAGCAAATCTGATTTATAAATACATTTTATTAGTGTGTTCAGCATACAGCATAATTACTTAAACAAGGATTCCATATGGTCAAACTAATGGACACAAAGGGGCCTATGCTGAAAGGTAAGTTTATATGTAAATTCAGCATACAGCATAATTAATTTAAACAAGGATTCCATATGGTCAAACTAATGGACACAAAGGGGCCTATGCTGAAAGGTAAGTTTATATGTAAATCTTACTTTTTAGTAACTTTAACACTTTAAACTGTTCACCATTTCCAAGATCTCAGATGCTCCTTTTCATCAGAGCTGTTCTGGACACAGTTCAGTTTCGGGCTTATCCTTCCGAGCAGCGAGTCCAGGATATTCAGGTTATGATTCTGATGTTTCAGCCTCTCTATTTTGGTGAGACGGGCTCTGAGGCTGTTGGGCCTCATGGCCTCCGGCATCCTGTTGGTAAAGCATGCCACGTGGCATATGCAGGCTCTGCAGTGGGACCTGAAATTCCTGTGTGGAGAGCATCGAGGAGATCTCACTGTCATGGTCCAGATCTCAGAAGGAAGTGCAAGAGATCTGCAGTGGTGGTTGACAAACCGCGATTGGGTCAGAGGCAGACCCCTCTCCCTTCCCCAACCAGATCACACAGTGGTGACAGATGCGTCACTCCTGGGATAGGACATTGGTCTCTGGCGGAGTTGGGGCTCCCGATCAATTTGGTGGAGCTTTGATCGATCCGGTTGCCATTGAAAGCATTTCTTTACTCTGTCAACGGGAAGTTTGTGCAAGTGTTCACGGACAACACCACCACCTTGTGGTACTGCAACAAACAGGGTGGGGTAGGGTCGTGGACCATTTGCCAAGAGGCTTTTCATCTCTGGACATGGCTGGAACAGCAGGGCATAACCCTGGTGGTCCAACACCTGGCAGGTTCTTTGAACGCCAGGGCATACAAACTCAGCCGTCGATGTCTAGTGGATCACGAATGTAGTCTCCAGTCGGAGGTGGCGCAAGGTCTCTTTCAGCAGTAAGGAGAACTTTGGTTACATTTTTTCGCCTCCGAAGAGAACGTGCAATGTCAACAGTTTTGCGCGCTGGAGTTTCCAAGGCGGCTATCGCTCGACTATGCTTTTTGATGCGATTGGTGCTCAGGCCTGTTCTACGCCTTTCCGCCCATACCACTTCTGCCCAGAGTTCTGAAGAAGATCAAGAACGACCGGGCTCAAGTCATTCTTGTGGCTCCGGACTCGGCAAGGAGAGTCTGGTATCCAGAGCTTCTGGAAATGAGCATCGATCCTCCGATCAGGATGCCACTTCGGGCGGATCTTCTGTCGCAGCAGCAGGGGAGGGTTCTCCACCCAAACCTGTCAACTCTCCGCCTCCATGCGTGGAGATTGAGTGGCGGCAGTTGATGGCTTTTGACCTTCCTCTCGAAGTATGCAACATTATTTTGATGGCCAAGCATCCCTCCACTAAGATGGTATACACCTGCCGTTGGCAAAAGTTTGTATCATATTGTACAGAAAGGTCTATTGACCCTCTTTCTGCTTCTCTTTCTACTGTTCTTCTTTTCATTCTTACTTGCCTTCGGTAACCAGTGGCGGTCCGTGCAGGTAAGCGCGGTGGGGCGGGGCGGGGGAGGTGAAAAGTGACACACAACGGGATAAGGAATATAAAATAAATAAATAAGTAAAACCGCTTACCTTGTGCTATTTATTTATTATTATTTATTTTGTATTCCACCCCACCACGCTTACCTGCACAGACTGCCAGTGTCGGAAACATATTATCTGGTAGAGACAATAGCTAGCTGCTGATTCCTTACAGACCCACCCATTCCTCCCCGTTCTGTGGACTTATTTGTTAGGGCTAGGGTTACTCCCTTTTTCAGGGCCCTAGTTTTGGCACACACGTCAGTCACTTCATTGCTCTGCGCTTCTGGCGTGGAAAGTGAAAAGTACTGACGTCCATGTGCCTGGATCGCGCCTATATAGATGACCACAACGTTATAACCGACGCTATCGACGCCGAAGACGTCACGCGGAGCCGAATGGAGTCACCCGACGGCGCACACAAGGGGTACTCCTCATGCAAAAGTTTCCAGATCCAGCCTGACTCCTGGGAATTTCAGTTAAGGAATCTGCAGCTAGATTTGTCTCTACCAGATAAAGCGTTACCGAAGGTAAGTATCTTGTTCATTAAAAGAAAACACTTAAAGTAAAGTGTTTATATTTTTTTAAAGTTACGAAATGTTATGCATAGAATTATTTAAATTAAAGTATTTCTTTTAAATGAGTTACATTTATTTTTAAATTGAAAAAGGTTATTAAATTATTTTATAATGTAATAGTATATCCGTAATATATATTTAAAAATGTTAACATTAAAAAAATTCACATGTAGATATATATATATATTTCAAGTTGTAATAAATGAATTTTATTCCTGACGTTTTTCTTTTAAGTCCCTACCTCATTTATTTTCTATTGAGGGTATTGCTCCAGCTCTGAACTGGAGTCCATTTACGACTGTTTTGTGTTCTTTCTGACTGTAGTACCTATGAAGGGCTTACATGATGGGTAGGTGTATCTCTCTCACTAAACCCCTCCTTATCCCTTTCTTAACTCCTCCTTACTCATCCCGAAACCCCTCCCATTTATTAGCTGGAATTTTTCATTTTCCAGCCACTACCCCGTCCATCCCACATTTACTACTAAAACGTAGGCACAGGTGTGCAGAGGTTTCCACAGTCGGGCGAGATTTCCACACAGATAAGATAGGAGCAGCGAGGCTTAGACCTTCGCACATAGGTTTGTTAATAGCATTTTGTGATACATGAGTACTGCTATTGTAGTACTACTGTATGTACTATAAAATTCAGTTTGTGAATAGGCTCCAAAGAGCCAAACAACGGATAGCTTTTCACCATTTACCAAGCCCCCTTCCTTCTCAGTTGCCTGCTCGTTAGTATTAACAAATCTCGAAATATGCACACCATTTACTCTACGTTCTATCATGCCCTCTGTTGATTCATATTTCTGTCCATTCCTCTCAGACAGGTAGATTCTGTGCTTTATTGAACCTATCTGCCCTGTGTTTTTTTTGCTGCAGGATGAGCAGGGTACTTTACAGATGCTGAAGAAGCACTTAATGTTGGAGCAGACGATTGAGAATTACGAAGAGACCATTGGCACTCTGTCTCGGCAGTGCCGGTCCCTGCTGGAGCTTGGCCATCCTGACAGGTATCTATATCACAGAGGAGCAATAACTTTTCTCTAGTTACATTTACTTTGAAATTGTTTAGAAAAACCGTTTTTAAATGTTTAAAAACTTTGGTCCGATGTGAGGAATCAGTGCAAAAGTTTGGTAACCAAATTTCATGTGCATTGATCAAGGAGGGCAAAGTGACAGTTACAGTTTCCTATTATAAATCGAGAAATATTTTTTCGCAAGTGCACCACTAATACCCTAAACGTTGCAGGAAGGAGGGGCTTGCGAACTCTCTCCGCTTTAGGTCCGTGAAAATCCGTGTAGTAATTTACATTACCTGGTTCTTGAATTGCTGAGGCAGATTAGAGAATCATATTTTACAACAAAAAAAGCCTCATCAGGGCTTGATTGCAGTTGTAATTTAAACAAAGAAAACAAGAACCGGCTTTTCATTCTTCTGATCTGTTCTAAAATGAACAGTGATCAGGAGAAAGGAGAGATTTTATGGCCAAATTTTATTTTTTTTACACATGGGTCGTTACTGGAAAGAAATACTCTTTCTGCATGTTACTACATATTCTTAGTTACAGCCAGTTTTAAATCTGATATACGTTGCACTGATTCCAATATGTTTTTACAACAAATTCCTAACTGCCTTTTGGTATGTTTACTTTCACACTATAGATTCTGCTTTTATTCTGTATGTCTGCAACCATGTTACCTCTTTCATATGAAAGAGCAAGACACCTAGGTTTTGTGGGAAGGGTGGTGGTGTGACCATGCATTTTTAGGAATAAAATAACGTCTGCAGTGCATTAAAAGAATATTGCAGCTCATCTCAGAGTTTTAAGAATTTATAAAGGAACTCGACCTTTGACTTCAGTTACGAAACTCCTTGTTGACTTGCTTAATCCTTATTATCTACAGCGGGGGTAATTCATCCTGTATGTAATGTTGGATTGATGAACTGAAGATTGAATAGTTTATAAATATTATTTATTTTTTATTGTTCAATCCATAGCACAAATACATATCAATTTTGGTCAACACAAAAAAATCCCTTCCTTTACTCTTGAAGTACCAAGAACAGAAAAAATCACAAAAGCATACATCGATCACAGCCTTCCATAACAGCCGAGATCAGACAATCACCTCATGTGTTGTATCAATGATTCCCATATCTGAATCCCCAGCTTTTGCCGCCTGGGTGATTTCGTACAGTAAAGGCTGTATTCCAAATAATATATATTATAAAATTTAGCCCTCCACATCTCAAATGAGGGGGCCTCCCTCTGAAGCCAGCATGAGGCAATACATAGTCGCGCCACCGCAGCGGCAATAGATGTCATAAACCTAAATTTATATGCTGGCTGCTCACTTGACACATTTCCCCAAATCCCCAGTAACATCATTTCTCTTGTTATAAAAATTGTAGTTCCTGTAATCTCTAACAAAAACAGCTCAATTTGTTGTTTCAATTGTGAAAGTGCCATACATTCAAAAAATACATGCACAATATCAGCTCTATCAGTACTACACCTAAAACACTTCCCATCATTATTTCCACCCCACTTCATCATCTTCTCTGGTGTATGATATAGATCAAATATAGTCTTAAAATGTTGTGCTTTCAAATTTGCTGATAACAATATCTTCCCTGCCGTCTCAATAGAGCTCTGCATAAACTCTTCCTCTTGACCTAATCGTAGGCACCATTTAGAATCTTGAGCAGCCAAGTCCTCCTGTTGTGTCTCAATTAATATGGAATATAATGCCCCAATCTTTGCCCTTTTCCTAATTGCCTCAACTAAAGGTAATACGATAATGCCCTCATGCAGATGACGTCTAACTAAAAAGTCACAAATTTGCAAATTTTAAAAAATTCCTGATGTTGAAGTTCATAGATCTCAGCTAATTCTACAAATGCAAATAATACTCCCCCCTTGAATAAATCACCCAACTGTTTAATCCCCTTAAGCCTCCACCTCAACATCTTATAATCCCAAAATATAGCTGGAAACCTGACAGTTAAATTAAGAGGTGTATAATAATGAATCTTTGGGATGACCAATCGTTTGCATATCACTTGCCATACCTTATATGCTGTAATCATGACCTTAAATCGTGTTTTTTTTATAGTAACTTGGCTCACTAAATTTTACTAATACATTTCTGGCTTCCCCCCCTAGTAATAACTGATATATGGATAGAGCTTCTGCGCCAGGCACATCCTCCCCTGTCAACAAAATCTGCATATTCTGCAATAAACAAACATAATAATAAAAGAAAAAGTTCAGGACAGACCACCCTCCCCTGTCGAGTGGTAACGTCATGAATTTAAATGCTCTCCTCGCTTTACGTTGTCCCCACATAAATCTATCACATATAGATTGGATCCGCTGTAAATGTTTTTTTGTTAATTCTAGCGGTACCGCCCTAAAATAGTAAAGTATTTTGGGGAGGACAATCATCTTTAACACATTTCGTCTCCCCACCAAGGTAAGATGTAGACACTCGAGCCCGAATAGTTTGTAAATATTAATAGAACTTCATGATTTCATTTGAAGATTATAACAGTTTATGTGCTATTTTTATTAGATGATTTTTAGGTGTACTTTGGAAACTGCTTTAGTTGGGTGTAGTTTATATTAAATAAGATTTTTGAGCTATGTTTAGTCTCAGGCCTTCATTCTGAGTTCTGCAGGACTTCACATGTTGTAATGCCATACATGAAACACCTGTTACTGTGGAATGGTAGAATTTCAGGGTGGGGTACTACTACACTATTCCAAGTTATCCCCTGAAAAATGGGGAATTACTGCAGAAATCAGGGGTTCAACTCTGATTATCTGCATATGATTCCAACATTCCGGGACATTTTCTGGGATTGTAATCTGTTAGGTTTTCCCAGGTAAATACAGCTACAATAACCCCTGACTAGGGGGCAGTACAGCTGGTGGATTTGCCACACACCCTACAGGCAGGTCAGACATTGTTAGATACTCAAAATGAGGGCCTAAATGTAAGTTGACAAGCCACACAGAATAAATACGACATAACATACTTCTGCCAGTTTGGACAAACCAGTTGGAAAGCATTCTGTGTTTCGAAATATGCACTTGCATTATTGAACAGTACAGAAAAGAATTAATGAACAATGTACGAAGCCTGAAATGTGACTTAAAAAACAAGATTCTTTTCAATGCTAAATGCATGTAACCAAAATAAAAGGTATCGAGGTTTTAAATTAAAAAAATGCTGGCAATGCAGGAAATCAAAAACTACCTGAATAGAAGAGATTCCTCATTAATAACAGTGCTCCAACCAGTAAACAATACAGTGATAGAAGATGTTTGTAGTTTTTGCCATCTGCATGAAGTTGTTTTATGAAAGAATGAAAAGAACAGCCTGCATTGGTTTCTCTTGTCGAATGCACTGACCAGGGTGTGTCCTTGCATAGCGAGCAGATAAGTAAACGTCAGTCTCAGATTGACCGGCTCTACGTGTCTCTGAAGGACTTGGTGGAGGAACGACGGGTGAAGCTGGAGCAACAGTACTGGCTCTTCCAGCTGAACCGTGAAGTGGACGAGCTGGAGCATTGGATCGCTGAGAAGGAGGTGGTGGCTGGATCACCGGAGCTTGGGCAGGACTATGAACATGTCACGGTGAGTGTAGAAAAGCCTTTTACTGCATCTAGAAATTGAAGTGTGTAAAACTGATGCCTTAGGAAAGCGAGAGGGATGATCTGGGAACCTTAACAAATAAATGAAGAAATGCCATGAAGTCTTAATTAATTATATTTTCACAGTTAATATATGTACAGTGCCCTGCTGCTTGCATTACTGTTTCATCTGTTGAATGGTAGACAATTTTCCTAACGCTGACCTTTTACCTGATATTTTGGGGCCAGCACTCTTGTTAGTTATTGGCAATTTTGCGAGTCTTACTGCTTACCTCCCAAGTTTCATCGTGCATGTGTCTTTGACTCTTAGCCCTGACGAAGACCCCATAAACACCCCTGTGGGCTCTAAACCATTGTCAACTCATTAAGTTTAGGAGTGTGCACCACTTATCTACACTGTTAGCAGAATGCCTGAATGCAGCAAATTATTGTTGAGGTCCTCTTTCTGACTCTTGAAAGATCTGTCACCCTAAACGTATTAGCTTCCTATGCCTGTTTTTTTTCACCAGATCTGCCTTATTTTTCACACCTTGTGATCACTTGAGCACTGCACTATCGCTTCACTTTAGGATCATGATTGGTTTATGCCCTATATTGCACATATAAAATCAATGCTATATTTAAATAAATAAACCAGTTAAGCTAGCCAGGATATGGTTATTCTATTATTCCTGAAGTGTTTTGTTATATGAATTATGTGATATATCACATGTATGGACACAAATGATAAACCGTCAGATTGCTTATGTATAGTCTAAAAATCATACATATATATATATATATATATATATATATATATATAATATATATTTTTTAATTTCCTCAATGTGGTTCCTGTCGGAGCGCGCTTGGTTCGGTGTTGGGCCGAACCAATGGCCAGGGTCAATTTTTTACACAAAAGAGGTCGCACTCTGGAATCTTGTGCTGTGTATTTTTATTACAGAGCCAGTCTGTCACACCGACGCGTTTCGGCCAACTCGGCCTTTCTCACGGTAGGGGGCACTACTGTTACAACTGTTTTTATGTCATTTCCTGTGGATAACAATTCCCATAGACTTCTGGGAGTTGTAGTTTAATTAAAAACAATGCTAGATCCCTCGTGACAGAATCAAATTTTGCAAACATTAATCTTCATTGCATACCTTACTATTCATTTGTATAGTGCGTAATCTATTCATGTGTTTAGTACACGATTTTGACACTAATTATATTTTGTCTCGTGATATCGCTAGACATACTTTATCAAAAGGCGGTATACATATTATTGCAGTGTGTTGGAGTATCGTTACAATATTTTTCTTTGTATTCGATCTGATATGGCATAATGTTCATAGCTTGTGGGGTTAAGCACCCAATGTTCGAAATGATTTTTGTTGCAGTTCAGTTATTCAGGCATCCAGTCTTATTTGTTGTATACTGTTGGCATGAATCGTGTTTGCATGAGTATGAGAAGTTCCAGAGATCATGTGATATCACGAGACAAAATATAATTAGTGTCAAAATCGTGTACTAAACACATGAATAGATTACGCACTAAGCAAATGAATAGTAAGGTATGCAATGAAGATTAATGTTTGCGAAATTTGATTCTGTCACGAGGGATCTAGCATTGTTTTTAATTAAACTACAACTCCCAGAAGTCTATGGGAATTGTTATCCACAGGAAATGACATAAAAACAGTTGTAACAGTAGTGCCCCCTACCGTGAGAAAGGCCGAGTTGGCCGAAACGAGTCGGTGTGACATACTGGCTCTGTAATAAAAATACACAGCACAAGATTCCAGAGTGCGACGTCTTTTGTGTAAAAAAAAAATATATATATATATATAGATAGGTGTTATGAAACAAGACACCGGTACAGTTATATTTAAAAATAAACAACATAAAACAAATTTGCTCCTTAATTTTTTTTTTGATAATCAATTTTATTGGTTTTAAAGAGCAAACAAAACATCAGCACAAGACATTTCAAAATGATATAAGTCATTTCTGCAAGAGGCAATTTGGAATACAGGTAGATTATTGGTCGAGCGAGCCACCAAGACAGAAGGGCATCACACATATGGATAGAAGTGCAAGTGTGGTACATTTAGTCCAGTTGATTTAGCCATTTGCCCCAGATCCTGTTGTATTTGGCTGGGCATCCACGGGCCGCAAATAAGGGTTCTTCTTGAGCGGCACACCAATCCACCCCTCAGCGCCATTTTGCTATACTTGGAGGCTTGACCTGCGCCCAGGCCGCTGCGATATCTTGCTTGGCCACAGCAATTGCCGTCCCGAGGAATAGTTTGTCCGATCTAGAGCCATCCTGGCCGTCCATCACCCCAAGGATAAAACGTAAGGGGTCGTGGGGGACCTGCCAACCCAGGATCTGTGTGAGTTCGGACTCTATCCCTGACCAGTACGGGATAAGGTTGGGGCATGTCCACAGCATGTGATAGAAATCTGCCGGTGCTTGGCCGCAACGCGTACAATCTGGGGAGGGACGCAAGCCTGCTTTATGTAGGCGCGCTGGGGTGAGGTAAGCCGTGTGCAGGTAGTAGATTGCTCCTTAATTAATAGACGAAACCCACTTCTCCTATTACCTAATCAGCCAGGTACCTCCCTATTCATGGCAGCCCATTTCATGAGCAGTTCATTGTATTTAAAGTTTTTTGTTTTTTTTAAAATAAAAAATGTACTCTAACATCAAAGCATTCAAGCTCGTGTGAACCTTGTTGAACCTCAATTTCTTTCCAAACACACTTTACAAGTCTGGCTGAAGAGTACTTATTCAGATTCAGCCACCTTACCTTATGGTATAGCCCAAGCAGTCGATCATTTCTCCCAAGTTGTTTAGTCTGTACATATGGAACTGCCTGGAGATCTGACGGATATGCTCAGCCTTTCAATTCACCATTATGCTTATGCCATGTATATGCTCAGCTTTACCATGTATGAATGGATCTCCCATAAAAGACATCAGACAGAACATTGCCTAGGATTTGTTTATAATTGGATGACGCCGCATTAACTAAGACTTAACACAACATTACGTACTGTGCTGTGGTTTGCATAGTTGTCATAGTGTGTTTTATGGTAGGTGATACATGAATCTGGACTTTGTAGTGCGTGACGTCACTGCAAATTACATTTGACATTGCTTTTAGGGTTTGTTTCAGTGAGGCTTTTGGGAGCCAGAGATGCTAAAGGTTGTGTTGTACATGATCTACTAACGAGCATCAGTTTCCTGCTGCCTCGTCTTTATTCATTGTGACAGTCGTGACGAGGGAAGCGGAGTCAGGCCCCATATCTGCCATCCAGCATCAGTCTTACAAGTTGGTTTCAAGATCCTCTTGAAAAGGCAGAGTGAACTCATTTGATAGTAACACTGGGGTAGACCTTTACCGCTAAGCAAGATGCCGGGTGAGGGAAACCTTTTTTTAGCATTAATTCATGTCTGTTTGAGCTCTTGCAGCATTTGATTGAGGTTGGTGTATAGGCACATTTCAAACACATTTTTTTGCAAGCCATTTCCTGTGAAGCACTCACCTTGTAGAATCATGAGGGACCGTCAGATATTGCAGCTTCCATCTTGCCTACTTCAGTCTCATGCTGGAATCCTCACTCTGCGCTTCCTGCAAGGGGGAGGAAGAAGACAGTGGAAAAAGAACCAATGTGAGTGCGTACACACTGCGTCGGGCTTGTAAGCATAAAATTCATGTGGTTCCATGCATGTGAGCGCAGCATGTTTTTTCTGGCTTGCGTGTGCTTGCCAATTCAGGGCTTGCGTGTTCTTGCCAATTCATTAATTTGCACACCGTTGACCAATTTAGGGCAGTAGTAGGGTTCATGAAAAAGTGTTCTATGCAACCGATGGGACTTGCTTGCTCTTGTCTACAGAGGTGAGGTACTTTATCTGTTACTTCTGAAGCTGTAGAGTGCTGTACTACTGGTATAAATGAAGGCAGGATGGAGGGTATGTATACTTAGTCAAGTGTCACGGTGACCCCTGCACCCCACAGCAGCGTATGATGTGTTCAGGAACAGACAACCATTTCGAACTTAAGATTCTATAGAATGCCACACTGGGATAAACCATGCAATAAAGGAGCAGCACAAAGCTATAGCAGCCACATGGGAAAGAAACAAAGAAGTAAGATCTCCAGGTCTAAATGAATTAAGCCTCAGACTGGTGTTGACTATAGAGTGGTATGCATTTGTGTAATGAAGAACTGAAAAGATGCAGTAGGAAAATGACTCCTGTTAAGCCACAAATTGAATGCACAGAGAATACATTTGTTGCTTCAACAACCATTGTTTAGCTACATACAAAAAACAATGAGGTAGCTGACAAATATGTCGTTGCACTACTGATAGTGGTAGTCTAATGTGATTTGTAATGCAAGACGTAGGAAGTAAGAATGATTGGCATTTATGTGTGAATTCTTAAAGTAACTGGAAGAAAGGTACAATGGGGAATGGAGAAACAAACCAGGACGGCTCAAAGAGTTTAGATGTTGTATTGTATTGAAAGCTAGTTGTCTTCCTTTGAGGCGCACATTGGAAAATGCATTACTAGTGTCACACAGAGAGAAGTTAAGGGCAGAGATGGATGAGATGTGCAAACAAGAGTTTATAGAACCAGATTAAAGGCCTGAAAGCTTGGCACCTTTTGTTCTCACCTGGAAGTTCAATGGCGGTTTTCACCTACATATGGACGCAGGAAGGCTCTGTTTAGATGCTGGATTGTTTTGAAAGCTGGGTGTCTTCCTGTAAGTCTCACATTGAGAAGTGTAGTACTAGTGCCATACAGGGAGAGGTTAAGGGCAGAGATGGATGAGATGTGCAAACAAGAGTCTGTAGAGCCAAAGCAGAGGTCTGAAAGCTTGGCACATTTTGTTCTCACATGGAAGTTGAACAGTGGTTTGCATCTTTCCATGGAGCCCAGAAACCTGAATAGAAACATTTTGGTAGACAGTCACCCAATTACCAATCTATATGCAATGGGATCGACATTGGAAAGGGGCACTGTGTATACCTCATTAGATTTGAGTAATGCTTACCTTCGGGTGGGTCTGGCTGACAGTGTGAGATATATTACTCCAATCATTAAATCTTATAAGGCCTACACCAATCGCCCAGATGGTATCATTTAAACTGTGGATGCTGAGAAGATCATCAAAATGACCTTCCTCTGTCCCCCCATGCTTTCGTTCATAATTGACCATCAAGTGAAGAACATCTTATAATAACCAAATGTTATGAGTGCTGTTTGACTTTGAATTTATATTGTGAGAATCAGGCTGTGGAGGTGGAAGGAGTAGACATGGCGAAAGTAGTCACTCCCCCACCCCTCCATTTGAACTCTAGTATTAGCACTTAGATATAGTTGCTTAATACAATTTCATATTTTCTAAGGTCAAGTTTATTAGACAAGGGTAAGTTGGGGAATGTTGGGCAGAAAATGAAAATCATAGTCGCTAGAGGGTATATTGACATGGTGAATGATTTAAGGGATGTAAAGAAGTTTGGGTTATACAGCGTACATTTTCAGGGTGCTTAAGCTGCCTGATGGACTGAATTGCTTTGCACCGGTGCTCTATAAAAATGACAGTAAAACCTACACATGTAGGATTAAAGACAAATATATATTGATGACCTTGAATTTTAAAGGCATGACCAGCCTCGCTAAACACCACAAATGACATACCTCTATGAAACACCGGAGAGTTCATATACTCTTTCTGCAAGAAACTCATATCATGGCTACCAAAGGTTCAAAATGTAAAAAAAAAATGGCTGGTTCAGAAGTATAACGCAAAATTCTCTGCATATGGAAGAGGGATACTGTTATGGGTGAGACTTGTTGAACACTCCATATGCCCCAGCACAGCTATAGATCCTGAGGGTTGATATTTGATGGTCAAGGGCAAGTTGGGTGGGGAAACCATAACATATGTGTTTACATTCCAAATGTAGCACCTGTCCAGTTCCTAAATAAGGTCATGAACATATCTTGACAGTATGGGATGTGGACTTTGGTTGCAGAGCAGATCAAAACTGGCACAGTTCGCATTCACCAATAGCAGCAATAGCTGGTGTTAAAACAGCTGCAGAATTTAGTGCTTGGTGTAAACACTATTGCCTGAGAGATGCATGGAGGTACATGCCCCAGCAGGACAGAGAATCCTCTTGCTAAATTCCGGACTTATATACAAGACTGGACATGTTTCTAACCTGAACGCTTATTACTGACTTGACAGTAAACACACATTATCTAGGTAAAATGGTGTCAGCATATTTTCCATTATGAGACTGAGTGAGCTAGTTTAGGCAGCCCTCAAGTATATATCCTCCTGACCACAAATTATTTCTCTGAAAACACTGGATCCACAGAAAATATCAAGATAGGGTGGGAAGACTTTAAGGTTTTGGTTAAGGGTATGTGCATAAAGGTGGCATGTGGCACCCAACCAGTATTATATAGGCAGTTGATTGAAGCGGAGGATGTGATGAGAGTATTAGAAAAAAAGGTGGTACAAGATTACACCGGCCAAGAGCAATTAGTGATATCTAAAGACAGACATGTGTTACTGGTATTAGGCTCTGCTGCCTCAATGGATAAACATAAAGAAAGGATACATGTGTAGAGGAACAATTCAGGGACGTATGTCAGCACTAAGGCTGAATGACAACAGATGACAGAAATAAAGACCAAGAAGGTAACATTAGATACTTGCAAAAAGCATTAATAAGATATATACCAATTGTTATACACACTTCTACTAAAGCTCACCCACATTAGATATAGTACACCTGGATTTTCTTTGTGAGATGCACATTGACTCGTGGTCTCTACGTAAAACAGAGACTCTAGCTGACATCAGGATGGCCATTAGATCATTGAAAATAAATGAAACGCCAGCAGGTATAGATTGCCAATGAAATTCTGCCGGGAATAAGAGGATATTTTAGCACTGTGGCTGTTGGAATCGTACTACCCATGTTATTTGGGTGTTTTGACACTGAATGTGAGAGAAGCACTTCATACAGCCCCTTATCCATGATGAATACAGACTGAAAAATTGTGGGCTAAATCCTGGCATCTAAGTTGTTGGCTTTTCTCACAGAACTGGTGCACATACCTCAAAATGGGTTTGCACTCAACAGAAGTACCCCACCTAACTTAAGGAGGTTCATGTTCGCCTCCAGTAGTTTGCAGAAAGGCATTTGATACCTTTGATTGGGAATATATCCATGCCCACCAAGATAGATGAATCTTGGGACACATTTAGCGCATTCAGTCTTACCAGGAGTATCAGGTGCTTTTCTGGCTATGTTTGTAACCAAGCTTTAGTCATTCCAGTATTTTTATCATTGTCAAGTATATAACCGATAAGGATAACATGCAAGGTGATTTTGTGTCAAGAATGACTGTAGAAGCAATTAAAATAGAAGTTGACAATGACTTGAAATGAGAATGTAGTGGATTAAGAGTGGTGCGATGGAATAATATTAACTGAACAATGTTTGAGAGAGGAAGATTGCTGGTATGGGTTGGAAGAGAAGAGTTCCTTTAAGGTTGCCCCATTGAGAGGTGGTTG
This sequence comes from Calotriton arnoldi, assembly GCA_963921515.1. Taxonomy (NCBI): domain Eukaryota; kingdom Metazoa; phylum Chordata; class Amphibia; order Caudata; family Salamandridae; genus Calotriton; species Calotriton arnoldi. The sequence goes on from CAWUFW010001566.1 coordinate 1,078,792, forward strand.
TGACGGAAGCTGCAAGTTTGCCACTAGATAAAGGTTGACTTGGCTATGGAAAATGGTCTTGTTTTGAGTGGGTTAAAATCATGCCCCCACTGAGTTCATGAGTTCAAGTTGTATATTGATTCATTTGGACCCTATTGATTAGTTGAGCATGTTGAATACAAAATGGATGTGGAGATGTGCATGTGCCAGTCCGAATAATTTAAGAAAAGTGCTAACAGTTTCAAGGTGTTCATATCTCTATTGTAAACAAAAGGAGATGATGGACGGAGCTCTGAAACATTTCAGATACTCACCCCCAGCCACTATTAGATTTGGGTTGAATCCACCATCATTCTTTAGCTCACTTCGCCACCCCAGTTCAGACCCAGCCATATGCAAATCAGTCTTGACCCTGTTCCTCATGGGAACAGTCTGTCCAGAACTGCCAAGCCAGGTCTTCCCTGGACCGGAATGAAGCATCCTGGGACAGGTTTCGGGGTAACACCCTTCATTAGCCAGGCTAGCTTGAATCCAGTGGCAAAGTGAGCAAGGGACCCATGTCTGGGCATACCCTGCCAACTTAGGGCGAACAAAGCAAACACAAGGGAATGATGGACGGAGCGCTGAAACCTTTCAGACACTCACCCCCAGTCACATATCCATCATCATTCTTTAGCTCATTTCGCCACCCCAGCTCAGACCCAGCCATATGTAAATCAGTCTTGACCTTGTTCCTCATGGGAACTGTCCATCCCAAACTGCCAAGCCAGGTCTTCCCTGGACCAGAATGAAGCATCCTGGGACTGGTTTCGGGGTTTCACCCCTCATCAGCCAGGCTAGCTTGAATCCAGTGGCAAAGTGAGCAAGGGACCCTCGCCTGGGCATACCCTGCCAACTCATGGACAACAGGGTCAAGACTGATTTGCATATGGCTGGGTCTAAACTGGAGTGGCATGGGGAGCAAAAAAACGATGGATTTAGGCCCAGATCTCTGTGCTGGGGTGAATGCATGACATTGTTCAGCATTCTGTCCATCAATTGTTCTTTTTGCATATCTCCATTGTAGCCTGTAGAAGTACGATCTAGTTGGATAAAGCATTTGGCCATCATGTTTTTTAAGCCCTTATGCTGCGCGTGTAGAGAGACAGAAGTATGTTGTAGCTCTGGAAGTCTGTTTTGTAAATGGTTGGAAGTTCTTTATGCAGGTATTGTTGCAACAGTTGTTGTCAGTAGTTTCTTTAAGCATGTATTTGTGCATTAGGGATTACCTTACGAACAATGGGCCTAATTCACAGACTGCATTTTGTAGTATGTAAAGTAGAACTACTTACTACAAAATGTAATTCACAAACTTACAAGTGTAAATCTCCACCTCTCCTATCTTTTCTATCAGTAAATCCTCACACATGTAAGTTTACTATTTAGTAGTAAATGTACGAGGGACCGTAAGAGTGGCTGCATAATGGGGCATGCTCACTAATACTAAAAGGCATAGGTTTATAGATGAGTAGGGAGGGATTAAGTGGGGGATTTTGGGAGGGACAGACACCCACCACCCACAAAAATGTAAGCCCATTGCTATTCACAAGCTGCATTTCTAAAGTTACTACAGCCAAAAATGACCCAAAGCAGTATAAATGTACTCCAGCTCAGAGCCGAAGTAGGTCCAGCACCACACCTGGACAACCACTAGTAATGCAACACATTCCAATTGAAAATAATGGAGGTGGGGACTAAATCCCATAGGAAATAATGCTAAATTAAATTATTTAAACTAGCTAACAGTAAAAATAAATGTAATTTAATATTACATTTTTTCTAAAAAATAAAACCTTTATTATTTTATTTTAAAATATTTTAATAACTTTTTAAAATTTACATTAATTGTATAATTAAATTATTTTTAATTAATTATATAGATCACTAATTACGTACTTTTTACTTTATGTGGGAATTTTTGTAATTTAAAATTCAGGAAAATAATTTTAATTTAATACATTAAATACTTCTATTTTAAGTATAAATTAAGTTATTAGTGCTGTACATTTTTTTATTGTTCTAAATTTGAAATAAATATATAAAATAATTTACATTATTATTTAATGCAACACTCGATTTGCTAATTTTGTAAAAGTTTAAAAACAATTTTTTTAAACTTTTGCCTCTACTTTACAATGGGGAGATCTTCAATAAGATCTCCCTTGAACTCCATTTGAGACTTCAGGGTACTATTGAGGGTGGATTTGTTGACCGTGCCAAAGGCAGCTGACAGTTCCAGTAATTTCAGGTGACTACATCATCTTTACCTTTGGTCAGGGAGGCTTCTATTTGTAAGCTACCTGTCTCGTGCTGCAGTATGATCTTAAGCCAGATTGATAGTCATGCATAAGATGATTGGTGTTGATGTGAGCTTCAACTTGTACATAGACTGCTTTTTAGATCTTGCTATTAAGGGATAGGTGAGTGATGGGCTGGTAGTTGGCAGGGTCTATTGTGGTTTTCTTCAGGAGTGGGAAGATCTGTCCTCTCTTGAGAACTTCAGGGCTTATTCCTTGAGTGATGGAGGTGTTGATGATTTGGATTAGGTGTGAGAGAGCTTATCCAGAGAAGGCATGGATAAAGAATCAGTTTAAGAATCCATCTCCATAGATGGTGGCTTTTACTGAGTTCACGATGTCAGTGAGATCTTTTAGGACAGGTTTGAAAGATGATTTTGTGGGAGGCAGGAGAAGGAGTGGGTGTCATCAGAAGAGAAGCCGGTTTGGTGCTTTTCAGTATTTTCTCATTGGAGAAGTGGTTGATAGTCTTGCACGTGTCCATGCAGTTTGGGAAAGGAGAGTCAGGTAGAGGGTTGATGCAGAGCTTAGTAGATCTGAAGAGTGTTCTGCTTCTGGTGGCAGGTTAATTGATATTGTTGTCATAGTATTCTGCTTTGACTGATGTGATAAGTTATCTGCATGTTATGCTGAGGGATTTTAGTAGTGTGAGGTCAATAGTAGTCTGTTTTTTATTTCATTTTCTTTTGTGTCTAAAATGGAGCATTTGTTATTGATTAGATCTTTGGAGTACCTGGGTGCTGAAGGCTTTGATTTTCACATTCATGTTTTTAGTTGGATCCCTGTTCGCATCAGATGTGGAAGCGGCAGGCGTGAGATGAATTAAAGTCTTAAGTTGTCTATGGAGAAGTCTTTGAAGGATCTGCAGCATTGTTCTCTTACAGGTTAACCATAATGTGTTGGTTAGACGTTGAGAATTGCGGAGGGGTGGTCGGTCCTTTCTAGTGGTATGGGAGGCTTGTAGTGGACGATTAGTGATGCCAAGAATACAAGATCTAAGACATTGCCTTCAAAGTATGTTGATTGAGTGACATGCTGTACTACATTTAATGTATCAATGACATTGAGAATGGTGTCTTTTTTTTCAAGTTTGAGTTGTTTGGCAGGTTGACGTCACTAGGGATGTTGGCATGGGCATGTTGAATGGATTAGGTGCTGAGGAGGTCTCAAAATTATACCATGAATCCCTTGTTCTGTCCAGAAGGTCAGTCAGTGGAGGAGGTAGAAAAGAGGTGAACAAAATTGCAGAGATTGGGAATTGGCATTTGAGGAGCTCAGTGGATTTGAGTGTTGCTTGCCTAATGCCTGGGTCTAAATTCCTCTGGAGCAGTACCCTCAAAAGCCCACCTTCCGGGAGCACCAACTCTGCAGTTAGATTGACAGAGATTTGGGGTGGCTATACAAGGGATTTAGGGAGGGTACAACGGGAGGGTACAAAGGAGAAGGATATCTGAAATGAGATGAGACAAATCCTTAGTACATATTTATATACCCAGCTATGACACAACACAAACTAACAGCTAATGCAATTATCTGTATTTGAAAAAAGGAGACTCATTCTTGATCCTTTCGTCAAAACTTTGTTGGTACGATTATTCAGGTTACTCTTCATAAAAACTCTGTTACCCTAAATGAAACGAATCACAGTTTCTTTAAAGTTCACACAATATTTTTCTAATACTTCTTCACAACCAAGAAGAAATCTCAGTTCGTACTTCTGCTTCTACATTTTTTTATGAGCTTCTGACTTCAGCACTTCAGTTAAATTATAGTCTGTGCGTTTCTGTCAACATTTACTTCATGCGTCTCAAATCCTGATGAAAGTTAAATCACGCTAAGCATTATTCCTAGTTATTTCAGATCAATATAGCATTCGTTTTTCAAAATAGTCTTTTGCTCAAAGTTCAAGGAATTTTACTCAAACTGCACTTGACAAATGCTGTTCTGGAATCAGTGACTCAAGAGTATGCTTGAGTGCACTCCATACTTGAGATACATGTATTTAATTTTTTAATGTTTTTAAGTGCTAGAGAATCAAATGATGTGCACTATTTTGAAAGCAGAATGATACATTTTGTTTTCCTGCTTGCCCAACGTCCATGACCTAAAACATGGGCCTTACCGCAAAATGCCTTTGTCTTTGTGCAAACATGATGGACTTGACCACAAGAGGTTATTGTCTTGGAGTGGGTGAATAGGATACATTTTACTCTATTCTTAACACCCATATTGCAAGACCAGGTGGCCTTAAGGATGACATCAAGGCCTCCTCTTTTGTTAAGAGCACGATTTGCATGCTGAATGCTATAGCCTCTGGAAAGAAGGCCATACAGGATGTGCAAGGATGTGTGGATGAGCAATCTTTGGGTGATGAAGAGAGTGAGGTCTCAGATGTCTGTAGCATGGTTACTGGACAGCGCGCATTGGTGAGCATCATATGGAGTGTTTGATCATTTGAGGATGTGTGGTGGTTAGTGGAATGTGTGTATGAGGTTGTATCTGTGTTGTGAGGATGTTATTTGAATGTGTGTGTGATGTAGATCTGTGTGTCATTGCTGGGATTGGCACCGCGATTTCCTGGGTGAGTCACATGATGAGCTGTTGCATTTTAGGTTGCAATGGTGCAGGTATTTGCCTCACAGCCCTTAATGTCCCTAACAAGCCGAAACAAGAAGTGCATTAGATTATGTTCACCCTTTGCTGATGGGTGTGCAGGCAGTAGGACTCCCTGAGGAGTGTATTGTAGTAGACAGAGGCAGGAATTTATGTCACTTCTTATGGAACACTTTTATCTGGTCCTAGCTTTCTAGCTAATAGTACTTTCCTTGATGCTAAATGTAAACCCATACTTTTAGTGCTGTTGGCTAAATATCAGTGCTGGCCGATGGTGTCACTGATAACATGGGTCCACTTGGCAGTGGTTTACCAGACCAGTTGGTCATGTTTTGTGACAGTTTCTTGGGTATGTTATAATATTCGCCCATAATGCAGCAAAAAACCTGAAGAGCCCTACGATGTAAACATGAATCAGAGGAACTTGGGCAATCCCTCACACTTGATCCCCTAAAGTGTCTATGTGATAGTCACATGTACTGCACAGACAGACATACATATATATTGTATGTAGTTGATTATATAGTCTGTGTCAATACCCTTTTTCTTGTACTTATTTCAGCGATCTCAAAGTCTCAGTTGGCCCTGCCAGGATTGAAACCTGTGACATGCAGATTATTGATACACAAACTAGGCCCCGGTCTAATGATAATCTCACCAACATTAATTTGCATAAACAAAATATTTGTCACAGGCCATATCTATTCAAACTTCCATGTTGCAAACAATACTAATAGAGTTAATGTGTGTACCAGAAAAAACGCCACTATAAAGTTGTGGACCCTGGAAGATCCACAAGGAGACACCTGACTGGAGCAGCAGGAGGGAACCAAAGAATTGAATATTGCTGTTTCCTGGACTTCTCATCATTGGTGCGTGATCTGTACTGAAGGGAACCCTAATATTCATAAGAGTGGATTGTGAGCTAGAACCTACAGTTTATTCAGAAATGACTATACCCGGCTCTTAACCCACCATGTCAACTTCTCCGTCATTAATGTTTTTCAGAACTCACAAATGCTAGAATGTCTCTGTCCACGTATGTAATCCTGGAACACATTTTAAAGATATACATGTTTCGTTTTGAAAATTTTCTGTCTTTTTTTTTAAAGTAAGGCCAATTAAGCCGAGTTAGTCCTAAAAGACCATTAGAATGAAAACATCATTCTAGGAAAGCATTTTAAAATTTAAAAATAAAGCAGGGAATAATGCTGATGCGCTTCGGCCTTCACATAAGTGACCTTTGAGGACAAATGTTTAAGCATCTCTTGAGTATTCCCAAGTAGGAATAGTATCTTCCATTTTTTCATTGAAGGGGACTTTTCATGTAGTCTTTACTGACTGCCATGTTAGATGTCATTGATAAGTGCCCCTTTTGTGATGGTAGACGAAGTAATAATGTGATGTCTGAGTGATCTGCTTCCAGATTCATACACTACAGAGAGGTATCCCATTTGTCAGGCAATACTCTTCAGGATGTTGAAAGACAGAGTGGGAGTTGCCTCACAGCAGACAGGGAGAATTTAAAACAATTGTAATATGCATTATTTGATGTGGGAGTAGAGGTTGGAATATGAGATTTGGGTCCCCTCTGCAGCCTTGCACCAAATATCGGGCAAGTAGTAATGAGGCCTTGAGTCTCACCACCATCCCCTCGAAAAGGCAAGGGGAGACTAGAATTTCCATTCCATCTTAGTTGCATACACAACTTTATAACATTTAGTAATCTGCTGAATCTTTACCTTGGCAGAAGAGGGACAATGACTGACACACCATGGGGTTCTCTCGGCAAACACCGGCCTTGCCACCTGTCCCTTTTGCGGTGCATGTTGAAACATTTAATTTCACTACGTTTGCCATCAAGGGTTAGTTTCTTGTTTAGCGTCGAGGCACTTATTGCCATCAAGATATTTCTCAGTTTAAAGAGGATCTCGCCGTTGATCTTGTCAAGCAACATGGTCTACAAAGAAAAGGGACTCTTATCTTCTCTAGAATCTGCAGGGCCCTGAGCTGAGGACCGTGTGTCTGTTGCTCGTCTGCACAGCACCCTCAGTAATGGGATAGCACACCAGAAGCCCCGCAGTCTGTGCTTCCACTTCAAGAACCGCTAAGGGACAAAAGGATAATGGTAAAGAAATCAAAGTTAAAGTTCAAGAGAGAAGAGACCAATGAGGATCACAATAAAAGGAACCATTACAGAGAAGAGCATCCCAGAGTGTCCAAGGGACAAACTGCCCAAAGAAAAAGCACTCTTCAAATAAGCAGCCTACAAGTGAGAAGCCTAAAATATCAACCTATAGTACTGCGCCCTAGAGAGAAGTCCCCAGTTAAAGATCTATTGATCAAATTTACACCTACCCCTAGAGAGTCAACCCATTCTTCAGAGATACAGAAAATCGGATACAGCTTCCTACTTGGATTGGGTTGCACATTCTTTTCAATATCCAGACTCTCACGTATAAAACTATTCAATGATTTAATTTTCTTCTTCAAAGTAACACTTTCATCTGTTAAGGAGGTACATTTCTGTGTCACTCTTGCAGCGTTCCAGGCTTCTCATGTTTGACGCCCACTACCAAACCTTAAGCTCAAGCTATGCTGGTAGTTCCATTGGGTATGGAAGTTTTGAAATCCACCATGGACTTCTTCCTAGCCCCATTCTTGATATGCTCAACTAAGGTGAGGAAAAATGAAATGTAAGGCTCCTGATTCTGACTCTTCCTTTCTAATGGAGAACTCCACACCTATCGCGTAGTGGACTTAGTAACTGTAAACATAAGTAATGCCGCAGGTTCCACATCTTTTGCACCCCCAGAGAAAGAAAATATATGGATACTGAGGCAAGAAGTTATGTCAGACGTTGGCCACTATCTTGTGAGCAGCTAGTTTCTCTGCTGTTCTGAGTTGATAAGATTGCTCCTTTTGGAACTTGTTAGCCCAGTCTATTGAGCATCTGTGCCATAGATAAAAGGAGGTTTATAAGGAGATATTCAAACTGTTTTCATGACTTTGTTATGAAACCCACCTCCTGGTGTCAGCTCATTTCCCTTGCCCAACAGGCACAAGAAAAGACTTAGGATCTCCCCTTTTCTGGATCCTCTCGTTTCAGAATGCATGCTGATGATTGGATCAAAAGGAATATGACCAAAGCAGAGAACATTAAATTGGCTGGGTTGGAGAATAGACAAGATTCTCCTTAAAGTAGGGAACAGCAGCAGCTTTGGAAGAGGGTGGTGCAGCGGCCAGAGCGTCTGACTGCGAAGCGCGGGGTTCACGGTTCGGTCGCCGGTGGCAGCTTAGCTCAGCATCATGTGACTCTGGGCAATAACTCACTTAATCACCCCGACAGCCCCCACCACCTTGAAACCTTAAGGGGTGATATGTTTGCGCTTTACAAATATGGATATGGGTTTATATGGAACAGCAAGTTTATGCAACCTGCTGGCAGAGGCAGTTGCTGTAGCAACATTAAATGTAGTCTCATGAACCAAAGCTGTGCAACCATTGCGAGATGAAATCAGTAGCCTCCCCAGGTGGTGGCTGAAAAGACCTCCCTCTGGTAAACTAATAATTTTATGACCCTGTCCCCATAGTCCAGCATCCCAGTGGGTGTGATCATTACCAACCATCTTGCAGGTTGGCACGGAGTACCAAGAGACCAATGGAAAAAGCAAGTTTTCATAGCTCTCTACCATGCATTCCACTAAGGTGGAATAGCAGTTTCTGTTTTATCATCTCATTCAGGAGGTTAAGACCGTACTCAAGAAAAGAGCCTTTGAGTTGTCGACTTATACACTAAGGGGACTTGATGTGCACTGTATGTTGACAGGATGCCTACCCGGCTGAAAGTGATACAGGACCAGTTCACTGAAGCTTAGTGCCTTCCAGGTGACAACTCAGACAAGTCTACTCTTTTGCCAACAGAAAACATTAAAAACCTGTAGTTTTCACTGAAGGATCACAAAATTGTTTTATTCAGAACACATACTACATTTAATACAGACAAGGTTTTGCCAGCTCCCACTGACATCTCACCACACAGCCAGGAAAATGCCCTCTTTTCTGAGGTACATGGCTTTTGCGTTTTTATGGTACTCAGTGGAGACAGTGAAGACGACTGTAAAGTGTCTGAAAGAAACAGCGTTTTGGTAACCAAAACAGTACTTCTTTACCTTGGTGGTGTTGGAGGAGGACGATGATGTAGGGCATTTTTTTCTAGAAACCACTTCAAGGTCAATTGAAATTTACAGATTCATCTGCGGAAGAATGTGGAGACTACACAGATGGTCTGACAGCTCAGGAAGTAGTCACACAAAAGGTACACATATCTCATCAACATTCTGGAGGAGAGGCTGTGCATGTAGCCTTCAAGTTATTAGCCACAATTTTCTCCATCTTGATCCTTATAATAATTGACAATACCACAACACTGTATTTACCTTAACAAGCAGGGAAGTGCAGGATTGTGGCGGAGAAGCCATAGACAGTCTTGCACTGGCTATGATCGTGGAGCATTCTCAAAAGAGAGGTTCATCTTCTGGGCATGGTAAAATCCAAAGCAGATGTGATCAGGAGACACTTTTTGGCAGTCCAGAAGTGATTTCTAACCAATGAAGTTCTGGAAGGAGTTTTGTCAGCATTGAAAATACCAGATTCTGACTTGATACAAGGAACTGTTAAATGCTGAAGACAAACTATTGAGATCCAGGACCTCGCTGCATGGGGATTCCCTTCTTGAAAGACTGGTAGAGAATATTTCTATTTGCTTTTCTTCTGATTCATCTCCTACCCGCAACCAAGTTAATTCGCAAACTGAAACTATGCAATATGACAGATATCCTCCTTGCTGCTGGGTCATCCTGACATTGGTGGTATCCAGAGTCTTTCCACCTCTTATTACAGCCACTCATTAAGCTTCTTTAGAGGTTGGATCCCTTGTCAAGAAAGTAAGGTAAGATCCATCCCTTCCAGTCTTTCCATATCTGAAGTCGACCACCAGAGTTCCTGTATATGGTGTCTGGAGAAACATTTTTGCCCTAGATCAAGGGTATGCCCAGACGTGAGTCCCTTGCTCACTTTGCCACTGGATTCAAGCTAGCCTGGCTGATATGGGGTGTTACCCCGAAACCGGTCCCAGGATGCTTGTTTCCGGTCCACGGAAGACCTGGCTTGGCAGTTCAGGCTGGACTGTTCCCATGAGGCAAATGTTCAAGACTGATTTGCATATAGCTGGGTCTGAACTGGGGTGGCGAAGTGAGCTAAAGAACGATGATGGATTCAACCCAGATCTGTGACTGGGGTTGAGTGTCTGAAAAGTTTCAGCACTTCATCCATCATCTCCTTGTGTTTGCTTTGCCCTAGATCAAGCCACAGAGAGCCAGTACTGCTTTGCCTTCTGTATTTGGCTGCATTTTTCTTTCAGTTTTCTTATGCAAAATACAATTTTTTTTAAAACCACTTGATTGCGATTACTGCTTATTCCTTATGCAGTTCCCATAGGATTTCTGACAGAATATCTATTCCAAAAATATAGAGGGACATAAATATCGAGTCAAAAATATCGATTTCAAAAATATCGTTTCCCTATACCTATAATGGTAAGTACAAAAATATTGAAAAAATATTGTTTTACACTAATATCATAAAAACATACAAAAATATCATAATTTCTTATCCTCTGCACACGCACATATCTAGTACAAAATTAACATGTCTTCGTTATGAAACAGTAAAGAGAGTAGTTCGTTATGATCTTTTCTTTGTCTTTAATTCGAATCGCCCAGCCAACACGTGTTTCGTCGATAGGGGAAGACCCCACGACGTCTTCAGGGCTGTCAGGCTCTTTTTCCTCTTATCACTTTTATCCTCTCTGCCGGTTCTACTTCCGACCCAGCTGGTCTAATGTACATATGCTTCCTCCTTTTGAGGAAACCGATTTTCTTTTAAACAATATCCTGTGTCATGGACTGGCGTTTTACCCGACTGTGCAGAGGATAAGAATTACGCTAAGAAAGACCTCAGGAGAGCGCATCCGGCCGTGCGACAAGATGGCCGCTTGAATCCAGAGCTCCGTGTCGTGGGGAGCCCCGGACGGCGGCGAGTGCTTTCTGAGGACCCGAGGACAGCTGAAAGCTGGCTGTCTGCGATGCGGAGAGCCCGAGGGTCATGATGTTTCATCTTTTACAGCGGAGGAAGCTTTCAGCTGCAGACACCGTCGACTGTTTTCAGAGCTCGCGCGGCGGGCGGAGGGCTGCTCAGTGAAGCGCGGGAAAACCTCTTCTTAGGAGATTTACGGCTCTGGAGGATTCTGGTTGGTCTTGGCAAATACTTTCTTTTATCGACCGTGCAAAGTTGTTTAATGGTAGCTTGCATTCCTGACTTCAATTAAGTTTGCCTTCGTTTCTGTTCAGCTGTGAGGAAAGTATACGCACTACCGGCTACATTGTTGCAATTAGTCTGGGTTGCTCAGGAGCGATGCCTCTGCCTGCCTTTTATCAGTAAAATAGTGTGCTGAGTTCTTCACATCACAGGAAGCTTTATAAATCCGGTCTACTCTTCACTGCCCGATATCGGTTTGAGGAGAGTGTTATATACTCTGTTATCAGGTGCCTGTAATGCTTGAAGCAACCTTAGGTGCATGAACCAATATATTTACTACTGGGAGAAAAAAGAGCCCGTGCTTTTAGTAATACTGACTTACAAATACTGCTTTTTCCTCCTGATACTGCTTTAAGTCGTTTTGTGTGTGTCAATATCAAACAACTGACAAAGTTGTTACGCCTTTATCTTGGTACGAGCAGCCTTATTTAAGGGGTCTACCTAGCTGTAAAGAAGCAAATTACCAGTGTACGACTTTTGCACAGCGACGGCCTGGAATGCCTTCTGGAAAACCATCTAGTAAATCTTCCAAACAACCCTCCTATTTTGAGATATTAAGCCAGAGTCGTTCTGTCTCAGAAACCTGCAACACTGTCCCAGCAGCTCAAAAGTCACCTAACTCTATGATGCCGTCTGGACCAGACTCTACTATGGAACGAATACTACAAGAGATTACTGCTGTTGGACGACGTTTGGATGAAATGGAGACGTCTATCTCTGCTCTTACGACGGAGACTAAATCCATACCTGCTGATATTGCAGGATTCCAGAAGTGGCTTGATGGTCTCACTGATCATGTAACCACAGTTGAGAATTATCTCCAAAATATACCAGACAGAGACCAAGAACTTCTCTTCCTAAGAAGCAAAGTGATCGATTTGGAAGATAGAAATCGCCGGGATAATGTGCGCTTCTTTGGATTTCCAGAAGGATCAGATGCTAAATCCTTTCTAAAAGCAGCTCTTCTGAAAATTACAGGCCTCACTTTCGATCCGCCATTAGAAATGCAGAGAGCACATCGTATCGGTCCCCCTAAAGGGGGGAAGAATATGCAACCACGTACACTTATTGTATGTTTTCTGCGGCACGAACAAGCTCGGCAATTAGTCACAGCAGCACGTACGCATGGTCCATATATTTTTGACAGTCATGAGATTCGAGTATCTGCAGACTTCTCCAGAGAAATGAATGACCGTCGCAAAGCTTTCCTCTCTTTTTGGCCTCGCCTACGTCAGTTAGACATTAAATATGGCCTTTTTGAACCAGCACGACTGCGAATCACCAAGGGTGGCATATCCAAGGGCTTCTTCAATCCAGATGGCCTTCGACGCTTCCTGGACAATGTTTCTCCCAGCAAATGGAATATACTGATTCCCTATCTGAGGCCCAATCTGCATTTTCTCCATCAACAACCAAGAAGGTCCCTGACATCCAGCGTAACCCAGGTCATTCTCAAAGCAGGGGAAGAGATCCAGATAGAAATATGCACTCGTTTGGTGACCGTGCTCAAGCCCTACAAGCAGTAGCTGCTCTTACGCAAGAGAGAGATAGAGACAAATCACGCTCTCCACTTAAGCCTCCGCCATCACTTGACGACGCTGTTCCTTGAACTTGCTCTACTACTTTACTGTTGATATCTTGAAGAACAGATAAGATAGGCATATACTACTACCTGTTGAAGTCCCGACCTGATGAGTATCTACTTATTTACTTACTCAATTGTTCATTACTTGCTGTACAAACTCTGTACTATACTTTCTAATCCATTTAAATTAATTTTTCACCCTTTCTCTTTCCTCTTCTATTATTTATATATAGTATGGTTTGCTAATGCTCATTTTCATTGTGTTATAAAGTTTTTATCTGATGGCACTGTTATTATTGTTATAATCCTTTGATATACTCTCCATGAAGAAATGCACTACACATATGAATTAATACCTCAAAGTTATGCATTATATTCTGTATAAGTATTTTTGCTATCATTTCTTCATATTACTATATATTTATTTTATTCTTTGGATATTTTGTTCTTTAACTAGACTAAGGTTTACACTGTTGTTAAATTTTATTTAGATGCTGTTTAATTGTTCTTAACTTAGATTATACCTCAAATTTCAAACAAATCAGTTTTTCTTCCTTCTTCAGATTTTTCTGGGGCACACTACTTGGAAAACGGATATTCTTTGTTCTTCTCTTCTTTCAATATTGCTCATACCTTTTTTTCGTATGTCCTTACTTTTATTACTGTTTATATTTAAGTAAAATTTGCTCAACAATTGTATGAATTGCTTTGATATGCTGTACCTTACATTAATTAATTCTGATAAGATTTAGCTGTTACAATATTTAATTATTTCACTTTTACCCTATTTAATTGTTATTAAGCCTTAAAATGGTTGTATTTAATACTTACTTCTTCCATTACCCTTCCTTACCTCTTTCTTTATCTTCTTAAATTGTATCTTATACTATAATATTTGATTATTCACTTATTTCCATAATTTTCAAATCTATCTTATACTGTTTGCTACTTGCCGTACCCATTCACTCTTTCTATGCCTCTCGCTGTGTGGGGCTCCCCCGGCGCGCTTAGCCCGCAAGCCAGGACACGCAGAGCACAGTTCTACCTACCTTATACTGCACCTTTTTCCCTGTGCAGTATCTTTACCTTTACTCCTCTCTTCTCTTTTTTCCCTAGTCCTTGTGTCATTTTAATTTTTCTATTTGGGTTTCTTTGGTAATTTTCTTCTATATTCCTAAGTATCTTACACTCATTCTCCCCCTTCTACCTGGAACCTCTTTCATTACTTTTATCACTCTTTATCTTCCCCACATTGATTCTTTTCCTGCTCTTCATTCCCCGTATCTAATCTGTTATCTTCTCCACTAACCTACACATAGCTGTGAATATTTCCTCTGCTTCCCATCCACTATGCATTGTATCGTGAAATGTTCATGGTCTTACGCACTTTATTAAGTGCAAGAAAATACTTTCCTACCTACAAACGAAAAAAACTGACATTGCTCTTTTGCAAGAAACCCACTTAGACGCTCTAGAATCCTCTAAGTTACGACGAGATTGGGTGGGAAAAGTCATTCACTGTGGGCTTACGACACACCTTCCTCCTCACGAGAATCATCCACGAAAATGTGGTGTAGCTATTCTTCTCCACAAATCCTTACCTGTTACAATAATCAAGACTTGGACTGATCCAGATGGTAGATACATTTTTGCAAAACTGAAAGTAGGAGATAAGATCCTCTGTGTGGGCTCGGTTTATGCTCCAACAGGAGTCAAACGCACTTTCTTTCTCAGTCTGAATCGTTTGCAGGTAGAAATTGGTGCATCCAGTTATATTATTGGCGGTGACTGGAATCTTGCTCGAGATCCTATAACTGACAGAACGGGTCCCCTGAATAGATGTAATGAGGGAGACCGAGCCTTGTTGGGTGACATAACATCAGATCATGGATTAGTGGACCATTGGTGTCTTTGCCATCCTTCTGATCAGGAGTACACCTTTCTCTTCTCCACCCACGGCACACAATTTAGGATAGACTATTTTCTCATCTCACATCCAGTAGTTGCAATCACTACTGAATCCTGCATTTTTGAGGCTGCACTATCAGACCATGCCACTATCCATATTACTCTAGAAATCGGTTTAGCTTCCCCAGGCCGTAAACCATGGCGTATGAATATCCAAAGATACATTTCTGATTACTTAACTATCAACAAATCATCTGTTACTTCTGGCAGAATTGTTTTGGCAGCCGCTAAAGCAACTTTTTGCGATCAGTTGAGAGATGCTGCGGAAACTAATAAGTCTGCCTCTCTACGTCGTACTGAATTAGAGACTCAAATTACTTCCCTCACGCATTTATACACATCTCATCCTACATCACCCAACTGTCGAAAACTTGAACTTGCCAAATTGGAGCTTAATAACTTATACACCTCCAAAGCTGAGTATGCTCTTCAGCGTCTAAAGGGTAGACATTATGAGCAGGGAAAAAAAGCAGGTCGTCTGCTGGCAGCACAATTGAAACAGCGTGAGGCAGCTATGGCCATTCCTGCCTTACGCTCAGAAAGGGGTGAGATACCCCTGAAACATCAGTAACTGAGGACCAACTAGTTTCATATTTAGCTGATATCAACCTCCCTTGCCTCACAGATGAAGGTAGAGCCCTGCTTGGTGGTGACATTAGCAAAGAAGAAATTGCTGTAGCCATCACCAAACTGCCTTATCAAAACTCTCCAGGAAAAGACGGTTTCCCTGCGGAATTTTACAAATGGACCGGGGCTGAAACTGTTGACACTTTATTTACTGCCTTTCAAGAGGCGGTTCAAACGCAGTCACTTGGTCCTATTTCTAACAAAGCATTGATCGTGGTTATTCCCAATCCGCTTGCCTGTAGTAGTTACCGTCCTATCTCCCTCATAAATAGTGATGTCAACATTTTAGCTAGTATTTTAGCGGCACGTCTACTTAAAGTTATTCCCTCTCTCATACATCATTCACAGGTTGGTTTTGTCCCAGGTCGTTCTTCCAGGAATCATCTCCGAACCCTGGCTCACACTTTATGGTCTGCAAATAAGATCACGGAAGATGCTGTGGCCCTTTCACTGGATGCAGAAAAAGCTTTCGACCTCATTGACTGGAAATACCTTTTTGCAGCTATGAAACGCTTTGGCCTAGGTGATCAGTTTATCTCTAAAGTTCATCTCTTATATGACACTCCGACAGCCCAAGTCAATTGTGGTGGGTTTCTATTCGATCCCTTTCCAATTAAGCGAGGTACCCTCCAAGGTTGCCCTCTTCCCCCCCTTTTATTCTTACTAGCGATCGAGCCGCTTGCCTCACTCATTCGGCATTCACCTCATGTACAAGGTATACATATAGCAGGAGGCACTTCTAAACTATACTTGTATGCTGATAATATTCTACTCACGTTAAAAGATCTCCATCACTCTTTACCAGCTTTACTTAAGATCATTGATGGTTTTGCGACCCACTCTGGTTACAAAGTGAACTGGGATAAAAGTGAGGCTTTGCCGATTTCTCCTGGTACCACTAAAGCGTCAATTGATGGACATCCCTTCTGTTGGAAATCATCCCAATTAAAATATTTGGGAGTTTTGGTCGATAAAGGCTTATCAAGTGTGATCACAGACAATATCACACCCCTTATAACACAAATGGAAACTGACTTTGCAAAATGGTCTCTCTTGGGTTTTTCTATGTGGGGAAGGGTACAGGCCGTGAAGATGGTTACCTTACCTCGTTTTAGCTATATACTTGGTATGCTCCCACTTCTCGTTCCCTTATCTACACTTCGCAGAGTAGATGCCCGAATCCGATCTATTGTCTGGAGATCAACAAGGCCTCGTCTAGCTGCTTCTAAATTATTGGCTCGCCGCTCTTGCAGTGGTTTGGGATTACCATCCTTGGAACATTATTCTTTAGCTTTACATCTCTTGCAGCTAGTTTACTTACTTCCGGGTACAAATGATCCTCCATAGTGGGTTGCAACGGTACACTCTTTACTTAATCGAAGCGATGGCCTAGATTTCCTTTATAGACCCCGTCTTCCACGTTCCTCTCCTCCGCATCCAGTAATGCTAGCTACTTATCAAACATGGCAACGTGCACATTGTATCCTCCGAGTTACCCATCGCCTACACTATAAAGCTTCACTTTGGGGTAATGAAAGTATCCGTATAAATGGTCGTGCACTCCAATGGTCTAGTTGGAAATCAAGAGGAATACATACGATTGATCAACTTATCCTAAATGGGGAACTAAAATCCTTTGATTCACTTATTAGTGAAGAGTTTGGTCTCCCGCCGCATGAGCTCACACGTCACTTGCAGCTGCAGTGCTGTCTCAAACGATGTCTTGGTTCTCCTCCCTGGTCTCTGAACTCTTCGCCCATTTTAGATTATCTTCTTACTTGGGGTCGGCATAAAGGAGTGTTATCAGTTCTGTATGGTGTCTTGATTCATCACCTATATTCACAACCACTTCTTAAAGCTCTTCAAGAGCAATGGCAGAAGCATCTACACATCATTATTGAAGAAGATGACTGGTCGGATATGCTAGAAGCCCTTGACAAGGGTACCCGAGAGGCTCGTTTGAAGTTCTGCCTTTTTAAGACTCTACACGATTGGCACTGGACACCTCTAAAATTACAAAGAGCAGGACTTCTACCACATGTTGGAGGTGGTCTGGTGTTAATTATGATCTCCCTCACTTACTCTGTGACTGTCCCTCCATGCTGAATTTTTGGGCATATGTAGGGAACACTCTGAAGGACTTGATCTCTTCTCTTAGCACTCCTCTTACCCCTTCTATTTTATTACATGATTTTAGAAGTCTTGCTACCATTACGCGCCCGCAACGTCGTCTTTTGCACACTGCACTTTCCACAGCTAAAATCTGTATCCTACGACATTGGAAATCGTCTAGTCCTCCTACGCAGGAAGAATGGATTGTAGCAATGATTCGAACGACTTCTCATGAACGTATTATTTATAGGTAGCAGGATCAAGAGGAAATTTTCCAGCAAGTTTGGGCTCCCTTTCTTCGCGATCCTTGAATTCTTTTCTTTCCACTCTTATCATATCCTATAATCCTATATTTTAACCTTCCTCCTTCTTACTCTGTATTCTTATTTTATCCGGGTAAAAGTCTATTTTCTCTATTCTTTACATTTCTTTTTCCTTTTAATTATATATATATATATATATATATATACATACTTTGTTATTTGTTTAATTCTTGTTTATTCATTTAGGTACTCTTTATTACCTTTCCTTCTCCTCTCTTACTCTGCAAAATTTATGTCACTCATTCTCTAATCTATGGACTAAACTTCCTTCCTTGCCCTATAATATTGAATAATTTACCTATTGCTCATTGTTTATTACTTTGTATGAATTATTGTTACTTTGTATGAACTCAAGTTATTTTATAATATTGTATATGTATTTCTATTTCTATGTATCATTAATTTCTTTTTCTCGATAAATAATTATGAAACAAAAAAAGAAAGACCTCAGGGTCGGAATATTAGAGGGTCTAGGGTGTTTTCCTCGCCTTTAGCACCGCTGGAATAACTATATTCCCTTATGGACGCAAATTTATGGGCGCCAAGTATATCCTAGAATTAATGACACCCCAATAGAACATTTAATACAAAAATATTGTTTTTAATATATATATATATATATTATCTACTGGCGGTCGCCAGTAGATAGTTATAGTTAGGACCTATTTTCCATAGGAAATCCGCAACATTCTATTTGAAATAACTTTGGCGCCGGTTGACGAATCTTCGCGAAAGTTTCCAACTTGTTGGGGCGCTCCGGTCCGCTCCTATCCTGAAAGTCTCAGGGTGATTCGGCAAGCGGGGGCCGAAAAAAAAGGGGGGTCCCAAAACGTGTTTTCCCCATGCAATTTTCCATAGGAACCTTTAGTCGCAGCTACAGCCCGAACTGCTGAACGGAATTACACCAAATTTGCCAAAAAGGTAGCCTTTGGTTCAGGGTCGTGGCTTTTGCTTAAATGGTGTAAATCCGTTCAGTAGTTCCTGAGAAAATCAAAAATAAAATCACATATATATCTATGGCCGCGTAGGGTCCGCGCACCCTCCCGATCACGAGCTGTATGCTAATTGGCTGTCAACACTCCAAATCAGGAAGTGTTGGCAGCCATCTTGTTCCTCGGTAGACCGAGGAACAAGAAAGCAGTAAAAAAAGTGTGCAAAACGCAAAAAGGGGGCAGGGTAGAAACACCCTGACCCCTAGGCCTGCTCAGGGCCCCCCAAATTTTTTTTTTTTTTAAATCGGCAAAAAACGCGCAGCTGATTAAAAAAATAAAAAAATAAATCGAAGCGCGGTCTCCCGCGCTTCGATGCAATTTTGCCCCCGAGTGGGCCAAGTCCCGGGGGTGGGTTTATGTTTTATGTGGGGGGCCTCTAAGGCCCCCAAGCCCCGAGGGCTTTATAAAAAAAATGGTGCGGGAGGGCTTCTTTTTTAAATTGTAATCAGCTGTGTGGGGGGGCTCGAGCCCCCCCACACGCCCCGGGGACCGCCACTTCCCCGGGGCACTTAGAAAAGAAATGTGGGGGTCCGTTTCGGACCCGAAGCCCGGGGACCACCACCTCCCGGGGCTTTACTAATGAAGGGAGGGGGCCGCGTGGCCCCCTCCTGGAAGCCCTCCATGGCCCTGGGGACCACCACCCCCAGGGCCGGCTACTGCAGTGTCCCGGGGTGCCTACCCCGGGACACTGCTGTTTACAATGGCAGGACGGGAGCCTCGCGGCTCCGTCCTGTCATTGCAAACTTGCTTTGCTTCATTGAAGCGAGAGCAGGGAAACCTGCTCTCACTTCAATGAAGCAAAGCAGAATTGCTTTCCATAAGGGAGCTGCATGTCAGCAGCTCCCCTTATGGAAAAGCAATGCCGGCTCCCGCAGGACGCGGGGAGCCGGCGGGACCGTGCGGGGATTGGGGACTCCCCACGGTCCCCAACGAGTGGCCAGGCCCCGGGGGATGGGGTCCCCGGGGCCATTAGTGGCCCGGGAGGGGGCCACGCAGCCCCTCCCAAAAAAGGAATAATAAAAAAATAAAAAAAAGACGCAAAGGCCGGCCCGGGGATGGGGTCCCGGGGTCTTAAATGGCCTGAGGAGGGGGCCACGCAGCCCCCTCCGAATATTTTATTAAAAAAGAGGGCATGCCCCGGGGGATGGGGTCCCCGGGGCCAATAGAGGCCCAGGAAAGGGGGGCCACGCGGCCCCCTTCCCGTTAAAAAAAAAGAAAGAAAATGCTCAGGCCCCGGGGGATGGGGTCCCGGGGCCCAAAAGTGGCCGAGGGAAGGGGGGCCACGCAGCCCCCCTCCCATACAAAAAAAAAGTAAAAAAAAAGACTGGCATCGTGCCGGAGGCCCCGCCCCCTCGCTGCAGCAGTCTGCAAACACGCCCCCTGGCGTGTTTGCAGATGGGGAACGAACTCACCTTGAATACTGGGGGTGCCTGGGGGCCAACTAGCCCACCAGGAACCTCCTATATGCGCCAGGGAGCTGCGTTGCTGAGAGGTGTACAGAGGCCATGCCCCTTTTTACACCTCTCTGCAACGCAGCTCTGTGGCGCTTTTGGAGGTACATGGTGGGCTACTTGGACTCCAGGGACCCTCAGGATTCAAGGGGAGTTAATCCCCCAACGTAAAACGCGCCACGGGCGCGTTTGCACAGTGGTGAAGGGAGGGGCGGGGCTTCAGGTGACATGTGTGCCAACAGGCCCCGTGGCGTGTTTTAAGTTCAGGAATTAATTCCTCTTCAATCCTGAGGGTCCCTGGGGGCCAACTAGCCCACCAGGTACCTCCAGTAAGCGCCACGGAGCTGCGTTGCAGAGTGTTGTAAAAAGGGGCGTGGCCTCTGAACACCTCTCTCCAACGCAGCTCTCTGGCACATACTGGAGGTACCTGGTGGGCTAGTTGGCCCCTAAGGACCCTCGGGATTGAGGAGGAATTAATTCTCCAACTTAAAACGCGCCAAAGGGCGTGTTTGCAGACATGTCACCTCAGGCCCCACCCCCTTCCTTCACCATTGTGCAAATATTCCTCTAAAATCAGCCGAACTACGAATTCCAATTTACTCACCTGTTATCAGGAGAGAACCCAGTGCTGCATCTTTTAGCCCAGCACTGACCCTGAAAAGTAATTCTAACCGTACTTACCAGTAACTTGTATTTCCTTCCATAGGAATCCATTGTCTGGTTTTCAGCAGAAAAGTTTCAAAGTGTCGATTTTCACAAACTAAAATATTCCTTAACAAAATCGCCTGTATGACTTGAACGCATTCTTTCAACTGTTTACAGGAGATGCACCAGTGCTGGATCCAGGATCCACCACTGAGTAAGAAAAAGTAACGATAACACTACTTACCTGCTAAGTGAATTTCCTCCCATAGGATAACATTGGTGATTCTATGTGAAAAAGTTTCTGTGTCAACTTTTAAAATACAATAATATTCCTTAAAAATCACTACTGTAACCAAAACGCTTTTACTCAACTGTTTACAGGAGATGTCCCAGGACTGAATCTAGGATCCAGTCCTGTGGTTAGAAAAGTAATCCATAAAGTAACTAATTGCATTTAACTAGAAATTCACATTGAGCTCAATGTTGCATTGTGTTTGAAATTGTGTTGCCCATTGCAACAACTGTAACTACTGTACTTAAAAGTCTATTGCCTATTTGCAAAGTATTTAAACTAAAGTAATTCATTCTGAGAAAGTATATTTTGTAATGTAATGTATAATGTAATTACAATGTAATTTAAAAAATAAAATATCTAAAAATAAATAGTTTAAAAAAATGTAGTAAATCAGTATAAAAAAATAAATATAACAATTAATACATTTAAAAATTGTCATTTACAAAACCTTTGAAATTCACTGAAAAAAACCATAGGTTTCAGACATGTTATAGTTAGGAATTAGCATTTAAAAAACCTTTGAAATTCACTGAAAAAACCATAGGTTTCAGGCACGTTATAGTTAGAAATTAGCATTTAAAAAACCTTACAAATTCACTGAAAAAACCATAGGTTTTAGGGACAGTTATAGTTAGTTGGACATTGCACTCGTACAAAACCCGTGAAATTCCCCGTTATAGTTAGTTCAGCTAACTATAACTCGCGCCCATGCAATGCACTGCTGATGACGTCACATATTACATCACTCATGACATGGTCAGTGACATCACTGATGACATCTCAAATGACATCACTGATGACATCACTGATGACATCATCCACGTGATAATCTGATGCACCTCCTCACACCCTAATATAACCTTTGATACACCCACTCTAAATTACAGACTGCCATTCGCAAAACCATAGACACTCCAACACCAATAACTACATACCCACTCACTGATTCTTTGGTCTACACACACATCCACTCACTCACCCGTACAGTCACTCATACTTACGGTCACTCCGTACAGGACTATCATATGCACTCATACACCTACATAGACACTCACACACCGCCACTCATCCATAGAGGTACTCACACACCTAGTCAGTCATGCAAATAATTAATCACACTGCCATTTACTCACCTATACAGTTATACACACACCAGCTCACTTACTCATACAAATACTAGCACATTCTTACGCTCTTATACAATCACTGATACAAGTACACACTCATCCATACAGCCACTCTCACAATCACACACTCTCACTTATAGCCATTTATATACTCCAACACACATATATACTGCCTTTCACATATGTAGTTACTCACACATGTACCACTGAGATATACATTCACTCACTAACACACCCATACACACACTCACCCACCCATACAGTCCATCACAGATGCACTCTTGAAACCATGCACCCAGTGAATCACCCACTCACACATCTATGCAAAGAGTCACACACACCCCACCCCCACAAACACTCAGGCACCCATACAGATACTCAGACAACCAATCAATAACTCATATAGACACTCATGTAGCTATTCACAAACCCATGCAGCCACTTACACAGCAACAGACAGACGGATACAGACATTCACCCAGTTTAGTCACTAACCCACGC
Source organism: Calotriton arnoldi (assembly GCA_963921515.1). Classification (NCBI taxonomy): domain Eukaryota; kingdom Metazoa; phylum Chordata; class Amphibia; order Caudata; family Salamandridae; genus Calotriton; species Calotriton arnoldi. Next base: position 1,101,724 of record CAWUFW010001566.1, read on the forward strand.
ATTCAGTAAGATACGTTTAATCACTCACTTATGGAGTCAGTCACGCACCTACTAAATCATCCATTCAGACAATTATACACCCACTCATTCTTCAATACGCCTTTCCCTATATATATTAAACATATTTAAACTTTACAGAAACACACAGTCACTGGATGATGTCATCAGTGATGTCATCAGTGATGTCACTGACCATGTCATGAGTGATGTAATATGTGACGTCATCAGCAGTGCATTGCGGGCGCGAGTTATAGTTAGCTGAACTAACTATAACAGGGGAATTTCACGGATTTTGTACGAGTGCAATGTCCAACTAACTATAACTGTCCCTAAAACCTATGGTTTTTCAGTGAATATATATATATATATATATTACCTACTGGCGGTCGCCAGTAGGTAGTTATAGTTAGGACCTTGTTTCTATTCAAAAAGCGTTTTTTCTTTTGCCAATATCTTTGGTGCCGTTTGACACTAACTGAAAACTAATGGGGCGTTCCGGTCAGCTCCTGTCTTGAACGTTTCGGGGTGATTCGTCAAGCGGGGGCCGAGAAAAAAGGGGGGTCCCAAAACGCATTTTCCACATGTTAATTTCCATAGGAAACTTTAGACAAGGCTACAGCCCGAACTGCTGAACGGAATTACACCAAATTCGGCAAAAGGTAGCTCTTGGTTCAGAAAGCGCCCTTTTTTTAAATGGTGTAAATCCGTTCAGTAGTTTTTAAATATTTAAGGAAAAGAAATATATATATCTGGGCGGAGCCTAACCACACATCTCATCGTGAGATCTGATTGGCTGTCAGCACTTCATCCAAGAAGTGTTGGCAGCCATCTTGGGACCAATATACATGATAGCACCCCATTAAAATGCATTGTAGTGAATGGAAGGTTTTGAGGGTCACCAAAAAAGAACGTATAAAGGGTGATACGACTTTAGTTACATTATAAATCATTTGTTGATGGTACCATACAAATTTTAGGAATTGTGGTGTGTTCTAAGGTGATTTTACCCTGTGAAAAACCTGCTGGGATATCATGAATCATGTTTGAGAGAAAACTATTTTCACATGCTTGTCCCATACAGTTTTGGAAGGTGCTCCAGAAGCTAAAATGAGAGCATATTTTCTGTAAATTCACATTATCTTTCTCAGTCATGTGAGAATGAAGTCTGACATTCTCAGTAAAACATGTACATCCAACAAGGGCAGAGACTGTCAGTTGATTCCTTTGTGTTCTACTGCAGCTTCCCGGAGTGTTCTAAAGAACAACTAGAGCGCTAACAGTCTTACTCAAGGCAAAAGTATGGCACACCTCTAGCCATTTTGATTGGAATAAAGTGGTAGCACTTAAAACATTTAATTTAAAAAGGAACAAAATGAGGGGGTTCATTTTCCCATATAAATTATGATTAGTGCTGCAGAAAGAAAAATGAGGGCACATTTTGAGTGACTTCTCAAATCCTCTTCTATTTCATTAAAAGATTCTGACATTCAGAATGAAACATGCACTTTCAATACCAGCAGCAGACTTCCCTGGTGAGCAGTAGCTTTACTACAGTGATCTAATGAGCAACTAGAGTGCTAACATTCTGAATTTATGGCAAATGTGTGACACATCTGAATGCCTTCTCGATGGAATCAAAGTAAAAAACTGAAAGTATTTCCTACTGAGGAGACTGTAGTAAATGAGGAAATTAGGAAACTTCATAACAAATAAGTCTCCCAAGATGGCCACCAGAGACAAAAGAGCCCAAATGTAGCACAAATATCACCCAGATGTAGCCCACGTATAGCCCAATGACCGAATGTCCCAGAGTGTTCTAAAGAACAACTAGAGCGCTAACAGTTTTACTTATGACAAAAGTATGGCACACCTGAAGCCATCTTGATTGGAATAAACTGGTAACACTTAAAACATTTAATTTAAAAAGGAACAAACTGAGGGGATTCATTTTGCCATAGAAATTATGATTAGTGCTGAAGAAAGAAAAATTAGGGCACATTTTGAGTGACTTCTCAAATCCTCTTCTATTTCATTAAAACATTCTGACATGCAGACTGAAACATGCACTTTCAATACCAGCAGCAGACTTCCCTAGTGAGCAGTAGCTTTACTACAGTGATCTAATGAGCAACTAGAGTGCTAACATTCAGAATTTATGGCGAATGTGTGACACATCTGAATGCCTTCTTGATGGAATCAAAGTAAAAACTGAAAGCATTTCCTACTGAGGAGACTGCAGTAAATGAGGAAATTAGGAAACTTCATAACAAATAAATCTCCCAAGATGGCCACCAGAGACAAAAGAGCCCAAATGTAGCACAAATATCACCCAGATGTAGCCTACGTATAGCCCAATGACAGAAGTGTGCAAAACACTTTTTATTTTTGTTTTTTGCAGTTTTATATAGTGCAGATTGGTCAGATATTGGAGTGCTTTATATGAGCATTGGTTACATCACACAAGGACAAATTCATGTTGGTTGTAGACATGGGGAGATTAAGTGATTTGACCAGAATCACAGAATGTCGAGCTGAAGCAGAAACTCCAACCTGGTTCCCCAGTTGCAAAGTCTGCAGCTCTGGAAGTAATACCACATCCTCTCCCCTAAGTGCAACATTTAATCAAGTGGTCACCTGGATAAAAAAACATAAAGATAACAAAAAATTTAAAAGTGCTTTGTCGCTATTTGAAAACTCAGAAAATATGTCCTCATTTTAGTTTTTTATAGCACTAACCATAATTTCGATGCAAATAAGACCCTCTCATTTCTGTAATTTCTAAAGGAAATGCTCTAGGTATTACAGTTTTGATTACATCAAAATGACGCCAGGCGTGCCACACTTTTGTAATGAATATAGAATGTTAGCAATCTAGTTGTTCATTAGGATACTGTTGAGAGGCAGAGGCCAGGGGCACGGACTCGGAAAATTGAAGGCAGGAGGGTGCAGAGGCAACAATTTGACCACACTGGGCAGGCAGGAAGGGCAGTGGCAGCACAACAGACTATGTGGAAAGGGGGACAGGGGCAACAAACCAACAATGCAGGACAGGCAAGAGAGGCTGTGGCAATATAATAGACCATTGTGGGCAGAAGGAAGAGGCAGTGGTAGTACAACCATACATGCCAACAGACCCGATTCAGCCAGGAAACGCCCAATGTTTTTAAGCCCAAATGGGCTTTATTTAATCTGTCTCCTGTCTACAATCTCCTCTTTTTCAATGTAAGTCAATGGGGAAAATCAATACCCCAGTTTTTTTTTCAAAATCTCCCTCTTACCAAGTTCAAAATGTTAGCAAGTATGGTACATTGGATCATGGAAGGCAGGAGGAATTGGGGTAGGGACATGGACTCGGATAACAGAGGACAGGAGGGACATGGACAGGTGCACCAAACTGACCTTACATGGCAGGCATCAGGGTTTGCTGCAGCACAGTACACCACACAGGGCATGTGGGACGGGAGTGCAGCACAACAATCCATGGAAAGCAATAGGGAGGGGACAGGACCATGCACATGGACAACAGAGAACAGAGGGGAAAGAGGCAATGGCAGCTAGCTGACCATAATGGACAGACAGGAGAGAAAGCTGCAGCATAACGGACCATAAAGGGCAGGAGGTAGGGATCAGGGGCATTACAATGGAACAGACAAGCCGGGAGGGAATAGGGGTCTACACATGGAAAACAGAGGGCAGGGGGCAAGGGTGCAGGGCAGGAGCAGCAAGCTGACAATGGAGGTCAGGCAGGATGGGCACTAGAAGCAAGACACACCATGGAGAGCAACAGTGAGGCTATAATGGCATACACACACACCATGGAGGGAAGGTGGGAGGGGGTCAGGGGCAGCTAGCTTACCACACAGGGAAGGTGGGAGGGGCCGTGACAGCACAGAAGACCATGCATGGCAAGCGGGAGGGTTAGTGGCAGCACAATGGCCATGATGGGCGAGAAGAAGGGGGCAGGTGCATGCAGAAAGGAGCATGGAGGATAGAAGGGATGGTTGGAGCTGGGCACAGACAAGAGAGTTCAGGGGAAGGGGCCTCACAACAGACCACGCGGAGCAGGCAGGAGGAGCAGTTGCAGCACAACAGACCAGGGATGGCAGAAGGGTGTGGCAGTAAAATGGACCATGGAGGACAGGAGGAAGGGGATAGGGGCCTGGAACGTGGACAGGCAGGGTGGAGGTGGCAGGGACAGGTTACAGTCATCTGACAATGCTAGGCAGGTGGGAGGGGAGTGGCAGCTCAACAGAACACTCAGAGTAGATAGGAGGGGCAGGTCCATGGAACATGGTGGGCAAAAAGGATGGAGCAGGGGCATGCACACAGACATCGGAGGGCAGGGGGAAGGAGAGTAGGGGCAGCAAGCTAAGCACAGAGGCTAAGCAGGAGGTCAATGATGGTGCATAGAATAGGGCAATGGAGGGCAGGAGGAGTGGACTGGGACATCATGCTAAATGGAGGGCAGTGGCAGCACATCAGACCATGCATGGCAGGAGGGAGAAGGCTAGTGCATGGATTCAGACAACAGAGGATAGGGAGGAGGTGGATGGGGCAGCAAGCTAACTGTTCAGAGAAGGCGGGAAGGCAAGTGGCAGAACTACGGCCACACAGGGATGTAATGAGGGAGCAGGGGCATGGACTTGGACAATGGATGGCAAGGAGGAGGGGAGGCAGGAGCAGCAAGCTTGGGTGGGGGCAGCACAATGCCAGGCCAGGCCCTGCTTCCAACCCCCACCATCCATTGTGATAGGCATCTTACTTAACGGTAAAAAAACCTAGAAATTCGCTGAAAAAAACAAAGATTACAGGGACTTTATAGTTAGACTCAGATTTCACTTGTACAAAACCAGTGAAATTCAGTAGTTATAGTTGCCTGAGCTAACTATAACTTACTCCCCCGCAATGCACTGCTTATGACCTCAGATATTACATCATTCATGACATGGTCAGTGACATCACTCATGACATCACTCATGACATACAAAACAGAGAGATTTGAGGGTCTAAGGGAAAGTTTACAGACCGGCGCGGAGTAAATCCCCAATACAATGCATCATGAACACAAAACTCCGCGGGTCTAATCAAAAAGCACAATCAGTACAAGCAACAAAAACTCTCTTCTTACATCAAAAAAGTCCTGTTTAAGAGGACGGATTCCCATCACCCACCGAAGTGGCATGCTTCATCATCGGGGATCTCCTCTTGGCTGCAATACTAATGCAACCAAGGAGCTACAACTCCTTCACTGAGAGGGAGGAGCTCGCAGATGTTTTGAAAAAAATTGAAAATAGATCTCCTAAGATCTTTGGAGCATGACAATGTGTGAGTGAATATGTTGCAGTGTGAAAAATAATAAGTGCAATTTAAAATTGGCTACCAAGAGAAAAGAGATTTATTATGTATCTCTTGGTGTCAATTGTTAAAAACAGTGCAAGCGCGATCTGAGCAAATTATCGAGCGCGCTGGTCTACATAAAAAGGTCTACATGTTTCAGCCATTTTGATCATTATCAGATCGTGGCCTTCCTCAGGACCTCGGTGATACTACTACTGCAGAATCAATTGTGAAATCAGTGTATTGAGACTAGATAAAAGGAACGATACAACCCACAATCACCTGTGTTCTATTCTTTGAAGAAACTACAGGATTGTTGTTGACACCCGTAAGAATACGGGTGGACGCCTCACCACTCCTGGTGACAACTCAGGGCGTGAGGCACCGCTCTCTCCGTCTCTACCTCGGACCGTTTTCTTGTTGTCTGCTCGTTTCCCTAGGTGCCTAGGTGTCGGCAGAGCTAGGGTTCAAAATCTACAGCTAGGCACTTTGCAAAAAAAGGGTCCGTTTTCACTGTGAAAATGTGGTGTGTCCATGTTGCGTTTTGGGCCGTTTCCTGTCGCGGGCACTAGGCCTACCCACACAAGTGAGGTACCATGTTTCTCGGAAGACTGTGGGGAATGCGGGATGGGTGGAATTTTGTGGATCCACGCAGATTCCAGAACTTTCCACCACAGAAATGTGAGGAAAATGTGTTTTTTTGGACAAATTTTGAGGTTTGCAAGGGATTCTGGGTAACAGAACCTGGTGAGAGCCAGACAAGCCACCCCATCCTGGATTCCCCTGGGTGTCTAGTTTTAAAACATGTATAGGTTTGCTAGGTTTCCCTAGGTGCTGGCAGAGCTAGGGTTCAAAATCTACAGCTAGGCACTTTCCAAAAAAAGGGTCCGTTTTCACTGTGAAAATGTGGTGTGTCCACGTCGCGTGTTGGGCCGTTTCCTGTCACTGGCACTAGGCCTACCCACAGAAGTGGGGTGCCATTTTTCTCGGAAGACTTTGGGGAATGCGGGGTGGGTGGAATTTTGTGGATCCACGCAGATTCCAGAACTTTCCACCACAGAAATGTGAGGAAAATGTGTTTTTTTCTTATTTTTTTTTAACAAATTTTGAGGTTTACAAGGAATTCTGGGTAACAGAACCTGGTGAGAGCCAGACAAGTCACCCCATCCTGTATTTCCCTGGGTGTCTAGTTTTCAAAAATGTATAGGTTTGCTAGGTTTCCCAAGGTCCCAGCAGAGCTAGGGTTCAAAACCTACAGCTAGGCGCTTTGCAAAAAAAGGGTCCGTTTTCACTGTGAAAATGTGGTATGTCCACGTTGCGTTTTGGGCCGTTTCCTGTCGCGGGCACTAGGCCTACCCACACAAGTGAGGTACCATTTTTCTCGGAAGACTTTGGGGAATGCGGGGTGGGTGGAATTTTGTGGATCCACGCAGATTCCAGAACTTTCCACCACAGAAATGTGAGGAAAATATGTTTTTTTTGACAAATTTTGAGGTTTGCAAGGGATTCTGGGTAACAGAACCTGGTGAGAGCCAGAGAAGTCACCCCATCCTGGATTCCCCTGGGTGTCTAGTTTTCAAAAATGTATAGGTTTGCTAGGTTTCCCTAGGTGCCGGCAGAGCTAGGGTTCAAAATCTACAGCTAGGCACTTTGCAAAAAAAGGGTCAGTTTTAACTGTAAAAATAAAGTGTGTCCACGTTGCGTTTTGAGCCGTTTCCTGCCGCGGGCACTAGGCCTACCCACGCAAGTGAGGTACCATTTTTATCGGGAGACTTAGGGTAACACAGAATTGTAGAGTAACTGTTATTACCTATTGACTTCCGATGCATTTCTGCCTTCCAAATGAAAGACAATGTGTAAAAAAGAAGTCACTTTGAAAAATGTCCTATAATTCTCATGCTACTATGGGTACTCACAATTTCGGAAATGTGCAAATATCTACTGTTTCTAAACTCTATATTTTGTTCCAATTTCAGAAATACATAGGTGTCTTTCATACCGATTTTTCCATGTATATATTTTCCCAAATTAATTGCTATATACCCGGTACATAATAAAAAACCATTGCAAGACGCTGCTCAGTTATTGGCTCTGGGTTCGTTGGGTTCTTGGTGAACCTACAAGTCCTGTATATCCCCGCAACCAGAAAGGTCCAGCGGATGTAAAGGTATATTGCTTTCAAACAGCTGTCATAATTAGAAGAAGTTACAGGTGAAAACGTTTGCACAAATGGCTATTTTTTTCAACTAATTTTCAATTTTTCCTATATTCAACTGTTAGTTTCTATAAATAAACCTTGAAGGATCTACACAAATGACCCCTTGCTGAATTCAGACAAAATTCTACTTTTCTAAAATGTATAGCTTTCCAGGATCCATTATTGCTTTCATACCCATTTCTACCATTAACTGGAAGAAGGTTGAAAGCACAAAAAATAGCAAAAATAGGCTATGGCCCAGTAAAATGCCAAAACTGTGTAAAAAATGTTGGTTTTCTGACAAAAGTCTGTCAGTCCCTAAAAGCTGGGAAAATGGTGATTTCAGCCCCACAAACCCTTTGTTGATACCATTTGCAGGGAAAAAAACCAGACGCTTGCATTTGCAGCACTTTTTTCACATTTAAAAAAAAAAAAAAATGTAGCTGTATTTTGGCTAATTTCTGGGTCGCCTCCAGGGGGATCCAAAAACCCTGGTTACCTTTAGAATCCCCATGATGTTGGAAGAAAAGGACGCAAATTTGGTGTGGATACCTTATTCGGTCAAAAAGTTACAGGGGCCTAAGCGCGAACTACCCCAAATAGCCAAAAAAAGGCTTAGCACAGGGGGGGGAAAAGGCCTAGCAGCGAAGGGGTTAAAAAATATTAAAATCTGGGATTCATACATATACTATACCCACTTCAGTCTGTGCAACAGTAGGAAAGCGTTGGACTCTGGAGGGGTAAAATTTGCTGTTCTCACTTCAGTCTGTTCAACAGTAGGGAAAGCGTTGGATTCCGGAGGGCTAACATTTACTATAACTACTCTAGTCTGTGCAATAGTAGAGAAAGCGTTGGACTCCGGATGGGTAAAATGTTCTATTCCCACTCCAGTCTATGCAACAGTAGGAAAGGGTAGGGTTACATTTATTATTCCTACTCCAGTCTGTACAACAGTAGGGAAATGTTTTAACTTCAGAGAGGTAAAATTTGCTATTCCCATTCCAGTCTGTGCTACAGTAGGGAAATCGTTGTACTCCGGAGGGGTAAAATTTACTATTCCCACTCCAGTCTGTGCAACAGTAGGGAAAGCAATGGAGTTCGAAGGGGTTAAATGTACTATTTCCACTCCAATCTGTGCAACAGTAGGGAAAGTGTTGGACTCTGGAGGGGTAAAATGAACTATTCCCACTCCAGTCTGTGCAACAGTAGTGAAAGTTCTTCACTTCAAGCACATAACATATATGAAACATAACCCTATTAGTTTAATACAAATATAAAAATTCTTAATATAAACTTTATTAACCCGTTTGCTGCTGCTGTCGGCCAACGGCCGTCGCGAGCACTACCTCGGTAGTGCTGCGCACGTCCGTTGGCCGTCGCGGTTAATTACCCCCCAAAAAATTATATATAAAAAATACCATAATTAGTAACCAATTTAATAATTAATGAGCTCTTAAAACAAATTGGCCATTATTTATTAATTAATTAACTTACCAGACTATACCCCCCCACAAACCTAGCAGCCCACACTTAAAATATAACTAAAATAAATAAATGTAACATAATTAATAGCTAATTAAATATTAATTAACATTTACTCTATAATTAATCAACCAATTAAATACGAAGTATTTATTAATTAATCAATTATTTAATAATTATTAACTTCCACCCTATACTCCTACAAACCCACCAACCGTCACCTAACAAATAACTTAAGAACATATAATTATTACACCATTTACATAATTAATAATCAATTAAATAATAAATTATAAATTAATTATTAACTAATTATTCTTAAGTAACTTCCCACCCTACACCCCTACAAACCTAGCAACCCACTACAACAATATTAATTACTATTGTAATTAAATTAAAAATGCTAAATTACTTAACATTATAAACTATATTTAAAAATGTTAATAACAATTATACAAACAATAATAACCCCAAACATGTATAAATAAACTAGCACACATAAAGATAATTAAAAACTATATATTTTACAACTATATAATTGAAAACAATATTTACAACAACAATATTCTTGAAAACGGTTTTACGTACCTAAAAAAGTGCTATTCTTGACAACGATATTTCTGCATTGCGATATTGTTGTGATCAATATTTTTTTCTAATATTTCTGCATCCGATATTTCCAACTTGATATTTTGTCAAAACACCATTTCCATGCATCTTCCATCAGGATTCCTGTAGTTGAGGATATTCTGGAATTCCTCAAGACGGTTACTCTGGCCTATTCAGGAAAGCATCACGTTTTTGTAAACTGAAATTATTAGTTCACCTCCCCATTAAGTACATGCAGAAGCCAGATTTCTAGGACTTGTCTTGAAAGATCACTTTATTAATTTTCACTTCTCCAGCCAGGTTGGTGAGTGAGCTACATGCTTCATGTACTCATGTACCATACACTATTTTCCATAATAACTCTGTCACATTGACTACTCATCCCTTGTAGGTCAAGCCTCCTGCCCAGCCCAAAACCTTTCAGCAGTACCTCTGCGTGTCGGAAGGAGGTGCCATGCAGCTTCACACTGGCACCGTTCCACTCTGGAAAGGACGTGCAAGGCTATATAGGCGCCACTCCTGGCAGTAGTTTCTCTCTTTCCCCACCACCAGAAGCAGATTCGAAGCTAACGCTAATTTCTTTGAGACCCATATCTCATTCTTTAAAACAAAAATGTTTTACAGTGTGCAAAGGACACGTCACCTCCCAAAAAAACTGGTTTTAAGCCCTGGACGGACTGTCGGAAACAAATGTTGGTGACTGATCCACATCAGATTTGCCTGTGGTGCCTGGGGTCAACTCTAAGGCCTACAGTAATTGCACGGCGATGAAACCTATGGCCATACGAGACCACAAGGGGAAACTCTACATCGCCACGCACCTGAACATACAACGATGAGTCCTGTCCAAGTTGAAAGTTCTGTCACAGTCCCGTTCAAGATCCAAAAGTCGCAGTGTTGGGCTTGTCGCATTGCTTGTGGCAGCGAGGTATAAAGCAACCTCGTTCCCGACGCTGAACGCTTTGCGTTCTAGTGTTCCAAAAGTAAGGCCGCTTCCGCTTCCGGATTACTCACCTGAACTCTTCCGGTTACGACAGCAGGTCCCTGGTGCTTCGCTTTGCCTTGTCGTACCCTGACTTCTCCACTCACCTGTGCATGCCTAGTTCCTGCATCGGTTCCTGGCATACTCCTCCTGTTACGGCGGCGGGTTCCTGGTGTTCCTCCCGGCCGTGCCTCGACATCTCCACGTTGGTTCCTGAATCCCTGTGTCCCTCTGTTGGGGTCCACAGCCTCAAATCTCGAATCGTCGCTGCCCTGCAAAGAAACAAGAAATGCAAAGGGGCAACCAGTCTCTCTGAATCACAGTAAAAGCATGCATATGCTACCTAAGTGTTTCTCATAAAGTATTTTTACTTGTCTGAAGTTGTTGTCCTCCTCTGTGGAGATCTGTTTCTTTTCTTTTTATGTTTCCTCGCTGAACTCAGAGGAGTTCCTATATAAAAAAAGGGACAATATTATTTTCTCCTTACTCCTAAGCTTAACGAAGAACCATTTATATGTTCCAGTTTTGAATTCCCGCTTTGTACTAGCCAGTTGCTAGGGGGGGGGGGAGGATAATAGAATGTGCTGAAGCTCTCCTGATACCAAGGGAATAGTACAAGAAAGACATAGGTGGGTGTTCTTACTTTGCTTTTCACCTTCTTTTCTTTCTATACTATTGCATTGCCTCTGACGCTGCTGCTTTGTCTCTCCCTTAGACAGAATCATACGTTCCACCACCCACCCAGTTGTGCGATGGCTAATGGAATAAGGGTATCACTGAGGTAGTGAGTGAGAGATAGTCTTACCTGTGTAATTATCCATACCCAACATATAAATATACTCCTTTAGATACTCACACTCTCTGTTTTTAGGACATCCTCTTGCTACTGAATCCTGTGCTTGAGCTGGGGAACATTGGTGGACACACTCTCTCCGTTTTCTTCCCTTCCCTTCTTTCCCTGGTTTACCACTAGTACTTTGATATTGTTGGGTACAGTGAGTGACTATAGGGGCATAGCGACCTTTCTTCTAGCATATCGCTCCTGCGGAATTTTAAGTAGACTTGACACGCAGGAATTGTTCCTGAGATTGGTCTTCATCTCAATCAGTCTTCGGGTAAGCCAAAGAGAAAAACACAAGAAATCTAAGTGGGACTCTGCCCCTTCCTGCCACTCACACTCAACTGATATGGTGCAAGGGGCAGCAGCGCCATACATATCGATCTCGTTCTGAAGTCATTTGATTTTTGAGTTGATCTTGCAACTTGTTCTGGCACAACCCGAGTTTCTGGGGCCGTCGGCTACTCCTAAACATATCAAAGAGCTCAGCGAGTCCATGCTCTGACTCTTTGGATCCTTACCGACCCCTCTCTGGCATGCCTGCAGGCCCCTCCGTGCCGAAGGATTCTCCGCCTGGATTACAGCCGGTGGGTTTACCTTCGTTGTCACCTAGACTGTCCGAGCGTATGGGGTTGCCTCTGGCACCAGTCTTGCCTCTGGCGCCATGCTCCACACCCGTTCCCGGTACGTCGACGCCAGAAGATTAGTCCCCAATTGTCCTCTCCAAAGCCGAATCGACATCAGTTCGACCAAGGTTGCGCTCAGCCGCTGTAGAGGCCCTGCTTCGTCAGCTTGATCTGATTCTACCAAGATGAATTCATACCCTGCATTCCTGGTTCGGCACAGATTCGGGTGATGAGATTGGCCAACCTCATCAAAAGAGGATTGGCAAGATGTCTTTTAGGAGCCCAGTGGCATTGATACCACCTCTTGAGTCTGGGCTCCTTCTGGTCCTGCCACTGGTGAGAGGGCTTCTTATGCCATCGTAAATCATAGGGCGGCTGAAGTCTCCAGCTCTCCAACTTAAGACCAATGTTCTTACAGAAGTCCTTCTGCTGGTGCAAACGTCCACTTAGCCCCTCTTGATTTTTAACAAGCCCCTTACGGATACTTTGTTGGGGGCATGGGCCAAACCTTGCTCTGGCTCGCGGACCAACTGCTAGATTGCACAACGTCTCTGCCCAGCCCTTGTGGACTCTGCGTTTTTATCTGATAACCCCACTCCTGAAATCTTGTTGGTGCAAGCGTCTGCAAGTAAAACTAACCCCAATACATTCCATACTACTCTCTCTGATAGGAAGTCAAAACGGGTGACGACATCTGAGAAACAAGTCTTCTCATCTACCAGCTTGGTGCTTCAATAAGTGAATGGTACTGCATGCTATGGCACTATTCCCAGACCATTTGGGATTCTGTGACTCAGGTCCTCCCAGGGTCCCTGAATATCTCAGACATGACCTCGCCCAGGCCATACAGGACGGTTGTGGCATGGCCAAGTTCATAATTCGTTGTGGCTTGGATGCCGATTCCATCGGGTTAACCATTGGCACCAGTGTTGCCATTCTCCACTATGCTTGGCTGTGGTTCACCAGTTTTTAAGTTGCTCCTCATGGACATTCCGTTTGACAGGACTTGCCTGTTTGGCAACAAGGCAGACGTTACTCTCGAGCAGTTTATGGAGAGCAGGGCCACAGCATGCTCCCTGGGCTTGCCTGCCCCACCTCACCAACCGCATCAGCCCTGCTGCTCCTTTTGCGGCTTTGACAGAGGTTCCCCATACAGCCATTCAATGCAACCTTCACAAGGCACCCTGCAGTTTCACAGTCGAGGCTGTGGTGCCCACCGCTCCTGCCGTCAAGGTCCACCGCCCCTGCGATCCTCCAGGCGGCTAGAGTTGCTGGTGACCTCCCCTACGACGGCGCGACAATCCGGTTTTTTCCAGACTTCACCCTGAAAGTGCAGCGAGAAAGGCGCTCCTTTGAAGGGATTAAAAGGGCTCTCAGAGACAAAGGGCTCAAGTACATGATGTTCTTTCCAGCCAAATTGAAAGTAATTGACGGTTACAAATCCTGGTTCTTCCTGACACCAGAGGAGGCGCAAAGCTGGCTCGACAAAGGCCCACCCCAATCGCGTCACCGCGGGGAAGAGAAAACCCGCGGAAACATGGCCCAACGTCCGAAAGACTCCTTACAATGGCGTGGAAATCAGATGCGCTCACCATCAAGATCCAGAAGCTCTCGATCTGGCAGCCCTAACAGCGACGCAGCACGTACCGGAACATGACAGCCGGCATGAACTCTTATGGTCTGTAGCCATTTCATTTATTACCTCCCTCAGAGGCGGCGGGGGAGGGAGACCCCCGTCCGCAGGACATATCCTACCTTTCTCTGTAGCCTAAGTTCTGGACTGGCGTTGTGCCAAACGAACAAATGAAACTGGGGAAATGTTGTTAACCCTCAATATAGGGCGCTGCGGCGGGCCGGGTGGGGGAGGCTACTGGGCGCTAATACCACGCGACCCTACTTTTGATGTTCTATAATTTGGGGATCGTAGGCACTCTGCTATTGGGGTGGTGGGTAGTTCGGGACCTACTAGGCAGGGTTGCAGGGAGGGGGGATTTGTTTTTTAAGGGTAGGGTGGGTAGGGTATTGTTGTTTTTAAGTTTTGCCATAATGAGGGACATCTCACTTGCCCCCCGGACAAATGGGAACGATGATAATATAGCCCGGTCACTACTACAACTGTGCAGGGGGGAGAAGTCAGTCAGTCAGTCAGTCAGTCAGTCAGTCAGAATAACTTTATTTCGCCAACACAATGTAGGCATAAAAAGTATACTACTGTTAAAAAAAAAAAAAACATTTCACAGCATTACAGTAAGGTTAAAATGTATAAAAATTATTGCATTAAAATACAAGTTCATAATTATTTACACAATACAGTAAAATCGATCATTGTTCGGGATATAATTTTAGCAGATTGTACACCTCTTTTTTAAAGCAGATAACAAAAACTGTGCAGGGGGGAGAAGTGTTTAACTCAGCCGTAAGAGACATATATCTGCAATATGGTAAGATTTCACATGTTAAAGTTTTGATGGTTAATGGTCTGCAACTATTGATATACAGTCATCTTAGGAATTGGTTAGTGAAGATATCGGCTTTCCAACATGTCACAATCACTTACATCTCCTATGGCACTGTCTGACCCGATAGAACAGCACACCGCAACGCCAACGCTGTCATTCCTCTCTTGGAATGTAAATGGACTGCGGGATAAGATAAAACGTGGACTGGTGCTACAATATTTAAAACGCCTAGCCCCGGCAGTCATAATGCTGCAGGAGACACACTTGATGGGCTCCACGTGTAAAGCTCTTGACCGGTGGGGGTTTCAGTTAGCAGTACACTCTGAGTTCACCACAGGTTCCAGGGGAGTGGGGATCCTAGTGCGAAAGCGGTTCCCCCTCATAGTTCACCATACTCTAAAAGACAACCAGGGCCGCTTTGCGGCACTCTCAGCTCAATGGGAGGGTCGTATGTTCAACTTTGTGACCATCTATATTCCGCCCGCTCTCCACTCCCCCCACCTTCCAAGATTTGGGCAAATTCCTACTAACATTACCGGAAGGGGAGCTGATACTAGGGGGAGACTTCAACATGACCATAAATGACGCACTGGACCGTACGCCTGCCCGCCCACAACATCAATCAAGCTCACCCCTGGCTGACTTTCTGGACGCACACGGCCTACTGGATGTATGGCGGCACCAACACCCACTTCAGAGACAATACACCTTTCACTCGGCAGCTCATAATAGCCTTTCTCGCATTGACTACATACTTACAGCACTAGACAACATGGGACGGATAGGGGACACCACTCACCTACCCAGGGGAATCTCTGATCACTCACCGGTAAAGGCAGAAATTCGGGCCCACTGTACTGTTCAAAGACGTATGTACCCCATATATTCAGGATTTCTCCTTAACTCCAAAATTAAGAAAGGTTTAATCACTGCAACCACACAATACTTCAAAGAAAACGATGAGTCGGACTCCTCCCCAGTAACACTGTGGGAGGCATACAAACCAGTGATACGAGGGCAAGCTATCTCACTTATTGAGGGACACAAAAGAGACCAGAAAACGCAATAGAGAACTTAGAGCGGGAAGTACAGCAATTAGAATCCGAACATGCCGCTGCACCCACCGATGAAACGGAGCATACATTACGTTTGAAGCGACAGGAATACAAAGACCACATGTACACTGACACCAAGTCCCGCCAGCAAACAATCCAACACCGGATTTATGAATCCGGAGACAAGGCAGGCAAACTCCTGGCCTGGTTGGACAAGAGGGACCGGGCGAGTAGATGGATAGCGCAGCTGGAAAAGGAAGACGGGGAAGTCACATCAGATCCACACCACATAGTGACTACACTAGCGCACCATTACGAACGCGTATACACCTCCACAAACACCACCACAGTCCAGGAAGCACTAGCCTTCCTAAAGGATATCCATATGGCGAGGCTCACGCCTCAAGAAACAGAGAGCCTAGAAGCAGAAATCACGGTAGAGGAACTAAAAACTGCTATCTCCGTGATACCATCGGGTAAAGCCGCTGGTCCGAATGGCATCCCAATAGAACTATACAAACTTACAGCGGACAAAATCGCCCCATATATGCTGAACATGTTTGTAACTAGTCGTGACACAGGCATACTCCCTAAAGATCAACACTTGGCGACTATTGTGGCCATTCCCAAACCGGGCAAGCCGCGGGAGGTGTGTACGTCATATCGACCGATCTCCCTAATTAATGCGGAGGCTAAAATCCTAGCAAAAACGCTGGCGCTGAGGCTAACGCCCCATCTCACCAAACTAATTCATCCGGACCAATCGGGCTTTATGCCAGGCAGGAACACTGCCTTGAATCTCAGGCGACTGCATGGAGTATTGGGCCGAAAACACACAATACAGGAAGATGCCGCAATCTTTTCCCTAGACGCAAAAATGGCCTTTGACTCGGTGGAATGGGCATACTTATTTGCGGTCCTTCAACACTTAGGGTTTGGACCGAAGTTCTGTTCCTGGATTCATCTACTCTATGCCAACCCAGTGGCGCACGTAGTCGCCAATGGACACATATCCCGGGAAATCATCCTGGGGAGGGGGACGCAGCAGGGCTGCCCACTGTCGCCCTTGCTGTTCGCACTGGCCCTGGAGCCCCTGGCGACTTGGATAAGGTGGGATCCGAGGATCCGCGGCTTAAAATGGAAGGAGGGATGGGAAGATCGGATATCCCTCTATGCGGACGATGTTCTGCTCTATATCGCCTCGCCCACAAGATCCCTTCACGCTTTACTTAACATTTGCGCAGTATTTGGCACTGTATCCGGATATGCCATTAATTGGGATAAATCCGTACTATACATATTACATGGTCAGCCCCCGCGTCTCCCCAAAGGCTGCAAGGTCCAGATAATTACGGATAGCTTTAAATACCTCGGCATTCATGTAACAGCAGATCCAGACAACTTTATAACACTTAACTTACAGGTCCCGCTGCAACGACTGAAGCGTGACATTAAGCATTGGAAAACACTGCCACTCACCCTACTGGGTAGAGCGGCTCTTTTTAAGATGATGGCCCTGCCCCGATTCTTGTATGCATTACACAACACACCCTATCCGGTACCCGACTCATATTTTAAGGCTATAAATTCGGAAGTCGCCGCACTCTTGTGGGACAACAAACCCGGCAAGAGTGGCAGCGACAAAGCTTGTGCGCAGCTGGTATGACGGTGGGATTGCCCAACCTGACGTTAAAGTGTATTATTGGGCCTCTCAACTTACAGTCGTCAACCAATGGCTTCATGCACCAGACACCGACCCGGCGTACCGCATGGACAAACTGACTCTATGTGCAAGAGGCGTTTATAGAGCATTATACAATAAACGAAAGGCCCGAGACCTCATAGGCCCAACGGCACACTCAATTCAAATATGGCACAAGGTGAATAAACACCTAGGTTGGTCAGACAGGCTGACGCAGCATACTCCATTGTGGGACACGGGTAAATTGGGACTATTGGGAAACAGCAAAGGCTTCAAAAAATGGGATCTGATTGGTATCTCACGGCTGGGGGACCTATGGCACGAAGGTGAAGTAGTCAGCTTTGCCCATCTGCAAGAGCACTACGAGATGGCTCCGGGTGAGCAATTCCGGTACATGCAAATTAAGCATGCAATTAGTGCAGACCTTTCCACTGCAGACGCACTCCCTGAATCATCCCCTTTATAGGACCGACTGCTCACTGACCATTTACACAAAAAAGCAACCTCATTAACCTATAAAAAAATTATTAATAATCAGCCGGACCCTCTTGTCAGACTCAGGGAGCTTTGGCAGTCAGCGGTTGGAGTCATGGAAGACCTCGATTGGCAAGAGGCGATAGCTTCACCTAAAGAAGTGGCAATTTCCTCTAGACTGCGATTAGTGCAACTTAAAATACTGCATAGGTCCTACTACACACGGGTGACACTACACAAGATGGGGAGAGCTCAGGACACAGGCTGCCTGCGCCTCTGCGGAGCCACAGGCACCTTTTATCACACCTTATGGGAATGTACCAAGCTCACACCATACTGGGAGGCGGTGACGGACACCATTACAGAAGTCACTGAGAAACGGGTTCCGCCTGAGCCCAAATGTTGCCTCCTCAATGTCTGGGGACTGACAGACCTAAATCGCGCAGAACGCCAATGGGCGACGACAGGCATGATGATTGCCAAGCGAAATATAGCACAAACATGGGGGGTAGGAATCAGACCGACCTTAGCGAACTGGTGTAGAGACATGGACGCTGTTATGGTAGCGGAGAAGGCCACATTCATCAATAGGAAATGCCCGAAAAAATGGGGAAGGGTTTGGGGCAAGTGGAACGCATATAGGGGAAACATCTGTTCACCTCCCATATTGGACAACGAATCAGAGGAAGACATGTAGCATAACCGAAGAATTGAATATACTAATGTAAACCGTGCTTTGATTGACTGTAAAGGAATGACACCTTATATGTAAAACTGTATACGCAGATCACTGTTGATTATTACAATAAAAATTTAATAAAAAAAAAAAAACAACATACCATGTTTAGACCATTTTAAGAAGAACGCCCGACATGTTTCATTGCCACCCTTTGCTTACTGGCAATTTCTTCAGGGCATGAGGACCATGTTACATCCATGTGTTCATCCGGACCTGTGTATTAAAAGGAATAAAAAGGAGGACAGACAAACATAGTAGACATATATAATTCAAATGTTGTACATGATTGCCCACACCCCATACTCCAGATGGAAGATGGGGATATTTACCGTATGGCCACCAGGTGAGTGCCTACTAGTAGGACACAGGGAAAGAAGAGGGAAGGGCTTTTGAAAATGCCCGACCTCCTGAAAGACAAATGGTATACATCCATATTTGTTTTAGAAGGTCTGCGTTTTCCAGAAATCACAGCAAACGTAATAGTCACTGTAATTACCCCCTGATTATAAATCGAGACCATGCCTTTCAGCTCCCCCATGCACATACCTGCCATCTCTGACGGCCGCTTTTGCAGCCTTATAGGGTCCCCAGGTGTCCCAGTCTATCAAGCACACATCTGCCCTCCACACAACCTCATATATACAGTCACACGCCTCGTGAGGTAACGTGATTGAGTGCTTCATCTCAGTACTATGTTTGGATATTAATAATCTTAGCATTCATATCAGAGTTTCTAATTTTTCGCTGAGTGCAACCCTGTCTACAAAACTGGAGCTATTCTGCAGCTGCAGACGCGTATTTCAAAAGCGAAAAGTTAACGATTGGTCCATGCGTGGCCAGGGGCGCGTTCAGTATATTTACAGGAGTGACGCTTGCTAGGGACCCCCACCTTGTCTTATTGTCTATCCTCCCTGCCCCTTCCCCACGGAAAATATCTCACTTACTGCCGGTACTGCTGGTATCGGCAAATGTAGTCAGATCGACCCACCTTTGTGCGCCCGCCGCGACTCAGTTTTGGCGAGTCTGGGGTGTGTCCTGGGCGTGTCTGATGCAGCACTTGGCTGCAAACAAGCTTAGAACGCCAGCACAATCTTAATATGGTGTGTTTATGCTGCCCCTACATTAATTATGAGCATTCTGTAACATTTATACAGTAGCCGGCACTGACCTGGAGGGATGTTAAATTATTTCTTATAGGGGGATCAAATCTAAATATTCTCCAGTATTGTATCTTTTATATATTCACATGATTGAATCTTCCCCGTCGTCATGGTGGGAGTCCCACGGCAACAGTAAAATAGCAGTATAAAAGCTACAAGGACAATCTCCCTTTAAAAT
Source organism: Calotriton arnoldi (assembly GCA_963921515.1). Classification (NCBI taxonomy): domain Eukaryota; kingdom Metazoa; phylum Chordata; class Amphibia; order Caudata; family Salamandridae; genus Calotriton; species Calotriton arnoldi. The sequence goes on from CAWUFW010001566.1 coordinate 1,121,562, forward strand.
CAATAGCATTTAGTAACCAGTTAGCCTCATTAAAGAGCATCCAAACTCCATCCAGTCACATCACAGACCCTTGAGTATCCATCCCCTGCAGGGCCACCATACCTCAGATTTCTTACCGCACGTCATGTGTTAGGGAGTCTCCCTGAGCTCTGCTCAGTCACAGTGTTTCTACCTTGAACTTTTCAACTTTGAGCTAGCAGTTCCTTTTCCTCAACGTTCTCCTCAACTGAGGTGCTGCTAGAAAGTGAGTTTACCCTTTTATTTCTGTATTTGCTGCAGAATGTCAGAGTCTAAAAAAGGGCTGTTTAGGCCCTGCAAGACTTGTGGAAAGTTCAGGTTCTTCTCTGAAGATCCTCATAAAGAGTGCTTAATCTGCCTTTATCCAGATCACAAGCCTAAAGACTGGAAGCACTGCCGGACTTTTTCCTCAAAAACCCTCAAAGATCGTGAGGGAAGACTTCTCATTTGGCTCCAAAAGAGAAAATCTGTGAGAGATTCTGACTCTGAGAGTGAGGAGAGGCCTCATACCTCCTCTAAGAAAAGGAAGGAAGAGGATCCTTCTTCTGTCCAGAGAGATCCAAAAAAGTCAAGATCTCAGAGCAAGGAGTCTTCTGTGGAAAAAAAAGGCGAAAAAGGAGCAACCTGGCTTGTCTCATGCCCAAAAAAGATCTGGTTCTGCTCCTCCTTCTGCGCCACATACTCCCTCTCAGAAAATCTACCCGTCGACGGGCTCGTCAACGAGACATTCTCCGCCTATGACCGTCGGAACGCGGACTCTGTCAATGGTTTCTTCAGCGACATCGACGACGTCGACGGTCAAGACGTCGACGGCTGTCGCGTCGACGAAGACTGAAGTGGTGATGTCGTTGACTGCTTCTGTAAGGAGTTCGGCGCCATCGAGAGCTTCACCGTTGACGGTTCAGTTGGGTGCTGCGTCATCGAGGAGCGTCTACGCTCCGTCGATGGATACTTCCGCTCCGTCGGCGCAGCCTCTGGTGACTATTCCATCGACGATTCCGTCGACGATCCCGTCGACGAAGAAAATGGACATGCCAGTCTCCAAAACAATTCCTTCATTGTTACAGGACTTTTCCAAAATTTCTCCTCTGCCTCCTTCTCGCCTCCTGGATTTTCAGGAATCGGAGGATGAAGGTCCTCATGGCCCCGCTTACAGCCCCTCTCAACTGAGAGTAAAGTGCCAAGAATCAGAGGAAGAAGACCAACCAGATGACCCTTCTGCGTACTTGGGAGGTGAATATTCCTTTTCGGATAGACGCTCAGGTATGCAGCGCTTGGACACCTTTCAAGAACATTACCCCTATTATGAGCAGGAAGAGGAGGACCGTCCTCAGGAACCCTCCATTAACGTTCCGATGTCACTGGTCACGGACTTACGATTAATGCTCAGTGACTACTATAAATGTTTCCCTGAGGCTAATGTAGCTCAGAAGCCAGTTTCTCGACAAGAGGAGCCTGTCGTTATTCCAGATCAAGAAACTCCACCTGCTCCGCCAAAACAAAAGTCCTTACTTCCCCTGCAGATTCCTGCTCGAGCATCAGACAGTGGTGACCAACAATTGGAAGAAGGGGAGATACAAGTGGATTCTGATGTCCATGATGAATGGATGGATTATGTGGCCCACACAACGCCTTCTCCCACGCTGCCAGTGGCTGATTCTCCTCCAGCGGATATCGGCGGCTTCCATGACCTTCTCGACAGGGCGTCGAAACGCTTTGACCTCCCCATGCCAGTCAAGCAAGCGGAATGCTTCTTGTACGATTTCAAGGCTGCCACGCAGCGTTCCATTAGGGCAATCCCTATTGTCAACTTCTTGTGGCAAGAAGGCAATAAGTTAATGAAAAATCCAGCTTCTGTGCCAGCAGTCATTCCAAAATTAGACAAAAAGTATCGGGCGCCGGAGGACTCTCCTGCATGTCTCATTGGCCATCCGAAGCCTGATTCTGTAATAATGCAGGCAGCTCAAAGACGATCTAAGAGCCCTGCTTCACCATGTACCACCCCGCCAAACAAGGAAGGGCGTAGGTTGGACAATATCGGGAAGAGATTTTCCGTGCTGGCGGCTACAGCCATCAGAGCCTCCAATGCCATGACCATCCTTCGGAGGTACGATAGGCAGATGTGGTCGGACATTGCTCCTTTTCTGGAATTTCTGCCTGAAGACAAGAAGAAGGAAATGAAGGATATTCTTTCAGAGGGAGAGAGAGCCTCATCGTAAGCCATCGATGTGGCGATGGACATTTCTTCTACTGCCTTTAGGCAGATGGCAGGCACTGCAGTGTTGCGCAGACAAGGTTGGCTGAAAGTGACAACATTTCGCCCAGAAGTCCAAGCTAAGGTGCTTGACATGCCATTCGATGGGGAGAACCTGTTTGGTAAACATGTGGATGAGGCACTTCAGGCTATCAAATCTGACACAGATACGGTGAAATCTTTAGCCAATCTGCAACAGAAGAGGTTTTCCTCTTTTTGAGAAAGGGGGAGGGGCCAATTTACATCCCGGCCCCAGCTCCAGCAGCGTTTTCAGCCCTACTACCAACAAGGTTTGCAACCTCAATATTCTGCTCAGTCCTTTCGGTAGAAGCCTGCACCGACTTACAAGAGGGCTCCAGCACAAAGACGCTCCGCATCCGGAGGGAAATCTCATGATGCAGGCAGAAGGCAATGAGATTTATCAGGCACCGTCACCCCAGTCCCACTACATTTAGCTCAAAACTGCTCCAAATTCTTCGTTCAATGGAACTCCATTTCGTCTGACAGATGGGTGTTAGACGTTTTCAACCATGGTCACACCCTGAAATTTCTTCAACAACCTCCGGATTTCCCCCCAAGAAAGACTGCTCACCGCCATCTGACACTTCTCAAAAGGGAGATAAAGATCCTTCTCGACAAACAAGCAATCGAGGTAGTGCCATGCAGTCAGTGCTACCTGGGCTTCTACTCCCACTTTTTTCTGATAAAGAAAAAGACTGAAAAATGGAGGCAGGTTATGGACCTCAGATTGTTGAACAAGTTCATCAAAAGTCAGCCGTTCAGGATGTTGTCGCTCCAGGAGATTCTCCTTCTCTTGGATTCAGGAGACTACATGACCTCCCTGAATCTTCTGGATGCTTACTTCCATATTCCCATTCATCCAAAGCACCGTCGTTTCCTCAGGTTCCAGGTGGCAGGGTGCCACTACCAGTTCAAGATGCTTCCTTTCGGGCTAAAGTCTGCGCCCTGGGTTTTCATCAAATGTTTGGCGCCAGTAGCAGCCTAACTCCGGCGTTCCGGTCACCAGGTGTTTCCCTACCTGGACGACTGGTTGGTGAAGGCCCCAACATTTCAAGGTGCAAAGGAGTCCACGAATGCCCGTCTTCGCCTTTTTCACTCTCTGGATCTCAATCTCAACAGAGAAAAGTCTTCACTCTTTCCCTCCAAATCTCTGATGTTTCTGGGAGCGATATTAGACACCAAACGCTCAATGGCTTTTCCCACAGAGGAAAGAATTTCTCGTCTTCTAAGGATGGTTCAGTCCCTTTCCTCAAGAAGGTTCGTTTCTGTGAGGATTTACAAATCAATGTTGGGGATGATGTCATCTTGCATCCCGTTGATTCCTCACTGTCGATTGCGGATGAGACCTCTTCAGGAGCAGCTTGACGCCCAATGGATCCAAGCTCAAGACTCCTTCAACGACAACGTGTCAATCACGCCTCAGATGATCAGGGCAATGACTTGGTGGACATTGAGACGCAATCTCTCACAAGGCCTATCCTCCCTTCCCCCGAAGCCTTTGATGATAATGATACCAGATGCTTCCATGGAGGGATGGGGAGCTCACCTCCAGGAACTTCAGGTCCAAGGGAGGTGGTCGGACCAGGAGTCTCTGTGCCACATCAACCTGTTGGAGCTGAAGGCAGTTTTTCCAGGGCTCCGTTCCTTCCTACCAAGGATAAAGGGTTCGTTGATTCTCGTCCACACGGACAACACAACCACCATGTTTTATCTGCAGAAACAAGGAGGGACGAGATCTCCAGCTCTCTCAAGTCTGGCGCAGCGAATTTGGAATTGGCTGATTCACCACAATATTTCCCTGCAAGTCCAGCACGTTCCAGGGGTGCTAAACGAGCGGGCCGATTCGCTCAGCAGAGATACCAAGCAGTGTCACGAATGGGAGATGGATGCCATTCAGCTGGACAAATGTTTTCAGTGTTGGGGACGCCAACCCTGGATCTGTTCGCTACATTACTCAACAAAAAATGCGAATTCTATGCCAGCAGATTTCCTCAGCCAGGTTCTCTGGGGAACCCCTTCCATTTTTCCTGGGAAGGGGCATTTGCTTATGCGTTCCCTCTGTTCCCGCTAATACCAAACGTTCTACAAAAGATGAAACCGGAGCCTTGCTGCATCATTTTCATTGCCCGGGTGTGGGCAAGGCAATACTGGTTCACAGAGCTGTTTCGCCTATAAGAGGCTTCTCCAATATGTCTTCATCCTTCGGAATGTCTACTTTCCATGGACCAAAGCCAAGTGGTTCATCCACAGATTCACTCTCTTCTCTTGTCCGCCTGGCTCCTCACCACACAGAGTTTGGTGACTTAACTATCTCTGCGGAGTGCCGTTCCATACTCAACAAGGCCTGTGCTCCCTCCACTGTCAAGTGTTACTCAGCCAAATGGAAAAGATTCTGCTCGTGGTGTGCAAAACACTCCTGCCATCAACTCTCTTCTCCGGAGGATGTTTTGCCATATCTCTCAACATGCCTGGTCAAACATTTTCAAGAGACTCGACATGGGCCTCAGATTTTTAAATGGACAGTCCTGGAAAAAAACAGACCAAGAATGCTTTGGGGCAGATGGGGTGCTACTGGTAAAAGAAGGCAGCCTGAATGATGTGGTGAAATGGCATAAACTTAGGGGCTAGCAGCTTGCTGGCTCCCTCTGACCACAACACTCATCAACTGTGTTCCAGGGAGGCGTGTCCTCTTCGGTGCAGAATATATTGCCCCTCCAGAGGGTTAATGAAATGTAGAACTTCAATTGACCTTTGTAGGTGTGGGTTTTTCAATGCACGCTGGGTAAGAATTATTGCCTTCCACTTGAGAGCCTTCGGTGCAGAATATATTGCCCCTCCAGAGGGTTAATGAAATGTAGAACTAATAATTATTGCCTTCCATTTGAGAACCCTCTACCGTACGTGTGGGGGGAATGCTGGTTCCCGCTGGAGGCGGGGAGCTGGTAAAGACCACTGGGGCATTGAGGCTTCCCACCGTGGTCCCCAGCACAGCAGACTGGGTGCCCTGGGTGGGCTCCAGGGCTTCCAGCATAAAGAGGCCGGGCCCCGGGGGATGGGGTCCGCAGGGCTGAAATCGTGCCGGGGATGGTGGCTACACGGCCACCCTCCACATTAAGTTTCCTGCCAGCTCCGGGGGATGGGGTCCCAGGGGATAAAATCGGCCCGGGAAGGGAGGCTGTGCAGAACCCTTGAAAACCATAATGATTGTGAATGCATTGTTGATCTATTTAAGCGAATCTGACTTGGGGTGACTGTGACGAGTGGTTTCTTTCTCATCTTCTTCTGGTAAGAGCACAGTGCATGGTTCTTACTTTAATTACCCTGAGTGTGCAAATGCCCCAAATCATTTGCAAGCTCCGTTTTTTTGGCCCCACCCCATTTTCCTAGGTAGTATGCAAAGGTCTTCCCACCTTTTCCCAAATTGATGGACAGCTTACTTTGGTGACGTGTTCTTGATACAGAGAAATACGAGGACATCACCACTAAACAAACAAGCACTTACTTCATATATTTAAGAGGAAGTACCCCTGTTTGGTGGAGATTCACCCCTTTGTAGTCTTGTCTTCTGTTGACGAGGATTCATGTTATCACAGATTCGTGGATGAAGATGCTGCAGGAACAATCACACTGCCCAAATTACATGCACACAAGGTCACTGGAGACATTACCTTGTGGTCCTTTACGCAGCTGTAGTGTAGCATATGCACTAGGCCTTTATCCAACGAAGTAGCACTTACTAGTTAACCAATAGAAAGTACTCAGTTGGGTAGACATTGTCAGCAAACCTGTGGACTCTTCTTGAAAAAAATGAGGTTCTTTTCTGGCCCGACTGCTCATTTCACAGAAATTAAACCTCAGTGGGAAGCACTTACAAATACAAAATAGCAGGTGCCCCAGTTGAAGTTCCACTTCAGTGAAGCACAAACGATCCGAACGTTTTGGGCTTCGCAAAGTCAAAGCAAGTGTTTCCTCTTGTATTCCACATTGAAAAACAATATGAAATCCTTAATGAAGGTGAATGCATCATTGATCTATGGAAGCGCAATCTGATCTGCAATGACTGTGATGAGTGGTTTCTTTCTTTTGTCTCCTGGTGAGAGCAGAGGCCATGATTCTCCCTTTTAAATACCCTGCATAAAAATATGCAAATGCCCAAAATCCATAGCACCACTCACACACCTACTCACAGACCCACACAGGCACTCACAGACACACTCACAGATCCACACAGGCACACACAGACCCATTCACAGACCCCACACAGCCACTCACAGACCACACACTTATACACCCACTCACACAGGCACTCACACACCCACTCAAAGACCCACACTGGCACTCACATACCCACTCACACAAGCACTTACACACACATCCTTTCACAAACTCACATAGGTACTCACATACCCACTCACAGACCTGCACTGACACTCACACACCCACTCACAGACACACTCACGCACCTACTCACACCCACTAAGACACGCACCCACCCACTCACAGACCCATACAACCACACACACCCAGTCACTGAATCATACAGGTACTCATACACCCACTCACAGACCCATGCAGCCACTCACATCTACTCACAGACCAATACAGCTACTCACAGACCAGTACAGCCACTCACAGACCCATACAGCCACTCACACACCCACACAGCCACTCACACACCCACTCACTGACCCATACAGCCACTAACACAACCACTCTCAAGGGTGACAAGTTACAATTAAGAAATAAATGTAAAATGTTTTATAAATTCACTGAAAAAAACAAAGGTTACAGGGATGTTATAATTTGGCTCAGATTTCACTTGTACAAATCTATGGAAATTCAGCATTTACTCCAGTATTGGAACTTTCATAGATTCACATGCTTGAATCATTCCCCGTCGTCATGATGGGAGTCCCGGGTACTTTAAAATAGTAGTAGTAGTAGTAGAAATAATAGTACACTGATAGGTATAGACTAGAAAAGGCCTAGGCCTCTGTTTATTAACCTATCCTAGTCCTTATTAAAAAAGGAACCAAAGTTTTGCCTTAACCAATCAGCATGAATCACCCTCTAGAACACTCCAGAGAGAAGCTCAGTACCTCAGATTTTCTACCGCACGTTGTGCTAGGGAGTCTCCTCTTAGCTCAACTTTCTCATCTGAAGAACATTCGACGAGCATGCCACCGTCGACGAAGACGCCACAATCGACGACGGCGCAGTCACCGGCGTCGACGAAATCTTTGTTGTCGACGAAGCCACAGCCAATGACGAAGTCAATGTCGTCGACGACGTTGCCGACGAAGTTGAAGGTAGCGGAAGAGAAGACATCGTCGTCGACCCAATCGTCGACGAAAATTGTGTCATCGAAGGTCCTTTCAACGGCAAAGACTCTGGCAACAGAGATTACGCCAGAACACACCTTGCCCAGTAAAATTACACCTCTTTTGCCCACTCATCTTCTGGAGGAGGGAGAGTCCGAAGAAGAGGGAGGCTTTTTCGGGAACGCGTAGATCCCGTCCAAATTGCATGATGATGAGGATGATGATCAACAGTACTATGGTCAGGCATATTTTGTTCAACCTGAACAAGGACACCAGCAGTACCAGGAAGATATGGTCACGATGCCCTCTACTTTACTATCGAATCGGCAGTTCATGTTACAAGATTACTGGCAGTGCTTCCCACCTTCAGAGCCGGCTACTAGAATTCCACCTCCTCAGGTGGCATCACCAGTATGAGTGAATATCCCTACAGTACTTTCTGTACCAAATACTCCGCAATCTGTTCCTCTCCAGGAACTGGTCTCTTCGGATGAAGAGGGAGAACGTCATGATATGGCCTCGGAATGGGACGATTACAGAATGTTCTTGCCTGTCTCACCTACACCTCCTTCGGTAGATTCCCCAACAGAGGATATCGGGGAATTTCACAATTTATTGGAGCGTGCAGCAAAAAGATTTGCTCTACCAATGCCTTCCAAGCAAGCTGACTGTTTCTTATACGATTTTAAAGTTCCATTTCGTAAGTCTATCAGAGCTATTCCCATAATTAATTATATCTGGGATGAAGGTATTAGGATCATGAAAAACCCAGCCTTGGTGCCGGCGGTGCTGCCACATCTTGATAAAAAATATAAGACCACAGATGATGCCCCGGTGTGCCTCACAGGCCACCCAAAACCGGACTCAGTGGTTATGCAGGCCGCTCAACGCCGCTCAAAACATCCTGCGGCACCTCTTTCTGCACCTCCGGATAAAGAGGGCAGATGTATCAATTCCATCGGTAAAAGATTCTCGGCAATGTCAGCACTGACAGTGAAGGCAGCAAACTCCTTGGCGATCATAGGGCGCTATGATCGCCAAAATGTGGTCAGACATTGCTTTGTATATTGACCAACTGCCGGAAGAGGCTAAGGAAGAAGCAAAAAAGATCTAGCATGAAGGAGAGAGAGCCTCTAATGAAATAATAGATTCGGCCATGGTTGTTGCTGTTATAGGGTTCAGGCAGCTAGCTGGAGCAGCGGTTTTGCGAAGGCAGAGTTTGCTCAAAGCAACCTCATTCCGTCCAGAGGTTCAAAATAAGATCTTGGACCTTCCGTATGACGGGGAAGCTATTTTTGGCAGCCATGTGGAGGAGGCCCTAAAGACCATCAAGGCTGACACAGATACCGCTAAGTCATTAGGGACGGTGCAGTTCAAGAAGGCTCCTTTTCGAGGATCAAAAGGAAGAGGACAGCCATCCTATAGAGGAGGCTATCAGCAATACCGATACCCTGCCTATTCTTTGGGTCCCCAGTCTTACAGACCTCAATTTCAGCAGAGACAAGCACCTCAAACATCCTATGTCAGAACAAATTGAGGAAAGACACCACGGGCTGGCAAAGATTCTAACCGCCGACAATGATATAGCACAGGCTCCGGCTGCAACTCTATTTTCCCCACATTCAACTCATTCGCAAACCCATCCCTCCCACCTGGGAGGCAACACTTCCTACTACCTCCACCAATGACAAACCATTACTACAGACCAGTGGGTTCTACACCTAGTACAATTTGGACACACACTAGAATTTATCCAAAAACCACCTGCAACCCATCCTCAAGCCTTTCCCCATAGGCATCTCAAAGCTCTTTAACAAGAGGCCAAAAACATGTTTCACAAAGGAGTGATAGAGAAGGTCTCATTGCCCAGCAGGGGCACAGGTTTCCACTCCCGTTTCTTTTTGATCAGAAAGAAGTTAAGGTAGTGGCGACCAATTTTGGACCTCCGGAACCTCAGTCTGTATTTGAAAAAGCAATCATTTCGGATAACATTGCAGGAGGTACTGAAGCTCCTAAACCAGCGCGACTTAATGACAACACCAGACCTCCAGGATGCCTATTTCCATATTCCTACTCAACCAAAACACAGAAAATATCTGAGATTTGTGGTAGCTGGATGCCACTACCAATTCAGAGTACTCCCCTTTGGTCTCAGGTCTGCGCCCAGGATTTTTACAAAGTTCCTGGCTCCGGTCGCAGCATTTCTCAGACAACCGCAACATCAAGTCTTCTCATATCTGGACGATTGGCTGATCAAGGCACCTTCCGAGACAACAGTGAGAACGTCCACAAGGGCCCTCACAACTCTCTTCAAGAGGTTGTGTCTTACTATCAATCGACAAAAATCCAATCAGAATCCATCACAAAGGATTGTCTTCCTAGGAGCCCAGTTAGACACGGTTTGCTTAAATGCCTATCCTGCACAGGAACGTTAGCGACGGCTTCTCACTCAAATTCCATCAAAAGAAAAAAGTCTCTTTCGGTCTGACTTTACAAATCCCTCTTGGGAATGATGCCGTCATGCATACCGCTGATCTCTTTCTGTCGTCTCAATGTGCGTCCAATTCAGGAGGAGCTGGACAAACAATGGGTACCATCTGTCGGCTCCTTCGACGACCTCATCAAGGTGACTCCACGCATGGTGAAAGCCCTGGATTGGTGGATAGACAAAAGCCATCTGTCAGTAGGGATGTCCCTGCAGCAAGAGGTGGCACCACTAGTAATTACAATGGATGCGTCTTCAGAAGGATGGGGGGCTTACCTCCAAGAACTCCACATAAGCGGCAAGTGGTATCAGGCTCAGGCTCAATCTCACATAAATGTGCTGGAACTGAAGGCGGTGCATCTGGCACTACATGCTTTTCTTCCCAGAATACGAGGTTCATCAGTGCTAGTCCGTACGAACAATACTACAACAATGCACTATATAAACAAACAGGGAGGCACAAGATCTCGCCATCTTTCCAGGAAAGCACAGAAATTGTGGGAATGGGTCATAAGTCACAGAATCTGCCTCCGAGCAGAACATGTTCCGGGACGTCAGAACATGATTGCGGACACTCTGAGCAGGCTCATGACATTGTGCCACAAATGGGAGCTGTACCAGCAAACCTTGCAGAGCAGATTCCTACCCTGGGGCACACCAGAATTGGACCTGCTTGCAACTCCCCAGAACCGCAAATGCCGGTACTATGCAAGTTGGCATCCCCAACAGGGGTCATGGGGAATGCCTTTTCAGTTGCATGGTCCGGCATCTTTGCATACACTTTCCCCCCCATTCCTCTTCTTCCAAGAGTCCTGAGAAAGATGAAGATACATGTAAACTAATCCTTATTGCTCCAGCGTGGCACGTCAACACTGGCACACAGAACTGCTGCTTCTGTCACAGGTTCCACACTTCCGACTTCCAGTGTTTCCCAATCTTCTGACCATGAACCAGGGGCAGATCCTACACCTGGATCCCAGGAACCTACACCTATTGGCATGGCTCCTGAATTCAATGAGGTCCAGCACTTGAACATGTCCGCTGAGTGTCGAGATATCTTGGCCAGAGCCAGGGCGGACAGTACCAACAAGACGTACTGCCTCAAATGGAAGCGTTTTTGCATCTAGTGCCATCAAGCGGGTATACATCCGCTGTCCTCCTCTCCTGAGCAGGTCTTCCCTTACCTTTTGCAGCTAGCAAAATCAGGCTTGGCACATAGCTCAATAAAGGTTCACTTAGCGGCTATTTCCCTTTATAGAAGATCACTTTCCACTCCACCTTTGTGGTCTTCTAGAATAATCAAAGAGTTCCTCAAAGGGCTGTTTCGTGTCTTTCCCCCTATAAGGCCTCCACCTCCAGCATGGCAGTTGAACACTGTTCTCTCACAATTGATGAAACCCCCTTTCGAACCAATTCACACAGCAGAGATTGAGTTCCTGTCATGGAAGTTGACAATACTTCTTGCATTGACCTCAGCCAGACGGGTCAGTGAAATTCAGGCCTTTGTAATAGAGGAACCCTTCTTGCAATTCAAAACGGCCGGACTGCTACTTTGCACTAATCCAAAATTCATACCAAAGGTTCCATCTGATTTGGACCTTAATGAGCCTGTGGTACTAAAGACTTTCTTCCAGAATCCAAATACATCTGCAGAGAGGGCTCTTCACTCATTGGATGTCAAGCGTTGCCTAAAGTTTTATCTGCATAGGACACAATCTTTTTGCAAGACTTCCCAATTATTTGTTGCATACAGTGCTCCAAGGAAAGGTTTCCCACTCTCCAAGCAGAGTATTTCTAGATGGATTATAAGTGCCATAAAATGTTGCCATCTCAAAGCAGGCAGGCCTCTGTCTTCCAGAGTCCGAGCCCATTCCACAAGAGCGGTTTCGACATCTACAGCTCTGTTTGCGGGAGTGTCTCTAACCTGAGATTTGCTGTGCAGCAACGTGGAAGAATAGACACACATTTACCCGGCATTACTGCCTGGACTCTGCAGTCCAAAATGACACTGCAGGGGGTCAAGCGGTACTTCGGCACCTGTTCCATTAAGGTGAGCCACCCCTGTCTATCCCCCTCCCTCTTATGCAGTATCACATTTCCATAAGTATACCAATTGCTATGTTTAACGTTTAAAGGAATTTTCCTTCTCAGTTATGGATATGGTGATAGTTGTCATATTGTTTAGTGGCTGCTTGCAGGTTTTACTGTTACATATTCCTGTTAAGCTTTTCAAAGTTATGGTAAATGTGCTACTCAACTGCTTGCTATTCTGATTCAAGCATGTGAATCTATGAAGCTTTCATAGATTCACATGCGACCCACCCTCCTTGCCGGGGGAAGCTCACCTTATTGATCTCAGCATATTGACTTTAGCGCTAGTGCTCTAAAATCTGAGGCACTGAGCTTCTCTCTGGAGTGTTCTAGAGGGTGATTCATGCTGATTGGTTAAGGCAAAACTTTGGTTCCTTTTTTAATTAGAACTAGGATAGGTTAATAAACTGAGAGGCCTAGGCCTTTTCTAGTCTATACCTATCAGTGTACTATTATTACTACTACTACTACTATTTTAAACTACAGGGGACTCCCATCATGACGACGGGGAATGATTCAAGCATGTGAATCTATGAAAGCTTCCAATACTGGAGAACTACAGTTACAGGTAAGTAACTTATTTCTTCTCCAGTATTAGGGTGTCTTTCATAGATTCACATGCTTGAATCATTCCCCGTCGTCGAAGTGGGAGTCCCACGGTACATAAAATAGCAATATATGCATACATAAATACATAGTATATTAATAGCATAGCAAAAAAATTCCATAGGGAGTATTGTAACATAGCAATCAATAGGAAAAAAGTTGTCACTTTATTAGCTCGTCCAAGTCCTTAGATACAGTCCAAACTCCAGCCAATCAGGCGGCAGCACCCTCTAGAACCCTCTCCCCAGAGACTCAGAACCTCAGATTTTCTACCGCACGTCGTGTGAAGGGAGTCTCCCTGAGCTCTGCTCAGTACTTCAACTCTTCTTTTCAAGAATTCTACTTGAAGCTTCACAGCAATGTCTTCTACTAAGAGATCACTCTTCAGACACTGTGAGTCTTGTGGAAAACTGCGTCTTCACTCTGAGGATCCTCACAAAAAATGTATTTACTGCCTACATCCCGACCATCAGGTGAGGGACTGTAAAATATGCAGGACTTTTCCTCAAAAGACCTTAAGGGACAGAGAAGGTCAACTACTTCTGTGGCTACAGAAGCTTAAAATGAAGGATGACCCTGTTTCTGATGTAGAGAGTGATTCCTCTCTTAAGACTGTTGCATCTAAGAAAAGGGCTAGTGAGGCGGAATTATCTTCTCCCAAGGCCAAGGTACTGAAAAAACATCACTCTTCCAAGCGTGATGACCAGCCTTCATCGTCTAAAGGGACTTCTGTTCCCCCTAAGGGTCACTCTATATCGTCTACGCCCCCGAGATCCAAGTCTCAGGCGTCAAAATCTCTGTCAGAATCAGTTTTACCTAAAAAAAACTGGTCTATCGTCGACGAGCTCGTCGTCGATTCCGCCGTCGACGAAGTCTTCCGTCGTCACAGCTACGACAACTACGGCTACCTTCTCTTCACCTAAACCTGCTTTGGTGATGTCGTTGACGTCCTCTCTGTCGACGCTGGTCTCAGTGACGGTGAAGCCAAAGTCGTCGACGTCATCTCTTCGTCGACGAAGATAATGAAGAAGCCTTCGTCGTCGGATGCTTCTTTGTCGACGGGAGCCTCCAAGGATCGATTGGCTCCGTCGACGCTTATCTCGTCGACGCTTACCTCGTTGACGCCTGCCTCGTCGACGCCTGTCCCATCGACGGTTGTCTCGTCGACGCCTGCTTCGTCGACGCCTGCTCCGTCGACGGTTGCTCCGTCGACGGTTGCTTCGTCGACGGCGGCAAAGACTTTACAGATGGAGAGTCAAGTATGTTTTTCGTCGACGGCGGCAGCTTCGTCGACGGAATCCCTGGTTTCGCCTCCAGGTTTGATGCCTCTAGTGCCTTTGAAGCCGTCAACAGCCCTTCTACCGTCATCTGAATCCAGGAAAGGCTCGTTGCTTCAATGCAGACAATTGTCTATGGACCTTTTATTGCCTATTCAAGCCTCTCCTAACCTTCCAGTGCAACTGTTGGATTATGGGGCGGACGAGGAGGATTCAGAGGAGGATGATAGGTTTCGAGTAGCTCGTAGTCCATCAGAGCTCCTCATTAAGTGCCAGGACATAGACGAAGAACAGGACTATGACTATTATTCGGAGCCGAATTACCAATCACAGTCTGAAAATCCGACTTCACAGATGCCCCTGTCACTCATTTCAAATTTGCAGCACATGCTGGATGACTATTACCGTCGCTTCCCTCCTTCAGAGCCAGCTTCTTCGGTCCCTCAAACACCTGCTCCTCCCTTCTTCAATCATTGCGCCGCCCCCTCATACTTCTCTGGTGGCGTCTACGGCTCATATTATAGAGGACACTCATTCAACTGATGAGGACAGAGAAGAAGGGGAGTTAGACGATAGATCCCTACTTACTGAATGGGATAATTACCAAATTCAGACACCGCCACCTGCCTCTCCTACTCCTGTGGAAACTCCGCCGGTGGATATAGGTGGATTTCATGTCCTCATGGACAGAGCAGCCAAGAGATTTCAGCTCCCTATGGTCTCAAAGGATGAGGATTGTTTTTTATATGATTTCAAGAATAAACCACAAAAACAGGTGCGGGCGATTCCTATAATCGATTTCATCTGGCAGGAGGGTCTGAAAGTCATGAAAACCCCTGCCTCCATTCCCGCAGTCCTGCCGCGATTGGATAAAAAGTACAAGGCACCAGACAATTCGCCAGCCTGTTTAATTGGTCAACCGAAGCCGGATTGGGTTATTTCGCAGGCGGCTCAACGTCGTGCCAGGAATCCCTCGTTTCCATTGTCGGCCCCTCCTGATCGGGAAGGCAGGCGCCTTGATGCCATTGGCAAAAAATGTTCTACCATGGCAGCAACTACGGTCCGTGCGGCTAATTCCCTTGCTATTCTAGGCCGCTATGATAGGCAAATGTGGTCGGACATTTCTCCTTTCATCGATCTGTTGCCTGAAGACGCAAAGACCGAAGCTTTAAAGATTCTCCAGGAAGGGGAGAAGATCTCTGCCGAGATCATTGATTGTGCAGTGGATATCTCTTCCACAGGCTTTCGTCAGCTGGCAGGTGCGGCAGTTCTCCGAAGGCAGGGCTGGTTAAGAGCTACCTCTTTTCGCCAAGAAGTGCAAACAAAAATTATTGATATGCCTTTTGACGGAGAATCACTTTTTGGGCAGCACATAGATGATGCCCTTCAAACAATTAAAAAGGATACTGACACCGCACGTGCTCTGGGCACTTTGCAATTTTAAAAGCAGCCCTTTCATGGAGCGAGAGGTCGTGGATCCTCCTATTCCTTTCGAGGAGGTTACAATCAGAACAGACAGTATCAGGGACAACAACGTTACTCTTCCTCACAGCAACAGCAATCGTATCGTCAACCTCCAGCTGCCTCCTATAAACAGTACAGAGGAAAATCTTCCTGCAGAGACTCTTCAAAAAAGCAATGACAGCCGCCACCTGCCTACCACTCTGCTCAACAACCCAGCCAAAGTTGGAGGACGAATCTCTCATTTCTTCTCAAACTGGTCTGCCATCACTACAGATCGATGGGTGTTGGACATAGTGTCCAGAGGACACACCTTGGAATTTGTGAAATTTCCCCCAAATTCTCCTCCCAGAGGTCCTCCTCCTGCACATCTGAGGGAACTATTATGCCAAATCAAAGTCATGCTAAAAAAAGGAGCGATCGAAGTGGTTCCAATATTACAAAGGGGTGCAGGTTTCTATTCGAGATTCTTCCTCATCAAGAAAAAATCAGGGGATTGGCAACCCATCCTGGACCTTCGTTCCCTCAACAAATTTCTCAAAAAACAATCATTTCGAATGTTGTCTCTCCAAGAAGTTCTACATTTTCTATCTCAAGGAGATTACATGGCAACACTGGATCTTCAAGATGCCTATTTTCATGTCCCCATCCTACCCAGACACAGAAAATTCCTGCGCTTCAGAGTGGCTGGCAGAGACTTCCTATTCAAAGTCCTTCCCTTCGGCCTCCGCTCTGCGCCCCGAGTGTTCACAAGGTTTTAGCACTGGTGGCAGCACATCTTCGTCAAGCGGGTGTCCAAATTTTTCCCTAGACGACTGCCTTATCAAGGCGCAGTCATTTGCAGTGGCAATGAGACACAATCAAATATGCCGATCTCTATTTCAGTCACTGGGTCTGTCCATAAACCTGGAGAAGTCACACTTCACCCCTTCTCAGGTTCGGACTTTCTTGGGAGCCAGGATAAATTCTCAGACATCAAAGGCGTATGTCTCAAACGAAAGACAGCAATGGCTATCCAAGCTGGTATCTCTTCTACGGGCAAGAAAGTCAGTTTATGTTCGACAGTTCAAGTCGCTTCTGGGAATGCTATCTTCCTGCGTTCCCTTAATTCCCAACTGCCGTCTCAAGATGAGACCATTACAAGAGGAAATCGACAAACAATGGCATCAGGTCTCAGGGTCTTTCGACGATGTGATCGTCATTACTTCTCGGATGCACAAAGCGTTGCTATGGTGGACTCACAAAACAAACTTGTCAGAGGGCCGCTCCTTTCTAGCAGACGATCCAAGTCTCATCCTTACAACCGATGCTTTCCTCGAGGGATGGGGGGCACATCTTCAAGGTCTCACAGTCAAGGGCAAATGGAATGCTCTGCAACGAACTTGGCACATAAACCTTCTGGAATTACTAGCAATATTCCTGGCGTTAAGGTCTTTTCGCACCCTTCTTCAAGGTGCTTCAGTGTTGATCCGGACGGACAACACTACAAGCATGCATTATGTGAACAAACAAGGGGGCCCAAGGTCCACTCTGCTGTCCCTACAAGCACAACAGATCTAGAACTGGGCGATTCGACATCAAATAACTTTATCAGCAGTTCATGTTCCGGGAGTGTCCAACGCTCTGGCGGACTCTCTGAGCAGATCAATTTCATCCAACCACGAGTGGGAACTTCATCAACCCACGCTGGACAGCATCTTTCAGTGGTGCGGACGGCCCAATCTAGATCTATTTGCGACCAGTCAGAACCGCAAATGCCCATTTTACGCAAGCTGGCTTCCCCAACCAGGGTCGTGCGGAAATGCCTTTTTGATGAATTGGTCAAAGATTTATGCCTACGCTTTTCTGCCAATTCCTCTAGTCCCAAAGGTGCTTCGGAAGATGCGGAGGGAGCCATGTCGCATTCTTCTCATAGCCCCCAGATGGCCTCGCCAGATTTGGTTTTCAGAGCTACTCCTTCTGTCGGAGGACAATCCGATTATGCTTCGTCCAATTCCGGAACTTCTGACAACGGACCAAGGGCAAGTCTGCCATCCGGATCCAGCATCTCTGAAATTGGCGGCCTGGCGCCTGAACACTATGACTTTGCCAACTTAGTGATTCCTTCGGATTGCAGGGAGGTCCTTGCTAACGCCAGGGCACCTTCCACTATCAAGACCTACAAACTTAAGTGGAAAAGGTTCTGCCTTTGGTGTGAGGCTTCAAATGTTCACCCGGTTCATTCTACGCCAGAATAGCTTTTGCCTTTTTTCTTGAAATTAGCAAAATCGGGGTTATCTCATCCTACCCTTAAAGTTTTCCTGGCTGCAATTTCCAGATTTCGACAAGATGGTTCCAATTCTCTTTATTCTTCTAGAATAATACAACAATTCTTCAAGGGTTTATTCCGGATGTTCCCGCCAATACGACACCCTCCTCCATCTTGGCATTTAAACGTTGTGCTAACTCAACTCATGAAGTCCCCGTTTGAACCCATTCATAGGGCTGAGCTTAAATTTATCTCTTGGAAGACTTCATTGCTTTAGGCTCTTACGTCAGCTCGACGAGTCAGCGATATACAGGCTTTTACTATTAAACCGCCTTTTTTGCAATTCACCAAAGTCTCAGTTGTGCTCCGCACAAACCCTGCATTTATTCCAAAGGTGCCTTCTGATTTCCATTTAAATGAGCCTGTCATCTTAAAGACTTTTTTCCCTAATCCTCAGTCGCCAGCCGAAAAGGCTTTACACTCTCTAGATGTCAAAAGGTGTTTAAACTTTTATCTGCAAAAGACAGCACCTGTTCGGAAAACTGATCAGCTATTTGTGGCTTACAGCATGATGCGTAAAGGACATCCAGTAACTAAACAGACTATCGCTAGATGGATATCTAGTACAATTTCCTACTGTCATCAACAAGCGGGGAAGACACTTCAAAGAACAGTCAAGACACATTCTACCAGAGCTGTCTCCTCTTCGACTGCGCTTTTTGCTGGTGTGCCTCTTCATCAAATCTGTAGAGCTGCGACATGGTCTAGCAGACACACCTTTACCAAACATTACTGTCTGGAGGCTGAAGTCAACGCTGACACAGCTGTGGGGCAAGCAGTACTACGTAATCTTTTTAAATAAGGTGAGCCTCTGTTTTCTTCCCTCCTCCTGCACAGATTGTACATTATGATGTATGTTTTAGATACATATATTGTCATTCAATGATATATATTTACATGTATATATTACTGACTATGTACAGTTTGGGAATTACTGCTATCTATTCTGATTCAAGCATGTGAATCTATGAAAGACACCCTAATACTGGAGAAGAACAAAAGTTACTTACCTGTAAACTGTGATTCTCCAGTATTGGTGTCTTTCATAGATTCAAATGCGACTCACCCACCTCCCCTCAGAGGCTCTCCTCGTTTACTTGACTATTGTCACTCTCGTGCTAGAAAATCTGAGTTTCTGAGTCTTTGGGGAGAGGGTTCTAGAGGGTGCTGCCGCCTGATTGGCTGGAGTTTGGACTGTATCTAAGGACTTGGACGAGCTAATAAAGTGACAACTTTTTTCCTATTGATTGCTATGTTACAATACTCCCTATGGATTTTTTTAGCTATGCTATTAGTATACTATGTATTTATGTATGCATATATTGCTATTTTATGTACCGTGGGACTCCCACTTCGACGACGGGGAATGATTCAAGCATGTGAATCTATGAAAGACACCAATACTGGGGAACCACAGTTTACAGGTAAGTAACTTTTGTTCTTATAGTTACCTGAGCTAACTATAACTTATTCCCCCGCAATGCACTGCTTATGACCTCACATATTACATCACTCATGACATGGTCAGTGACATCACTCATGACATCTCAAATGATATCACTGATGACATCCTCCACAGAATCACTCACACCCCTATACAACCTCTCATACACCCACTAACACACACAGCCACTCACATACCCATTCACTGACCCATTCATCCACTTACAAACCCACTCACTCAACCATAGAGCCACTCACAGATCCACTCACTCACCTATACAGGCAGTCATACAGGCCATACACTCACCCATACATCTACTCACACCCACTTATTCAACCATACAACCACTAACACATCTATTCACTCACCCATACAAGGTCTGAACACAGCCATATTCTCACCCATACAACTACTCACACAACCATGTACATACCTATTCACACATCCATACAACCACTTATGCACCAGCTCACTCACTCATATAGACACTCACACAGACATCACTCTCCAATACAGCCACTCACACACCAACTCACTTAACCAAACGCCACTCAAACAGCCACACTCACCCACACAGCAACTCACCCACATAAACAGCCACTCACATACCCACTTATTCAACCATATAGCTACTCACATACCCACTAAGCCACCCATACAGCCACTCAGACAGCCACTAGCTCAACCATACAGCCTCCCACACACCCACACACCCACTCACTCATCAATACTGCCACTCACACAGCCACTGACTCACCCATACAGCTACTCTCAGACACACTATTTCATCCATACAGCTACTCACACATCGGCTTACCGACCCATACAGCCACTCATACCCCCATATAGCCACTGACACACCCTCTCGTACACAGATACACACAGTCACTCACATATTATATGTTAGAAATTGTATCACTCAGTAGTACCCAAAGAATGCTAATTTAACTTTTGTAGTAGCTTAGTATATATGTTTAACACTCATAAACTTTTTTTAAACACTCCCAATCACTGGATGATGTCATCAGGGATGTCGTCAATGATGTCATTTGAGATGCCATCAAGGATGTCACTGACCATGTGATGAGTGATGTAATATGTGAGGCCATAAGCAGTAGATTGCGGAGATGTAAGTTATAGTTAGCTCAAGTAACTATAACTTCTGAATTTCTATGGTTATCCAGTATTGGGGTATCTTTCATAGAATCACATGCTTGAATCATTCCCCGTCGTCGAAGTGGGAGTTCCACGGTAATATAAATAAAGCAATAATTAATAACTTTCATAGGCTATCATGGAGGCAACCATGCATTTAATAGCCTATCCACCTCCTTTTCTAAAAAAGGACCAAACCTAAACACAACCAATAAGTAACCAACACCCCCTAGAACCTTCCCAAGAGAGGCTGAATCCCTCAGATTTTCACCGTACGTCGTGTGTGAAGGGAGTCTCCCTGAGCTCTGCTCAGTTCTTCAACAATTTTCTGAGATAAGTCACATTCCTTGCTTTATAGACAATGTCTGATAAGAAGGGACTATTTTGACCTTGTAAATCCTGTGGGAACAAAAGAGTGCATATTGATGATGCCCACAAAGATTGCATCTACTGCCTCTATCCCCATCATGAGGCAAAACAATGTAAAAGCTGCCGCACCTTTTCAGCTAAGACTCTTAGAGACAGAGAGGGCAGGCTTTTATTGTGGCTGAAGAAGAAGCAAGGGGCGTCATCAGATGAGGAGAGCGACACTTCCTCTAAATCCCATAAGAGGCCCAGGTCGCCTGAGAGTCAGCCTGAGGAGGGCAGGAAACACCCTAAAACCTCTCATTTGACCAGAGAATCTCGAAAAAAGGAGAAAGAACCTAGGGTCTCCTCAGAGATAAGTTTGCCTCATTCTTCTGGGACTTCTAAGGAAAAAGCTGAATCTTCAGGACATTTCAGACGCAAATCCAGCTACAAATCCTCATCGGCGTCAGTCTCACCGTCGATGCCTATCACTTCAGCAATGCCAACGACGACTACTCTCTCGTCGTCGAGACCAGCGCCGACAACTTCGACGGCGAGTATAAAAAGCCTGATACCGTCTGCATTACCCTTGTCGTCGACGACCTCAGTGACAAAGTTGTCATCATTGACGACGCTGTCGATAAAAACTCCTCCGTCGACTAAGATTTCACCATCGACGAAGACTTCACCGTCGATGAGGGTTCCACCGTCGACGAAGGCTCCACCGTCGACGACAACTCCATCGTCGATGAAAGCTCCACCATTGACAGCTCAACCGTCGATGGCCTCGACAACGACATTGTCGACAATTTTGCAGGTGACAAGAGTTTTGGGGTCGTCGACAGGCCCGTCGACTCCGCTTCCTTTCACAATCCCATTACAAATGCAATCCAGATTGTCCAGACCGTCACGGCAGCCTGATTTTCAAACGCCAAAGATTTCACCTTTGCTTCCTAGTCACCTGCTGGACGCAGAGGAAACTGATGATGATGGTCCCTTTGGGACTGCTCATAGTCCCTCTGAACTAAATGTCAAGTGTCAGGAGGAGGATGAGGACTATTTTGACAAGTAACAGTACTATCAACACTATCCTGTTCCTCCAACACAGTATCATCATTTCAGATATTATGAGCAGCCAAGATAGGAACCTGCTCAACTGCCTTCGTCTCTAATTCAAGACTTACAGGCCATGCTAGCGGACTACAAAAAGAGGTTCCCGCCCCAAGAGGAGCACGTTGCGGTGCCGCCGCCTCCACCTGTAGCACCAGTGTTGCCACCACTGCCTCCTCCTGCTATGCCTAGGATGACGCCACGTCCCATAATCCCTATGCCTCCTAGAGAGGACCCAACCACTTCTGAAGAAGAGCCCGAGGAGGGAGAAATTCATGATCCTCCTCCACCCGCGGATGAATGGGATGACTATGTGGTACCGACACCGTCCCCTCCTCGTCGTCGTCCTTCGGACTCACCTCCGGAGGATATTGGAGGTTTTCATAACCTGATGGACAGGGCTACGTCCAGATTTCATCTGCCCACAATTGTCAAGCAATCAGATTGCTTTATTGATGACTTTAAAGAACAGTCAAGAAAATCAATAAGATCGATACCCATTATAGATTATCTCTGGCAGGAAGGAATTAAGGTAATGAAGACATCGGCCTCTGTGGTGCCGGTACTGCCAAGACTTGACAAGAAATACAGGGCATCCAAGGATTCCCCTGCATGTCTTACAGGTCATCCAAAACCGGACTCTGTGATTTCCCAAGCGGCCCAGAGGAGATCAAAAAATCTGTCCACTCCCATCAGGTCTCCATCGGATAAAGAGGGTCGCCGTTTGGACTCCATTGGGAAAAGATTATCCTCAATGTCCGCAATCTCTATCAGAGCGTCTAATGCACTGTGCCGCTACGATCGGCAAATGTGGTCCGATATAGGAGCCATGAGAGAATTTATTCCAGAGGAAAACAAAGAGGAATTTCATAAGGTCCTGGCGGAGAGAGAGCGCACAGCGGCCAAAATTATAGACTGTGCTATGGAAATAGCCACTACAGGCTTTCATCAACTGGCTGGTGCGGCTGTTTTAAGAGGCCACGGATGGCTTAGGGCAACTTCCTTTTGGCCGAAAGTGCAGTCAAAAATACTCGACATGACGTATGAAGGAGATAGTCTATTCGGAAAACACATAGACGAAGCTCTTCTGGCAATAAAGACAGATACTGCCAAAGCGTTAGGTACCCTACAGTACCGTAAAGTGACCTTTCGGGGAGCACGAGGTCGTGGCTTTTCCAGCTATTGAGGAAATTTCCAGCGCACCCAGAATTATCAATCCTTCCAGCCACAATATCGTCAGGGGTACCAATAGCAATCCTATTGACAGCCAACAACAGCTGGTTTCTCCAGGCAGGGCTCTTGCAAAAAACCAGCGTCGCAAGCACGCTACTCAGGTCGCAAATAGTGATCACAACAGGGTACCAGCTACGTATTACTCCCCATCAACAGATGTGAACGTTTCCAACCATATCCATAAGTGGCGCAATATTACAACAGACAAGTGGGTATTGGACCTCATACCTTATGGCCACACTCTGGAATTTACCCAGCGCCCACCAAACACTCCATCCAGGGGATCACACCCGACTCGTCTTCACTTACTCAAACAGGAAGCGAAGATTATGCTAGAGAAAGGGGCAATAGAAAGGGTTCCAGTACTTCAGAGAAGGAAAGGCTTCTACTCCCGCTTCTTCCTTGCACGCAAAAAATCGGGAGTGGAGACCTATCTTAGATCTCAGAAGACTAAACAAATTCCTCAAAAATCAAACCTTCAGAATGGTCACGCTCTCCGACATCCTTCGGCACCTCAACAGTGGAGATTACATGACCTCATTGGATCTGGAGGATGCTTATTTCCATGTTCCTATACAACCCAAACACAGAAGATTCGTCCGATTCACAGTGGCTGGTACCCACTATCAGTTCCGAGTCCTACCTTTCGGCCTCAAATCAGCTCCACGGATTTTTACGAAGTTTCTGGCCCCAGTGGCAGCCGCCTTGCGGAACCAGGGTCATCAAGTATTTCCATACTTAGACGATTGGCTCCTGAAAGCTCCATCCGCTTGTCTAGCGAAAGCTGCTACAGAGGATTGTGTAGATCTGTTTCACAAATTAGACCTTTCAATAAACCAACGAAAGTCATCGGTCTCTCCAAGTCAGACAATGACGTTTTTAGGGGCCGACTTGAACACCATTCAGAACAAAGCTTCCCTCTCACAAGAAAGGCAAGATCGGTTCCAAACTTTGGCTCGCAGACTTTCCAAAAGAAAGCACACTTCTGTGAGAACATACAAGTCTCTACTGGGCATGCTCTCCTCCGCAATCGACCTAGTGCCACTAGCTCATCTGCATATGAGACCTCTGCAAGAAGAACTCCAATATCAATGGATTCAAACTACGGGATCCTTCGACGACATGATAACTATCATCCCACACATGAAAGAGGCATTTGAAAGGTGGACACTGAAGTCACATCTGTCTCAGGGCCTCTCCTTTCTGCCGGTGATCCTGAAATTCATAGTCACCACCGATGCTTCCATGGAAGGTTGGGGAGGTCATCTTCAAGACCTTCAGATTCAGCGAAGATGGTCCTCAGTCCAGCGTCAAATGCACATAAACAGGCTGGAGTTGAAAGCCATTTTTCTCTCCCTGCAGACTTTCCTCCCTCAAATAAAAGGTTCATCGGCGTTGATCCGTACGGACAACACCACAAGCATGTTTTATGTCAACAAACAAGGAGGAACCAAATCTCTATCTCTCTCACAGGACGCCCAGCAGCTATGGCGCTGGCTAACATTTCACGGGATATCCCTAACAGCGGAACATGTTCCAGGGCTTCGGAATACCCTGGCAGACACTCTGAGCAGAACCAAAGACAGCTGACACGAGTGGGAGCTCGAACAAGACCAGCTGGACAGGATCTTTTCAGTTTGGGGGAAACCAGCTTTGGATCTGTTTGCGACCCAAATTAATTCCAAATGCTGATTCTTTGCAAGCAGATTCCCTCTCCCAAACTCTCGGGGGATTGCCCTTTCAATGCGTTGGTCAGGGATATATGCTTACGCTTTTCCCCCCATTTCCACTGATACCCAAGGTCCTTCTGAAAATGAAGATGGAACACTGCAGCCTTCTTCTGATAGCCCACAGATGGCCCAGACAGCATTGGTACACAGAGCTTGTCCTCTTCTCGGAAGCCCAGCCCATCCGTCTATTACCAACACCAACTCTGTTGACCAAGAGCCAGGGTCCGATATGTCATCCGGAGCCAACGTCTCTTCAGTTACATGCGTGGCTCCTGAATTCTTTGAATTTAAGGATCTGACCATTGCGCAAGAGTGCAAAGACATTATCGCCAGGTCTCGTGCTGATAGCACCAGGAAAACGTACAGACTGAAATGAAAACGATTTTGCCTATGGTGTCGGCGAAATAAGGTGCATCTGTATCTCTCTGCTCCAGAACAAATATTACCATACTTACTACTATCCTTGGCAAAATCTGGGCTGGTATATTCTTCAGTTAAGGTTCACCTCGCAGCTATCTCTAGATATAGGCGCTCAATGAAAGACCCGTCTCTATGCTCTACAAGAATTGTACAGCAATTCATGAAAGGATTGTTTTGTACTTTCCCGCCTGTCCGTGCTCCACCCCAGGAGTGGCACTTAAATGTAGTCCTATCACAATTGATGAAGCAACCCTTTGTGCCCATCCAAAGGGCCGACATGAAATACCTAACGTGGAAAGTAGCTCTCTTGTTAGTCCTCACGTCAACTTGAAGGGTTAGTGAGATACAAGCTTTCACCATAAAACATCCGTTCCTTAGCTTTACGGACAAAAGGGTTATTCTCAGGACAAATCCAAAATTAATTCCTAAGGTTCACTCGCAGTTCCACTTGAACGAACCAGTCATTCTAAGGACTTTCTTCTCGGATCCTTCTACTCCTGCGGAACGAGCTCTACACACTCTAGACATCAAGAGATGTCTTAAATTCTACCTGCAAAGGACTAAGTCTATACGCAAGACAGAGCAACTATTCGTAGCCATTGGGTAAGGCTGTCAATGCTCTGCAGTTTCTAAAACTACTATCTCAAGATGGATAGCGACCACAATTCAATTTTGCCACGATAAGGCTGGCAAACCATTATCAAGGACAGTGAAAGCACACTCCACTCGGGCAGTCTCTACTTCGGCTGCCATGTTCGCTGGTGTGCCACTGGAAAAATCTGGAGAGCTGCAACGTGGAAAACAACACATACGTTCACGCAGCATTACTGCCTGGAGTCGACACAGCGGGCTGATGCAGCCGTGGGACAGGCAGTACTATGTAACTTATTTCAATAAGGTGAGCCTCTTTAATTAGAGAATTTCTGTTCTAGGGTCAATATCAATAGAGAGTTTTAAAAATGTGTGTTCTGTGAATTTAGGATTGGTATACTTGTTTAAGATGACAATAGAGATATTTATTGCACATGCCAACGCCTTTATATGCGTTAACTTTACACCAACACTTTCAAAAAGCATACCTTTTGTGAATACATTTGGAAGTATTATTGGCACTACCCGCCATCCACTAAAAGTGCTTACTAAGTGTATATAACTGCTTACTATTCTGATTCAAAGCGATACCAAAGGGGATGATGGACGGAGCGTTAGAGCAAATCAAACACTCACCCCCAGTCAACTGATCTGGGTTTAATCCATCATCATTCTTTAGCTCACTCCACCACCCCAGTTCAGACATGGCCATATGCAAATCAGTCTGACCCTGTGCCTCATGGGAACAGTCCAGCGCGAACTGCCAAGCCATGTCTTCCCTGGACCGGAAACAAGCATCCTGGGACCGGTTTCGGGTTCAAAACCCTCATCAGCCAGGCTATCTTGAATCCAGTGGCAAAGTGAGCAAGGGACCCACGTCTGGGCATACCCTGCCAACTTAGGGCGAACAAAGCGATACCAAAGGGGATGATGGACGGAGCGTTAGAGCAAATCAAACACTCACCCCCAGTCAACTGATCTGGGTTTAATCCATCATCATTCTTTAGCTCACTCCACCACCCCAGTTCAGACATGGCCATATGCAAATCAGTCTGACCCTGTGCCTCATGGGAACAGTCCAGCGCGAACTGCCAAGCCATGCCTTCCCTGGACCGGAAACAAGCATCCTGGGACCGGTTTCGGGTTAAAAACCCTCATCAGCCAGGCTATCTTGAATCCAGTGGCAAAGTGAGCAAGGGACCCACGTCTGGGCATACCCTGCCAACTTAGGGCGAACAAAGCGATACCAAAGGGGATGATGGACGGAGCGTTAGAGCAAATCAAACACTCACCCCCAGTCAACTGATCTGGGTTTAATCCATCATCATTCTTTAGCTCACTCCACCACCCCAGTTCAGACATGGCCATATGCAAATCAGTCTGACCCTGTGCCTCATGGGAACAGTCCAGCCCGAACTGCCAAGCCATGTCTTCCCTGGACCGGAAACAAGCATCCTGGGACCGGTTTCGGGTTCAAGTGTTTGATTTGCTCTAACGCTCCGTCCATCATCCCCTTTGGTATCGCTTTGTTCGCCCTAAGTTGGCAGGGTATGCCCAGACGTGGGTCCCTTGCTCACTTTGCCACTGGATTCAAGATAGCCTGGCTGATGATGGTTATGAACCCGAAACCGGTCCCAGGATGCTTGTTTCCGGTCCAGGGAAGACATGGCTTGGCAGTTCAGGCTGGACTGTTCCCATGAGGCACAGGATCAGACTGATTTGCATATGGCCATGTCTGAACTGGGGTGGTGGAGTGAGCTAAAGAATGATGATGGATTAAACCCAGATCAGTTGACTGGGGTGAGTGTTTGATTTGCTCTAACGCTCCGTCCATCATCCCCTTTGGTATCGCTTTGTTCGCCCTAAGTTGGCAGGGTATGCCCAGACGTGGGTCCCTTGCTCACTTTGCCACTGGATTCAAGATAGCCTGGCTGATGAGGGTTATGAACCCGAAACCGGTCCCAGGATGCTTGTTTCCGGTCCAGGGAAGACATGGCTTGGCAGTTCGGGCTGGACTGTTCCCATGAGGCACAGGGTCAGACTGATTTGCATATGGCCATGTCTGAACTGGGGTGGTGGAGTGAGCTAAAGAATGATGATGGATTAAACCCAGATCAGTTGACTGGGGGTGAGTGTTTGATTTGCTCTAACGCTCCGTCCATCATCCCCTTTGGTATCTACTATTCTGATTCAAGCATGTGAATCTATGAAAGATACCCCAATACTCGATAAGAAATAAGTTAGTTACCTGAAACTGCAGTTATCCAGTATTGGTATCCTTCATAGATTCACATGCAACCCACCCTCCTCCCCAGAGAAGCTTCTCTGGCACTACAGTATTACTATCCACACTTGTGCTGGAAAATCTGAGGGATTCAGCCTCTCTTGGGAAGGTTCTAGAGGGTGCTGGTTACTGATTGGCTGTGTTTAGGTTTGGTCCTTTTTTAGAAAAGGAGGTGGATAGGCTATTAAATGCATGGTTGCCTCCATGATAGCCTATGAAAGTTATTAATTACTGCTTTATTTATATTACCGTGGGACCCACTTCGATGACGGGGAATGATTCAAGCAAGTGAATCAATGAAAGATACCAATACTGGCTAACTGCAGTAACAGGTAAGTAACTTATTTCTTTTGTTCGAGTGAAATCTGAGCCAAACTATAACGTTCCTGTAACCTTTAGTTTTTGTAGTGAATATATGTGTGCGTGTGTGTGTGTGTATATATATATATATATATATATATATATATATATACCGAAACGCGTAGGTCTGTCTTTTTCTAAATGCATGTGCATTTTGCTGGTGGAAATGAAAATGAAATAAAAACTACAAACCTTGGTTCCATGTCTGTGCCGTCTTCCTGAGTTTGCCCGTGGATACTGCGGAGGCGAGTGTGGAGGGCAGTAACCGGGAACTGGCGCGAGTTATAGTTAGCTCTACTAACTATAACAGCCAAATTTCTCTGGTTTTGTACGAGTGAAATGTCCAACTAACTATAACGTCCCTGAAACCTATGGTTTTTTCAGTGAATTTCTAAGGTTTTTTAAATGCTAATTTCTAACTATAACGTCCCTGAAACCTATGGTTTTTTCAGTGAATATATTGCCAGGCACTTCAAGGGCGTCCACTGCAATGGTCTGGAACATCTTAGCTACTTTGTAGTGGACACCGTCCTACCTCTTAGACGAGGTGGCAATCGGAAAGCTCTCCTTCGCAAATTGGAAACTAGGTACATCCTGGAGTTAGATACCAAGACGCCCCAGGGCCTTAACTCCAGTGAGGACTTTTTTACCTGTCTTTAACTTTCCATACCTTTTGTGCACTGAAATTCTATTATACATTTTACTGCTCTGCCCCTGAAACTTTTTTAGTTTTATTAGCACTTTGCTAGAACCTTCATTGGTTCATTATGGTGGCACCTTTTATGCACTCGCACTTTGTCAATTAAATTTAGGGGGACGTTCAATGGCCCACTTGGGCAGGACAGCTTTGCACCAGCACTGTATATAAAGGCAAATCCATGTGTCAAGGCAATGCCTTGATCTAATAGGGATGTACAGAAAGGTAGTGACTGACATAGTACATGACGAATCATTAATGTGTAAATGTTTAGGAAACAACTATCAATTGTTTACATCATTTCACAGTTGTCACGTACTATCCCTATTTTGCACTGCAAATTTGAATAGAGACTTTTTATTTACGGTTTTTATCCGTAACTTGTTTTTTGCACTGCTCTTTTTTAAATATTTATGAATTAATGAATATTTAATTACTTATTTGCTTTTATCCATTGAAAAGCAGCTAATATGATTCTTTCCTGATGCAATTCTCGATATTTGAGCCCACTTGGGCCGAATTACCTTGTACTTGCACTTTGAACAGTGACCTCCAAATGATGGTTTTTATTCTTGAATTTTTATCATATTGCAGTTTTTAATTCAATCATTCTAAATATCTATGAATTAATGAATATTTAAGAATTTATGTGCTTTTACATATTTGTAAGTCCATGATCATGATTTTGCTGGTTGCAACTTGGCAGTTTCCTCTATGTCTATGACTCAGTACTGTGGATTGTCACGTGTTAATGCACTTGCACTTTAAATGTGGGGACACTCCTCATGCGCGTCATGTGATCAAGGCCTCCTGAAGGCCGAAACGCGTCATGGCGGTGGTGCTGGGCGTTTGAAAATAAAAAACCATGCACTAATACCTGGGTTCGCATTTGTCTGTTCCTGTGTACATGGATTTGCATGGTGAATTATGCAGCATATATATATATACATACATATATGTGTGTTTGAGATATATATATTATCTACTGGCGGTCGCCAGTAGATAGTTATAGTTAGGACCTATTATCCATAGGAAATTCGTAACATTCTTTTCCCAATTACTTTGGCGCCGGTTGACGAATCTTCGCGAAATTTTCAAAACTTATGGCCCGCTCTGGTCCGCTCCTATCTTGAAAGTTTCGGGGTGATTCTGCAAGCGGGGGCCGAGAAAAAAGGGGGGTCCCAAAACGTGTTTTCTCCATGTTAATTCCCATAGGAAACTTTAGCCACGGCTACAGCCCGAACTGCTGAACGGAATTACACCAAATTTGGGAAAAAGGTAGTGCTTGGTTCAGAAAGCGCCCTTATTTTTAAATGATGTAAATCCGTTGAGTAGTTGCGGAGAAAATCAAAAAATAGAGGTAAAAAAATCAATTTCCCATAGGAAACTTTAGACACGGTTACAGCCAAAACTGCTGAACGGAATTACACCAAATTTGGCAAAAAGGTAGTGCTTGGTTCAGAAAGCGCCCTTTTTTTTAAATGGTGTAAATCCGTTCAGTAGTTGCGGAGAAAATCAAAAAATAAAAGTTTCGATATATAGAGGCACGGAGGATCCGCGCACCCTCCCGACCACGAGCTTTATTCTAATTGGCTGTCAACACTGCAAACCAGGAAGTGTTGGCAGCCATCTTGTGACTCGGTAGAACCAAGTCACAAGAAAAGAGAAAAACAAACGTGAAAAAATAGGAAAGGGGGCAGGGTAGAAACACCCTGACCCCCTAGGCCTGCTTAGGGGGTCCCAAAAAAGCATTTAAAAAAAAAAAATTGGCAAAATGCGCGCCGGATCCGCGGATCCGGCCGCAAACCAAAAAAAAACGAAGTGCGGGCTCCTGCGCTTCATTAATAATTAGCCCCCGGGTGGGCCAGGTCCCGGGGGCAGTGAAAAAAAAGTGTGGGGGGGGCCCCAATTCCCCCCACACTGCCCCGGGGACCGCCACCTCCCCGGGGCTTGATTAATGAGTTGCGGGGGGCACGCAGCCCCGGGGACCGCCACCCCCGGGGCTTTCATTAATTATAATAGCGGGGGGCACAGTGCCCCCCCGCAGCCCCGGGGACCGCCACCCCCCTGGGCTTAATTTAAAAAAAAAATATATACCTGTGTGGGGGGCTCGACCCCCCCACGCGCCCCGGGGACCGCCACCTCCCCGTGTCCGAATCGGACCCCCGAGCCCCGGGGACCACCACCTGCCCGGGGCTGTGCAGATGTTGGGAGGGGGGCCGCGCGGCCCCCCTCCTGGAGCCTGTGATGGCCCTGGGGAACGCCACCCCCCAGGGCCGGCTCCTGCAGGGTCCCGGGGTGTCCACCCCCGGGACACTGCCTCGCGGCTCCCGCTCTGTCATTGCAAACTCTGCTTTGCTTCATTGAAGCGAGAGCAGGGAAACCTGCTCTCGCTTCAATGAAGCAAAGCAGAATTGCTTTTCCAGAAGGGGAGCTGCATGTCAGCAGCTCCCCATGTGGAAAAGCAATGCCGGCTCCCGCAGGAGGCGGGGAGTCGGCGGGACCGTGGGGGCATTGGGGCTCCCCCCACGGTCCCCAACGGATAGGGCCTGCCCCGGGGGATGGGGTCCCCGGGGCCAGGAGTGGCCCGGGAGGGGGGCCACGCGGCCCCCCTCCCTCCCCCCCAAAAAATTATTTTTAAATAAAGGCCGGCCAAGGGGGATGGGGTCCCCGGGGCCAATAGAGGCCTCAGGAGGGGGGCCACGCAGCCCTCCTCCATAAAAAAACAAAATCTGGCCATGCCCCGGGGGATGGGGTCCCCGGGGCCAGAATTGGCCACGGGAGGGGGGCCCACGCGGCCCCCTTCCCGTTCATTTTTTTTTTTTTTTTTTATTAAAAAAGGGGTCAGGCTCTGGGGGATGGGGTCCCCAGGGCCCAAAAAAAGTAAAAAGAAGGGGGGCCACACAGCCCCCCTTCAAAAAACTAAATTTTAAAAACACGCGATCGTGCCGGAGGCCCCGCCCCCTCCCAGCAACACTCTGCAAACGCGCCCTGTGGCGCGTTTTAAGTTGGGAAATGAATTCCCCTTCAATACTGGGGGTCCCTGGGGTCCAACTAGCCCACCAGGTACCTCCAGTAAGCGCCACAGAGCTGCGTTGCAGAGAGGTGTAAAAAGGGGAGTGGCCTTGGACCACCTCTCTGCAACGCAGTCCTGTGGCGCTTACTGGAGGTACCTGGTGGGCTAGTTGGCCCCAGGGACCCTCAGGATTCAAGGGGAATTAATCCCCCAACTTAAAACCCGCCAGGGGGCGCGTTTGCACAGTGGTGGAAGGAGGGGGCGGGCCTGAAGTGACATGTGTGTACTTATCCAATCACTCCGCCAAAACCCAAGCACTTATAAATTCACCATGCACTCTCCTTGCAGTACTCTAATCATCCAGTCAGTACCCATGCACTCATGCAATGACCCATTCACTAACTCATGCACTGCTACAATACTCTGAGCACTACTGATGCAGTCCAGCCATCGCCCTGTCACTACCCATGCACTCCTCCGATCACCCAGCAAGCACCATGTACTTATCCAATCACTCCGCCAAAACCGAAGCACTTATAAATTCACTGTGCACTCTCCTTGCATTACTCTGATCATCCAGTCAGTACCCATGCACTCATGCAATGACCCATGCACTAACTCATGCACTGCTACAATACCCTGAGCACTACTGATGCAGTCCAGCCATCGCCCTGTCACTACCCATGCACTCCTCCAATCACCCAGCGAGCACCATGTACTTATCCAATCACTCCGCCAAAACACAAGCACTTATAAATTCACCATGCACTCTCCTTGCAGTACTCTAATCATCCAGTCACTACCCATGTACTCCTGCAATGACGCAGGCACTAACACATGCACTGCTACAATTCCCTGAGGACTACTGATGCAGTCCAGCCATCTCCTTGTCACTACCCATGCACTCCTCCAATCACCCAACCAGTTCCATGTCCTTATCCAATCACTCCGCCAAAACACAAGCGTTTATAAATTCACCATCCACTCTCCTTGCAGTACTCTAATCATCCAGTCAGTACCCATGTACTCATCCAATGACCCAGGCACTAACTCATGGCAAATACAGAGGAGGTCATGCTAATCACAGGGGTACCCCAACGCATAGTGTTCCCTAGTGTATGTAGGTGTTTTCACTGTATTCTAAGTGTCTTTTAGCATAGCACTGGCTCTAGGGCCGGTTAGTCAGAGTCAGTTACCACCAGTACCCGTCAGCAAAAAGTTGGGGGCACAGGAGGACTTTCTGCTCCTCTGTTGGTTCTTTCTGCACATCTCTTGCTTCTTCTTGCACTTTTCTTCGTCTTTCTGGACTTCTGTTGCCTTTTTCTGCATGTCTTGCTTCTTTGTGCGCTTTTCTTCCTCTTTCTTCACATGTCCTACCTTTGTAGGCATAGTTAGAAATTAGCATTTAAAAAACCTTTGAAATTCACTGAAAAAACCATAGGTTTCAGGCACGTTATAGTTAGAAATTAGCATTTAAAAAACCTTAGAAATTCACTGAAAAAACCATAGGTTTTAGGGACAGTTATAGTTAGTTGGACATTTCACTCGTACAAAACCAGTGAAATTCCCCGTTATAGTTAGTTCAGCTAACTATAACTCGCGCCCCATAATGCACTGCTGATGACGTCACATATTACATCACTCATGACATGGTCAGTGACATCACTGATGACATCACTGATGACATCTCAAATGACATCACTGATGACATCACTGATGACATCATCCAAGTGATAATTTGATGCATCTTCTCACACCCTAATATAACTTTTGATACACCCACTCTAAATTACAGACTGCCATTGTCAAAACCATAGACACTCCAACACCAATAACTACATACACACTCACTGATTCTTAGGTCTACACACACATCCACTCACTCACCCGTACAGTCACTCATACTTACGGTCACTCAGTACAGGACTATCATATGCACTCATACACCTATATAGACACTCACACACCGTCACTCATCCATAGAGGTACTCACACACCTAGTCAGTCATGCAAATAATTAATCACACTGCCATTTACTCACCTATTCAGTTATACACACACCAGCTCACTTACTCATACAAATACTAGCACATTCTTACGCTCTTATACAATCACTGATACAAGTACACACTCATCCATACAGCCACTCTCACAATCACACACTCTCACTTATAGCCATTTATATACTCCAACACACATACATACTGCCTTTCAAATATGTAGTTACTCACACATGTACCACTGAGATATACATTCACTCACTAACACACCCATACACACACTCACCCACCCATACAGTCCATCACAGATGCACTCTTGAAACCATGCACCCAGTGAATCACCCACTCACACATCTATGCACAGAGTCACACACACCCCACCCATACAGATACTCAGACAACCAATCAATAACCCATGTAGACACTCATGTAGCTATTCGCAAACCCATGCCGCCGCTTACACACCAACAGACAGACAGATACAGACATTCACACAGTTTAGTCACTAACCCATACATTCAGTAAGATATGTTTAATCACTCACTTATAGAGTCAGTCACGCACCTACTAAATCATCCATTCAGACACTTATACACCCACTCATTCTTCAATACGCCTTTCCCTATCTATATTAAACATATTTAAACTTTACAGAAACACACAGTCACTGGATGATGTCATCACTGATGTCATCAGTGATGTCATTTGAGATGTCATCAGTGATGTCACTGACCATGTCATGAGTGATGTAATATGTGACATCATCAGCAGTGCATTGCGGGGGCGCGAGTTATAGTTAGCTGAACTAACTATAACGGGGGAATTTCACTGGTTTTGTACGAGTGAAATGTCCAACTAACTATAACTGTCCCTAAAACCTATGGTTTTTTCAGTGAATATATATATATATATATATCCAAAACCACTTCCGGCGCTCCGAATCACTCTGCCAGAAAACGACACTGCAGTCCAAAGTTTCATATATCTTCCTTTATTTACTCATTACGGGCTATATACATATATATATATATGTTGGGTAGTTCCCAAGTTTCAGTGGCGAACATCTCCTTTATATGGAACACTCTACAACACCTCCGACACTTCAAATTTGCTCACCTCAAATGTCTCTTTTCTAGCACAGGTTTTAAGTATAGGGTTAGCACAGTGCCATCTATGCAGAGCTAAAAAGTGACAAAGTCTTTTGCCATTTTTACAACCAAGTCTTTAAGCATAGGATTAGTAAATGGGAGTGTATTGCAGTAACTGTGATTTACCATGTGGAGTGCTTGATGTACTCCAAGGCTGGGCTGGAGTATAGTTACTACTGTTTTGTCAATAGTAAGCCTGAAGTAACATGAGAAGTGCAGTTTGTGAATTGTAATCAATCTACTCTTTTGTGGATGGTTTGTAATCACCTGTCTCATCCTAAACACTTCACTATTTTTCCCTAAACACCTCCCAATAATCAAGATATCTATTTGGCCCCAGGTTTTAGCTTTTATGAAAAGACTGCCGCTCAGACTACCTGAGGAGCTCCCAGCAGTAGGTGTGTTCTTATTACAGACCATGTCCCCCTGCTTGTGCCCCAAACTGGCAGCAATCAAACCACAGGGATAAGTAATGGGGTGCCCACAAGTATTTTCCCCCTATTTTTAAGAGGAACATTGGATCCTTTCCCCCCTCACTGGACTGGTACCTGTCTGGGACACTGTGTACTCCCCCTCACTTTGTTGGCAGGACTGTGAACCACCCTTCTTAGGATCACTCCCAGGTATTTTGTCAGACACTGGTACTCACCCAGTGGTCTGCCTCCCTTGCAAGCTCCCTGTGGTCAGTAAGCTTGCAGTCAACCAGGTGTTGGCATAGCTCTGAAAAACAATGTCTGAACATGTGCTCTTGCAATTAGATTGTACAGCCCTTCAAAATTGTTTACCTTACTACCCTTCACCCAACCCTCCAGTGCCTTGGAAAAGTAGTGCACAAATTCCACCCAGGACTGGCTTGGGAGTTTGTGGCTGCCCCTGAACCTCTGACGGTACCTCGCAGGGGTCAGCCCAAACTGGCATAGCTCTGAAAAACAATGTCTGAACATGTGCTCTTGCAATTAGATTGTACAGCCCTTCAAAATTGTTTACCTTACTACCCTTCACCCAACCCTCCAGTGCCTTGGAAAAGTAGTGCACAAATTCCACCCAGGACTGGCTTGGGAGTTTGTGGCTGCCCCTGAACCTCTGACGGTACCTCGCAGGGGTCAGCCCAAACTGAGCTACAAGTATGGCTTTCATGGGGTATACTTTGTCTGGTTACCCACCTCAAGTGTGAGAAGTGTGTCCCTTCCCACTATAGGCATTTGGTTCCATAAGCCCCCCCCCCACCCCCACCCCCCCAAACTCCCAGTCCTCCAGTACTTTTCTGGCACCTTGTGTGTCCTCAGGGCTACCCCATATGTAGAAAACTATCTAGTTATGTCATCTCCCACCACATGATTGGGCACCAAGTCCGGTGGTTTGTGAACCCTCACCTCTCCAGTGAACACTGGGTTAATGCTTCCACCATTGCTGCTGGATTCTGAGGTTAGTTTCAGCTTCAGGTCCATTTCCTTGAGACTCAGTTCATCAGCCCACAACAGTTTCTTTTCCTCCAGAGCCAGTTGTTTCTCCTTCAGAGCTAGGGCTCTCTCTGCCTCTGCCCCCGCTGCTTGTACAGCCAGTTCCAGTTGGGCTCGCTGCAACTTGTACTCCCCCCTCAGCTCTACTGTAGCCCAGGTCCTTAGGGGGCAGGGCTATGGAACACACACTGCTTCCTGTGCAGGGTCCAGTAGTGGGCCTCACTCCTGTGGGTCTCCCACTCCTCTAGTTCTGGGGCCAAGGGAAAAAGAAGCTCCTCTCTCTCCAGCCCTAGAGCTGTTGCAAAGTAGTCCTCATCAGCCTCTATTTCCTCCTCCTCCTCATCCAGGGCATCCTTCTCCTCGTCATCCTCTGGTGCTGAAGTTTGCATTCTGCGGACCTCCTCCCAGGCTTTAAGGGCTATCTGATACTCAATCTTTGATAGTCCTTAGGGAGATTCAGTCCTCTCTCCCTGCACAACTTCCTCAGCTCAGTCATGCTGTAGCTGTCAATGGCGCCGATATCCAACTCCATCTTGGCAGGCAAGAGTCACAGGCACAAAATGTGTGATTCAGAAATCAAATTTGGAAAAAGGCAAAAAATATGGCCAATCTAGGACAAAACAAAATCACCTCTAATGTCAAATTAATTAACTTGTATTTTTGTGTAGCACAAAACACTCTATGGTACTGCACAAACACAAGTCCTGATCCACACCTCTGTTCACCAATGTTAGAAATTGGGTTGTTGGTCAACTGGGGTCTGAGCCCTGGTGAAGCAACAGCCACAATCCCTTGCAAGATGAACCACAAAAAGTCGCTAAATTAACCTGTGCTTAACCCTGGGTAGCTTGTCACAAAAAGCAGTCAGGCTTAACTTAGAAGAAATGTGTAAAGTATTTATGCAGCACACAAACAGTAATAAAGCTAAAGCACAACACTAAAAAAATCTCAAACCAATTCATAAAAACAGAGTCACTTTTAATAAATAATTTAACACCAAAATAACAGAAATTCAATCTGTAAAACCAGAGTTATGAATTTTGAAAGATTTTAGTGAAAATAGCTCCAAAAAGATCAAGCGCCAACTAGGGATATCTGGTCACACTAGACCGGGTCAAAGTCAAAAGTTCACGCTGATGGCGATGGAGCACATGTCGGCTACAGTCACCAGGTTGGTCCCGCTGAAGTTTACCTTCTCGAACTCGTGCCAAGCGTCCCGTTCTTATTGGAGAGGGCTGTGAGGAGCAGGGAGAGCATTATGGGAGGCTGTTGGTGTAGCGCAAAGAGCAGGCCGTCGTTGCAGGCGGGCGTTGCTGGAGCTTCGCGTTGGTGGTCCGTGTGACAGGTCGATGCTTGAGTGCAAAGAATCGGGCTGGTGGCGCTTCGCATAGAATCACGGTGCAAGTGGCGAGGTCTTTGTACGAACGGTCCCGTTGTTGGTCGCAAAGAGCCCAAATGCTTAATTTCAGCTTGCTGAGTCACAGCAAGGGTCCAGGACCTGAGGGGCACCACTTGGAGGTCAGGAACTCTCTGCAGCTGGGTCCTTGGGATGGTGCAGGATGTTGGGAAGCCTTTTATGTCCCTGAGGCTCAGATCAGGAGGGCAGCAGACTAGCCCTTGGAGTCACTCTGCTGTCCTGGGCTCAAGATGAAGTTGGAGGTCCACTTCTCCTTCCCCAGGCAAGCGGGCAGCAGTTCAGCACAGCAAGGGAGCAGTTTTTTCAGAGCAGCAATCCTGCAGAGTGGCTGTCCTTTCAGCGGCAGAACAGTCCTTCTTCCCTTCTTCCTGACAGAGTATCCACAGTCCAGAAGTGGTCTGAAGAGTTAGTGTCTGAGGGTTTACTTTTATACCCTGGTGCCCTGGTTCTGGAAGGTGGGAGAAGCTTCTAGGCAGTGGCTTTGAAGTGCATGGAATGTCCTGCCTCCCTTACCCTGGATCCAGGCTGGCTGCAGTAACAATGTGGGGTCAGTAAGTCCTTTGGGTGAAGGCAGAACACAAGCTATTCAGGTGCAAATGGGGCTGTGCTCGGCTTTGCCCCCCCATCCTGCCAGCAGATGGCCCATTCAGGCACACATCTAATCCCTCTATTGTGTGACTGTCTGGGGGCAATTCACAAAATCTAAAGGTCAGTTACCCCCAGTCATGTGACCCAGGCCAGGCTACAGGCACAAAAAGGGCCAAGGGCAAAAAACATGCAAAATTTCTAAAAGTGGCATTTTTAAAAGTGTGCTCAAAAACAGATTTTACCATTAAATAGGGATTTTCACCACCATTTCAAAGAAACCAAACATGGCATAGCTACCAGCTCCCAATTGGAAATTACAGCCTATTAAATGTAATAAGGATTCTCCAATGTTATCCTACGGGAGGGCTAGTCCTCACAGTAGTGAAAAACAAATGTAGGAGTTTTTCAAATACCAGGACATGCAAACCTTAAAAGTACATATCCATCCTTTTAATTACACAGCACCCTGCCCTATGGGCTACCTAGGGCCTACCTTAAGGGTGGCTTATATGTCTTAGAAGGGAAGTTTATGGCGTTGCAAGAGGGTTTTAATGCCAAGTTGACATGGCAGTTTAAAAATGCATTCAGGCTGCAGTGGCAGACCGGGGACATGTTTTAAGGAGCTACTTAAGTGGGTTGCACAATAAGTGCTGAAGGCCCACTGGTAGCATTTAATTTACAGGCCCTGGGTCTATGGTACACCACTCTACAAGGGACTTGTAAGTAAATTAAATATGTCAATTGGGTATAAGCCAATGAAACCATGTTTAGGAGAGATATCACAAGCACTTCAGTAGTGGTTAGCAGTGGTAAAGTGTGCAGAGTCCTAAGGCCAACAAAAACAAATTCAGCAAAAAGTGGAGGGTAAAAGGCAAAAGGTTTGGGGGTGACCCTGCAGAGAGGGCCAGGTCCAACAGAGTTGATATCAGAACGATTGTTGCAATCTTGCAGTGCCCCAAATATTGCCAGTATGTCATAAAACTCTAATTTGTCAATGCCAGGAGCCTCTTTTTTTATTTCAAGCTGATACCTCACTGTCAGGGTCATCAATGCTAGGTATCGGAGTGACCCATTTCCAGGGCAAAGATCTCTTAGTAACCCTAGCATTATCTCAAACGTCCCTTTAGAATCAGTGCCATAATCACATAATAGCCCATGCTACCTACTTAACTCTAAGAATGAATGGATGCATTAACTACCAATGACTCTGCAGATGCCTCTGGCCCAGCTAAGACTCACAGAACCCCCCCCCCCCCCCCCCACTGGAGCCTCATTTTATTGCACTTGAAAAGATATTCTCTGTAAAAACAAAGGAAGATACAGAGTCAAGACATGAAGCTGTTTAAAGTTTGACAAAGAAAGTTTACTGTAGCATTAAAAGATTACATCAGTGATCAAAAATCCAGCTATGTAGGCTGTAGACCATAATGGGCTCTAGGCGGTGATCATCATACTTGGCACTAAATCACCCCGTGACAGCATTGGTGCTTCAGGCCTATCTTGACTCCACTGCTGAAAAAAGGATTGCTCAGAGAGAGGCGATCTAATGTGAGTTTGAGAACCCTCCACTACCATTGTCAAAAGTATGTGTCACAGGATGTATTTCTGAGAGGGATTGCAAAAAAAACGTGCTAAAAACATGTCAGCGAGGAAGGGAACACACATATTTAAATGATGGTAGGATGGGAAAGGTGTGGTGTGGCGCAGCGGAAGAGCGGCTGACTCCGGAGCACGGTGCCCGCAGTTCGATTGCCGGCGGCAGCTCAGCTCAGCATCACGTGACCCTGGGCAATAGCTTACTTAATCTCCCCAACGGCCCCCAGCGCCTTGAAACCCTTGAAGGTGATATGTTCGCACTTTACAAATACAAATATTATTATTATTATGGTATAAAGCATGACAAAAGCACAGTTTACAAGAACATAGAGAGAGAGGTTGTAAATGGCTACAACATAAAGTGGGATTGATAAAATATTTACAATTGCAGTATATATATAGCAAATTTGATTTGAACCCGAGTTACTTAAAAAAAAACTTTCTCATGCTGTCTTCAGTAAGTGTTAACCTGTTAAATCGAGGCATTGCTTCAGTCCAATATTTCAGTGCTTTGCCCCAATTAAAAGTGCTAAGAGACCAGCTCACCTTTCGAGAGCAGTCAAGAGGTAGGTAACCTTTAGGTCTCTCCTCAGAGTAAAAAGTAGTGAATAAGTCGTAGATTTGTACTCTCAACTTCTCTCACACGAGGCAATACAAAACATTGCAAGAACCCTTTAATTTATGGTTCCACATAATTTTGCATGGTACTTCTGCCACCAATAAAACCCTCTTGGTTTGTGGCCAATTATACTATCCTGAGCAAATCACTGACTTCTTCCATTATTTTCCTTGTAGTTACTTCAGGAGAAGTTCACAGAGTTTGCCAGTGAAACTGGGAGTCTTGGACACGAGAGGATCTCTGCTGTGAACCACATGGTGGATGAGCTTATTGACTATGGTCATGCTGATGCAGCAACAATTGCTGAGTGGAAAGATGGCCTCAACGAGGCCTGGGCAGACCTGCTGGAATTAATAGAGACCAGGGCCCAGATGCTGTCTGCTTCCCACGAACTGCACAAGTTCTTTAATGACTGCAAGGAAGTGCTGTCGCAGATTGAGGAGAAGAAGCAGCGCCTTCCTGAGGTGACGTCTCGGGAGTCGAAAACCTCTGCTGGAACTCTGCAGAGAATGTTACATTCATTTGAGCATGATGTTCAGGTATTGGTTACCCAGGTAAGGTGAAGGAAGAACAGCATAGGAGAGATTCAGTAAAGTACATATTTCAAACCTATAGCAATTACCAGTTGGTGTAAATTCTATGTTATACATCGGTACACATGCTCCACTTACATGCCTATGTGTAGCAGGATGCAGGGAATTTCTCTTTTCCACACCAAAGAAATTCTGTCTACAGAAAGTAAAAATTTCTCTCTCAGGGGATCTCCATTGAAAATCATAAGCCCTGAAAAGTACCGCTCACGTGCGGAGATCCTGAAGCACTTCTTTAAAATGTATCTTCTTAAGTGTAAACATTTCCCTTACTTCAGGAAGGCCAATAATGGCACATAATTTGTTAAAACCTTTTGCAGCCTATAAAGTGGGCTATACTGGCCAGATAATTTAATTCAAATTTAAAAAAAGGTCAAAACATTACTAAAAACTAGGAAAAATTTCCAGGACCTGTGTCATTTTTCTTATAAATATCCTTCACAACCTTTTTCTAAAGGAAATGGAGAAGAAGGAATAGGGCAATGTAGACATATACGGGGCAGTATTGTAGACATGAAAACTGACACTGCACCTCGATAGTTAGCTACTTTCTTTTTCCGGATCCTGGTGACAGGATCTTGGAGCACTGAGCTCTGTCTTATTTTTTGCTTTTTCT
Organism: Calotriton arnoldi; assembly: GCA_963921515.1. Lineage (NCBI taxonomy): Eukaryota > Metazoa > Chordata > Amphibia > Caudata > Salamandridae > Calotriton > Calotriton arnoldi. The sequence continues at coordinate 1,163,826 of CAWUFW010001566.1, forward strand.
TCACAGACATCTTCTTTGGATTATTTGTCAACAGTTTTACTTGATGTCTTTTCTGACAGGAAAATTAATTTTTCAGGCAAATAAAATGCCATCTTTGTTTATCCTGCCTGCGGCTGGAAAAAAGGCAAAATCAGATCCTGATGATCTATGTATTCTCTGCCTTCCTGATAGTTACATTCCTGACAAATGTCAACACTGCAAGATGTTTTCCAGGCGTACCCTGAAGGACAGGGAAATAAATTCACTTTCATGGAAAGCAAGAGCGACTAAGAGAGCAAGAGGCACTGTCTGAAGCTGGGACTTCACGTGAGCGAGGAGAGGGTTGGTCGTCTACCAGGGCTCTACCACCAACCTCTAACAACTCCATAAGAGGGAGAAGGAGAAGGAAAGGGAGAGGAGAAGTCCAAGAAAACTACATAGTTCCCATTCAACGTTGAGGACTTCGATGTCCAAACAAGGTACAGTGGCAACATGCTCACCATCGAGAGCTGGGTCAACGTTGAAAAGGAGGTGACATTGACGTTGAGACACAAGGTCAACATTGAGGGATTCTATGATGTCGAGACATAGGAGACACTTGACGTTGATAAGTCATTCAACGTCAAGACATACCAGATCTGCTGAGTGGGTCAGAAAAGCTAGAGCAAGAAGGTTGCCATCGACTTCTGATTCAGAATACTCAAAGGCGTACTTTCCATCATCGTAAGTAGTTAATCCAGACTCTCCTTAGCCTTTTCCATCACAGCTTCCAGCTACTTCAGTGCCTAGACGCGTACTTCACCTTGCCTCTACCTCAAACATATGCACCTTTGGGAATTCCTTCCACAGTGAGGCCACAAATATCTAAGACGCCTCAGTTTAGATCTAGATCTCGTCACAGATCGTGATCTAGAGTGACTTTTACAACATTGCCGTTACCGTTCTAGGCACTCTTCGTTGAGGCGCTCGCCTAAACGCAGACACAGATATTGACTGAGATCAGGTCAAGATCTAGAATGCTTTCATATTATTCAGCAACATCTTCAGACACCAGAAGATGTTCACCAACTTTGACTGGCTCTCAGGCAAGAGTCTCACCAATTGATGGCATCTGTACTTTTCAAGAAGTACTCATACGATCAGATACCAAATTGAACATTCCATTGCCTGCCCCATCAGCAACAAAGTCGGAGATTTTTTAAATCCTTCACCAACCTTCCCTCTCTAGACCACTTCAGCCTCTGTTTCCAGGCTTATTAGAACCAGCTATGGAGCTTTTCCTCACACCAGCTTCAGCCAATGCGACTCTATCTAGACTTCAGAAAAAATACAAACCTCCTGAGCAGGACCCAGTATTTCTGCTTTCAGATCCTTCTCCTGATTCAGTGACAGTTTTGCCTGCAGAGAAGATTTACTTAACCAACCCTTCGTCCATTGTTCCACCAGACAAAGAAAGTAGAAAACTTGACTAGGTGGACGCAAAATGTTCTGGACAGCAACTCCACACATGAAGTCTGTGAGGGCGATTTTATGGGACTCCCTTCAACAATTTGTGGGTGATCTCCCAAGAGACCGCAGAGAAAACTTAATAGAGATTATGAATTAAGGCATGATGGTCTGCTGCTGATTCTTCCTTGCTAGCGGCTCATGGTCATTGCCACAGATTAGGTCTCAGGAGACATTCTTGGCTTCGTTTAACAGCTCTGAAGCAGGAATCTCAACAGAGAATTATCAACCTCCCTTTCTCTGGTACCCCTTTATTTGGGAGCCATACTGATGACGAGATGGCTCGTATAAAAAACGAAATGGAAACCCTGAAAGCAGTTAGTCTGGAAAAACGTAAGAAACAGAGAAAACATTGTTAATGAGCTTACAAGAATTATTATCCTCAGAGGGTTCAACCTCCTCAATTGCTTCAAGGACACCACCAACAGCAACAAAGGCCTTTCCAGCAACATGAACAACGTCAACCAAAAGAAAGAGGTAGTCACCTAACTGCTCAAAAAAAGTAAACCTCCTGCGGGTTCTAAATAATTATCCTCTGCTTCCCCTTCTTCCGTTACCTATTCCGGAAGGGGGAAGTATTTCCAAATATCTAAAAGAGAGGAGTTCTATCACAAAAGACGCTTGGGTTCTGAATATTGTAAAGAACAGTTACTGTCTCGGATTTACCAGTCCGCCACCAAACATTCCACCAAAATCGTCTAATCAACATCTAGGGATGCTGCAATCAGAAGTGAACATTCTTCTGCAAAAGCATATGGTGGAGACTGTACCCTTCAACCAAACAGGAAAAGGAATTTATTTCTGCTACTTTTTTGTGAAAAAGAAAGGTCCAAAAAACAAATTCAGACCTATACTAGACCTGAAAGTCACAAACAAAAAATTCTGAATGCTAGCATTACATCAAATTTATCCTCAGCTCTATCAAGGGTACTGGCTCTGTTCCATAGATCTTCAAGATGTGTACTTTCATATCCTGATAGCCAGAAAACACTGCAAATTCCTAAAATTTGTAGTAGTACACGACCATTTCCAGTGCAAGGTACTTCCTTTTGGCCTCAAACTTTCTCCAAGTGCATTTCAATGGTTGCCGCACACCTCAGGAAACTCAGAATTTGTTTATCCATATCTAGACAACTGGCTTATAAAGGGGTCAACACACCAACAAGCTCGACAACATTAGCAAGACTTTCTCTACTCTCAGTTGATTAGGTCTACACGTCAATCACCAGAAATCAACCTCATCACCAGTACAGTCTCTTCATTACCCAGGAGCAACTATCAACACTATAACTGCAAAAGTATATCCTTCGGAGGAGAGATTTTTATCCATACGTTTGAAATCTCAATCTTTCAGGAACGTTTTCCATCCAACGGAGAGACAAGTGTCATCTTTTCTGAGCTCAGTGGCATGCTACGTATTTCTGACGTCAAATGCCCATCTCCACATGAGACCACTACAAGAGTATCTGGTGGACCAGTGGAGTCAATACACAGGCAATTGGGAAAACAAGATCACCCTTTCCCTCAAAGAGTGAGACAGTCAGTCAAATGGTGGTGTAAATCGAAAAAATCTCCTCCAAGCAATGCCTTTTCATCAGGATGTTCCATCCCAAACAATAGTGACCGATACCGCTCTGTCAGTTTGGGAAGCGCACATGAATCACCTTCGGATACAGGGAACGTGGTCCACGAAAGAAATTACTTACCATATCAACATTCTGGAACTAAGAGCTGTTCATTTGGCCCTAAAGTCCTTCTGACCATCCTTCAAGACAGACACCCTCCTTGTTCAGACATACAACACAACAACAATTTACTAGTTGAATAAACAAGGAGAGACTATGCCTAGAGCCTTATCACTGGAAGCCCATGAAATATGGAATTGGTTGCTAGCCAGGAACTCGACGATCACTGCAGCTCACTTACCAGGTGTCCAGAATACACAAGCAGACTCCCTCAGCAGGAATCTTCAAGAAAACCACAAGTGGGTACTAAACGACTCCGCCTTTCACAACGTCTTCTGCGCCTGGGGTTTCCTTTATATAGATCTCTTCGCAATCGCAGAGAACAGAAAATGCCCAGACTTCGCCTGTTACAATTTTATCTGGGCAAAACAAAAAATATTCGTAAGGCCAAACAATTTTTCATGTATTATGGCCCGTTATGTACAGGTTTTGCCATCTATAAACAATCTGTATCCAGGCGGATAGTTTCTTGTATTATGTTGTGCTATCAGAAAGCAAACAAAATCCTGACCGGTAAACCAAAAGCTCATTCTACCAGAGGTAAAACAGCTACAGCTGCTTTGATGAGGAACATTCTATTGCAGATATCTGTAAAGCAGCCACATGGAAGTCTGTTCACACCTTTACGATGCACTATTGCCTGTACTCAGATGCTCAAATAGGGCAAGCTTCCTTAAGAAATCTCTTTGCTTAGCTACTTCTATGTGTCATCTTTTTTTCTTCCACTGCCCTTTTTAGGGATGGGCTTGCTGCTCTATTTAGTGCTTATGATAATCAATGGAGATCCCCTGAGAGAGAAGGAATGGTTTCTTACTTGTAGTCCTAGTTCTCTCTCAGGGGAATTAAAACCATAAGCAACTCACTCTCCTCCCATATGTGAGAGACAAAGATACTTAATAGATAATCTAGTTTCATTATGTATCCTGTCTTTTGCTCTGTATAAAAAACAGCTGAGGTAACTGCCACCTGATGGGCATGATGGGACACTGGAGGGCTGTGAGCCCTTAAAGGTGCAGTGTCAGTTTTCATTTCTAAAGTACTGCTGCCTATATGTTTACATTGCCCTATTTCTTCTCCATTTCCTTTAAAAAAGGTTTGTGATGGATATTTCTATGAAAAAATTACACAGCTCCTGGAAGTAAGGCAAATGTCTACACTTAAGAAGATATATTTTAGGTGCTCCGGGATCCCCGCATGTAGAGAGAATTATTCAGTGCTTGTTAGAAATGGGATCTCTAGTTGGCAAGGGCTTGCACCTTTGTCCAAGTAGGGACCCTTCTTCCTAGTCAGGGTAAGGGTTGTTACACTCGTGAAGTAACCCCTGCTCACCCTCGTGGTAGCTTGGCCCGAGCAGTCAGGCTTAATTCAGAGGCAGTGTGTAAAGCGTTTGCACATAACCAACAGTAATACAGTGTAAGCACTACAAACGGACACCACACCAGTTTAGAAAAATAACCAATATTTTATATACTCAAGACAAGACCAATTACGACAAAAATCCACAATACTCTACTTTACGAATGAATACTTGATACGTTAACTTCTTCTTTGCAGGAATAGCACAAAAGCAAAGTTCGTACGAGTCGGTAGCTCCGTCCGAGCCTACCGTGATGCTGAAAGCCACAGAGTCTAACAGTTCCAGCCGACCGCGTCGATACGGGCCAGCAGAGTCATGAACAGACTCGGTCACAGTACCTTTTCTCGTTGTGGCTGGTACGGAGTGTACGAGCCGGTCGGCGTTCGTCGCGGTTGCGGTGCAAGACGGAGCGATGCAAGGTGCGGTGTCCCTCGATGCGGTGCAGGCAGCGGCTCGATGAGCGTCGTGCAGACGGAGTCGGTGAGTCCAAGGCGTGCGATGCAGGGCGAGACGATGCTCGATGCAGTGCTGACAGGTTGCGATGCAGGCGACCTAGCCGGAGTGCGGGAGCTGGCGTCGGACAGCGGTGCGAGTCGGAGCGGTGCGTTGCAGACGTGCGAGCGGTGCCCCAAATGCGGTGCGGTCTCAACTCTTGAGCCAGTTGCAGCGACAGTGTCGGTCTGGTCCGGCTGGCCCAGTGAAGCGATGCGATGCGAACTGCGGTGCCCACAGGTCACGGTGCAAGCAGCGGCTCGATGTTGGCGGCGTCGGACGTCGCCCACGGTGACCAGGGTTGCGATGCGAAGCGGGGCGATGCGGTCTGCGGTGCAAACAGGTCACCGTCCAGGGATGGATTCGGTTGACGGCGTCGGTTGCAGTTCCCTTCCTCTGTGGCAACTGAAACAGCGTTCCAGAAGCGGTACCCAGAGGCTTGTGAAGTCTTTGTAGTCCCTGAGACTTCTTAACAGGAGGCCAGCTCGGTTCCTGGCCCTTGGAGATACTCAGCACAAGATTGTAGAAAGTTCAGTCCTTTCGCTGCCCAAGACAGAAGCAGCAACTGCAGGCCAACCCAACAAAGCAACAACACAGCAACGGGGCAGTACTCCTCCTGGCAGCTCTTCCAGCTCTTCGTCTTGGCAGGTTCCTTGATTCCAGCGAGATCTAAATTCATGGGGTCAGGGCCCCAATATTTATATCCCAAATTCCTTTGTTCTCTGAAGGCAGAGAGGCCTTTGCCTGGTCCAAACCAGTTCTGGAGCACTTTGTTGACAAGTCTCCGTCCCTTCTTTCAGTGAGTAGGCCAGGGACATCAGACGCGCCACAGGAGGTGGAGCCAGCATTGTGGAGGGAAGGCACTGTCCTATTCAGGGCCCAGGTGCGACCCCTCCCACCCATCTACAGGTCGATCTGGCTATTCAGCCCTGCGCTGACTCACCCTGTCTCCTGGCATCCCCCAGCCCCTGTCACTCACATTCCAGACACGGAATACACAACCTCGCAGAGGCAGGCTTGGATGGTTAGACAAGAAAATACCCACTTTCTAAAAGTGGTATTTTCAAACACAGAATGTTAAAACCAACTTCACTAACAGCTGCATTTTATCATTCTGAGTCCAGGCATACTAAACTCGAATCTCTACCATGTTCCCGGGGTCAGTAAGGATTATATACTGTAATAATCAAAACCGCCCGTTCTGGCCTAGGGGGAACAGGTAGCCTTGCAATAGTGAAGAACGAACTAGGCTGTAATTCACTATCAGGACATGCCGCACACACTAGGGCATGTCCTACCTTTCGCGTACAACGCACCCTGCCCACAGGGGTACCTTGGGCCTACCTTAGGGGTGACTAACATGTAGCAAAGGGAAGGTTTAGGGACTTGCAAGTGTGTGCACTTGCCAAGTCGACATGGCAGCCCCAGGCTGCGCACAGGCTCTGCGATGGCAGGCCCGAGTTACACTTTACGGGCTGTTTGCGTGGGTGGCACAATCCAGTGCTGCAGCCCACCAACAGCATTTGGTCTATAGGCCCTGGCACTCGCAGTGCACTTTACAAGGGACTGACACATAAACCAAATAGGCCAATCATGGAAACACCAATCCATAACGCATTTTATACAGGAGCACTTGCACTTTCCCACTGGACCGCAGTGAGGAAAGTGCGCAGAATCATCACACCAGCAAACAAGTCTAACAGTGCTTCTGAAATCAATGGAGAGTCCCCTAACGTGAACTAAGCTTACAGGTAAGAAACCATTCCTTTTTTAACACAACATATTCTCAAACAACTGTTGTGTTAAAATAGACCAGGGAATTTCTTTAAAACTAAGCAGAAATCAAAAATGAAAACAACTTTAGATGAATTTTAGAACCACCACAAAGAAGTTTCTATCAGTAATTGGCGTCTCTTGAGTTGGATGGATCTGTGAGTAGACCACCTGTTAAAATCAATTTTATTAACATTGTTTCCTGCCTAAGCTGTGCACTGATTGCCACATCTGCCTAACATCCATACAAGACAAAACAGACTGACTTATAGATCATTAGAAATGTACCATATTGAGCCAATAGTTTTATATATCCATCACAGAATTAGTTTAAAAAAAGGAGTTGTAAAGATGTTGACCAGATTCTTGAAATCATTTGCCTGTGTAAAGAGGGACTTTGCAAATGCCTCGGATTCCAAATGTAAGAATTCCTCACAAAGCGAGCTTACAGTCCAATAAACTTCTCCTTAGACTTAATATTACTTCATGACTGTGTAACATTACTCAGGAGTAAATTGCATGCAGGAAGTGTGCATTCCATCCATACAAATATCCATACCGACATAATAGCCACATTTACTACCACTGTGCAAGCTGATTAAAATTCCTGCAAGTTAAAATATACTTACTTGTGAATTAGCAGAAAAGTGAAATATTGGGGATTAGGTCTATATATCAATCACAGAAATGAAAAGAGATTACTTAAAGGTAATGAGCCCGATTCACAAAGCCATTTGTGTGTGTTTTGAGTGGTTTTGCCTTCTAGGTTTGTGAATGCCCGCAGATTTGTGAATTTGTAGATATTCACAAACTCCGCTCTGATATCTTCCCACCCTGGTAATGGTTGGAGATTTACTCCTGTTGAGGGTAGGAGTAAGTCAGTCTCCAGCATGGCTAGTGGAACAAATTCCCAAATAATTTAAAATATTTCCCTGCAATAGAAAAGATAAAAATATTTGTTATCTTTGTAGAAGGAAAGATTACAGACATTTCACAATGAGTAACTGTGTTGGTCATATAATTGTGCATTGTTGAAATATGTGCTGCAAGGAATAAAAAGAAAGGCACTAAAAGTTTTCAGATTTGCACCGTAAAGTTGCAAATGAAGCAGCTTTACAGGAATGACCTGGTAAAGTTTACCGAGTTGTTAAAATGCTTAAACTATAACTATAAGAGACCATTCAGGAGTAGTTTTCGGCATTTCTTTAGAAATGGTCCCATTGCTTTCTTCAACTGTCATGTATGGCAGAGCTCAAGACAGATGTTTTAGAAGTTATTCTTAAAATGGTGCCCAGCAGGAAACACACACACTCTACTGCATGAATGTTCCCTTCACTTTCTGTATGTCCTTGCACACTCTTAAGCTCTTCCGCACCCATCTTACTACCTGCAGATGTGGGCTGTAGTCCACTTCATAGTGTATGACTATACTTCTAAGGCCTCAACAATTTAGAGAGTAACCCCTTTTATAAAGGCAAAGGGGATCGGATTCAGCCAAACAAATACAAAAGTTTTTTCCCCGGACTCATTGTTAAAAGCTAAACTTTCGCTATGTGGATGCTTAATTATCAACACAAGAACATGAATAAAGATACACCATGATGATAATCATGTCTTTTTGTTTTAATAAGTGGTGTATATATGAAAGAATTACAGTAAGAACATTATATGCCCAACCATATGTGTTTAAATAATCTGTTTAACAACTGTTTATAAGGAAACATATGTTTTATGTTATGTCCTAGTTTTAATTGTTACTGGCCCTGAAAAAGGTAGAATAAAGGTCAAGGAGCCACCGAAATGCTGCGTTGACGCAATAACTCTTTTGGTATTTTGATTGTATACAGTTGTTTTTGATTATATACAGTTGTTTTCTATGTTAATTTTGGACAAAATGTTTTTTGATGATGTATCTGGTTCAGTGGATGATAAACTATATCAACAAAGGTCATTAGCGTTTTATGTGTATTTGATTAAATATTTATGAGATTATAAATATTGTGGATGGAGCATAAGTGGCTATTTTTTGGCATTGAAGTTATTTCTGTTGTTCTTGTGTTGATAACCAAGCATCCATATATCAAAAGTGTGGATTTTAACAATAAGTCCAAGGGAAAAACATTTGTATTGGTTATACTTCTAAGGCCTACAATTGACTTGATTGGGTATCAGCTTTTGTAAGTTAAGGACTGACCCAATCCCACAGCCTTCCACATAGCTAAATTCAAACTTGATTTTTTTGTAGTAATTTTGTTTGTTCTGGAGGGATTTTGTATGCCTTTGCAGACTGACCTCAAGTTATACCTTGTGCTCTGTAGATTAAGCAGTTGCATGTAGTTCTGTATCTTTCATCGTCAGTCTTGTGCTCTTCCTGAGCTGACGTACTCGTGTCAGTTTCCGCCACCTTCAGCAAATGCTCAACAATGACACTTAGCTAAAGAGATCACATATTTTATCAGTGATCACATGGAATCAAACCTGGCTAAAGAGCACGTTACCAGTTTTGATCTCTGTGATACAGTCATCAGAGTTATTAAGAACTAGTAAGGTACACCACAAACACATTTCCAAATCTTTTTTAAAGTAGTTTAGATAAAGGCCCTTTACATTGATGAGTCTTTCTAGGTATTCTACTCGTGATTCATCTTTTATTCCCCCGGAATCCCTGCTGGAGCCATGAACTAAAAGATATGGGGAGGAATTTGCCAGATCTAAACAAGGCTTTGCAAGCATCAGTCAGTTTTGCTATACTTTCTCCCAAAAAATGAAAACTTATTTTAAAATGTTTTTCTCAGAAGCCTTTCTTGAGAATTTATTGTAGCCTGAGGTATGCATTATTAACCGCTCAAGGCAACCACATGCTTCTCTGTGTTCCTGTTGCCAAACAGTTTAGTCTACTCTTACCACGCATGTACACCTTCTAAGCATGTGCACACTGCAACTCTTAGGATGTGCGCGATTTAGTCTCACGGGACCAACAAGGTCACGACTAAAGGTTGTGCTCAGTAGTGTCCATATGGGCAAACCGCTCTGCCTCATTATTAGTGCCACGGTATTTGCATACCCACGATCACTCTGCCAGTCATTAATATTGAGTGCAGGCTGGGGCTGGCGGCTGTGGCGCTGACAGGGACCCTCCTGACCCCCTTCTAAGGCATGGGGTGGCTAAGATCGCCTGCGACCAGCCTCACCCGCTGCTGACACCCACCCCCTTCCTTCAGTGATCCAGCCACTTCCATTTTCCAACTGCTCAAAGCAGGTGGTGAATAGGGGCAGTTTTTTCGCCCAGAATGAGAATTCACACATATTTTTTGACCTGGTAAAATGTGTCTGAATGTTTTTTCTCATTTGGGGGCAGAATAACTCATAATTATACAGTGCGAGGGTGCAATTACTGTCCAGAATCAGAAAGTCTGGACTCAGTAATTTCAGCAGCCCTGCATTGTGAAACTAGTAATCAGGCTCCAAATAAACATTTAAACATCGGTGTTAAGTTGGACAGCACCTCTCTGGATATTGTTTGACATGAACACAGTTTGAACATTCAAGAACTAGAGGATGTTTTTGCCTCTAGAAAAGATGAATGCTGAACTCTTGACAATACAGTACATGGAGATGCTAAGCAAAGATTCCCAGGTCATTAGTGGTGCAGTGGACATTGCCGAACTTGCCGCTACAGAATACTGCCATGCCATCTCTTTGAGAGAAATTTCATGGTTGAGACTGCCCTCTCTGAAGCCTGAGGCACAGCCAATAATAGCCAACCGACCCTTTTAAGGAACAGCTCTCTTCGGACAACATACAGAGGAAGAGTTGCTTCGTATGAAAAAGGAAAAAGCAAAAAGAACAATTGATGGACAGAATGTTGCACAATGTCAAACATTCCCCCCAGTACAGAGATCTGGGCCTAAATCCATTGTGTTTTTGCTCCCCATACCATTCCAGTTTAAACCCAGCCAGATGCAAATCAGTCTTGACCCTGTTCCCCATGGGAACAGTCCTGCCCGAATTGCCAGGCCAGGCTCTCTCTGGACTGGAAAACAAGCATCCAAGGACCTGTTTCGGGGTTTCACCCCTCATCAGCTAGGCTATCTTGGTTCCAGTTGCATGGAGAGCACAGGACGCACGTCTGGGCATACGCGTCCCACTCGGGGTGACAAATGCAAAAAGAGCAATTGATGGACAGAATGTTGCACAATGTCAAACATTCACCCCAGTACAGAGATCTGGGCCTAAATCCATTGTGTTTTTGCTCCCCATACCATTCCTGTTTAAACCCAGCCATATGCAAATCAGTCTTGACCCTGTTCCCCATGGGAACAGTCCAGCCCGAACTGCCAGGCCCTCCCTGGACTGGAAAACAAGCATCCTAGGACCGGTTTCGGGGTTTCACCCCTCATCAGCCAGGCTAGCTTGATTCTAGTGGCATGGAGAGCACGGGACGACGTCTGCCCCAGAACCGGTCCCAGGATGCTTGTTTCCGGTCCAGGGAGAACCTGGCTTGGCAGTTCGGACTGGACTGTTCCCATGAGGGACAGGTTCAAGACTGACTTGCATATGACTGGGTCCAAACTGGGGTGGCGTGGTGAGCAAAAGAACGATGGATTAAACCCAGATCTTTGTGACTGGGGGTGAATGTTTGCATTGTTCAGCATTCCTTCCATCATTTGTTCCTTTTGCATCGTATGAAAAAGTGGGCAGAAACCCTGAAGGCTGTTGTATTGGAGGAACAAAAGAAGTTGTTCAAACAATATAGGCCCAAAGAGTGCCATTTTTCCCGAACCCGAATGTTGCACCTGTAGGAAAGTAGGATCTGCTTCTTATGGTTACCCCCACTTTTTGCTTGATGTTACACTGTTTTGACTAGTCTGACTGGGATCCTGCTAATCAGGACTCCAGTCTATCTGCTTTCTCCTTTAAATTGCTATGCATGTACTTTGGTACACTCCAGATTGGATACTGGAGTACCCTTTCAAGTCTCTAGTATATGGTACCCATGTACCCAGGGCATAGGTATCCCAGAGGCCTCCCATGGGCTGACGCATGTATTATGCCACCCATGAGAGGACATGGAAAATGGAACTACAGGTCTGCTACTGCAACCTGTGTAAGCTGGTGCTTGCACCACTTACTTTAGATATAGTTTCACTATATCTATAGGTCACTGCACTTAAAACTTATGTCACCCCTATAGCAGGCCTTAACAATCTTGAAGGCAGGGTGCTGGGTTTTACGTGCGAGGGTGCCCTTGCATGAGCAGAGCCCCTCTGCAGCCTTCGGAAACCATTCTCCCGGGTTGTCTGTGACTCTGCCGGACATATAGGTAGAGGTGCATTATAACCTCTCGGTAAATGCTATCTCGAAAACGGCTGCATAGAAACACATCGTGTTTGGTATCAAACACCTTGGAATCATACCTCCACTCCGGTAACCGGTGTGGGAGGTATGATTCCACCCTTCTGAAGCGAGCTTCATGGGGGTCACTGGTCTGTCCGGTGCCAGCCTTCTCGACCCGGTCAGCACAAAATGGATGCTGCAGACCAGAGACACATTTCTGCCCTCCTGCTGCTGAGCAAACCTCGAGCAGAGGAAGGCAGCATAATAGGCATCCTGTCACAGGGAGGTGTGACCACCTCCCAGACAGGATTTAGTGTATTGGGGCTGGGTGGGTGCACTCTGAGAGTGCCTGAAAGTCTGCACCTGGGGCACATTTGGTGTCCCTGTGCATAGTCCAGCTCAAACCAGTTCTGGGAGCTGTTGGCTCCTGCTCTGGCGCAAAACTGGACTAAGGACGTGGGTGTAGCCACCCCTCTGTCCTGACCCTCCCCTAGGAGGGTCCCCCGAATCTGGCCAACCCTCTCCCGTGGGTACAAAAGGGCTTACCTGACTGCAGCTCTTTAGATTGTACGTGGACAAGATTCTACAAGACGAAACCACTGATCTTCGACCGTCTGGACTTCGCTGGACTTCAACTGGGTCCATCTTCGTCTCCCTCTCCGTCCAAAGCTTTGTCTGTGCCCTTGCTCCATACAGGCTCTGTGCAGGACCTGTGGTGCACTAAAGACAACTGAAGAATCTCCCTTGGGGTGAAGGAGTCACTGCCCTGCATTCGCAGGCACCGTAACGCAACTGACCGGTCTGCTGATCTTGAGCTCCTGCGGACTCCGAAGGCTCCAGCAACACAGGAGGTGGGTTCCGAAGTTCCTTGAGGTCGAGCTGCCTTCTCACCGAGTTTGAGGCCAGTATCCCTCGTGGGGACCGCATAACCCGAACCCGTGTGCACCGCGTACATTTGCAAGTGCATATGCTTGTTGGCGATTCCCGAGCTTGTGCACTGGACTCCGTGTAGTCCTGACCCCGAGCAGTATTTCCACCAAAGAACTCCGGCCTCCTCGCACCGAGTGCTCCGTGGGCTGGTACTTTGTGATCTTGCTCGAGGTCCCCTCGCGACTCCTGGTCATTCGACCTGTGTGTCCTCCTGAGGGTCATCTTGAATTCTCTTGGGCTTTCCTGGTTGCTCCAGAAGTGCCCTGACTCTCCCCTGCGTGGAGAGTCCCCAGGACCTTGCTGGTCTTCACCGTAACCTGCTTGACCTTCCTGCGTGGGTTGCTTTTGCCAAGGCTTGTTGGTGCGCCAGCCGGACACCGAACCCTCAGCACTCGACATCCTTCGTGGGACAGCTCGCATCTGGCTCCTGGTCGTCCTCGACGTCTCCTGGTCCTCGTGTCTGCAGAGTCAAGCATCCCTTCTTCTCACCTGAAGCACCCGACATCGGTGGGCATTCGGCTCCCGAGCCCCTGGTCACCCTGAAGTGACCCAGACTCTGTCCCCTCTGCTTTCAGGTTTCTTCCTTCAAGAATCCATCCTTGGATTCCACCAGACCCTTTTCACCTTCACGGCAGCAGCTCTTCCTCGCAGCCCTCCATTGAGAATGACGGCGGTTTCTGACACCACTCCAGGCCTATGCACCCGGCTCCTCTGGGATAGGTAACGTGGGTACTACAGTATCCACAAGTGGGGCTCTCCAACCTCCTAAGTTCCAAAGGGTTTCCTCGCAGCCCTCCTAGAAGGGTCCTTAAACTGTGAAATTGCATCCGCGACTTCCCCATAGAATTGTACGGAGCCCGCGGTCGTGTTAGCACACTGCACCCGTCTTCCGTGGGGTCCGTACCTACTCACTTTGGGTGATTCCTTGGGGTCCCAGCGAATCTACGTGCTCCAGACCTTGTCTTGAACCGAGTCGTGGTGGTTATACCACTATTTTAGTATATGGTTTGGTCTCCCCCTGCAGCCCACTGTGTATTGTGCTACTTACAACTGTTCTATTGATCTCGTATTGTGTGCTTTGTGTTATATCCTCGGGTAGAGGATACTAGAGAGTGTTATATTAATAAATACATATTTTTATATAACTACTGTGTGGTTCTCCTTTCATTTAGTTAATGCAGGAGGTGATATTCTGGTAAAACAAGCTGCTTTACATTCCTTCAAGATTAAGCCTGAAGGCTGCTCTCCACAGCTACCACTAGGATAGCTTTCTAAAGGTTATCTTTGACCTCATACATCATAAGGGTCGTTTGGACTGGTGCAAGGTGCCCACTTTTATTAGTGGACAGCATATACCAGGCCAACTTCTCACAGCACCTGCCAAGACCCGAGACGTTTTTGGCAGGGCAAACATCAACAGATACAGATCCAGAAAAGTCAATGTCAGCTGAGATACCAAAAAAGAAAACTGACTCCACTGAAGACATCATAAATTGCTAATGATGTTCCAACACCCTTCCTCCAGTTATCCACTGTTGTAGGAGGGGCGGTGATATCTCACCTGGAAGTGTGGAAGTCTATAACCACAGACAGATGGGTATTGAACATCATAAGACAAGGTTACTTGATTCGCTACAAGGCAATTCCACCGCGTATTCCACCAAAACCAACAACAAATCACCAGCTCCCTGCACTAAAAGAGAAATCTCAGCTCCTTTTAGCCAAACGATCAGTAGAAGAAGTCACACTAGAACAGGAAAACAAATGAGTGTGCTCCATTTACTTCCTAGGGCTGAAAAGGGGTCAATCAAACTATTATCGTCAATATTTGACTTCTGATTCATCGACAAGTAAATTCTCAACAATTCAGAATGCTGGTCTTTCGGCAAATTTTTCCACACATCAAAAGGAGCGAGCGACTCTGTTCCCTAGATCTGCAGGATGCTTATCTTCACATTCCTTTTCGCAGAGCAACACGGAAAAAAATTGTGAATACTCATAGAAGATGTTCACTATCAATACTCCATCCTTCTGTTCAGGCTAAACTGTGCCCCCATGATGTTCTCAAAGTGCATGGTAGTTTGCACCTGTCTGAAGAAGAAGAGAATATTTGTTTATATATTGACAACTGGCTCTTAAACGCAGATGCTCAACAAATGGCAGCTGAAGATTTTGAAACCACATTCCAGCTGCTAAAAAGCGTAGGTCTGAACATCAACATGAAAAAGTTAATCACAACTACAGTCCAATGTCTTGCATACTTGGCAGCAAAAATATATACTAAAAGAGAGAAAGTATATCCTTCAGCAAAGTTTCATCAATCCAAAAGAAATTCTTGAATCTGAATTAAAAAAAACAGTCCAAAGACTCGACAGGTTGCCTCACTCTTAGGACCAATGGCGTCCAGAAGAAAAACAATTGGGAGGATCATATAAGCCTTACGACCCAGGCTAAACAACACTAGCATGGTGGTGCAACAATAAGAACCTCTGTATAGGAAAATTCTTCCAAAATAAAATTCTAAAACAGACCATAGTGACGGATGCCTCACTGTCAGGAATAGGAGCCCATCTCAATCACCTGACAATCCATTGCATTGAACAGCCAAAGAAAAAGCATTCCATATCAGTCTACTAGAACTGAAGGCAGTTCATCTTGCTCTTAAAGGTTCTCTGCCATCTCTGTAATTAAAGAACATCATTATTCAAACAGAAATAACGACCACCATACATTACGCCAACAAGCAAGGGGGGACAAGGTAAAGACAATTGTCTCTTCAAGCAGAAACAATGTGGCTTTAGACCTTGGCCAGAAGGATCACTCTGACAGCAATGCACATTCCAGGATCCCATAACCAGGAAGTATATTTTCATGGTCCACACCAAAAGGAAAATCATGAATTGTTCCTGAAAGACAAAGTCATCTGAGACATCTTCGGAGAATGGGGATTCCCATCTTATTTGCCACAGCATAAAATGCAGAGACTTCACACCCAGGGCACCAGAACAGAACTCAGCGGGCAATGCTCTTTTGATCAGTTGGACAACACAATTTGTCTACTCCTTTCCTCCAATCCCACTCATACCATCAGTGATTGTGAAGCTTCGCAAATCCAAAATAAAAATTATTCTATTAGCATCAGATGGCCGAGACAGTGATGGTACCTGACCCGTCTAGATCTGTCAGTTGTAGATCACAAAAGACTACCTTGCAGACCAGGTCTTTTGACCAGACTTTAGTGCCAGGTCCAACGCCCAAGACTGTAGTTCTTGAATTTGGCTGCCTGGCACCAGACGTTAGACAGTATAGTCATCTAAATTTTCCTCAGGAGTGCATGGAGATACCTAAAGAAGCAAAGCACTCTTCAACAAGATCATGCTATGCACTTGAATGGAATAGATTCTGCATCTGTGAAACATTATAGGCCACAATTCTATAATGTATTTTTTGGTGTATGTACATATTCTAATACAGCTCAGCACTATACATGGTCAAAGGCAAGCTTAAAGTCAGCATGTAATATAAGAGGAAGTGGACGGTTAATGCACTGTGATGTAGTGTTCTTTAAAGAGGGGAGTCTTCTCATTTTCCCAAATTGTAGCAGCATTGGGGTGGCTGTGATGGATATTGGGATGTTGTTCCAGATCCTGGGTGCATAGATAGAAAATTATTACATGCTAAGAAAATATACCTTTATAGTTGCTGTATCTATCCAATTCAAAACTACAGATCTCTCTTATTAAGGTCCATCTGGCCTCTGTAATGGAATGTAGAAAATCACCACAGCAAGTTTCTTTCTTTAAGATTCAGTGATTAAATATTTTTTGGAAGGATTTTCCACCAGTGAAAGGCCCACCATTAAGCACAACCTAGTACTTAAAGCTCCTTTTAAGCCTATTGATAGAGCAATATTGCAGCCCCTCTCATGGAAAACTGCATTTTAATGGCTGTCTCCTGAGCTAGGAGAAACAGTGAGTGTCAAGCATAATCAGCAGTAGAACCATTTACTGTCTTTCATTCCAATAGGTTTGTTTTAAGGACTCC
Source organism: Calotriton arnoldi (assembly GCA_963921515.1). Classification (NCBI taxonomy): domain Eukaryota; kingdom Metazoa; phylum Chordata; class Amphibia; order Caudata; family Salamandridae; genus Calotriton; species Calotriton arnoldi. The sequence goes on from CAWUFW010001566.1 coordinate 1,180,989, forward strand.
TCCTTAATTCTCACCCGACATTGTGATTACACATTAATCAGACCATCACGTTACTAATTTTCTACTCCATTAGAGAGGACTTTACACTTGTTAGATATTAAAAGGGGCTGCAGTGTTATCTGGAGAAAACCGACGGCATTAGAAAAATTAAAAGTTTGTAAATTATGACCACATTAGACAACTTCCGAATAATACATTGCGAAATGAATAGTGGCTGGTATTTCCTTATGCTACCAGCTTTCAAACTAGCTGCTGCCAGGGAAATCTAGAGTTCACTCCACAAGAGGGAAAACGGCTACCTCACCATGCTTAAGAAATGTTGCTATTTTAGACATTTGTGCAGCTGTAACGTGGAAGTCAATACGTATTTTCACTAGGTACTATTGTCTAGATCCTGATTCCCAAACACATTTCAAAGTAGGACAGAAAACTCTAAGGAATCTTTTTTTAATAAAGGTTATTTTGACGTCTCGTCATTTTATTGCAAGATTTTACTCAGATATATACTTAATTGCCCAGCAGCTTATATATTTGACTTCTTAACTTGATACTCTATTCAAGCGTTTATGACTATGAATGACGACTCCGTAATGCAGAAGAAAAGATTACGTGCCTGCATCCTTATGCTGCATTGTAGGAATATCCATTAAAGTTATTAACGACCCAGCCACTTCTCCGCTTCTTTAATATTGGGAAGTAATATATTTTCATCCTCTGTTCTATACCATAAAAAAGAAGTGGATCTGGGAGGCAACTGCCGGTACAATGCACTCTGGGAAGGACTGCCAGCCACATTTTTCAATGGACTGGCTCTTTTTGTTCTCTCTGCTTTCTATTTTTTTTTAACTTTAACTACAGTTTTTAAACAATTAGAGGCAAAATGATTGAGGACAAGACAACGTTACATCTATATACAAGACACTGAATGTTCTCTCATTGGTGCCTGCATCAGCTAATTTGCTCACAATTACTTTTTAAAGTTTCATTTGTCTATTTATCCACAATAAAATAAATGAAAAATAAACTGGGCAACATATGGAGCATTATGGTATAAAGCATTGACTGTCCCAACGTGTACACATGCTTTAACATTTTTAATTCAGATGTGGTACCTTCAGTGATCTGCTCAAAATTACTTAACTTGATTAAACAGACATATTACACAGTTGATAACTCTGAGAGAGTCATATTCACTTCATAATCTGCACAATATTTAATTTTTGGTCTCACTGTTGGTTGCCAATATTGACCATGTAGGTATGTTGTGGGGACCATATGGCTCTGGGTCGGGATGCATCTGGGAGTTAAAAGCCATATGTATTAGTATTCTTAGAGCAGGTGACCAGATCACGAGGCCAATTTATACAGTGGTGGGTGTGGAGGGGGGCGGGGGGTAATCCTGCCTCTCCAGTGCATAGCAATTCTCTGTTTGCCTAGTAGTAGTGCCATAGCGACAAGTTTACGAAATGGTTTAGAAATTTCTTTGGCACATTCCCAGCAGTATTACCAAAGCATCAGATGTCAGATCTGGAGTGGTCATACGCCGCAAGTCTCGCAGAAGATACTGCCAGTAAAAGGCCATTATTATGCAGCACATCGACAAATATTTGAACAGGTCGGCGATGCCAGGGCTGAACTGTTCAAATTCTCATGGATGCGTTGCATAGTAGCACTTCCCCTACCACATCCTGAGGGTGTGTACAGATCATGAGCCCATGAACTTAAATAGTATGCCAACTTAGCTATAGTAGAAGCAATCATCTGCAGACTGTATCTTTATTATATCAGAAGCAACCCAGGGCAAATGAAGTGGTCCAGCCAGCATGCAGCCTGTGTGTTCACCCTCTCCATTCCGTATATTAGCAGCATATTGGTCCAGGCATTTAACATCTCAATAGGCAGCATCACAACACTGCAGTCTTATGGAATTGAGCTCAGCGAACTGAGCAGTATTACAGCACCCAGGTTTTTCCTGCTCTAAGGATCCTATCTTGGTCTTTAGTCTGGTAAGTTGACCACAGTGATTTCCTCCGGACATCCTGCACAGCCTGTATGAAATCTGGAAAGAAGGATATGGATGCAGCCTCATGTTATATTCCATTCTTATCGCTTGTCATTTGTAGAATCTTGTCTTTGTGTTTTCGTGGTCATGCAATGCCTGCCAGCATCCCCCACATGTGCAGCCCAGTCAGTGCGGTCCACTAACTTCAAACCACACTACCACTTTGCCTCACCTAAAATTGTGGTTCAAGCTTGGAACACCACAGTTTCTTTTGGCTGGAACTAAGTAGTTGAACATGCCTGTTGTCTTTTCATAATCACCAGTGAAATCTGTAGTGAATTGCTCATGGCAAGCAAGCATCTAAGAACTTTCATATGCACTACATAGGTTCTTGATTATTCCATTCATGAAAAATTTATAGGCTCCTCTTCCATAACATATGCCCACTCATTCTGCTAAGAGCTGGGCTTCATCTGTAGATTTCTAAAGCCATGAAGATTCATGAAAATCAAAGGGCAGCCACTACATGTGCCCTGTTTCCCCCCTGACTCTTACTTTTTCATTGTAGGAATATCTATTATCAAAAATATTCAAAATTGTGCTACATTTCTTTAAACCAGCATTAGAGATACTAGATTTTCAGGGGGGCTGCAACAGGGTTTCTTGATGGATAATGAAGCCTGTTCGTCAATTCGTAGAGAACCAGGGTAGGATATAGACGTAAGGCTCCCAAAGGCACCAAATGTTCATCTACGGTATCCAACATGAATGTTAACATTAAAAACATGTATGTATGACAGTAAATAAAGCAAAGAAAGAGAAAACATACCCTTAAAAGCACTTAGAGACATGAACAGGGAAGAAGAGGCAGTGATGCTCTGGACTGAATTTTATGGTAGATCGTAATAATTTCCTATTCCTATCTCACTTTGATTTAAGTACTTTATATACAGTATTCCTATGTACAGTTAAAATTACACCTGTAAAACTGGTATTCATTCCCTAACCTGCTCTAAGAGAAAAGCAAATTAAAAAACTGTCAGGATCTGATCCTACAACCTTCATATTAGACTATTACTAGATGGGTTCTTAAAGCATCTCAGTGGCCCACAGTATATAAATATCGATTCAGTGATGAGGTTTACCCACTTATTACACCAACCTAATGTGATCTGCAGGTTCAAATTTTCCTTTTCAGCACTATTGCCGTCCTGTAGCAACCTTAGTTCATTTACTGTTTTTGACTCAACCATATTAGTAAAACGTTTATTCCATGCAATAAGTGTGAAAAGAAATTTGGATCTAGTGTTCACCACGAAACACTGCTGAGTTCCTTACCAACTCACACCCCAGTCTCATATTGTCACCAACAGCTCTAGGACTACTGTCTGCTAAAAGCATGTCTAGCTGTCTCCTTCCTAACACTTTGTTTATGTTCATATTAATAGTTTTCTCCTCAAAGGACTTAAGAAGTAATCCATAACCCATTTTGGTTGCTGATCTCCAGTCTGTCTTTATCTGTAATCATCGTTTCAGAAAGGTGACCTCCATATGGTAACACTCCCTGCTCACCTCAGCAAATATCTCTCCTGGTTGCTCTGTCTCATTATTAATCCACTGGGTAGACATTGGATAAAAATGCTCAAGACCATATCCTGTTTGTTGACAATGTATAACTCTCCCGAACCTATACTGTTTCATAGAATTTCCGTGCTCAGTGTGCATGACTTTGCCCTTGATAGGCTTGATCCCAAGCCTCCTTCTCCTAGGTCACTCTTCCAGCTTTTCTACATCATACAGCATGCTTTGATCTCCTTGCCAGGTGTTGTTGGAGTTCTTTTTGTACCAGTTTCTATGAGGTTCTCAGAAATTTCACTTATGAAGGCACACAATTACACTAAATCAAACACAAACCTGAGAAAACCCCATTGTTGCTCTCCTTTGCTTGGAATTGACTCCATTTACCAGCACAGCTCGCATCCTTTTGCTCAGCCAGTAACTGAACCTTGTTCTCACCTTAGTACTCTCCTGAAGACCACATCCATGCTGTGCCATGATATGTTTCCCCACTACTCCCAACTGTGACCTCTGTTGCAGTTTGACATGACTTCTCCTTTATTAAATTATGTTGCTGTGGATTTTGGAGCATTTCTTTGGTTCTGCCATACTTCAGATGTTGGAGAAGTCTAGTGAAATTTCCAGAGCTATTATTGATTTCTGACTTTTAGAATGATCACCTTATAATTTGATGATGACAGCCTGTGGGGTTTTACAGGTACGACAGCTGCAAGAGAATGCGGCCCAGCTGCGTACGGTGTATGCTGGAGAGAATGCTGACGCTATTGCCTCCAAAGAACAGGAAGTGATGCGTTCATGGAAGGAACTGTTAAGCTCCTGTGAGGACTGCAGACTACAGATCACTACCACTACAGACAAAATCCGGTTTCTGGGAATGGTGAGAGACCTTATCTCATGGATGGAGAGCATCATCTGTCAGATTGAAGCAGCAGAGAAACCCAGGTATATTCTTCAGCCTACCCAGCTTGGTGTCACTGTGGAAAGGTGTTTTAATTCCCTGGTGGAAGGCCTCGATAAGCTTAACAGAATCTGTTTTGTATGAATCAATGCAATTGTCTTGCCAGATATTGCAGAATAATACAACTCTTCCTTAATTTTCGGCAGAAAACTTAATGGTTTTATTTTATTTTTTTGCAGAGGTGTAGCATTGCAATTTCTCCAGTATTGGATCTTTCATAGATTCACATGCTTAAATCATCCCCGTCGTCGCAGTGGGAGTTCCACGGTAAACATATAAAAGCAGTAGATAGAACTACTATAGGCTACCATGCAATGAGTCACCACTGCAATAGCCTATCCACTTTCTTTTGTAAAAAAAAGAACCAAACTTAATCAACAGCCAGTCAGGCGACGGCACCCTCTAGAACAATCCCAGGAGAGGCTAGGTTCCTCAGATTTTCTACCGCACATCTTGTGAAAAGGAGTCTTCCTGAGCACTGCTCAGTTTTCTCTTGTTATCCAGTTTTCTAGCAGTATTCTTTACAAATATGTCGGAATCTTCAAAGAAAGGTCTCTTCAGGTCGTGTGGATCATGTGGTCAGAAGAGGCTGCATGCTGAGGATCCACATAAGAGCTGCATCTACTGCCTTTACCCTCAACATAAGGTAAAAGACTGCAAGATCTGTAGAACCTTCTCTACAAAAACCCTAAAGGATAGAGAGGGTAGATTATTGATTTGGTTACAAAAACTTAAATCAAAATCTGACTTCTCTGAGGATGAGGAGAGCTCTACCTCACAGACTTCTAAGGAAACACCCAAAAGGAGAGAGAGAGAGATCTCTTGAATCTCCTGAAGTTTCCAAGAAGAAGACTTCAGAAAGGTCTCGTCAGGAAGAGGAAGGCACCTCACAAAAAGGAAAGCTTCCATTTCCTACTGAGGGAAAAAGCCATAAGAAGGAAAAATACTCTTCTATCCACTCCATGAAAGTCTCAAAAAAGCTTGTATCACCGACGGCATTAACTTCTTGATCACCGTTGACGCAAAAATCATCTTCTAAGCAAGTTTCTCCTACCTCGTCATCGAAAAAGTCTACATCGTCGACGACGGACTCGTCTACGGTCCCGTCGACGACACTTCCAGTGACGACGATTGCTACAACGCCGACGACCTCATCGTCGACGGCAACTCTGACGACGACGACGACTACAACTTTTTCGTCGGCATCCTCGTCGACGAGGGTGGTTCAGTCGACAACCTCGTCTACGGCCGCGTCGACGACAATCTCGTCTACGATGCTGACGACGGCTTCATCCGTTCCTGTCATGTCCTCGTCGACGACGCAGACGCCGCTACCGTCGATGAAGCTGATGACGCTATATCCCACGCCTGATCGTAAGCGTCCATCTACCTTACAGCTTACGCCTGTGTATCCGTCGACGATGTTCTCGTCGACGAGGCAATTTTTGCAAAATCCAGCAATAGTATCACCTTTGCCTCCTTCAACCTTTTTAGAGGAATATGATTACGATGGGATGTTTGGACCTGCTGATAGTCCTTCTCAGTTACATGTCAAATATCAGGAGGAAGATGACGACGAATATGAGGGATACTACCAACAAGACTATCACCCTCCTCATGCAAAAATTCAGTATATGGAACCAGTTAATGAACCTATGGTCCACCTTCCCATTGCTTTGGTACAAGACCTTCAGGATTTATTACAGGACTATCACACGCGCTTTCCTTCAGCGCCTGTTCCTCCACCTCCGCAGCCACCACTGCCTGCTGCTTCCCCACCACGTACCTCTATCTGCGTCCTCCCCTGCGAAAGATACTAGTGTGCCGCAACATCATCAGGATACTTCTGATGAAGGAGAAATTGAGGACAATCAACCTCAAAATGAGGGACAAACAGGAGATGAATGGGATGACTACGTCATATCAACACCGGCGTCTCCTTCTCCGCAAATGGTAGAGTCTCCACCAGAAGATATCGGCGGCTTTCATGCCTTGATAGAAAGAGCAGCATCCCATTTCCAGCTGTCGTTAACGGTAAAGCAATCAGACTGCTTTCTCTATGATTTCAAAGACGTATCTCAGAAATCTGTTAGGTCTATACCCATTGTAGACCACATATGGGAAGAAGGCTTAAAGGTAATGAGGACACCTGCCACAGTTATCCCTGTCTTACCCAGGATCGACAAAAAGTATAAAGCTCCGGAGGATGCTCCAGCTTGTCTAGTAGGACATCCTAAGCAGGCCGCTCAACGGAGATCGAGGAATCCTCTAGCGCCCATTACTGCTCCACCTGCCAGAGAAGGGAGGCGCTTAGATAACATCGGTAAAAGATTTACGACTACATCAGGTGCAACTGTTCGTGCTGCCAATGCTCTTGCGATTTTAGCCAGGTACGATCGGCAGATGTGGTCGGACATTGCTCATTTCTTAGATCTCCTTCCAGAGGATAAGAGGATGGAAGCAAGGAAAATCCTGCTTGAAGGGGAAAGATCTGCATCCGAAATTATTGATGCTTCTATGGATATTGCTTCCTTAGCTTTTCGTCAGCTTGCTGGAGCTGCTGTCCTAAGACGACAGGGTTGGCTGAAAGCAACTATGTTCCGCACTGAGGTGCAAAGCAAAGTTTTGGATATGCCATTTGATGGTGAAACACTCTTTGGCAAGCATATTGATGACACTTTGCAGACCATCAAAACAGACATGGACACAGCTAAGGCTCTGGGAACGCTCCAATATAGAAAGACCCCCTTTCGTGGAGCACGTGGCAGAGGAAATTTTTCTTTTCAAGGAGGTTACCAAAGATACCAACCTCAAACTTACACCTCTTACCGGCCTTCCTACCAACAGCAGCAACAATACCGTGCGCCACCACAGGCTGCCTACCTCAGACAGCCTAGACGAAAGCAACAGGTTCAGCCCCGTGATTCGGGCCGGAAATAGTGACGACGCTTCGCTGCCTGCTGCTCTTCCCTTGTCTTTTTCACTGAAGAAAACCCCTCTCTCTCATTACCTGCACCAATGGCAAAAAATAACATCAGACAAATGGGTCCTGGATATAATAAAGTATGGCCATACCCTAGAGTTTACCACAACGGCACCTCATCACCCGCCTCAGAAATCAACACCACCCCAGCTTCAATTGTTAAAAAAGGAGGCGTTACGAGTGCTTCAAAAAGGAGCAATAGAATGTGTTCCACGCTCTCAGAGAGGGAAAGGTTTCTACTCTCGCTTTTTCCTGATAAAAAAGAAGAAATTTGGGGAATGGCGTCCCATTTTAGACCTCAGGAAGCTCAACAAATACCTTCTGAAGAAATCCTTTCGCATGGTTACTCTCCAGGAGATATTGCAGCTTCTGAACCATTCGGATTTTTTAGCAAGCCTAGATTTGGAAGACGCTTACTTCCATATCCCTATCCACCTCAAACATCGAAAATTTCTACGTTTCTCTGTGGCAGGCGCGCATTATCAATTCAAGGTCCTTCCCTTCCGCCCTCGCTCAGCTCCACGGGTTTTCACCAAGTGCCTTGCTCCCGTGGCAGCATTCCTGCGGCTGAAAGGCCTACAGATCTTCCCATACCTCGACAATTGGCTGGTGAAAGCCCCTTCTCTTCGTCAGGCTTCAGAAGACATCTCTTTCTGCCTACAACTCTTCCGCTCTCTAGGGCTGGCAGTCAATCTTCGAAAATCCATTCTAGCTCCTTCTCATCGGTTAACGTTTCTAGGAGCAACACTGGACACTCTCCAAAACAAGGCATTCTTATCAACAGAGAGACTGAACGCCATCCTATCTCTGGTTCACGATCTCTACAAAAGAAAGTGCGCTTCTGTCCGTCTCCTCAAATCCTTTCTCGGGATGATGTCTTCCGCCATTCTCATGGTACCTTACGCTCGTCTAAGGATGAGACCATTTTAAGAGCCGTTAGACGCCCAATGGCTTCAAATAACAGGATCTTTCGACGACATAGTTCGGATAACTCCGATCATGAAGGATGCACTTCTTTGGTGGCAATCTCCCAGCAATCTCTCTCTGGGACTGTCATTCCTTTCTCCTCTTCCAGAGTTCGTTCTGACAACAGATGCATCTTTGGAAGGCTGGGGAGCGCATCTGCAAGACCTCCAAATAAGAGTCAAATGGAGTCTCTCTCTCTCCAAAATGCATATCAATTTTTTGGAACTACGGGCAATTTTTCGGGCCCTCCAGTCATTCTTCCCAAGGATAAGAGCATCCTCAGTCCTCATATGCACGGACAGCACCACCTGCATGCATTATCTTAAGAAGCAGGGTGGAACAAGATCTCCGATCCTATCCTGGGCAGCTCAAAGGATATGGGAATGGACACTACAGCATCAAATAACTATCAAAGCGGAGCATCTCCCAGGAATAAAGAACAACTTAGCAGACACCTTGAGCAGGTTACATCAATCAAATCACGAGTGGGAACTCAACCAGCTGATTCTCGATCACATCTTCCAGAAATGGGGAACACCCAACTTGGACCTATTTCCGTCTCAAGGGAACCAGAAATGCTGGTTCTTTGCCAGCAGGGAACCTCAGATAGGGTCATGGGGGAATACGTTTTCGATAAGATGGTCAGGAATCTTTGCGTACGCTTTTCCCCCATATCCCCTAATCTTCAGGGTGCTGATGAAAATGAAAAGGGAACCGTGCCAACTAATCCTCATTGCTCCACATTGGCCACGTCAGCACTGGTTCACGGAGCTACTCCTGCGGTCGCAATCCAAGCCTTATCGCCTTCCTTTGTCAGCCACCCTGCTAACGATGAACGAAGAACAGATCCTGCATCCGCACCCAGCTTCTCTTCAATTGCATGCCTGGAACCTGAGTTCAATGAGTACAAGGATTTAGTTATCCCTCAGGATTGTAGAGATATATTGTCCAGGGCAAGAGCGGAGTCTACTACTAAAACATATAGACTGAAATGGAAACGTTTTTGTTCTTGGTGCCTTCGCAATGACATTCACCCTCTTCACTCTTCCCCAGAACAAATCTTGCCCTATCTCTTGTCTCTGGCAAGATCAGGTCTGGCGTATGCTTCAGTAGGGGTCCACCTCGCGGCCCTCTCCCGATATAGACGGACGTCTGACTCCTCTTCTTTCTGCTCTTCTCGCATCATCAAACAGTTCATGAAGGGCCTTTTCAGGACTTTTCCCCCTATTAGGCCTCCTCCGCCAGAATGGCGCCTTAATGTGGTCCTGTCTCAGTTAATGAAACCACCTTTTGAACCAATCCACAAAATAGAGCTCAAGTTTCTCACATGGAAAGTAGCCTTGCTTCTCGCGCTTACATCTGCCAGAAGAGTAAGTGAAATTCAAGCCTTCACCATTAAAGAGCCTTACTTACGCTTCACAGAGGACTATGTGATGCTACGAACAAATCCTAAATTTATACCAAAGGTACCATCTCAGTTTCACCTTAATCAGCCTGTAATTCTGCACACTTTTTTCCCGCATCCTTCATCACCGGTGGAAAACTCTCTTCACTCTTTAGATGTAAAGAGATGTCTTAAGTTTTACTTGCAAAGGACAAAACAACTGCGCAAAACGGATCAACTTCTAGTATCTTATGGACCTGTAAAACTTGGGTCTGCTGTTACAAAAAGAACTGTTGCACGATGGATCGCTGCTACTATCCAATTGTGTCATATTAAGGCGGGTAAACCGCTTACAACCAAGACCAAGGCGCATTCCACAAGAGCAGTATCCTCTTCTGCTGCTCTTTTGGCTGGTGTTCCACTAGGCAAGATTTGCCATGCCGCTACCTGGAAGAAGGCTCATACCTTCACGCTGCACTATTGCCGGGACATGGCAACATATATCGAAGCAGCAGTGGGACAGGCAGTCCCGCGTCATCTATTTCAATAAGGTAAGCCTCTATTACTAGAGGTATTTTTTCTTGTGTGTGTGTGTATATATATATATATATATATATATATATATATATATAGTTGATATCTTGCTATGTAGTATCTCATTGATGTTTAGGTCTCGCCTACGCAGCACGCATGCGCTGCATAGGAGGAGACCTCTTGAAATCGATTCGCTTTTTAGGCCAAAAACGTGCACGCATTGCATTGCTTTCAATGGCAACGCGTGCACGTTTGGCGATTCCCTTGCGGGAGCGAGCTTTGGCGACATCTGTTTGTAATTAACTTGCAAACAGATGGTGCCCCTGCTCGCTCCCGCAAGGGAAACGCTGTGAGTGCTCTCGGCCGCACTCGCCCCACTGCATGCACGAGTACTGTTTCACTTTCGGGGCCGCGCTTGTGTTTCAGCGCTTCTTTTTTGTGCTAGGAAAATGTGAGGCAGTGTTCCAACCACCCAGGAGAAAGAGGAAAGTTTACGAGTCTTATGAAGCACCATTTCCCATTCCTTTCTCCCAGGAGGGAAAGTTCAGACTTTGTAGGGGACAGATCATCAACAACCATGTGCTAGTGAGCAGCCCTGATGACATGGTGCATCTGTATGCAAAGGTGAGATGTTCGGAGCTCGTCTAATCAAAGGCGAGGGCTGTGTGTAACGACGTACAAGATGGATAGACAAACATGATGGGTGGCAGCACGTTTATAAGATGTGCAGTATTTTTATTGGATGTGCAGTGTGTTTCCGGGAATATGCAGATCAGCAGAGGGGGTGCAGGGTCCGTATACAGCTGGTAGAAAGTTCAACCCTCGTGTTTTCTACAGCAGAGGGCGTTAAACATCTGTAATCAAAGGGAACCGGTTTTTAGCAACAACACCTCTGGGGTGCGATGAGGACATTTCACAACCTCAGTAGGTGAATGCAGTTTTTGTGCAGCATCTCTAGGCGAACCTAAGACGCTGAATTACTTGTGAATAATTAAGGACAATGCGCCTTTAGTATGCAAGTAAGCTGGATGTGCATCGATTGTACGTAGCAGTGAGAATATGCAACACTTCCAGGCGGGCCGGACTCAGCACCAAAATCAGCGTGATAAAAAATGTCCAAGCCAGCCCCACAATTCAGAGGCTTCGACTCTAATGGGGCCCTGGTTGTGACATAGCAGCCTCTTAACCCGCAGCCCACTAGAAAATTGAGCAAGTGTCAGATTGGGATCGTTTTTAACGCATATTGGCTAGCAGGAAACACGTGAATAGTTGTCCAGGGGAATAAAGCATACAAAAGTATAACCCCCCCCAAACACCAGCAGTAGATCATCTATTTGTACTTTAAATCATGTATTATTTATGGCTGATAAAGCTGCTATAAAAGTTGCTAATCTTATCTGGTTTAATGTGATGTTCCCTTGGAAACTTGATTCACGGTTGTTGTGTTCTGTACACCTCTGTTATCCCAAGCCAGATTTAACTTTATAAGTTAATGAGAATTGATACACCACCCTCAATTAATATCCACATCTATTGGGTCTTCATGTTTTGGAGGTTGCTAATTACAGATAGTGTCCCGCCTTTGGAAAAACAAGCATTGGCATAGCCAATAGGTCTCGCTTTTGGGACCTTATAAGTATTTAGTTATGCAGCACAATATCCTTGGTGCAACAACATCAACTGTTGCATGGTTAAACACTTATAAGGTCCCAAAGGCGAGACCTATTGGCTATGCCAATGCTTGTTTTATATTGGCATGTATGTTATAACCCACCATCCTCTAAGGTGAAAAGGTGTATATTACAATATTGTTAAACATGCATGTTTATGAAACTGCTAGCTACTCTGATTGAAGCATGTGAATCTATGAAAGATCCAAGACTGGAGAAGAAAATGAGTTACTTACCTGTAACTACGGTTCTCCAGTATTGGTATCTTTCATAGATTCACATGCGACCCACCCTCCTCCCCGGAGAGGCTTCCCTTATTCCTCAAGGTTTATAGTTTCACACTTGTGCTTGAAATCTGAAGAACCTAGCCTCTCTTGGTATTGTTTCTAAAGGGTGCTGTCTCCTGATTGGCTGTTGATTAAGTTTGGTTCTTTTTTTACAAAAGAAAGTGGATAGGCTATTGCAGTGACTCTTCATTGCATGGTAGCCTATAGTAGTTCTATCTACTGCTTTTATATGTATACCGTGGGACTCCCACTACGACGACGGGGATTATTCAAGCATGTGAATCTATGAAAGATACCAATACTGGAGAACTGTAGTTACAGGTAAGTAGCTTATTTTCTTCTTGCAGAATGTCATAGCAACATAAAAGAAAAATATTGGCGATTTTGGTGAAATTGTAATGCAAACAATATTTTAAACTGTGTGCTAAATCCTCATAAATGTGCTCTCCACTAATGGTAGCTGTACATTCCTGTAGGAGTGCATGTCTGACTCTAAGTGTTGCTTTTCAAATGCCAAATGCCCTGGAACTCCTGGGACCTGACCACTCTGAAAAATACTTAGGCCATGAATACCGGCTAGGGGATAAATTGTGACCCATGTGTAAACCGGAGTTTACTCAGTAATCGGAATTTTGAGATACAAATGCATGATATTGAAGTTCCATACGCTGAGCTCAGTTTCTACCTTTACAGCATTGAAGTGACAAGCAGCATGCTGTACATGTAGCTACTTTCCCAGGAATGATAGGGCTATTAATCAGTTGCTCTGGAGGGTATTGGAGTCAGACTATCTGAAAGAGACACGTTAGTGACAGATTCCTTACCTTAGAATATCCCCAGGCGTCAGGCTGGATCCAGAAAGTTTTTGCGTAGCAGTACCCTTGCGCGTCGGTAGGCGGCGTCGTGCGGCTCCGCGTCCGTCGTCGGCGTCGTGATCGCCAGGATGACGTCGCAGGCAGTACTTAGACGCCGCCCCTGCGCGCTGACGTCAGTTCTTCTTTTTCCGCGCCAGTAAGCGCAGATCCGGGAAAAGCAGTGCCCTAGTCAATTTTTGACTAACTTTTTTGTGAATTTTTTCACTGTTTCTTTTCGAGTCTTCATCGACTCCTAGGTGTCGTAGGGATGCCCGGCTTCAAGCCATGCGACGCCTGTGGTCGAATGATGTTGATCACAGACCCGCATCTGGAGTGTCTCTTCTGTCTCGGCCGAGACCACGACACGAAGTCGTGCCCTGACTGCTGGAAACTTCACCCGAAGGCTTTGCGAGAGCGGTCTCGAAAGCTACTCGAGGTCCGGCAGTCGGCTCCGCGCCGCACCAAGCCCCGGTCCCGGGAGAGGTCGAGGGGCCGGTCGGGGAGTCCCCTCCGGTCGTCGGAGTCCAAGTCTTCGCGCTCCTCGGGTAAGTCGAAGCACAAAAAGTCTAAGAAGCGTCATCGCTCTAAGACTTCGCCTCGCCGGTCTCGCGACTCGGCTGAGGCCCCAGTCGGCACCGTCCCCGCGGCCCCGGACGTGCCTATGGAGCCGCCCCCGCATTACCCGTCCTTTCCGGGTTCGGGGGCGACTCCGGCCGAAATACAGGAATTCCTGTCGGCCATGGCCCGCCTCTTCGGGCCTCAAGGTCCCTCCGGTGCGTCTTCGGGCCCCGCGGGCCCTGATGGGGTTGCTCCGGCGTCGCCGACGACTCCGGTCCCGGCGCCGCCTGTCCCACCAGCCTTCATCCCGGCCTCGGCTCCGGCCCCGGCCTCGATCCCGGCTCCGGTGGTGCCGCGACCCCCATCGATGCCGGTTGACCTAACCACGCCTCCGCCGATGCCCCCGGTGCCGTTCCTGACGCTCTCTCCGGCTCCGGACATGGAGCCGGACCGACGTCGCTCGACGCCGGCTCCGGCGCCGATGAGACCTTGGATCCCAAATGTCCCTCCTCCTCCATATTTTGAACCTGAGGAGGATCAAGAGAGCTGGGAGGGGTCCGAAGACCCTCTCACATAACAGTGTGAGGATGATCAGGACTGGGCTGAGGAACTTGGGGATGCCAGTGGTCTAGACACCTCCCCTGACACTGGCATGCTGTCTCCTCCCGTGGCTACGGAGGAGGGAGCTAATTTCGCAACGGTGTTGCGTAGAGCAGCTGGAGCCTTACATCTCCAATTGCCTACTGTGGCTGTCAGGACTAATCTCCTGACGGAAGTGCTTCAGCCGGCAGCTTCCTCCTCGGAGACTGTGCTGCCATTTAATGATGCACTCACTGACGTTCTTTTGGGCGCCTGGTCTAAGCCCACCACAGGGGCTCCTGTGGATAGGAACGTGGCCCGACGCCATCGCCCTGCTCCGGGCGACCCCTTGTTTCTCTCCCAACATCCCACCCCCGAGAGCTTGGTTGTCCAAGCCTCTGCCTCTCAAACCGCCTTCCCTACCGCCCCTCCGGATAGGGAATCCAAACGCCTGGACCAATTTGGGAAGAAGGCTTTTTCTTCCTCCAGTGCTGGATTGCGGTCCGTCAACACCGCTTGCCTTTTGGGCCGATATACCCACTCCCTGTGGGATTCGGTGGCGGCTGTTTTGCCGCAGTGTTCTGAGGAGGTCCAGACACTGCTTACCCGCGCCATTGCGGAAGGAAGAGATGCGGCTAAATACACCATACGTTGTGGCCTTGATACCGCCGACTCGCTGGGCAGATCGCTTGCAACGACGGTGGCGCTACGTCGCCACGCCTGGCTGAGAACAACTGGTTTCTCGGGTGATGTCCAGAATACACTCATGGACATGCCCTTTGATGGAGTCGGTCTTTTTGGTTCCAAAGCAGACCATGCGCTGGAGCGTTTTAAGGACTCACGGGCTACTGCCAAGTCCCTGGGCCTTTCTGTTGTACGCCCTCCGCTCACCTCTGCTTTTCGCCCCTTTCGTGGCCACGGAAGGGGCGCCCAGTCACGTCAGCTGCCCAGCCACCGGCCCGCGCAGCAAGCGTCTTCGCGTAGCCGAGGACGTGGATACCGCTGTGGCGGTTCGGGCAACCAGCGTGCGGGTCAGGCCACTACCTCCAACCCGTCCGCGGCCTCCAAGCCCTCCTAGTCCTTCCTTTCAGGTGCACAGCACGCCAGTAGGGGGCAGGGTCCGCCATCACCTTCACCACTGGCGTCCCATCACCTCGGACAGGTGGGTCTTGGACATTGTCCGAAGGGGCTACTCCCTCCCCTTCGAGACCACCCCCCCAGCCATGCCACCTCAATTCCACCGCATGTCAGGGGATCACTTGGTGCTTCTGCAGAAGGAAGTCACGACCCTCTTGGCCAAGAGGGCCATCGAGCATGTTCCGACCCCAGAAGTAGGACGTGGTTGCTACTCCCACTACTTTCTGGTGCCCAAAAAGGACAAGGAGGACATGCGTCCTATCTTGGACCTCCGGAACGTCAATCGCTTCCTCCGGAAGGAGAAGTTCAAGATGCTCACCCTAGCTCAGGTCTTGACTGCCCTCGACCCTGGAGACTGGTTGGTAGCGTTGGACTTGCAGGACGCTTATTTCTCATCCCCGTCCTGCCGGCCCACCGGCGTTACCTACGGTTCACGGTAGGCCTAGAGCATTTTCAGTTCACTGTGCTCCCCTTTGGCCTTACAAGTGCCCCTCGGGTGTTCACGAAAGTGATGGCGGTGGTCGCAGCTCATCTGCGCCGGGCAGGGGTTCAAGTCTTCCCCTACCTCGACGACTGGCTGCTGAAGGCGGGCTCGTCCCAGGCAGTCGTCTCCCACCTCCAGACTACGGCCGAACTCCTGCACTCGCTGGGGTTCTCCATCAATGTGCCGAAGTCGCATCTGATTCCTTCTCCACAGCTCCTTTTTATCGGAGCAGTTCTGGACACGACGCAGTTTCGGGCCTATCCTCCCGAACGGCGAGTCCGGGATATTCAGGCTATGATTCCAATCTTTCAGCCTTTATCCTGGGTTTCGGTACGGATGACCCTGAGGCTGCTGGGCCTCATGGCCTCCTGCATCCTGCTGGTCGATCATGTCAGATGGCATATGCGGGCTCTGCAGTGGGACCTGAAGTTCCAGTGGGCGCAGCACCAGGGCAACCTGTCCGATCACGTCCAGATCTCGGAGGGGGCTGCAAAACAGTTGCAGTGGTGGCTCTCGAACCAGCAATGGGTCATGGGCAGATCCCTCTCCCTTCCCCAGCCAGAGCACACAGTTGTGACGGACGCGTCCCTTCTGGGATGGGGCGGTCACATGGGAGAGGCGGAGATCAGAGGCCTCTGGTCTCCGGCGGAGTCCCGGCTCCATATCAACCTTCTGGAGCTCCGGGCGATCCGACTTGCACTCAAGGCATTCCTTCCCTCTGTCAAAGGGAAGGTAGTGCAGGTGTTCACAGACAACACCACCGCCATGTGGTACTGCAACAAACAAGGCGGGGTGGGGTCGTGGACCCTCTGTCAGGAGGCTCTGCGCCTCTGGACATGGCTGGAACATCAGGGCATGTTCCTGATGGTTCAACACCTGGCAGGTTCCCTGAACGCCAGGGCGGACGAACTCAGCCGCAGGTGCATGATGGATCACGAATGGCGTCTTCACTCGGAAGTGGCGCAAGGTCTCTTTCTGCAGTGGGGAGAGCCTTGGTTAGATCTATTCGCCACCGAAGAGAACGCGCAATGTCATCAGTTCTGCGCGTTGGAATTTCCAAGGCGGCACTCGCTCGGCGACGCTTTTCGCCGCGAGTGGAGTTGCGGTCTGTTGTACGCCTTTCCGCCTATACCACTTCTACCCAGAGTGTTGAAGAAGATTCGGCGCGACCGGGCCCAAGTCATCCTTGTGGTTCCGGACTGGGCTCGAAGAGTTTGGTATCCCGAGCTACTCAGTATGAGCGTCGATCCCCCGATCCGTCTGCCTCTTCGGGAGGATCTTCTGTCGCAGCAGCAGGGGACGGTCCTCCACCCGAACCTGTCCAGCCTCCACCTGCTTGCGTGGAGATTGAGCGGCGGCAGTTGATTCCTTTCGACTTGCCTCCCGAAGTTTGTGATGTGATTCTGGCAGCCAGGCGTCCCTCCACTAAGGTGGTATATGCCTGCAAGTGGAACAAGTTTGTGGCATGGTGCGCAGCAAAGGCTGTGAATCCCCTCTCTGCCCCTCTTTCTGAGGTTCTTCTGTTCCTTCTTTCACTGGCCCAACAGGGTTCTGCCCTGGGTACCATCAAGGGCTATCTTTGTGCCATTTCGGCCTTCCTCAGGCTTCCTGATCAGCCCTCCCTTTTAAAGTCCCCTGTTGTTAACAGGTTTCTAAAAGGCATTACACACCTCTTCCCTCCTGTTCCGTTTGTGATGCCTCAGTGGGACTTGAACTTGGTTCTTACCTTTCTCATGTGCGCTCCCTTTGAGCCTCTACATAACTGTCCTCTTCGTCTTCTGACTCTGAAGACAGCCTTTCTGGTGGCCATCACCTCCGCTCGGCGGGTGAGTGAGCTCCAGGCTCTATCATGCAAACCTCCCTTTCTGTCTGTCCATCCAGACAAGGTTGTTCTTAGGACGCGTCCGTCCTTCTTGCCAAAGGTGGTTACTGCCTTCCACATTGGGCAGACCATCACTTTGCCCACCTTCTTTCCGCCTCCGCATCCTTCCAGAGAGGAAGAGAGGCTCCACCGTCTGGACCCAAAACGTGCGCTTTCCTTTTATATTAACCGCACACAACACTTCCGGGTGGATGACCAGCTCTTTGTTGGCTACGTGGGCGCCAAAAAAGGTCGGGCGGTGCACAATAGAACCATCTCCCGCTGGGTAACCTTGTGTATCAAAGCCTGCTATTCTTTGGCTAAGAAGGAGCCTCCTGTTGGGCTGCGTGCCCATTCCACCAGGGCAACGGCTGCTACGCCGGCTTTGGGCCGCGATGTTCCGCTGCAGGATATCTGTCAGGCAGCTACGTGGGCCTCGCTGCACACGTTTAAAAAGCATTACTGCCTTGATAGTCAGGTCCGGAGGGACGGCTTCTTTGGCCGTTCTGTCCTCCGGGACTTCCTCGTCTGATCTTTGTTCGCAGACCCACCACCGGGGTTGGTATTGCTGGGGTATCTATTCTAAGGTAAGGAATCTGTCACTAACGTGTCTCTTTCAGATGCACAAGTTACTAACTTGTGTAACGATATATCTGTAAGAGACAGTAGTTAGTGACAGATTCCTTACCGCCCCACCCATCCTCCCCGTTCTGCGAACTGATTTC
Source organism: Calotriton arnoldi (assembly GCA_963921515.1). Taxonomy (NCBI): domain Eukaryota; kingdom Metazoa; phylum Chordata; class Amphibia; order Caudata; family Salamandridae; genus Calotriton; species Calotriton arnoldi. The sequence continues at coordinate 1,199,549 of CAWUFW010001566.1, forward strand.
TAGGGTTAAGGACATCCCTTTCAGGGCCCTAGTATTTTTCAGACACCTATGTCAGCTTCTTGCATGGCTCTGCGCTCCTGGCGCGGAAAGTCGTGTACAGAACTGACGTCAGCGCGCAGGGGCGGCGTCTAAGTACTGCCCGCGACGTCATCCCGGCGATCACGACGCCGACGACGGACGCGGAGTCGCACGACGCCGCCTACCGACGCGCAAGGGTACTGCTACGCAAAAACTTTCCGGATCCAGCCTGACGCCTGGGGATATTCTAAGGTAAGGAATCTGTCACTAACTACTGTCTCTTACAGATATATCGTTACACAAGTTAGTAACTTGTGCTTCTGTCTTTCTCAGATTGCCTTGATATGTTTTTCAAATTTGCAACATTTCATTATCTCCATTTTAACAAGTCAGAGGATGCATAATAACAAAAAACGTATAACATGGATATCACAATAAATGTAAAAAAGCTGTGCTGCTGCGCAGGGATATTTGAATGGTAATTCTTTTTCCATTTGTTGAGGACAATCTAATGTATGATAAGTAGTTAAGTGGAGATTTAATAGCACAAGAGCTTTCTCCTTAAATGTCTTTGTATAGTGACTTAACATAAACAAGGGATAAGCAGGAGATTACTTCTGACATACCAATATTTAATGTGGGAACAGCATTTCACAAGCAATCATAGGACTATGGCTAACATTGGTTGGTTTGGTTCCTTCTTAAATTATTTTCTGAGAGTGAGCATCTTCATCCCCTTAAGGGTTAACTAGCTGGTTGGATCCTAAAGCCATCTCATTCCTCTTATCTACGCAAGGATTTCACCTTGGCTTATGCTGCAACAGAAATGATTGGGCTTGTATCCCATCTGACTCACTGTGTATATATATCTCATCTGTGTATTTGTGTCTCATCTGTGTGATCATTGAATTGTGTCTCTGACCCATCTCTCTGTGACATCAGTGCCTTGTCATCATGAAAAATTCAGGTGGTAGATATTGTTAGAAAGTAGTTTGCAGATAGCACTTGCCTGTGTAAGCCCACTCCTCCCAGGCAGGTCCTTTTTAGATATAGCACAGATCTTTCCTGAAGTCTTTTGTATCCCTGAGACTTCCACCAGGAGGCCAGCACACACAAGCCCATGGAGATTTCCTTCCCAAGCAGGATACCATAGCAGGACAAAAAGAGTCAGTCCTTTTCCTCCACCACAGACAGAAGCAATAACTGCAGGCTAGCCCACCCCTCACACAGAAAAGGCAGCGCTCCTCACACAGTCCTTCGACTCTTCTTCTTAGCAGGGTTCTCTTGTTCCCTGAAGTAATCTAAAGTCCTTGGGTTATAGGTGCAGTACTTATACCCCATTTTGTCATTTTTCTCTTTGCTGTAAGGGTTTCTGAAGCCAGTCCAAACCAGTCCTGTCCTCTCTGGTGCAGCATGACCACAGGGGTCGGAGACAGCATTGTGAAAAAGGAGACACAGCCTGTTCAGGTGGAAGCAAAACTCCTCCCACCACTCTAAATGCAGACCAGGTCTATTCAGCCCAGTGATGAGTCACCCAGGCAAGGCAGGAGACACCTCAACTCCCCTAGTGACTGTCTAGAGTGAATGCACATCCCCAGCTCCTGTCACTCAAACACCAGACACTAAATACACAAAAAGCCAGAAAAACACATATGGTAAAGTAAGAAAATTCCCACTTTCTAAATGTGGGATTTTCGAACACAGAATTTAAAAACCTCCTTTACCAAAAGGTGCGTTAATACATTCTGAGTTCAGACAGCCTAAACTCCATTTTTCTATCTTGTCCCTATGGAAAGATACAAATGTAAAATGTTACAGCTCAGTCCCAATGATATGCCTAGGGGACATACAACCTTTCAATACTGAAAAACGAAATACACAGTATCAGGACATGTCACACACACCAGTACATGTCCTATCTTTCACATACACTGCACCCTGCCCATGGGGGTACCTTAGGCCTACCTTAGGGGTGCCTTACAGGAAAGGGAAGGTTTGGGCCTGGAATATGGGTGCACTTGCCAGGACAACATGGCAGTTTACAACTTCGCACGCAGACATTACAGTGATAGGTCTGAGACGCATGTACAGGGCTACTCATGTGGGTGGCATATCCAGTGCTGCAAGCCCATTAGTAGCATTTGATTTACAGGCCCTGGCATACACCGTGCACTTTACTAGGGACTTACCAGTAAATCAAATATGCCAATCATGGATAACCAATCATTGTCACAATTTATACAAAGAGCATATGTACTTTAGCACTGATCAACAGTGGTAAAGTGCCCAGAATCCTATAGACAACAAAAACTGGGTCAGAAAAATAGGAGGCAAAAAGCAAAAAGTTTGAGGATAAACCTGTCAAAAGGGCCAGGTCTAATACCAGGGATTTTAATAGTTAAATAGGACAACAGTCTTTCTGTCCCTCTGGGAGACAGATTAAAGTCGTTACCACTGATCTGCCCCCCGGGGTGGCAGAAAGTCCACTAGGTGCCAGGGATTTTTTTTAATATAGGTGTGGGATCATGGACATGCCCCCCCCCCCCCCAAGGAAATGGGGCGACAGTCTGCCTTTCCCCCGTGAGGGGCAAATGGGGGTAATTAACCCCAATCTGCCCCCCCCCCCAAAAGGAGGGCAGAAAGCCCACTAGACACCTGGGAAAGATTTTTTTAAATGGGTGTTGGCTGCCCACCATGGGCATGACTTTCCCCACCCCAGTTAAATGGGACAACAGTGTTTCTGCCTGCCCCTGGGCGGCAGATTTGCATAATTACCACCAATCTGCCCCCAATGGAGCAGAAAGCCCATTAGATGCCAGGGATTTTCTTTTTTTTAAATTGGGATGGGAACTGCCCAGTATGGGCATGGCCTTGCCCCCACCCCAAGTAAACAGGGCAACAGTTTTTCTGTCCCCCTGGGGGCAGATGGAGTGAATTACCCCCGATCTGCCCCCCAGGAAGGGCAGAAACACTGTTGTCCCATTTAACTGGCAAGGGCAGAAAGCCAACTTGATGCCAGGGAAAGTATAAAAAAAATATAGGGGTGTCGGAGCTGCAGTCCATGGGCATGGCTATGCCCCCACACCAACTAAATGGGATAAGTCTTCGACCCCCCCCTGGGGGGGCAGATGGGGGTGATTGCCCCAATCTGCTCTCCCTGGGGCAAAAGCCCACCAGACACCAGGGATTATTTCTAATGCAAATACACGGGTGGGGGCTGCCTAGCATGAACATGGCTATGCCCCCACCCTGAGTAAATGGGGCAACAGTCTTCCTTCCCTCCCCCCCGGGGGGCAGATGAGGGTAAATGCCCCAATCTGCCCCCCGGGGGGGCAGAAAGTCCACTAGATGCCAGGTATGTTTTTTTTTTAATATAGGGGTGGGAGCTGCCCAGCATGGGTATGGCCATGCCCCCCCACCCCCAAGGAAATGTGGCAACAGTCTTTCTTCGAACTGCGGAGGGCAAATGGGGCAACTACGCCCCCCTCCCCCCCAAGGGAGGGCAGAAAGCCCACAAGACGCCAGGGAAAGTTTTTCTTCTTTTATTTATTTTTAAATACGGTTATTGGATGCTGACCACGGGCATAGCTTTACCCACCCCAGTTAAATGGGGCAACAGTGTTTTTGCCCCCGCCAGCAGCAGATTGGTGTAATTACCACCAATCTGTCCCCACGGGGGGCAGAAAGCCCTTTAGATGACAGGGATTTATTTTTTAATATAGGGGTGGCAACTGCCCAGCATGGGCATGGCCTTGCCCCCACACCAAGTAAATGGGGCAAAAGTCCTTTTGCCCCCAGGGGGACAGATGGAGTTAATTACCCCCGATCTGCCACCCAGGAAGGGCAGAATGCAACCTAGACGCCAGGGAAAGTCTAAAAACAATTATAGGGGTGGGGGCTGCCCACCATGGGCATGGCTATGCCCCACCCCAACTAAGTGGGTTAACAGTCTTTCTACCTCCCTGGTGGGCGATGGGGGTAATTGCCCCCCGTCTGCTCTCCCAGGGGGCAGAAAGCCCAGTAGACTCCAGGGATTTTTCTTAATACAAATACAGGGGTGGGGGCTGCCGAGCATGTACATGGCTGTGCCCCCACCCGAGTTCATGTGGCAACTGTCTTCCTATTCCCACCCCTCAGGGCGGCAGATAGGGGTAAATGCCCCAATCTGCCCCCGGTTGGGGGGGGGGGGCAGAAAGCCTACTAGATGCCAGGGATTTTTCTTTTTAATTTAGGGGTGGGAGCTGCCCATCATGGGCATGGGTATGCTCCCAGCCTAACTAAATAGGGCAACGGTCTTTCTGCCCCCCCCCCCCCCTGAGAGGGCAAAAAGCCCACTAGACAACAGGGAAAGTTTTTTTTTCTTTCTTAAATTAAAGGGGTTTTGCTGTCCACCATAGGCATGGCTTTTCCTACCCCAATTAAATGGGGCAACAGTGTATCTGCCTCCCTGGGTGGCAGATCGGGATAATTACCACTGATTTCCCCCTCGGGGGGGAGCCCACTAGACGCCTGGGAATCATTATTTTTTAATATAGGTTTGGGAGCTGCCCAGCATGGGCATGGCCATGCCTTCATCCCAAGTAAATAGGGGAACAATCTTTCTGCCCCCCTGAGGGGGAAAAGTCCACTAGACCACCAGTGAATGTTTTTTTTTTTTTTTAAATATAGAGGTGGAGGCTGCCCAGCATGGGCATGGCCATGCCCCCGCCCTAAGTAAATAGGGAAAAAGTCTGTCTGCCCCATGAGGTGCAGATGGGGTTGATTACTCCAAATTTTCCCCCTGGGGTGCAGAAAGTCCACTGTAAGGCAGAAATATATATTTTTAATAAAATAATGGGGTCGGTCTTGCCCATCCTAACATCAGGCCCCACCCACACCCCTTAAACCTCAACAGTCTTTCTGCTCCAAAGCACACCGTCCCAATGGCAAGCAAGAGGACAGTTGATTCTTTTGAGTGCTGTTTTTACATATGGGCCAGGAGAGTGTGGCTAACTCCCAATGTTGTCCCACTTGCACTGGTGAATGGCTAAACTTTTAGGGCTTGGATAGGCTGACACCTAAAAATTCCTACCAGACCCAGACAGTTCTGAAAGCTAGACATCCGGGGAACTCCAATCTGGTGTGCTTCGCATGCTTCCCACACCATTTTCTTACCCACAATGCCCTGAATTCCTCACATTTTTTCAAAAACCCCCACATTTTTCTCACATTTCTGTGAGGAAAACTTCTGGAATCTGCGGGGAGCGACATATTTCCTACCACACAGCGTTCCCTCAAATCTGATAAAAATGGTACCTCACTTGTGTGGGTGGGCCAAGAGACCTTGACACAAAAGGCCCTAAGGTGCTATGTGGAGAGATCAGCAATAAAGGCAGCTACAGGATTTGGGGACATGCTCTGCCGCCACCCATGGAAACCTAGACATTTTTGAAAAGTAGACAACCAGGGGTTTCCAGGGTGGTGTGCCTTGCGTGAATCCCACAAGCTTTTCTTACCCATAATGCCCTGCAAATCTCTAACCTTGCCTGAAATCATGCATTTTCCTTACATTTCTGTGATGAAAACTTCCAGAATCTGGAGGAATCCCCCAAATCCCTACCACCCTGCATTGCCCCACTTATGCCGATAAAAATGCTGCGCCACTTGTGTGGTTGGTCCAAGTGCCCGCCACAGGAACAACTCAAACCGAGGTCAGTGCGAGTCCCCACGGAATGGCTCCCATTGACTTTGGATTGATCTGTTCCTTTCGCAGGGACTAGGTCCAGCCACACAAGTGGTGCAGCGTTTTTATAGGTATAATTGGTGCAATGGTGGGTGGTAGGAATTTGGTGGATTCCTGTGGATTCCATCACAGATATGTAAGGAAAATATGTGATTTCAGGCAAAATGTGTGGTTTTCATGCCATTGGGGGTAAAAAAAAAACTCCTGGGATCCAAGCAGGGCACACCACCCTGGACTTCCCAAGTTAACTAGTTTTCAAAAATGGGCAGGGTTGTTAGTTTTCCCTAGGTGCCGCCTGAGTTAGGGCCCAAAATCCACAGCTACCCACTTTGCAAAAAAAGGTCAATTTTGAGTGGAAAAATGTGATGTATCCATGTTGCGTTTTGAGCCGTTTCTTGTCACGGACACTTGACTTACCCACACAAGTGAGGTACCATGTTTATCAAAGACTTAAGGGAATGCTGGATGAAAGGAAGTTTGTGGCCTTCCGCAGATTCCCAAACTTTCCATCACAGCAATGTGAGGAAAATGTGTTTTTTTAGTCAAAGTTCGAAGTTCAAGGGAGAGCCACACAAGTCACCCCTCCCTGGATTCCCCGAGGTGTCCAGTTTTTAAAAATGTGCAGGTTTGCTGGGTTTCCCTAGGTGCCGCCTGAGTTCGAGATCAAAGTCCTTAGCTCCCTACTTTGCAAACAAGAGGTCAGTTTTGAGTGGAAAATTGTGATGTATCCATATTGTGTTTTGAGGTGTTTACTGTCGCAGGCACTAGGCCTACCCACACAGGTGAGGTACCATTTTTATCGAAAGACTTGGGGGGAATGCTGGGTAGAAGGAAGTTTGTGGCTCTGCAAATTCCAGAACTTTCTATCACAGACAGGTGAGGAAAATGGGTTTTTAGTCAAAGATTGAGGTTTGCCAGGGATTCTGGGTTACACAACCTGATGAGAGGCACACAAGTCACCCCACCCTGGATTCGCCCAGATGACTAGTTTTTAAAAATGTGCAGGTTTGCTAGGTTTCCCTAGATGCCCCCTGAGCTAGTGCCCAAAATCGATAACTACCCACTTTGCAAAAACAGGTCCGTTTTGAGAGGAAAAATGTGATGTATCCATGCTGTGGTTTAGGCCATTTCCTGTTGCAGGTGCTAGGCCTACCCACACAAGTGAGGTACCATATTTATCAGAAGACGTGAGAGCATAGAATAGTTGAATATTTGTTATTATCAATTTGATTTCACAGCATTTGTGCCTTCCAAATTTAAGCCAGTGTGTACGTCAGACATTTTGAAAAATAAATCTATGTTTTCATGGGTACGTACAAATTCAGAGATGTACAAATAACCACTGTTCCTAAACTCCATATATTGGGCCCATTTCAGAAATACATAGGTTACCTTGATACTTATTTTTCACTCTACATCTTTCACATTATAAATTGGTCTATACTTAGTACTCAATAAAAAATCGTTGTACTGTGCAGCTCATTTTTTGACTCTGAGTACCTCGGGTTCTTGGATAACCTACAAACTATATATATCCCCACAACCAAAAGAGTCCGGCGGTTAAGAGGTTAACTAGGGCCTCTACCATCATTACCTTGTCATTTTGAGCTCTTTACATTGTATAGGCAGACCCAACTGACGTCTGTGCAGTGTGGAATAAAAGTGATTTCCCTGAATTCACTAGTTGTAGTTTCAAAGAGAACTCTATAGTATAGTATAATGGTTTTCTAAAAAGAAAGAAAAAAGTGGAGGCTTGCATATTTATCATGAGTGTGCACGTCAATTTTTTATCTAAGGACATTATCAGCTCAGTTTTCAAGGTATTAACCTGAAGCCAGTCGACATTCATCCATTTCTCAGTCTGAATCAGACATTGCAGTCTTGTATTGATCCTCTCATTTGTCTGCTGATCATTGTTAATTTGAGCTAGTGGTTGTAGGTGGTGCCCACTGTTACTCATATTTGGGGCCCGGCACATTTTTCTTAACAGACTTTGACTTAGAGCAAAAGCGAGAAAAACACAAAAGAGGGAAAAAGGAAGAAAGAGAAAGCCAGAAAAACTGTGACAAAGAGTAAACAAGATTAAAAGGAACCTGAAAGGGTGAGATAATGAAACAGGGAGTGTCTGGTAGTGGATGAAACAGGCAAGAGAAGAATCAAGACTACTCAGCCCTGATATTTGGCACATGTTATCTGAGGGCTTCGGAGCAAAACTTTGGGCACCGCCACTTATTCTACTACAAATTAGGCACTGCTGCTGATGTGGGTGTTATTGGCATAAAAATGGCACTGAGCTCCAGTGAAGTGATTAGCCAAAGCGCACAGCACAACCAGGTACATATTAAAAAGGATGGACGACAATGACAAAAGCCTAACAAGTAATCATAGATGAAGCACTGCAGACCTACCATAATTTAAACAACTCTAGAGACATCCTAATGCTAGAATGCACACAAAATATCCCCAAACACATTGTATTTCTGACTAATACAGGACATGTAGAGAGCTCACAAAGCCTACTATGGCTGTCCCTACTTTTTAAGCCGATAGAATTTTCAGGTATTCAGTGTAGTGGCCACTGCATCCGTGGATGCCATGCTTTCTCCCATCACATCTTATCACAGAGTATAAATGGTGGGTGGAGGATTTTCAATTCTAGTCCCAGCATTATGGAATCTAATATTTAGGGAAGTCCAATCTCTAAAGCTGATTTGGAAACATTTGAAAATGTGGTTGTTCAACCTTGAAACTTTTCTGTATCATGTTTGTGCTTTTTACACAGACTAAACATTACCAAAAGGTCACTCAGTGCCAATTGTGCTCTCCCAAGCTCCAGTGGCATAACAAATACTAGAACATAAGTTTCGAAACTAGATAGCAATCTCTTGCCTATGGTATAATGTTCAGTTGACAGGCTCGTCATTAGACAGAGGTGGGCTACTTTTTCAGGAGTTCTACCACAAAAGATGTTAAAATAAATATTTTTTTTAACATTTATATGTTTCAGAATTAAAAAATAAAAGTATGACCTCAAGTTGTTTTACCTTTGTTTATGATGGCCACAGTTATTACTTCCAATGGGCGCTGACAGCTGATTGTAAACTATCTTCCCAAAGTGGTGTCTTAATAATCTCTTCTCTTTAGGGATGTATCTTCTGTTGAAGTGTCGATGAGTTATCACCAAGGATTGAAGAACGAAATAGAGTCCCGAAATAAAAATATTGTTTCTTGTGTGGATATGGGGAAGACCTTAGTGCTGAACAAAAGCCCAGCGACTGAAGAGGTAATCTGAGACACCGGGAATGCCATTTCATACAGAGCACTTTAAGCTGAGAGCACAGAGTCCACGCTAATACATTTCTGGATATGCAAGTGCGAGCAGGTGTCATATATTACAGTTTCCATCAGGTTTAATTACAAGCAGCTCACTATGGCTCCATGCAGTATAGGCTCTCTTGGGTGCTGTAATGTACAATTTTCTTCAATGCAAGGTGTGGCCCATCTCTAGTACCATACAGGATTATGTCTCGTATAATGAAGGTCCCATACACAAGTCCTCTCAAGTTTGTTTTATTCAACAGATGAGACCGCTGTATCATGCCTGCTTTTCTCAGAGTGCTGCATTTGCATTTCAGATTAAGGAGAACCTTGAAAAATTGATGGCAAAGAAGAAAGAGATGATAGAGAAGTGGGACAAGCATTGGGAGTGGCTGCAGCAGAGTGAGTATTTTCTCTCCTTCTGTATGTCTGGACCTGCCAACCTTAAAACATTTGCAGAGTGCCAAGGAGGAATTAGGCAATCTGGGGCCTTTTTTCTCTCTTTCTTTCTCAGACCTTCTCTCTCCCTCCTTCCGTCTGTCTCTTTTTTAGCTGACTCTGAAAAACTTGGCATAAGCTTCTTTTATATTTACCATAAGAGAGCTGTCATTGGCAAACCTCTCCTCTTCACATTAATGGGCAGGTCTCAATTACAGGAAACTGTCCGCAACCAAGTAAATCTTGTATTAAGCCGTTGGCTAAACTGCTCTCTGCATCTGCACATACACAACACATTCATCTGAAAAAGTGATAACCAATCTGTTCTGTTGTTGTTATAGCTATTTCAGCAGGAGCTGCAGTTGACAGTTGTAGGGCGACAGTGCCTTCCAACCCACCAGCCCTGATCACTTGAACTGATTGGATTCAAGAGAGCATCGGCTCCTAATGTGGGTCTGAGGCATGTAGAGTCCAAGTTAATTGGTTTCAGGCAGGTCACATCTCGCAATCTACTTCTGTTCATTTACAAAATGGCACATCTTTTCTTGACCCCCTTTCTCAAAAGGGAGGGTTTTGTTAAACAGATGGAAGGGTACTATTTGCTGGGTTTTTACCCTTCAGTCTTTGCTGATCCCTTTGAAGACAAGAGGGTCCCCATTTTTTTTAATTAGCACAGTAATGACACATCCTGGGCATGAGTTGGTGGAAAATTACAGTGAACTTTTCCTGGAATGTAAATTAACATATGGTTCTCTTTATTCATGTCAAAGCAGCAATAATGTATGCATTGGAGCATTATGAATTGAGTGGATTATGACTTAGAAGCAAGAGTTTGACGCAATAAATTATTTTTTCACAGATATACATTCCTGTACATTTTCATACCCAAATTGAAACCTTAAAAATAATTATCTAATATTATCCAGATTTTTATCTGCCACAAGGCCAGTGGCCAGCAAGCAGTGCATGTGAGAGTCAGATACACCAAAATAAGCATTAGTAAGCGCGCATTCACCCTTTGGGGTATCTTAGTGTTGAACAACAGCTGTTTAGTAGTAATCATTTTATCGTCCTCAGAACAACGAAAGACTGAGTGGATCTACTGGAATTAAAACCTATGACCAAAGACAAAAATTTGTGGTCAAGCAGACCACGAATGGTATATATTTGTCCATTTAGCCACCATTCCTGACTTAAATCACATGGTGAAGAAATAGCATTTTCTCCAACATTGGATCTTTCGTATATTCTCATGCTTGAATCATTCCCCATCAGGCTGTGAATCCTTGGCAATCTTAAATAGCAGTAAACAGTATTTAAATGGCCTTAGGCCTCAACAACATTGTTTGTTTAGTAGCATATCCACATTCATTGAGTGTCAACCAAAAAGGTGGAAGTGCCAGCTCTTTTACTCCCACTAGAGGGCACCATATCTCAGATTTCCACTGAACGTAATGTATGAGGGCAGTCCCTGAGAAGAGCTGTGCTCTAACCTTTCACTGACCATATCCGGAATATTTTTGTCTGCGCTGGAGCTTAGGCAGCTCCATCTCCAGCTTTCAGTGTTCTGTAAGTTGTTTATGGGGTAATCTTCTCAAATTGTTTCTTTTTTCTGAACCAGAGAGACCTTTCTTCTGTCATCAACTGTCATCATGACTGTCTGAGAAAAAAAAATCACTTTTCAAATCCTGCTCTACATGTAGTCAAAAGAAAATCTACTCTGATGACCTATATGAGAAAATAATTTCTGGTCTTTATCAGGCACACAAGGCTTTGCGTTTTGACATTTGAAGAACCTTTTCTTCAAAGCTTCTAAAGGATAGAGAGGCGGTTGGCCATCTGTATCCTTCTAAGGAGGATGCCCCCTCATCTCGGGATGATTCAGTGAAAAGTGCTCCACCAAGCACTTTCAAGAAGGCAGTGCAGAAGAAGAAACATATGGATTTCCAAGAGCTTGACATGTATCCTAAAGCGCCTGCAGCCACCTCCTCACAAAAAGACAGGAGCTTCTTCAGAAAAGCGCTCCAGACAGGGTGAACACCAAACTGCTAAAAAATCAACACAAAAATCTGACTCTCTACTTGTACTAACTGAACTCCAGTCTCCACCTGTGACTTCCATGTCACCCGAGTTTATGATGAAGAAAAGGCCACTGTCAATTATGTGAATGTAGCTCCCCTTGTCACCTATGCGACAGGGCTCATCACTGTTCATTGTTGATCAGACCCCTGTCAGTGACATTGGTAATACATTCAACTTCAAAACCATCATTAATGACGACATTGCCTTCCACGTAGAGATTATCGTTGACGACGATACCGTATAAGTTGACACAGAGGATGTCCCTGCTCCTGATGACAACCACTTTGATGCCAACCTTCGTGACGACATCGTATACAGCGGAGGCTCCTCCGCAGTGGTGGAGGAGCGTCACCCCACTGCTTGGCTCAGACCCAGCAAATGAAAAATAAAACAATGTTCTAGCATCTTTTTATTTTTCATTTGCCGGCTCTGAGCCAGCACTGTAGGGAGGGGTGGGGCCGAGGCATGGGAGGGGTATGGAGGAGTGCAAGTGCACTCCCTAAGTGCGCATATGTGTTTGGCTGGCCGTCTCATGCCAACCAAAACACACATGCGCACTTAGGTTTCTCCAGCCCGACTGCATTGAACAGCTGGGCTGGAGAAACCCCACAGACTCCCTGGTCTGAGCAGAGCGTCTTTCCAGTGAACTCTGGCCAATCCCTGCTCTGCTCTGCTGCACGGGAATTGGATAGGAGTCTTTCCCAGGGGCTGCTAGAACCAGGAAGTGGAGAGGAGACGCGGGAGGTGGCAGGCAGCTTCAAGTAAGTTCTTTTTAAAAAAAAAAATATTATTACTAACCCCACGTTCCCTCCACCCGCCTCACCACTCTTTGTTTGTGGCGGCCGACACTCATCATACATGACAGCTTTTTTCTCACCTGTCACTTTTTTACCTATACAAATGAGCTCAAACCCTCAGGGACCAGGACATTTCTTAGACTACTTATAGCCCTACGCAGTTGGATGTCTGTTATGTCGCAGAGCTTGAGGGAGATGCCTTGGATGATCAGGATGCTCACGAGGAGTGACTACCAGCCACAGACTTTTATAGCTGATCATCCACATCAGCTCTATACACCTCATCATGGATGTGCAGACTCAGACATTTTGCAGATGCCTGTCGCCTTTTTTGCAACCTTATAGCAAATGATGGACATCTTTCAAATACTTCTGTCTCAGCACCTGACCAGACAGGCTATGCCTGTCCCGCCTCCGCTACCACCTCCACAAGATGCACCTCCTACGCTAACCATCACACCCTTTCTCTCCATTGGACCTGCATCTAAGGATGCCAATACTGATCTTGCCACCTCCTAAACATATAGGAGACAAGGACTCTTCTGATTCAGTGTATTCTGATGTGGAGAAAGAGGGCAAACCACCTAATGCATGAATAATGAGGAAGGGGATTAATCCAACTGCTTATCCAACAGGATTCCCCTCTATACTACATAGCCCTTTTCCATGTACTGATGTAGGGAGCAGCTAAAAAATTCAATCTTCTGATGACCTATTTGAGCAACAATGCTTCCTACATGACTTCAAAGAGCTGCCACATAAAGCTATTAGGTCCATACCTGTATTGAATTTTGTCTGGTCTGAAGGCCTAAAATTTATGAAAATGCCAGCCATAGTATCAGCGGTGATACTTCTAGAAGAACTACAAGGCTCCGGACACAGTTATGGCCTGCCTTAATGACCTTGCCAAACTAGACTTTGTCATCCTGTCTGCAGCTCAGCGCAGATCAAAGAACTAGGTGACGCCTTCCTCTGCACACTCTGAGAGCAACTGAAAATGCATAGGTACTTAGGGCTGTGGATTTGGTTACATAGTGACTAAATCAATCAGGGCCGAAATGCCCCAGCAATTTTTAGCCGTTATGATTGTCAGATGTGGCACAACATCTCCCTACTAATTAACCTCATATTGGAGGATATTAGGGGCTTGGCTAAAGCTATCATCAAAGAGGGTGCTACAACTTTAGCAACCATCATTGATGCAGCATTGGGCGTTTCAAATGCAAGCTTTCAACAGCTGACAGAAGCGGCTTTATTAAGAAGGCAGGGATGACTGGGCATGCCGTTTGATGGGGTCATCCTATTTGGAAAATACGTTGATGATGCTTAGCAGAATAGTAAAACAGAAACGGATACAGCAAAATTGCTGGGAGCTCTCCAGTATCATCGTCCTGGTTTCACAACTTTTCATAACTCACGAAGATCCCAGACCTATACAGAGTGTTTCAAGCAATACATGGATCAAGGCCACCCATGTTACCCCCCCAAGACAATTGGAATTTGACCAGGATCATACACCCAGTAGAGATCACAGACAAGGCTATAGCAGATCTTCTGGTCTAAAAATGAGCGCCTCGCATATGCGTTCTCAGGACATTCAAAAATGAACTTGACTTCGCACAGCTGCTAGTCTTAACATCCCCACCTCAAAGTATTGGGGTAAGAATTTTCCTTTATGCATTAACATAGAAGTCCATAACATCGGACGGATGTATCAGGCAGAGTATACACTGAGGTTACACCTTGGAGTTTCTACAGAAACCAAATATCTACCCACTCGTACAAGAACATCATCTTCTTTTGTGGAAGTTGCATCAGGAAATTCTCCTTCTCAAAGGAGCAATAAAGATAGTCTCGAAAGTCCAAGTTCATTGAATGCGGAACAACACTGTCTGACTCACAAGACGTTTGAAGCAGGGTCTCATGGTGGTGGTTCTTGACAAGTCTCAACACAGGGCTTCCTTTCCACCCTTCCTCGGATAGACTAGTGCTCATGACCAATGCCTCCATGGAGGGTTGGGGGGCTGACATGCAGGAGCTGTCGATCAAAGGTCTATGGTTAGATGCAGAAAGAAAACTCATTTTCAACGTCCTGGAGCTCCTTGCCCTAAGACTCAGTCAATCAATCAATCAGGGAATTGTAAGCACGCTACTCACCCGTGAGGGTCTCAAGGCGCTGGGGGGGGGGGGGTCAGCAGTGCCGTTCAGCCGAAGAGCCAGGTCTTCAGAGTTTTCCTGAAGGTGTTCAGGGAGGGGGCGCGTCTGATGTCTATTGGGAGCTCGTTCCAGGTCTTGGCCACATGGTAAGAGAAGGATCTTCCTCCTGCTTTGGCTCTGTGGATGCGTGGGGTTTCGGCGAGGACGAGGTTGGCTGATCGGAGGTTTCTTTTGGGTACGTGGAGGGTGACTCTGTCGTTGAGGTATTGGGGTCCGGTGTTGTGTAGGCATTTGTAGGCGTGGGTGAGAATCTTGAAAGTGACTCTCTTCTCAACGGGGAGCCAGTGGAGCTTCCGTAGGTGTTAGCTGATGTGCTCGTGTCGAGGGATGCCGAGGACGAGTCTGGCGGCGGTGTTCTGTATCGTCTGGAGTTTGCGGAGTAGAGACTTGTTTATGCCAGAGTAGAGGGCGTTTCTGCAGTCCAGCCTGCTCGTGATGAGTGCGTGGGTGACTGTCCTCCTTGACTCGGGGGGGGGGGGATCCACTTGAAAGTCTTACGGAGGATGCGGAGGGTGTTGAAGCAGCTGGAGGCGATGGCGTTGACCTGTCGGTTCATGGAGAGGGATGAGTCGAGTATGATGCCGAGGTTTCTGGCGTGGTCCGTGGTGGTCGGTGGGCTGCCGAGGGCGGTGGGCCACCAGGTGTTGTCCCATGCTGATGGGGTGGTCCCGAGGACTAGGACTTCTGTCTTCTCACTGTTGAGCTTTAGGCAGCTGTTGGTCATCCAGGCTGCGACATCCTGCATTCCTTCCTGGAAGTTGAGTCTGGTGGTGGCGGGGTCCTTGGTTAGGGCGAGGATGTGGTGGGTGTCGTCGGCGTAGGATACGATGCTGAGGCCATGTTGTCGGACGATGGCGGCAAGGGGGGCCATGTAGATGTTGAAGAGGGTTGGGCTGAGTGATGACCCCTGTGGTACTCCGCAGTTGATTTCCGTGGGTTGGGAGAGGAAGGGCGGCAGTCTGATCCTTTGGCTTCTGCCGGTGAGGAATGAGCGGATCCAGTCGAGGGCGGTTCCTTGTATGCCGGCGTCGTGTAGTCTGGCTACGAGTGTGCGATGGGAGACGGTGTCGAATGTTGCTGATAGGTTGAGTAGAATCAGGGCTGCGGGGTGGCCTTGGTCAAGGAGGGTGCGGATGTCGTCTGTGGCGGCGAGTAGGGCGGACTCGGTACTGTGGTTGCTTCAGAATCCGGATTGAGATGGGTCGAGGACGGCGTTGTCTTCGATGAACCTTGTCAGTTCTGAGTTGACTGTTTTCTTGGCGACTTTCGCAGCAAAGGGGCAAAGCGAGATGAGCCGGTAGTTCTTGAGGTCCGTGGGATCAGCTGAGGGCTTCTTGAGCAGGGGCCTGACTTCTGTGCGTTTCCAGTCGTCAGGGAAGGTGCCGGTCTCAAATGTGGTGTTGATGGTGCGTTGTAGTTCGGGTGCGATGGCAGCTCTGTGGTAGATGTGTGGTGGGCAGGGGTCGGTGGGGGCCCCGAGTGGATGCCTTTCATGGTCGAGGCGGTCTCTTCGGCCGTGATCGGTGTCCAGGAGGAGATGGTGGGCTGGCTGGTGTAGCCGGAAGGCGGGCTGGCTGCGGAGTCGGGCTTATGGTCGATGAAGATGTCGTAGAGGTTTTTGATCTTCAGATGGAAGTAGGATGCGAGCTTGTCGCAGAGGTCCTGGGCGGGGGTGATGTCCGTGGCTTCGCTGCGGGTGTTGGTGAGTTCCTGGATGACGCTGAAGAGTTCCTTGGAGTTGCTGGAGTTGGCGAGGATTTTGTTGTGGATGAAGGTCCTTTTGGTGGTTCTGATTCGTTGGTGGTAGTCTGTCATGGCGTCCTTGTAGGTGGTGTAGCTTCCAGGTGTCTTGCTGTTTCTCCAATTCTTCTCCACGCGTCTGCAGGTACGTCTGGCTTCTTGGAGATCGGTGGTGAACCAGGCGGCTTTCCTTGGGCGCTGTTTGTCGGAGTTGCGTAGTGGGGCGAGCTTGTCTGCGGAGATGGAGATCCGAGTGTGGAATTCCCTGGCTGCGAGTTTGGCGTCGGTTGCCATGGTGGGGTTGTCGTGGATGAGGGTGGAGTTGAGTTGCTCGTCTGTGACTTTGCTCCAGTTCCTTCGCGGAGGGCGTGGGGCGGGTTTGGGTGCCTTGGGTTTGTCGACGAGGAAGTGTACGCAGTGGTGGTCGGTCCATGGGGGAGGCGTGGTGTGACTGAAGTGGACGCTGTTTCCTCCTGCGAAGATGGGGTCAAGGGTGTGTCCTGCCTTGTGGGTGGGTGTGGTGACAAGTTGTTTTAGTCCGATGTTGGCGAGGTTGTCACGGAGGGTGGTGGAGTTGGGGTTGCTGGGGTTGTCGAGGTGGAAATTCAGGTCTCCGATTAGTATGTAGTCCATCGCGGCGATGGTGTGGGGTGTGATGAGGTCGGTGATGGTGTCGGCGAAGGGGGGCCAGAGGTCTGTAGGCGAGGGTACCGCAGAGTGTGGAGTTGGGGCTGGTCTGGATTTGGAAGTGCAGGTGTTCGGCGGCGGGGAAGGTTTCGCTGGAGGTGGTGAGGCGGAGGGAGTTCTTGTGATCGATGGCGAGACCCCCTCCTGGGTGGTTGGGGCGGTCCTTCCTCTGGATCTTGTATCCGTCCGGGATGGCGATGTCAGGGGCGGAGGAGGCGTTAGTCCAGGTTTCCGTGAAAAAGGCAACGTCGGGCGAGAGTGAGTCCAGTAGGTTCCAGATCTCCACGGCATGTCTGTGCACGGAGCGCACGTTGAGGAGGATGCATCTTAGGGCGTCTGCAGTGTTGGCGGTCGGAGCGGTGGTGAAGGTCTGGCGGCAGGAGAACTGGCCGTGGGTCGTGCTTGGTGTGGTCTGCTGGCAGTTGTTGTTCCTTCCGGGGTTGAGTGCGAGGAAGGCGGCTGTGTTGTAGCGGTGGATGGTTCAAAATCCAGGGTCCCTGGCGCTGGTCGCGGTCGGGTCGCGGATGGGCGCAGATGGCTTGCCTTTGGCGCGCCAGCAGCACGCCCGCTGCGCAACCGTGCAGCGGCCGCCATTAAATAGGGGAGGGGGGAGGGACGTGGGAGACGGGAGCGGGGACCGTCCGGGGGGAGGGGCAGCAGAGGCGGGAAACGGAGGAAAAATTAAATTAAATAAGCTAACAGTGGCAGAAAATTAAAAAGAAGTTAAAGAAATAAAGAGAAAAATAGAAATAATTAAATATTAGGGGCTGCTGACGAAGGGCAGAGGATGGAGCCGGCTGATGACGGGCTAGACCCCAGGCGGAGCGGGCAGCAGGAAACGAGCACCAGCGGGCGGGCAGCAGCCTCAAACCTACCAGATGGGGGGTCAGAGGTCTGCAGAGCACAGCGGAGCTGCTGGGGAGAGCGCCGACCTAGACCGGGGGTTGGAGGTCGTTCCTTTCAAGTCTTGGAGGTCACGTAGTCCTCATCAGAAGTGACAACACTACATCAGTGTTTTGCATCATCAAGCAGGGAGGAACAAGTTCCCAACCTCTTGGGTGACTGGTGCATTTTCCATCGACTGGACGTTGCCATGGAGGATCTCCCTGGATGGCAAAATGATCAGGCAGACAAACTCAGTCGAACATTGACTGATTTAGTGGGAGCTCCACCAAGAGCTTCACCAAAACCTAATGGATTACATCTTCCACAAATGAGGTTGCCCCACACTGGACTTGTTTGCTGCCTAGAAAAATAGAAAATGCCATTGTTATGCTAGCGGGTTTTGGCAGCCATAGTACAAAGGCACTGCCTTTTATATAAAATTGTCCAATGTCTATGTGCTTCCGCCATATCCCTAGGTAAGGGGATTAAGGTAACCTGGGGTTGGGAGTCATAAGAACATCAAAGGCAAGACATTGTACCCTGACTTTTATTGCCCCGGCATGGCAACACTAATACTGGTTCACCGAGCTCCTGAACTTATCTTTGCATCCATCAATTCCATTGAAGGTGCACCCCAAGCTACTCAACAGGAAAAATGGAGAAATACTATACCACGAGCTCCGGTCATTGAGCCTGACAGCATGATACCTGGCAAACCTAGAGTTTGGTCATTTGAATGTCATGCCTGAATGTAGAAACATCCTGGTACGTGTCAGGGTGGCAGCTACCACGAAAACGTATAATTCTAAATAGATACATTTCTGTGTCTGGTGTAAAATCAACAGATTCCATCTGGTGACTATAACACCACACCAATTTCCTTCATATTTGCTGAGCCTAGCTAAAAATGGTAGAAAATTCTTGTCAGTACGAATCCTCCTCACAGCAATTTCATGGTTTTGAAGTGCGAAAGACAGTTTGACTACTTTATTCTCACAGAGAATCATAATGCGGTTTATGAAAAGGCTTTCAAAGCATTTCCTCCTGTATGGCATCCACCAGTAGCCTGGGAACTTCATACTGTCTTGACCAGCTCATGCTGCCTCCATTCAAACCATTTCTCAAATCACGATTTTCTCATGAAATTTCATGAGGCACGCTATACCTGCTACATTTAACTTATCTTCTGTGCTAAATAGAGAAATGTTTGTGTTATCAGTATATTAGCCCTCATGCCTGAGGACAGGATAAATCACTGTCTCAGAGTCTGAACGACAGCAGAATAGGGGTAGCTTTCCCACCACTCCTCCTCTCTGCAACAGTAATTGTTTGGGATCCAGAGAAAGGACTCCAGCGTGTCTCTGTCCCTTATAGACTAGGATTCCAGGTGTCTCATTTCTGTACAGCACATTTCAATGGATGGCTGAAATTAGCAGTTCAGATAAAACAAAACATACTTAGGACATCTATATATATATATAAGGTTACAGGGACGTTATAGTTATTTTCACATTTTACACACACAAACCACATAAACATAGAAATTCAGCAGTAATAGTTAGTTATCCAGTATTGGGGTATCTTTCATAGATTCACATGCCTGAATCATCCCCGCCGTCGAGGTGGGAGTCTCACGGTACAAATAAAATATATACATAATAGTAATAAAATATCATACAATAGGCTATAGTGGACAATAAAGTCACTACACTAGCCTATCTTTGTCCTTTTGTAAAAAAGAACCAAATTTGGAACACAGCCAATCAGGCTCCAGCACCCTCTAGAACACTCCACAGAGAGGCAAGTCCCTCAGATTTTCTACCGCACGTCGTGTGACAGGGAGTCTCCCTGAGCTCTGCTCAGTTTTTCTCAAAGTTTGCTGAATACTGTGAGTACAGGATGTCTGAATCTTCAAAGGATGGATTATTCTTGCCTTGTGGTTCCTGTGGGAAAAAGAGATTACATTTTGAGGATCCCCACAAGGAATGTATATACTGTTTGTATCCTTCTCATAAGGTCAAGGACTGCAGGATTTGTAGAACTTTTTCTTCAAAGACCCTAAAGGATAG
The DNA here is from genome assembly GCA_963921515.1 of Calotriton arnoldi. Taxonomy (NCBI): domain Eukaryota; kingdom Metazoa; phylum Chordata; class Amphibia; order Caudata; family Salamandridae; genus Calotriton; species Calotriton arnoldi. The sequence goes on from CAWUFW010001566.1 coordinate 1,219,522, forward strand.
AGAAGGCAGGTTATTGATCTGGCTGGAGAAATTGAAGGTGAGATCTGAAGTGGTGTCTGAAGAGGATGATAGTGAGAGCCTCCCACCGTCTGAGAAGAGAGATAGATCTGAAGATCCACCTGAAAGAGCTGGCAAATCATCTAAAAAGTCTCATCAGGAGGCTGGCCACTCTTCCTCTAAAAAAGAGAAGCTTTCTTTCTCTTCTGAAGGAAAAACTGTGGAAACATCAAAAATGCCACTGAAAACGGCATTGAAACAGTCCAAGACTCAGTCAGAGTCTGTCAGATCGTTGTCGTCGTCAAAAAAGACCCCGTCGACGACGAAACCACCTCAGAGTTCGTCAACGCTATCTCCGTCGACGGAAGAACCGGTAAGATCTATACCTTCGACGACGAAGACTAAATCGCCTCCGTCGACGATACCGTCGACGATCACAGTCTCGCCTCCGTCGACGTCCCTCTCGTCGACGGCACCATCATCGACTGTTCCATTCTCGTCGACGCTCCCACCGTCGACGGCGGTCCCACCGTCGATGACGGTTCTATTCTCGTCGACGCTTCCACCGTCGACCTCCACTTCGACGACGACATCATCGTCGACTGCGGGTCTTCCGTTGACGACATCGACGACGACAACGTCGACACTAACATCGGTAATGGCAGCTTCAGCTGTCCCTATGTCTCCTTCCATGGTCATCTCGTCGACGATCACGCGGAAAAGGCCTACTTCACTGCAAGTAACTCCTATTTTATTATCAAAATTAGCGTCTACGCTCCCTTCTGCGAGGGGCTACTACCACAACCCTTCATACATTTCTCCCTTGCCTCCGAGCCATTTTTTGGAAGAGTTAGAGGATGATGGGCTGTTCAGTCCTGCACGCAGCCCCTCTCAGCTTCATGTCGAATACAAAGAGGATGATGAGGAAGAAGAAGAGTATTATGAGCCTTATCAAACAGTGCAAAGGCCTCAAGTTTTATTGCCTCGTCAGGAACCTGTGGTGCAGACGCCCGTAGCTTTGGTACAGGACTTGGCAGCTATGCCTCAAGATTACCATACTCGTTTTCCAACTGCGGCTGACCCTGTTCAAAGACAGCTTGCTCCTCCATCTGTCTTGCATACTTCAAGTTCATCTGCCCCGGCTGCTGGGTCTCAAGATATTGTACCTTTACCACAAGACTAAGGGGTACAAGATGATGACGAGGAAATGGTCACTGAAGAGGGCGAACTCCCTAAATCGCCAACAACCGTGGATGAATGGGAGGAATATGTAATCCCTACACCATCATCGCCAGTTCCTCAGGCAATTGATTCCCCTCAGGAGGACATCGGAGGTTTTCATGCAATCATGGAGAGAGCAGCGACACGATTTCACCTGCCTATGCCTGTTAAGCAGTCCGACTGCTTCCTCTATGATTTTAAAGATCAGAGCAGGAAATCGGTCCGCGCCATTCCCATAATCGACCATATCTGGGAAGAGGGTGTCAAGATTATGAGGAACCCTCTTTCTGTACCGGCAATTCTTCCCAGGATTGATAAGAAATATAAGGCCCCGGATGATGCCCCTGCTTGCCTGTCCGGTCATCCTAGGCCTGACTCTGTCATCTCTCAGGCCGCTCAGCGCAGGTCGAGAAATCCATCGGTACCGATCACTGCGCCTCCTGACAAGGATGGTAGGAGGCTCGATAATATAGGGAAGAGGTTTACCACCATGGCAGGTGCTTCCGTTCGTGCCGCTAACTCTTTGGCAATCCTAGGAAGGTATGACCGCCAAATGTGGTCAGATATTGCTCCATACCTTGAGTTTTTACCAGAGGATAAGCAGCAGGAGGCGAGAAAAATTCTCCTGGAGGGAGAAAGAGCAGCATCGGAAACAATCGTCATTTCCATGGATCTAGCCTCCCTAGGATTCCGACAACTGGCTGGAGCGGCGGTCCTACGTCGCCAGGGTTGGCTTAAATCTACCACTTTCCGCCCGGAGATTCAAAGCAAAATCCTCGATATGCCTTTGGATGGGGATGCGCTCTTTGGCAAGCACATCGATGATGCCCTGCAAGAGATTAAAAAAGACACCAACACTGCCAAAGCCCTGGGGACGCTTCAATACAGGAGGACTCCTTTTCGAGGCGCCCGTGGCAGAGGGTCTTTCTCCTTTCGTGGAGGTTACCAGAAGTACCAACCCCAGTCTTATCAGGGCAGATATAGTTTTCAACAGCAACAACAATCGTACAGAGCGCCCCCTACTGCCGCTTACAGACAACAGAACAGGAGGAAACAGCCCCAACAGGGCAGAGATAATGGTAGGAAACAGTGACGTTTCCCCAACACCTGCAACAGTTCGGCCACACTTCAACACCAAGGCGCCGAACATTTCTCGTCATTTCAACCAATGGGAAAAACTGACCTCGGACCAGTGGGTCTTGGAAATAATCAAATTCGGACACACCCTAGAATTTGTAAACCTCCCTCCTCCCCATCCACCTTTAAAGAAGCATCCACCTTTAAAGAAGCATCCACCACATCTAGCTCTTCTCAGGAAAGAGGCAAGGAGTATGCTACAAAAAGGAGCTATAGAGAAAGTGCCTCGCTCTCAAGTGGGAAGAGGTTTTTACTCCTGTTTCTTTTTAGTCAAGAAAAGTCGGGAGAATGGAGACCAATCCTAGATCTGAGGAAACTGAACAAATACCTGCAAAAGAAATCCTTTCGCATGGTTACTCTTCAAGAGATCCTACAGCTCCTAGACCATGCAGACTTCATGACAACACTAGATCTGCAGGATGCATACTTCCACATCCCGATCCACCCAAACATCGAAAGTTCCTCCGTTTTACTGTGGCAGGTGCGCATTTTCAGTTCAGGGTTCTCCCTTTTGGCCTGCGTTCAGCTCCAAGAGTTTTTACAAAATGCCTTGCTCCCGTTGCGGCTCATCTCAGGCTGCAGCTTTTCCCATATCTGGACGATTGGCTAATAAAAGCTCCTTCTTTTCGGCAGGCCTCAGAAGCAACGCACACCTGCCTTCGCATGTTTCAATCTCGGGCTGTCTCTCAACTCCCAAAAATCAGTTCTTCTTCCGTCTCAAAGAATTCAGTTTCTGGGAGCAGTTTTGGACACTATCCAGGACAAAGCATTCTTGTCCGCAGAAAGACAATCACATCTGGTTTCTCTAGCGTCAGACCTACGAAAAAGAAGGTTCGCTTCTGTGAGGAAGATAAAATCCTTTCTCGGAATGTTGTCCTCGGCAATCTTTTTGGTTCCCCACTCACGTCTCAGAATGAGACCTATCCAAGAAGAACTGGACAGTCAATGGCTTCAAATAACAGGGTCGTTCGACGACCTGGTGAGGATAACCCCGGCTATGCGAGTGGCTCTGCTTTGGTGGCAGCGCTCCAGCAATGTCTCGACCGGGCTTACCTTTCTTTCTCCCCCACCGGAATTCATCTTGACTACAGACGCGTCTCTCGAAGGATGGGGTGCGCACCTCCAAGATCTCCGCATAAGAGGGAAATGGTCCAAAGCATTGTCTAGAATGCACATCAACTTCCTGGAGCTTCGAGCTATTTTTCTGGCTCTACAGTCTTTTCTCCCAAGACTTCAGGGGTCATCAGTTCTCATAAGAACCGACAACACCACTTGCATGCTTTACCTAATCAAGCAAGGGGGGACTCGTTCTCCCATCCTATCTCAGGAAGCGCAGAACATATGGAAGTGGCTCCTTTCTCATCACATTACTATAAAGGTGGAGCATCTGCCAGGGGTGAACAACACTCTGGCGGACACTTTGAGCAGAACATCAAATTCTTGCCACGAATGGGAACTGGAACAGTCAGTAGTGGAACACATTTTTCAAATGTGGGGCAGACCCAACTTGGATCTCTTTGCCTCCAAGACAAATCGGAAATGCCCATTCTATGCCAGTTGGGATCAAGAGAAGGGCTCTTGGGGAAACGCCTTCATGATGAGATGGACGGGAATTTTCGCTTACGCTTTCCCCCCCTTTCCGTTGCTCCTGAGGCTTCTAAGAAAACTGAAACTGGAACCGTGCCGAATGATTCTCATTGCGCCACGATGGCCGCGTCAGCACTGGTTCACAGAGCTTCTCCTATACTCAGAATGCAGTCCATTTCGTCTCCCAGTGTCTCCAACTCTATTGACAATGAGCAAGGGCCAGATTCTCCACCCGCATCCAGCCCCTCTGCAGCTTCATGCCTGGCTTCTGAGCTCACTGAATTCAAGGAGCTAGATTTACCGCAAGACTGTAGGGATATACTTGCAAAAGCAAGAGCTCCTTCTACTCTAAAAACCTATTCTCTGAAATGGAAACGTTTCTGTTCTTGGTGCCGTGATAATGATACACATCCCCTGGACTGTTCTCCGGAGAAGGTTCTCCCTTATCTTCTCTCACTAGCTAAGTCCGGTCTCAGGTTCGCATCTGTTAAACTGCATCTGGCCGCAATCTCACCTTACAGACGTTCTACTGGCGGCCCATCTCTCTGCTCTAACCGTTTGATCAAGCAATTTTTGAAAGGTCTCTTCAGAGCTTTTCTGACCATCAGAGCTCCTCCCCCTGAATGGAGCTTAATCTGGTTCTATCTCAGCTCATGAAGCACCCATTCGAACCTGTGCACAAAGCTGAACTTAAATATCTCGCCTGGAAAACTGTTCTTTTGTTGGCGCTTACCTCTGCTAGGAGAGTCCGCAAAATTCAGGCATTTACTATCAAACAACCATACCTTAGGTTCACCAATGACTATGTTCTCTTAAGAGCGAATCCTTCATTCATTCCAAAGGTTCCATCTTCTTTCCATCTTAATGAGCCCATTATTCTACGTACTTTCTTTCCCAGTCCGTCTACCCCGGCTGAGAAAGCCCTACACAGTTTGGATATTAAAAGGTGCCTTAAATTCTACTTATCACGAACTATAGCCATCCGGAAGTCGGATAAATTGTTTGTACCTTATGGTGGTCAAAAACCTGGTACAGCAGTAACGAAGTCAACAATTGCAAGATGGATTGCATCGGCGATTCAATTTTGCCATTCTAAAGCTGGAAGTCCTCTGTCCGTGCAGCCTAAAGCTCATTCCACAAGGGCTGTGTCATCATCGACAGCGCTTTTTGCCGGAGTGCCGTTGGAGAAGATTTGCCGTGCTGCAACCTGGAAGAATGTGCACACATTCACACGGCATTATTGTCTAGATCTGGCTACAGAAGCTGAGTCAGCAGTTGGTCAAGCAGTGTTGCGCAACCTTTTCAAATAAGGTAAGCCTCTTTGAGAGGTGACTATCTTGTTTCATGCTTTTGAATGCTGTCTCTTTTAATTGTTAATGTTTCTAATGTCTCTCTCATATGATGTGACATATGTTTTAAGTATGTTTACAATTATATTGCACAAAGTGTCTAATGTGGTCTGTATGATACCCACCATCCGATAAGGGACTAAGATTTGTACTGCTAGCTATTCTGATTCAGGCATGTGAATCTATGAAAGATACCCCAATACTGGATAAGAAAACGAGTTACTTTCCTGTAACTTCAGTTATCCAGTATTGGTATCTTTCATAGATTCACATGCAACCCACCCTCCTCCCCGGAGAGGCTTCCCTTATTACTATGTTATACTTACTGTCACTTGTGCTACGAAAATCTGAGGGACTTGCCTCTCTGTGGAGTGTTCTAGAGGGTGCTGGAGCCTGATTGGCTGTGTTCCAAATTTGGTTCTTTTTTACAAAAGGACAAAGATAGGCTAGTGTAGTGACTTTATTGTCCACTATAGCCTATTGTATGATATTTTATTACTATTATGTATATATTTTATTTGTACCGTGAGACTCCCACTTCGACGGCGGGGATGATTTAGCCATGTGAATCTATGAAAGATACCAATACTGGATACCTGAAGTTACAGGTAAGTAACTCGTTTTCTTATCTGATGAAACTATAACTCTTGCCCTTACGTAACTATAACTCACGCCCCCGCCATGCACAGTTTTCTCATCAGTAATTTTATTGCAAATGTTGCAGTGATATTATCAATGATGTTATAGAAGATGTCATGAGTGATGTAATATGTGGGGTAATTAGCAGTGCATGGCAAGGGCGCAAGTTATAGTTACCTTACGGCACGAGTTATAGTTTTTTCAGATAACTATAACTACTGAATTTATATGGTATTGTCTGTGTAAAATGTGAACCTAACTAGAACATCCCTGTAACCTTTGGTTTTTTCAGTGAATTTCTAAGTTTAAAAAAATTCTATTTCCTAACTATAAGGTCCTTGTAACCTTCTGTTTTTTTCAGTGAATTTCTATGATTTTTTTTAACATAAAGTAATATTTAATTACCATACGTTAATCCAACCTGCATCCAACCCCCACGGCAGTGGGTTGGGCGCAGGGCCTGGCCGCAGCCAACCCCTGCATGCCCATATGCAGCCAACCCCATGCCACACATTAGCCTTCGACCATGTGCGGCAGGAGTTGCCTGCAGGGCCTCACCTGCGGCCATCCCCCTGCATGCAGCCAACCTATGCTGCGCATGACCTTCAACCGTGTACTGCAGAGGGTTAGCTGTAGGGCCTGCAGCCAAGCCCACACCTTCGGCCATGCACCGCAGGGGGTTGGCCACTAGGCCTGATCTGCGGCCAGCCATCCGCTTGCAGCCAAAGCCACGCCAGGGGCTGGCCTGCGGCCAGGCCCTGTGCCATCCCCTCAAAGGCAACAACACGGGTTGTCCCTCGAACCCAACTGTCGATATCTATATTTTTTTAACCTTAATATCTCCAAAACTACTAAACTGATTTACACCACATCACAATCTGTGTACCAAGATCTAGTTACCTGCCAAATTTTGTGTAATTATGTTCAGCCGTTTTTGCTGTACACCTTCTTAAAGAAGTCTATGAAAAATGCATGGAGATTTTGTTTTTTGAGACCCCCCCCTTTTTTTTTTGGTCCCGCTTGACAGATCACCCCGGGTATTTCCATGCACAAACTAGTGAAACAGTAGCAGCTTTTTGGAAGTTTTTGTGGAGGTTCGTCAAACGATGCAAAAGTTATTTGCAACACAAAAAACGCTTTTCCTATGGAACAGCTGACCTAACGATAAAGACCGTTGAGGTCAAAGCGTGTTGGTTGCTTATGGTGATGGCAGAAAAGAAATGACAGCCTGAAATACATGTTTCCTGGAGTGCAAGTATCCTTCTTGTTGGATAATTAAACTGCGAGATTCGATTCCATATCGCTAACTCGCACCTGTCGAGCTGCGCGCTGTAAAGGGAATCAATTGTTAGGGATATATATATATATATATATCTCATCCTTTGCTACAAAGAACAATGCACACATCCAGACTGATTACCAAGAGCTTTCTTTGTGTAAGACTACCTATTGCAAAGTATTTGTATCGTGTATGACCATGTTCAAGATGCATGGTTATACATAATAAAGCTAGTTGGCATGGTTATACATAATAAATCTAGTTGGCAAATGAGGGTGCACATTGTTCTTTATTGCAAAAGATGCTGAGGGGATAGGTGTGTGTGTGCGTGCGCGTGCGTGCGCGCGCGCGTGTGTGTGTGTATATACACATAAGTGGAACGCAAATTCCTGCCTGCCTAAAGATAGATAGGGGAGCGTTTTCTGTATTCTACAAAAGTGACTCATACTTTAAACTTAAAATCCAAAACAAAAATATGCAAAACTAATGAACGGTAATTAACAAATAAAGTAGTGCAAAAATGCTGATAAAAGCGCAATATTATGCCGCAGAATTTCACATATTGTGCCTTAAAATGTCCTTTTCTATACTGCAATATCCTGGAGGGTGTGCACAGAGCGCATTTAAAATTCATCTTCTGGAAAACAGTTCTTCTCTTGGCTTACATTGGAACCTAGAGTGGACAAAGTCATCTTACGGATCTGCCAGTCGAGCTTCATCACGGTCACTGGTGATCTTATGCAGTTGTTGAGCAGATGGGGGTCATGGTTTTGGGTGAAGTCTTGATCATAGAGTGAGCAGCTGAGTCGTGCAAGTGCTGATTTTCCGGGAAAACGCTCGGGGCATCTCGTAATTAGGGCCAAAGTAACATTGCAGATGGTGGATGCGCCCTGAACATGTTTACTACTTTTTCGTAGCTCCGCTCGTTATCCTATTTTTGGCGCACCCACACTGTCTTTTTTAAAGCAGTTCCAACGTGGAGTAGTTTAGGCATTAAGAAACACTGCTGTGCCATATTGTCCTAGGCTTTCTGTAGCCTTGGAAACAGACCAGCCCCCTCAGCGTAGGCTGAGGAGTTTTAAAGCCACCGAGCTCCCACCACTGTGAGGTTACATTGCCCTCTTTATGCAGGAACATAAATATGAACGATAGATCAGACTACTGCCTGTAACATCTTAGAATCAAAATAATGGCCATTCAGGGCACCATTCTAATTACTGAACGTCCTATGTTGCTGAGGCCTTATTGATTTTTTTCCTATTGTTTTTGTTCTATTTACCGTTCTATTTCATTATTCCTTCACCTAATTTGTTAAGACACTATCGTACTTTTCTATTAAAGTCTACCTTTCGTTATGACCCCTTTTCTGAACAAGTATTGGCAAAGCTAGTAGGGATGGCGTTGGTTGCCAGCCTTTTGGCTTTGTATCTATATATATTACCCGGTGGCGGTCACAACTGGGTAGTTAAAATAAGGATCATGTTTCCATAGTAAAATAAATGTTTGTTTTACTTATAACTAACTGTGGCGCTGTTTGACGGATTTTCATGAAACTTTCCAAAAAAATGTTTTTCCACCTCAGGTCTTAACTGGAAAGTTTCGGAATGATTCTTCAAGTGGGGGCGAATAAAAAGGGGGAATCCCAAAACGTGTTTTTCCCATTCATTTTTCCATAGAAAAATCAGACACAGCTACAGCCCAAATGACTGAGGGATTTACACCAAATTTGGCAGAAAGCTAGATCTTGGCCCACAAAGCATGCTTTTTGTGATTTGGTGTAAATCGGTTCAGTAGTTTGTAAGATGTAAAGGCTCAAAACATTAATGTATATTTCACTCTGTGGAGCCGACAGATCTCAAGAAGAGATTTAATTGGCTGCCACCACATCAACAACGATGTGGCGGCAGCCATCTTAGAACTCTGGAATCAGTCTTGAGTCCTGCAAAAAAGGTAAAAAAAAGATATAAGGGAGTAGGTTAGGGATATCCTGCCCCCCATAAGCCTGGTACCACCCTAGGGCAAAACTTTTTTTTTATTTTTTATTTTTTTAAATGTTGCAGCGAATTTGCAATGGATCCATGAATCTGTAGCGAAAAAAAGGGGTGGGCTTTAAAATATAGTGGGCCGGGGGGGAAGAGAAACAGTTTTATAGGGGGGCATGTAGTCCCCCTCCTGGAGCTTTCCAGAGGCCCCATCCCCCAGGGCCAAATGAAATCATAAGGGGACAGGAGTGTGCCAATCCCCTCCCCGAGACTGTTCAAGCCTCAAGGACCCCTTCCCCTGGGGCTTTTTTTTGTATGCAGTGGGGGCGTGCAAGCCGATTTTCAAATATAGGGGAGGGGGCACGCAGCCCTCCTCCCCAAGCTGAGATCAGCCTATCCCTGTGGCCCAGTGTTCTGCTCTGTCCCGGGTGGCCCACCCCCAGGACACTACCTGGGAGAGTAGGTGCATACCCTGCCCACACTCTCCTGGACAGGAAACAGAAGTTTGCTCCCTCCTGGCGGGAGCAGTAGGAAATGCGGGGCAAAAGAATGGTGCAGGACTCCAGCCAACACTCAGTATGGTGCTGGCCTGGGAACCAGCAGGGGCCGCAGGGTACTTGTGGCTCTCCCTTCAGCCCTCAATGAGACCTGTATTATGGGTACCCTGAGTGAGCACAGGACACCCACTTAAAAATTAAAAAAATGTCTGGCTCCCAGATCCTTGGAGCTCCACCTGTGGCCTCCAACTAAAAGTTGTGCTGTGGCTGCCCCAGGTGGACAGCCAGACACCCACTTAATTAAAAAAATGCCAGCTCTCACCGGCACCTACAATGGGTGCCTGCTGGGGTCGCAGTGGCCCTGGGGCTCCGTCCACTGCCCTCAATTACAATTAAAGATATGGGTGTCCCGGGTGGACACTGAGACACCCCCAAAAATGTAAGAAAAATAAGAAAAAAGTAAATCATATATGAGCGGCCAGAGCCACTCATTTATCATTCACTGCTCCGGCAAAGAGCGCCCCATAGTTCCGTAGGGCTTTTTTTAAATACATATTTTCTTGCTGGTGGTTCCCCTAAAAGAGGCATGGGCAGCAAAAAACATTGTTTTTATATGTTGAGGGGGTATTGGGATGCAAGAAGGGCAGCAGTCCTCCAGCAACATAAAAAAAAAAGTAAGTCTCCTGTGTCATTAAATCCATAACCCCAGGGGAGCTTACCATGTTTTTTAAGACTTCTGACTGGAGCTCTGTGCTCTTCAGCTGGATCGCAGAGACCTTTTGAGGTCAGTTCAATGGCTCCACTTTGTAGCTGTAAAAAAAAAAAAAGACTCAAAGATGTGATGATTTTTTTTAATAAAGCTTTATTAATTTTTTTTAATGACAATCACTTATTAAACATTGAGTTGTGTGAATTACTGAAATATACATTTTATTGTAACTATGGGTCATTTTTTTATAAATACATTGCATGTACTTTTTTATATGTTTATATACGCTTTATATGTGGTGCTATCCTGACACCTTCATAAAGCCAAATGTCCATCTTCTTATAATTTGATGTTTTGAACCTTTGACAAAGTCAGTAGCGCTGCCGTACGTAAAATGACACCCCTTATATTCAGCCATGTGTGCCCAAGGGAGATTGGATGCCAGGCTGTGCGCCCAACCCCCTTTTGCATAAGACTAGAGTGCAGCGGGGGGTTGGTCACCTGTGGGGGTAAGGCGCAAGGCCTGGGTCCAACCCTGCAGTGCACATGGCTAAAGCCCGTGCATAGCGTGGGGGTTGCCTGCCTGCTAGGGGTTGGACACAGGACCTTGCCGTCCTTGGGTGACGTGGGGTTGGCTCCCCGCGGGTGAGGTCAGTGTTACCTATGGTAATACAATATTACTTTACATTAAAAACCCTAGACATTGGGGGGCGTGGCCTGCAGCCGATGTGGACGGACGCGAGCTGAGGAGCTCTGACTGCCGCTTCCCCGTACACAATTATCCTGACCCCCAGACACAGCAGGGAGAGCCAGAATCCACATCGCGGGGCTCCAGAATGTGCCTGCATTTGGCGGCGGAGCCCTGAAACACCATAGACGCTGAATTTGGGAGCAAACTGGTGCGTTACTGGCCTGACGAGCCCGTGAGCAAGATGGCAGCCATGGTGTGACTGCCACGGCCGCAACTGCTTTGCAGGGCTATCAGTCGGGCAGGACCAGGCGGCGGTACCCGCGCTGATCGGTGGAGCCCTGCGGGACGCCGCGGAGGTGGTGTGGGAGCGGAATACAATACGACCTACAGTGTGCCTGGCTGCGGTGACCTACTGCTGTGGTCGTGGGAACGGCGACAAAATGGCGGCCATGCCGCGAGTGCCCTGAAGCACCTATCGCGGTAGCCAGGAGTGCGGTTGCGGCGGTTACCAACTGTCCCCCTTGGTGTTCCTGAAGCCCTGTGAGTACTGGCGTGGCGCTGGGCTATGCTGTGGCGCTTTTGAGACATTTGCACTGCTGAAGCGTGGATCCGGTGGGGCCGACTGCAAGATGGCGCCCGCCTGGTAAATGGCACAGCAGCTCCTATAGCGCCTGCCTGATAGACGCACAGCGACCTGCAGAGATCTTGACCTGTGCAGCGAGGAACTCTGTTGTGCCCCATCGGAGGAGAGAGCAGCAGGATTAAGCAGCGCCCCACAAGCAGGCACTGCCTGTCCGGACTCCAGTGAGCTCACCCTCTACGGGCGCCAAGACCGTGAGAGCCCCGAAGTGACTACTGCTGCAAATTCCGGACTGCCGGCGACCCCATTAACTGCAGCGAGACTGGAGCAGTGAGTCCACCCGCCGGGCCTTGGGGTGCGAAGCAGCGGCAGGGAGACCACATGTAGAGACACTTGGGCTGGCGGGGGAGAGGGCGAGCTGGCGCCCATGCCCTGGCTGTGTTAGCGGAGAAAAAGAAGGCACGTAACAGCAGACCGAGCCAACCCCACTAGCGGTGCCCAAAACAGACTGAGGGTCGGCTGCCCCTGCAATCGACGGATAGAGCAAACAGGCGAGTGTGGGCATATAGGCTAGTGGGGATAGAAGTAGGGTGCGACCCGCGCCCTGACTGCTTCTCGGCGAACGGAGAGGCCTGTAATAAGAGAGGAAAGCCTACCCTACGGACAGCGTCTAGCGAACCGGATCTAATGGTGGAACCCAACGTGCCGCTACGAACGCAGCATACCCAAGGTAAAGCAGTTCTTGTCTGGGCTTGAACGTAAGAGGCCCCTACTCTGCCGGTGCAACACACCAACACACTATTGTTCCCAAACGGTGACGGCTGTGTTGCTTACTGCAACTATCCAACTCTGCAACCCTGGGAAGGAGTCCCGTCAGCGGCGGACACCCTATGACCCTGTGAACGGCCCCGGCCGGGGCTAAGCACTGACAACCCGACAGGGCTTGCACGGTGGAGTGGCTACCACCGAGAGGCCTGGAACCTTCAAAGTACAGGCGTGAAGTGGGGTGTGCCTAAGCAGTGACTGAGCAGTGTGCGACGGATTGCCTGTCCTTTACGTATGCCAACGAGAAGAGGCCGAAGAGAGTGACTGGGACGAGCTGACGCGGGCAAACGCTGGGGGACACTAGCAGGACCCGCGGACCACTGGGCGGTGTTTACTTCGGTGAGACCTCTCGACTCGTAACGACTGCAGCGGAGGAGGCTGCCAGAGGCGAGTGCGGCGTCTCGCATGTGAATTAGGGAAGTGCGAAGTGTCAGGGGAACCCGGCGGAACTGGTGACGCTCAGACGCACTAACCACAGCGGGCACTGAGCTCAGTCAGACGCCACACCAGCACGTAGCGTCATTGAGATGGGGAGAACGCAAAAGAAACGGGGGTTCACTGTCCTTAGTGCGGACGCCCCAGGGACCCACTCCGACGAGGAGGACGGATCGCCCAAGACAAGTGGAGACCTGACCTCCCGGAAACCTACATTGTCTGACATCATGCAGGCAATAACGGCCTCCAGAGAGGCGCTGGAAGGGAAAATAGATGCTATTGGCACAGACCTCAGCCTGCTAAAAGATGATCATCGCAAGCTCAAAGACAGAGTGTCCAGCAATGAAAAAGAAATGAGCCGCCTGCCGGAATCTGTCCACGAGATGCGTCGATCCCTCGCTGTCCTGGAAACTAAGGTAAAAACCCTGGAAATGCGAGTCGAGGACAGTGAAGGGAGATCACGAAGGAACAACATTCGCGTCATCGGGATACCAGAAAAAACGGAATGGACAAATATGGTCCGTTACTTGGAGGACTGGCTCCGCTCCGAAGGGGCTCCAACAGGTCTGTCCCCCTTCTACGCCCTGGAGCGGGCTCACAGAGTTCCAGCTAAACCACCAAAACCAGGGGATCCTCCCCGACCCATTGTGGCTCGACTGTTACACTTTCGGGACAGAGACCACATTTTGCAAAGTGCCCGCCAAAAACAGGAACTGCGCATCGACAATAACAATGTCATGATTTTCCCAGATTTTACGAAGGAGGTACAACGAAGCAGAGCGTCCTTCACTGCTGTCAAGGCTAAACTACGCAAATTGCACCTGCCCTATGCAATGTTATTTCCCGCTCGACTACGGGTGGCAGACGCTCGTTTCTTCAATACGCCACAGGAAGCTTGGGACTGGCTCGACGCTCACGGCTCGGTGGATCATCATGCTTCAGCTACGGGGACCCCGCAGCAGAGCCCTCGCAGCCATAGGGTTGGATCCAAAGTCCCCTCGCCCAGGGAACTTAGCCTTGAGCGTCGCAAAGCGCAACAGGCAGTGGTATCACACAGTCAAAAAAGTCCTAGTTCCTCTCCGAGTGGAAGCGGACGCCACACTGGCAGATCGGAGACCTCACCGGACCGCAGCGACAACCTAGGAACGGACATGCCACAGGTTACGCCCCAAACGGCTGATGATCTCATGTGAGGGCCATGTTGTGACATCAACCATGGAGATTTCCCGGGGCCTACCATCCCTATGCCACTGGTGCAGTTTCAGCGAACTTGTGGCTTCCCCACTTTGAATTCTGATTAACATCCAGTTGAACTGGGGCTTGATGTCTAGATCAGTTACGGGGGAGGCGGCGCTATGGGGAAATTAGCAAGGTTCTTGTCAGGTGACCACCCCTTCCACTGTCACTGGACGATGGTTTGTTCTAATACGGTTTGGACGGGGATTCTTTCTTGGATACCTGTCCTGGGGAGGGGGAGTTGGGGTCGTTTCTATAGTTGGGGTTTTTTAAGGTGATCCAGGCGTGTCACGGGGGAAAAGTTTTTTAAGGGTCACAAACATAGGCTACAACAATGGGACCCCCATTAGGCTTGACTTGTCTCTCGTGGAATGTGAGGGGGATGCACTCTATGATCAGGCGACATAAGATACACTCCTATTTGATTCGCAGAGGCATTCAGATCGCATTCCTCCAAGAAACTCATCTGGTGGCAAAGGAAGGGAAGGCGTTGCAACGCCGCTGGAGGGGTCAGGCTTATTATACTACATACTCCGCTTTTGCGAGAGGAGTATTGATATGGATAAGGGCAGGTGTTCCATTCCAATGCACAACACAATTGATTGACCCAGAGGGTAGATATGTGGTGGTGACTGGGAGACTGGATGGTAGGGACCTCACACTGGGTAGTATATATGCGCCCAACTCAGACCAACCAGCCTTCTTCTCCCTACTATCAGGAAAGTTGGCGACCGTTCTCACGGGGTCGATATTACTGGGGGGCGACCTCAATTACACCTCTGACGTTACCCTTGACCGCTCTCACCCCCCACTCCCTAATGCACCTGCACAAAAACTGGCAGAATCACGCCGTAATTGGCAACAGAAATGGGGCTTAATCGACACCTGGATGGCGCAACACCCCATGACCTGAGATTACTCCTTCTCGGCCCTCCACGAATTACATGTTAGACTGGACGCCATTCTGTGTTCACCTGATGCCCATGAGGGGGTTGGTTGCAGCGAATACCTCACCAGGACACTCTCCGACCATAACCCTGTTCTGGTACAGTTACAATGGTCACGCGTGCGCCCAAAAATCCCCACCTGGCGCTTGCGCCCAGAGGCCTTAGAAGACCAAGCTTTCCGCACTGCTATAGGGTCAGCTATCACTAACTACTTCCAAGACAGCGGGGGTACAGCCACATCCTCACTCGTGGAGTGGGACGCCTTTAAAGCAGTCCTTAGGGGGAGGTGCATATCTGAGTTGGTTGGGGTTCGGAAGGTTATCCTCCAGGATATAAAGAGGGATGACGAGCGCCTGCGCACCCTGGAAAAAGACAGACCCGAAAACCCGGGCAAGCAACAGGAGTTAATAGAGGCTAGAGAGGCAGTAGCCACACAAGTAGAGCGCCTGCGATGCTTCGATTACAAAAACTACATAACTCGGGCACACTCGGAGAGAGATAAATCGGGGGCCCTTCTGGCTTGGTTGGCAAACCCGGCCAGACATGGGTCAGTCATACTAGAGATTAGAGACCAGAATGTGGTAGCTAGATATGACCAACAGGGGATCGACCTATTTTTAGCATATTATACTGAGCTCAAACAGAGTCAGTTGTCCCCAACAGATGAGGAACTGCAGGAATTCATGCGGGGGGTCGATCGACCTGCTCTAGATGAGGATACAGCAGTCTCGTTGGGGCGAGAGATCAAAATAAGTGAGGTACGTGGAGCTATCAAGAGTATGGCCCGCAATAAAACCCCAGGCACTGATGGTCTCCCGATAGAATTTTACCTCACATATATCGACCTCCTGGCTCCTAAACTCATGCAATTATATAATGACGCCAAGAGACTTGGCAAACTACCTGTCTCCACTAGAGAAGCGATCATCATTCCTTTGCTAAAGCCGGGCAAACAGGCATGGGATAAAACTGCGTATCGCCCCTTATCCATGCTCAATCTCGATTATAAAATACTAAGTAATATTTTAGCCTCCCGATTGCTTCCTCACATGACCACCCTGGTACACAACGACCAATCCGGGTTCATCCCCACTAGAAACACAGCGCTCAATATCCGGAGACTCATTCGAATCCTAGAAGCGGATACTTACCGCGTGGATGTTGCTACGATATTTGCAGTGGACATAGAAAAAGCCTTTTGACAGTCTGGAGTGGGCTTTCCTATTCCATGTGATGCGGAAAATGGGGCTTGGATCTGGCTTCGTGAGCTGGACGGCTCTCTTATACTCTGACTCCACTGCCAGAATTAAAACTGCGGGGCTAATCTCAGACGCTTGCGGAGTGGGGCAGGGTACGCGGCAGGGGTGCCCCCTCTCCCCACTGTTGTTTGATCTGGCGATGGAGCCGTTAGCAGCAGTCAGGCCAGATCGGGGCGGGCATACCGAGGGCTCGACGTAAATGGACATGTCCATCATATTACATTATATGCTGACGACCTTTCGCTTTTCCTCGCTGACTCTGGAGCGGAACTCTTGAGGGCGAAAAACCTGCTCCACGCTCTCAGCAGAGTGGCGGGATTAAAAGTGAACTGGTCGAAATCTTGCCTGTTTCCGGCGCGGGGGGACAGAATAGGTCCGCAGCACACAGAGGGAGTGGCCTGGGAAGACAGATGCCTACCCTACCTGGGCACACATATCTACCACAAACAGGAGGACATTCTTGAGGGTAATATTGGAAAGGCCATCAGAGGGGCAAAAGCTAACTTCGAATTCTGGGGTTCCTTGCCGTTGTCAGTAGCGGGCCGGGTGAAGGAGTGATTAGGTTACAAATAGCGAAACGAACGGGGAGTGAAAAGGCCCTGGAAAGGGCGAGAGCTTGGGAAGCGCTCGTTGTAGCACTCAAATCCCCCGAAGAGGATGCGGATGATGCATCTATAGGTGACCCTGTGGCGGCCATGGTCTAACACATTGGTAGCTCTAAGACCACCACGATCTGTAGCCTCACGTTCAGCAGTGGCGCTAGACAAGCAAACCAGATAACACTCGGCTGCAGCTGCCTCCCATTCAAATACGTCGCCCCACTGAGATAACAGTTCTACTGACCTCTTGCAGCCCGCACCTAAGTGAAACGCCTGGGGGGTGGTGAGGGAGGACGGGTGGGGGGATAGTTGGGGAAGGGAATTTACAATGGTTGAAAATACTTATTGTGATGATTGTATGATGTGCCCGAAAAGTTGGCATGGACATCCTATGGTGCCTCAACTGTGCCTCAAATAACCTGATTTAAACTGTGACTTTGCTAACTGTCTGGGGTATGTAACCGAAACCCCCTTTTTTGGATGTACGGAAAATCAATAAAAATTTGTTTAAAAAAAAAAATTAAAAACCCTAGACATTCACTGAAAAGGACAAAGGTTAAAGTAACATTATAGTTAGGTATGGTAATAATATCTTACTTTGTATTAAAAAGAACTTAGAAATTCACTAAAAACAGGTTAAAGTGATGTTATAGTTAGGTGAGACTATCAGTTAAAACATACAGTTTTAAGCTAACAAAACGACTGAAATTCACCAGTTATAGTAACATAAGTAACTGTAACTTGAGCCCTAAAGTAACTATAACTCGTTCCCTCGCAGTGCACTGCTAATTACCTCTCAAATTATATCACTCATGACTTGTTCTATGACTGTAATATCTGAAATTACATCATTGACAACAGCACTGTGGATGGTGGGGACATGGGGACTCAACCAGACATAGAATCTTGCCACAGATACTGGCAAACTATGGACGGCATTTTTGTCACCAACTCAAACCATATCCAACAGCCAGAATGCTACCTTACATCTCGGGATGACAGCAGTGAGGCAGACATCTTACTCTCACTATCTGCTGAGACACAGTAGACTATTCTGCCTTACAGAGCGTAAATGGTTTGGGGCACCCCTGAGATGGAAATTGAGTGTTCCTCAGGATCAGCTTCTCCAGAGGTGACTATCCTTCCAGAAGGCTCTTTCCCAGATCCGCTCCCTGCAGTCATTTCAGTCTTAAAACCAACTTTGAATCCCGGAACAGGAGGTGTCAGCCCTCCGGCAGAAAGAAGTGGTTGAGTTGGTCCCAGAGTAGGAGATTGGGCAGGGTGCTACTTTCAGTACTTCTTGCTCCCCAAGAAGAGCACCGGTTTTTGTCCGATCTTGAACCTTTTCATTTACAAGGAAAAGCTCAAAATGTTGTCCTTGACTAAGGTCCTGTTGATGATTGAAGCAGAATACTGGATGGTGTCCCTGGACTTCCAGGACTCACATTTGTCCATGCCGACTATGCAGTCTCACAGGGGGCATTTGTGGTTCTGGGTGAGGTCCACCCACTGCCAGTTCGTGGTCCCCACTAACATATATATATATTCCAACAAAGTGCCACCACACCTGCCGAACTCTTTGCTGATGGTACCTCCAGAGTGCATGTGGCCTGCACCAATTTATTATACACCAAAGTCCCTCCACCAGGAACATAACCGGAGAACTCTTGCGGGTTCAATGTTCATTTTATTTGCACTAGGCATGACGCGTTTCGGCATCAAGCCTTTCTCAAATGCCCCTTGTGAAACAATTCATTTACGTGCAGGTGGTTAAATACACTGATCGGCTCCCCTGCAGTGGAAAGAAAGAAAGGACCACCATTACACAATCGTCCTTCCAGATTGTATCGCCACCATCATAGCATGTCATTGATCCAAGTATATTACAGTCATCGTACCGTTTTTACATCTCAGTGATGACAGGAAAAAGTTCCTCACTGTTCTATAATCATGCGCTGATAGCATATCATTCCACTGCTCCTTTTTCTGGGAAGCATTAGCATAGCACAATAACCCATTCATCTGCCGCATATTGCCCAATCGAAGTTTTGTACCTGAAGGTGCTCAGTCACCTCCACCTTGCCATGTGGTCATGCCCCAACTTGCTGTCAGCAGGTACATATTTAATTTTCACGACCGCAGCGGTTCTGGCTGGTTTCAAATATAATACTCCAACAAAGTGCCACCACACCTGCCGAACTCTTTGCTGATGGGTGCCTCCGGAGTGCATGTGGCCTGCACCAATTTATTATACACCAAAGTCCCTCCACCAGGAACATAACCGGAGCAATCTTGCGGGTTCAATGTTAATTTTATTTGCACTGGACATGACGCGTTTCGGCATCAAGCCTTTCTCAAATGCATCTTGTGAAACAATTCATTTACATACAGGTGGTTAAATACTCTGATAGGCTCCCTTGCCGTGGCAAGAAAGAAAGGACCACCATTACACAATCGTCCTTCCAGATTGTATCGCCGCCATCATAGCATGTCATTGATCCAAGTATATTACAGTCATTGTACCGTTTTTACATCTCAGTTATGACAGGAAAAAGTTCCTAACTGTTCTTTAATCATGCGCTGATAGCATATCATTCCACTGTTCCTTTTTCTGAGAAGCATTAGCATAGCACGATGACCCATTCATCTGCCGCATACTGCCCAATCAAAGTTTTGTACCTGAAGGTGCTCAGTCTCAGTGACCTCCACCTTGCCATGTGGTCATGCCCCAACTTGCTGTCAGCAGGTACATATTTACTTTTCACGGCCGCGGCGGTTCTGGCAGGTTTCAAATATAATACTCCAACAAAGTGCCACCACACCTACCGAACTCTTTGCTGATGGGTGCCTCTGAGTGTATGTGGCCTGCACCAATTTATTATACACCAAAGTCCCTCCACCAGGAACATAACCGGAGCACTGTTGCGAGTTCAATGTTCATTTTATTTGCACTGGGCATGACGCGTTTCGCCATCAAGTTAACACTGTCTCGGCATTGGTTCCACTTCATTAGGACCAGTTTAACACCTAAATATAGGAATAAGCAACTGAAAGGTGAGCAGTCAACCTTTCCAAAGAGCCTTTCCCTGCACGGCAATAAAAGTTGCTGCATTTTAGTAACTTTTGAACTGTTTGAGCTAGAAACAAATTTTATTTTTTGTTAAAATCTCCAGATTATGCAGCAGATGGATTATGTGGCAGATGTGGCAAATATATAACTATGCGAAAATCACAGCTGCAGCACAAACATATAATTCCAGTGGCCCTGCCTATAGGCAGCCACTAAACAGGGATTGTGTCACAGCAGCTCACTGGGCGACATCGGTTTAAAATGGCACTGATGTGGTTCCATAAGTACCCAACCTAGGACTTTTTGTGTATGTATATATTCACTGAAAAAACCATAGGTTTCAGGGACGTTATAGTTAGTAATTAGCATTTAAAAAACCTTAGAAATTCACTGAAAAAACATAGGTTTCAGAGATGTTATAGTTAGTAATTAGCATTTAAAAAACCTTAGAAATTCACTGAAAAACCATAGGTTTCAGCGACGTTATAGTTAGTAATTAACATTTAAAAAACCTTAGAAATTCACTGAAAAAAACATAGGTTTCAGGGACGTTATAGTTAGAAATTAGCATTTAAAAAACCTTAGAAATTCACTGAAAAAACCACAGGTTTCAGGGACGTTATAGTTGGACATTTCACTCGTATAAAACGAGAAAAATTTGGCCGTTATAGTTATTTGAGCTAACTATAACTCGCGCCCCCGCAATGCACTGTTGATGACGTCACATATTACATCACTCATGACATGGTCGATGACATCACTGATGACATCATCCATGTGATCATCTGATGCACCACCTCACACCCTAATATAACCTTTGATACACCCCCTCTAAAATACAGACTGCCATTCTCGAAACCATAGACACACCAATACCAGTTAGTACATACCCACTCACTGATTCATAGGTCTACACACACATCCACTCACCCATACAGTCACTCATGCACACAGTCACTCATCAATATAGCCACTGATATATGCACTCATACACATATACAGATACTCACACACCGCCACTCATCCATAGAGTTACTCACACACCTAGTCAGTCATGCAAAGAATCACACTCCCATTTACTCACCTATACAGTTACACACACACCACCTCACTTATTCATACAGATACTAACGCATACTTACTCTGTTATACAATCACTGACACAAGCACACACTCATCCATACAATCACTCTCACAATCACTCACTCTCACATATAGTCATTTATATAGTCCAAAACTCACATATACTGCCTTTCACATATGTAGTTACTCACACATGTACCACTGAGACATCCGTTCACTTACCAACACACCCATACACACATTCACCCACCCATACAGCCCTTCACAGATGCACTCTTGAACCCATACACCCAGTGAATCACCCACTCACACATCTATGCACAGTCACACACCCCCCACCCACCCACACAGCCACTCAGGCACCCATACAGCTACTCAGACAACCAATCAAAGCCCATATAGACACTCATGTAGCTACTCACCAACCCATTCAGCCGCTTACACACCAACTGACAGACTGATACAGACATTCCCACAGTTTAGTCACTAACCCATGCATTCAGTAAGACACATTTAGTCACTCACTTATAGTCAGTCACGCACCTACTAAATCATCCATTCAGACAGTCATACACCCACTCATTCTTCAATACATCTTGGCCCATATATATAGAAAACATATTTAAACTTTACAGAAACACAGTCACTGGATGATGCCATCAGTGATGTCATCAGTGATGTCATGAGTGATGTAATATGTGACGTCATCAGCAGTGCATTGCGGGGGAGCGAGTTATAGTTAGCCCAACTAACTATAACGGCCGAATTTCTCTGGTTTTGTACGAGTGAAATGTCCAACTAACTATAACGTCCCTGAAACCTGTGGTTTTTTCAGTGAATTTCTAAGGTTTTTAAATGCTAATTTCTAACTATAACGTTCCTGAAACCTATGGTTTTTTCAGTGGATATATATATATATATATATATATATATATATATATATATATATATATATATATATATATATATATATACTGGGTTGGGATGCTCAGCTTGTGCACTATTACTCTATTAAACCCTCGTTTGGGGGTGGAGAGTTCCGCACTCTGTGTTGGCTTATTCTCTGACATATGATGTCATTCATTTGTGAACTTTGTTATCCCTTCTTTGATACTTTTGAGAATTGCACCTCCATGGAAGTCTCAGTATATATCCGTTTATATCATCTTTGTTGGCCTCACGATTATCATCTTGTAAACCTTACACACTTTCTGTTTGCTCTTGACGTCTGTCTTATAGACATTGTTATTTGATAGGCCATTCCACCCCTTCCCGTAGGCATGGTTGGTCTGTACATGTTCCTTGTACATGATTGTTCTTTTCTTGGGATTGTGTCATGCTATTATTGGTCTCTAGGGAGACGTTGTCTCTCTGTCGATTCTTTCGTTTTATTATAAAGGATACTTCATATTCTTGACTTTTTTGGGATTGTTCTAACGTTTTGCGTTATTACTGGACATTCATTCCCCTCTACTGATGTACCTTTTCTTCTCTCTGAAGGTATTATTACACCTGGCAATGAGGGGACTACGCGTTTATCTCATAGCTTCTATTTTTTTATTGATGGCTTTTATTCTTTTCTTACTGAATTGTTGCTCTTTTAGGGGGCAACTCTTTTTTTCATTTTACTAACTCTAGTTGTTTGTTGTTAGGTTCACACTTTAAGTGTGGTCCCTAGATGACATATACATATATTATTTTTATTGAGTTTTAATGAACAATAACCCACGAAGAAAACATAAAGAAGAAAAAAAAAATTTACAATAGAGACATTTACATCATGACCAGGCATAACAATACATGTCACTGCTTAATGACAGTTCCATATCTACGCGTACCTATTAAGGACCCAGAAATGTATGGGATCTCCCCCTGGGGCTTTTGTATTACCCACATAGTGTCCACAATCCAATATCGTCTCTGTTGAGCGTGGCTAACAACCATTCCATTAGTGGCCCTTCATTTACCCCCGGCCCTTTCGTTGCACCACTGGGTTCACGGAGCTGCCCCGGCTCCACAGCAGACCATACCTACCTTTTACTCTTGCAATTCAGCCATATCAGCAGTTCCAGCGTTACCAGTTGTGGCGTCCGTGTTTTTACTGAGGAGATATGATTGGTAAGGACCCCAACAGCTCTTAGGTCTACTGGAGGGAGGGAGCAAGTCATTAAATGTGTCAGATTGTGTGCTGCAATACACCATGTCCGCATGCCATTCCTGTATGGTCGGTACCGGGCCCCACGCCCACCGTATCGCCACTCGACATTTGGCCAGTAGGAGGCCAATGGCCACCAATGGGCGTATCGCTTTATCCACCTTTAGGTCCCAACCCAACAGCGCCATCCTAGGGTCCGGCTCCAAGTCCGCACTTATAATGACACCCAGTTTGCAAAACACAGCCCCCCAGAATGACTGGACCCCAGGGCACTGCCAGGCTAAATGCCAAAAGCCTGCCTCTTCTCTCCCGCATCGTTGACATTGGGAGTTCTCTGCAAGCCCATATCGAAATTGTCTCTTTGGGGTGCAATAGGCCCTATGGAGAAATTTATAATGAATAAGTCTATGCCTTCCGTTAAGAGAAACGGACTTGGTGCGGGTGCAACAATACTGCCATTCTTTATCGCTCAGTGGGGAGCCTAATTCGCGCTGCCATTCCAGTCTAACCTTCAGTACTTCTGCGCGCCGGGACTCCTGCATACTGGAATAAAACCTAGTGATTAGCTTGTGGGGTTCACTGAGTTTGATGAGAGTGGTAAGGGTGCCCATCCCCTGTGGTTCAACCATATCCTCGCCCAAGAGAGCGTGCCACGTTTGACGGGCCCTGAAAAAGTGAAACAATGCTGAGCCTGACGGCTGCACGTCTGGTTTTTGAAGCGCCTCCCAGCTACTAACCGTCCCATTACTGAAAAAATCTCCCATCTTTTGAATGCCCACAGTCCGCAGCGCTTGTCTTGCCCCGCCTTCTTGTCCCAGGGGGAACCATAAGCACCAACTTAATGGGATCTCCGGAGAGAACAGCAAGGCTCCTGCCTGCATATGTAACAATGTTTCTCTTCCAGGGGATCCTCATCAATAGTCATAAGCACTGAATATTCCCGCCCACGTGCGGGGACCCCGGAAATATAAAAATTATATATGGAAATCACATATATACAGCTCTACATATATGCATATACATATATCATTTTTTCTCATACCAATGCAGCTCTCAATAGGAGGCTAAACAATGTAATTACACACATAAAAAACTACTTTTGCCAATATATAAAAACACCAGAGGACAATTAGTACTTGAACTCGGTTTTTTTTAATGAGCAAAATACTCATAAATAGTAAAAACTGCAAAATAAGTAGACATTGTTAGCCTACAGGCTGCATTGTAAACCAATAGCATAGAAAATGAAAACATTTTCAACAAAAACTGGCACCGTGCCTTTAAGGCAGCCATGACCCCTAGCTTCCCATCATGCCTCAGGGGTGACAGTTAGGTCAGTTGTTCTTTCCGGCTCCTTCAGTCAGGACCCTGGATTTTCAGCTCTTGCTTTTTTGACTTTCTGTCAAAAAATATCTATAAAGATCTAGTTTTTTCTACTTTCACTCGACGTCTTTTGGTCCTAGAGTGCAAGTAGCACCTTTTTTGTGTTTCAGAAAAGGTTTATTTTTTGGAAATGCCTTCTTTATTCGATCCTTGCCCGTCATGTGGCAAGAAGAAGGCCAGAACAGATACACATCCTGTGTGTATTCTCTGCCTCCCTGAGTCCCACTCTTCTGACAACTGCCAGCATTGTAAGAAGTTATCAAGAAGGACTATCAAGGAGAGGGACAGGATCCGTCTCTATGGCCTCTCTGAAAGAGGTAGGTCTCCTGTGAGGCAGAAGAAGAGGAGAACTCGGTCGACGTCGAGAGGAAAAGTCCCGACCTGTTCTCCGTCGGCGTCGGTATCGACGTCGAAGAAATCGGCGACGAAGAAATCGGCGTTGAAGACTTCGGTGATGCCGGCGCATCATCTTTCGACTACGAAATCTTCGTCGACGAAGGTAACAGGTCCTCCGTTGACGTCAACCAGGCGGCGCTCAACGTCGAGAGACAGGTCTCCGTCGGCGCCGGGTGGGCGTACGACGTCGAGGCACAGCGCTCCGTCGTCGCAGGCGCGATCGACGTCGAGGCACAGCGCTCCGTCGTCGCAGGTGCGATCGACGTCGAGGCACAGCGCTCCGTCGTCGCCTCATCAACGGCGATCGACGTCGAAGCACATCTCCCCGTCTCGTCAGCGGCGATCGACGTCGAGGCGCATCTCTCCGTCGTCGCCTCCTCATCGGCGATCGACGTCGAGACACAGATCTCCGCCGGGATCAAAGCAACGATCTTCGGCGTCGAGACACAGGACACCTCCTTCGGCGTCGAAGCAGACGATCCATCATTCCACGCCGTCGAGGCGGATGACTCCGCCGAGTGGATTTTCGACGTCGAGACCAAGACCTCCGTCGCCGGCAGTCCAACGCCGGTCGACGTCGACACAGCAATCTCCTGAAAGGGTGCAGGGAGTGTCAAAGCAGGACACTGCACCAGTGTTGGAGAGACGTTCGTCGCCGAGAAGTCCACTTTCTAAGAGAAGAAAGTCAACGTCGAGACATACGTCTCCGTTGAGAGGGCAGTCGACGCTTAGACGCTCTAGGTCAACGTCAAAGCGCCCTTCTGGAAACACCTCACCTCCAGTGAGCCTGTCTTCGTCACCTTCAGGTTCGTCCAGATCCCCGGAGGTGGTTATCTCGACGTCCAACAGCCCAGTGTCAGGGGGTCACCAAGATTCTCCAACAAGGCATGAAGAGCTGAGCTTCACGCCTCCTGCTCAGTCTCCTAAGGAAAGAGAGAGCCACAGATCGCCTTCCATCCATTTATCGCCACGATGGCACAGGCCTCTACATCACTGGGCTACGGACAGGAATTACTCGAGCCATCAGAACAGATCCCCGTTGGCTCGTTTAACTCAGGATAAAGAGCGATCTCCTTCAAGAACAAGAGCTCGCAGCCGCACACCGGTGCACTCACACAGGAGGAGGTCTAGATCAAGAAGCAGGAGGAGAGCACACAGATCGCCTACTCCGTCCTCTTCTTCCACTCATACATCCCATAGAGACTATTCGCCTACTTTGACGAACAGTCCACCGTCGAGGGTCTCTCCGGTGGACGACATCTACACTTTTCAGGACATTCTTGGCAGAGGAGCTGTAAAGCTGGGTATCCCTATGCCAACTCGTCAAAGCAAGTCCTCGGTGATTTTTGAGACTCTACACCAAAGAGCAGCAACTAAACCTCTGCTTCCCTTGGTACCAGGCATCATAGAGCCAGTGATGGATATCTTTCTCACGCCAGCGAGTGTTAAGACCGCCCCAGCGAGGATCTTAAAAAGTATCGTTCACCAGAGGACGATCCGCTCTTCCTCAGGGCTGACCCTCCTCCGGATTCAGTCGTAATTGCGGCGGCAAAGAAGACTCATGCGGTGGCATCCTCCTCTACTGTCCCACCAGACAAGGAGAGCAAGGTGCAGGATTCCTGGGGAAGGAAGGTTTGTGGCACTTCGGCCTCCATGTTGAAGGTCTCCAATGCAGCGGCACTCCTGGGCCGCTACGACAGATCTCTGTGGGACTCACTACAGAGATTCACTGAAAAGTTGCCACAGGAAGACCGTAAAGATTTTGAAGAAATCTTAACAGAGGGCAGTCAGGTGTCTAACCAGGTCATCAGTGCTGCGGCGGATGGAGCTACCCTTTCGGCACATGCTTATGCTCATGGGGTATGCGCAAGGAGAACATCATGGCTACGTCTTACAGCACTCAGGCCAGAAGCGCAGTCACGCATCCTCAATCTTCCGTTCTCTGGTTCCTCTTTGTTCGGGACTCACACGGATGAAGAGATGACACGGATGAAAACGGAACTGGACACGCTTAAAGCGGTGGGCCTGGAGAAAAGAAAGGAATTCCGTAGGAGATTCCGTCCTTACAATAGACGATCCTCCCAACAGAGGGTTCAAACCCCTCATTGGCAGAAAAATCAGGATCAGCAAGGCCAGCAAAAAACGCAGTATCGGGGCAGACGCTCCTCCAGAGGAGGAAGAAACCAGCAACAAGGCAACAATTCCGCCAAGACGCAGTCGAAACAATGAACACTCACTTCCCCTGTCGCCGTTCACCACTCCAGTGGGGGAAGTATCGCAGATCATCTCGAAGAGTGGCGAGCTATCACAAAGGATCGGTGGGTACTAGCCACGTTGCAGAATGGGTACTCTCTACGTTTTCAACATCGCCCACCATCAATCCCTCCAGTTCCTCCGTCGTGTCACCAGTTAAAACTCTTGCAGAAAGAGGTTGCCACCCTTCTCAGAAAGTCAGCCATCGAGAGGGTGCCAGTATCTCAAAGAGGAAAAGGGGTTTACTCAAGATATTTTTTGGTGAAGAAAAAAGGCCAAAAAGCAGAGTACAGACCCATTCTGGACTTGCGGTCACTCAACCTATCCATAAAAAAGGAAAAGTTTCGCATGTTGGCTCTCCATCAAATATATCCACATCTCAGGCAGGGGGATTGGATGTGCTCGCTGGATCTGCAAGATGCATATTTTCACGTTCCGATCAATCAGTATCACAGACAGTACCTGCGATTCCTAGTGGGATCCGCTCATTACCAGTTCAAGGTTCTACCCTTCGGGTTGAAGTCAGCCCCCAGAGTGTTCACGAAGTGCATGGCGGTGGTGGCAGCCGCACTGCGCCGCAGGGGCGTCTTCGTATACCCGTACTTGGACGACTGGCTGTTGAAAGGTCCTTCCCCAGACAGTGTGAGGATGCATTTCTTGAGCTGTCTCGAGCTGTGTCACCGGCTGGGCCTGCATGTGAATTTCGTCAAATCAACTTCACAGCCAACACAGAAAATACATTTTTTAGGAGCTCTGCTAGACTCCACGGTAGGAAAAGTGTTTCCTTCGGAGGAGAGACAGTGTTCCCTCATACAGAAATGCCAGCTGGTTCTGCGCAACAGAAAACTACCTGTGCGTCGGATTGCCTCCCTGCTAGGGTCGATGGCATCCTGCATCTTCCTGGTTCCCAATGCCAGACTACGAATGCGTCCTCTTCAGCAGGATCTGGAGGACAAGTGGGACCAGCAGACCGCTCGTTGGGACGAAAAAATAAGTCCATCAAACGCGGCTCGAGCTTCCATACCTTGGTGGATGAGAAAACAAAATTTGCAAGTCGGAGTTCCTTTCCATCAACCTCCGCCTGCTCAGACACTGATCACGGACGCCTCGCTGCAGGGTTGGGGAGCCCACATGGGTTCTCTCCAGACTCAAGGACTGTGGTCTCCAAAGGAGCGATCCTATCACATCAACATGCTAGAGCTGAGAGCAGTACACCTAGCCCTCAAAGCTTTCCTCCCCTCGATTCAGGCAACCTCAGTGTTAGTACAGACGGACAACACCACCACCATGTACTACCTGAACAAACAGGGGGAACTCGCTCACGCACACTTTCCCTGGAAGCTCAAGCACTCTGGCATTGGCTCTTGGCTCGGAATCTGGCAGTCACAGCAGTCCACCTGCCAGGAGAACAGAACGTGAGAGCGGATGCACTCAGCCGTCACTTCGAAGACAGAGAAGACTGGGTGCTCAACGACGAGGTCGTCGAAGACATCTTCCAGACATGGGGTCGTCCCACCATCGACCTCTTCGCGGACGACGAAAATGCCAAATGCCGAAACTTCGCCTCACGGTTCTACCGACCAGGATCGAAAGGGAATGCCCTTTTGATAGACTGGTCAGGGGCATTTGTGTACGCCTTTCCACCCCTTCCGCTGATCCCGAAGGTGGTGACCAAGCTGTCCCATTCGTGCACGAGGATGATACTAATTGCCCCGGACTGGCCGAGACAATGGTGGTACCCGGACCTTCTGCACCTATCAGAGTGTCCTCACAAGAGGCTGCCGTGCAGACCGGACCTGCTGTCCAAGATGAACGGGAGGATTCATCATCCCAACCTTCCCTCACTGAACTTGGCGGCATGGCTCCTGAGGTCCTCCAGTATGGCCACTTAGGACTGCCGCAGGACTGCATGTCCATCTTGAAGGAAGCAAGAAGACCGTCCACGAGGCATTCGTATGCATGCAAGTGGAAACGGTTTTACATGTGGTGTATGCAGAACAATTGTAACCCAATCAAAGGTCAGGAAGAGGTCATCCTTCCTTACCTACTTTATCTGGCGAAAGCAGGTTTGAAGTTTTCTTCCATTAAGGTGCATTTAGCAGCTATAACTGCATATAGGCGTTCAGCTTCTCAACCTTCCTTCTTCCAGTTACAGGCTGTTAAGGATTTTTTGCAGGGTTTAAAGAAGGTCTATCCTCCGGTACGACCTCCTTCACCACCCTGGGAGCTTAACCTGGTGCTATCAAAATTGATGGGTCCGCCTTTTGAACCCATACACAAAGCAACCTTACAACATCTTTCTTGGAAGGCGGCTTTCTTGGTAGCGATCACGTCAGCTCGCAGAGTGAGTGAAATACAGGCGCTCTGCTCCAAAGAGCCCTATACAGTCTTCCATCTTAACAGGGTTGTGTTGAGGACGCACCCCTCTTTCCTTCCAAAGGTGGTGTCGGATTTTCATGTGAATCAGACCATCTCTCTACCCACCTTTTTTCCCAATCCCTCCACTCCAGCTGAGAGGGCTTTGCATTCTCTGGACCTCAAAAGGGTTTTAAAATTCTATCTGGATCGGTCCAAATCTATAAGAAAATCTGATCAACTATTTGTTAACTATGGGTCGATCAGATCTGGGTTCGCAGCTTCAAAGCGCTCCATCTCCAGATGGATAGTTTCATGTATCAAGCTTGCTTATCAATTAGCGCAGAAGCTCCTGGGGTTTACTCCCAGAGCGCATTCTACTAGAGGAAAAGCGGCTACTACTGCTTTTCTTCAAAATGTGCCCATGTCTGAAATCTGTAAGGCGGCAACTTGGAGGTCCGTCCATACATTTACGAGGCACTACTGTCTGGAATCAGACACCAGAGCAGACACCCAAGTAGGCCAGGCCTCCTTGAGGAATCTGTTCAACAGCTGATTTCGGCTGTTATGTTTCTTTGTGTTGGGTCACTTTACTCTCATTTACCTGCAGGTGGTTGATGGGCTTGCTATTCTATTCAGTGCTTATGACTATTGATGAGGATCCCCTGGAAGAGAAGGATAAGTTACTTACCTGTAATCCTAGTTCTCTTCCAGGGGTATCCTCATCAAAGTCATAAGCAACCCACCCGCCTCCCCAGGTAAATGAGAGATTTCTAAAGTGTTAAAGGATATCTTTGTGCCCTGACCTTCAGGGTTATGCAAAGAACAACTGACCTAACTGTCACCCCTGAGGCATGATGGGAAGCTAGGGGTCATGGCTGCCTTAAAGGCACGGTGCCAGTTTTTGTTGAAAATGTTTTCATTTTCTATGCTATTGGTTTACAATGCAGCCTGTAGGCTAACAATGTCTACTTATTTTGCAGTTTTTACTATTTATGAGTATTTTGCTCATTAAAAAAAACCGAGTTCAAGTACTAATTGTCCTCTGGTGTTTTTATATATTGGCAAAAGTAGTTTTTTATGTGTGTAATTACATTGTTTAGCCTCCTATTGAGAGCTGCATTGGTATGAGAAAAAATGATATATGTATATGCATATATGTAGAGCTGTATATATGTGATTTCCATATATAATTTTTATATTTCCGGGGTCCCCGCACGTGGGCGGGAATATTCAGTGCTTATGACTTTGATGAGGATACCCCTGGAAGAGAACTAGGATTACAGGTAAGTAACTTATCCTTGCCACCCCTGCGACGTGGTGGCCAATGAGTCAAATATTTGATGTCGCCTGGGTGGTGGATGGAATAGCGTCTGAAGCAGGGTGAGCGGGCTCGCTGCGTCCCTCGCCAAGTACAGATATGGTATGTCCTGCGGGCCATGTACCCAATAATAAGCGAAAGTACTCTGCGCTGCTCTGTAGTACTTCTCCAGATCTGGGGCCCCCAGCCTCCCATCTCATAGGGCAAGGTGAGTGAGTCCCATCTTATTCAAGACTGCTTCCCAGCCCATGCCAACCTAATGAGCAGTGTACGTAATTGCTTGAAGAGAGAGCGTGGCAATGGGATTGGTATGTTTTGGAATAAAAAGATAAAACGCGACAGGACCATCATCTTCATTATGGCCACTCTCCCCATTAGCGATAGTGGGAGCTTAATCCATCTATCTACATCCTCTGTTAAGCTCTGTGCCGCTGTCCCATAATTTTCTCGGATAACTACTGCTGGGTCGGTGTGTACTCTTATACCCAGGTATCTTACAGAGTCCGCGGTCCACCGCAACGGGAACTCCAAGTCAGGTGCCACCGTGACGGGAGTGAGAGGGAATATTATGGACTTGTCCCACTTGATCCACAACCCCGAGTGTCCGCCAAACTGAACCACTTCTCGTAGTATTGGGGACAGGTTAACTTCCGGGTTGCGAATATACAGCAGGGTGTCGTCTGCGTACGCAGATATGTTCAGTGTATACCCTGGAAACTTCAGTCCCCTGTGAAAGTGGTACTCACGTATTGCACATGCCAATGGCTCAGCTACAATCGCATATAGTAAAGGGGACAGGGGGCATCCCTGCCGCGTACCTCTAGTGATGTTAAATGTATCCGACACTGCGTCCCCCACTCTCACCCGGGCCGTAGGTGCTGTATATAAAACTGAGATTAGGCACAAAAATACTTCCCCAACTCCGATCCTACGCAGAACAGCGAACATGACCCCCCACTCCACAGAGTCAAAGGCCTTCTCGGCGTCAAGGAATACTGCGGCAGCCTTGACCTCCGGGTTCAATCTCTGCACCACACCGAATAGCGTCCTCAGATTTTGTGCTAGGTTCCGACTAGGGACAAAGCCCGCTTGCTCTGGGCGAATAATGCCTGGTAATAAGGGCGCCAATCTATTTGCCAAAATGTTCGCGTAGATTTTAGCATTCACGTTGAGTAAGGACAAAGGCCTCTATGAGGAACAATGAGTGGGTGGTTTGCTGGCCTTCAGCTGCGTTACTGTCACTGCCTCTCGTAGGTAGGGGGGCATAATCCCAACTTCAGCCATTTCTTCAAATAACGTTTTAATGTGGGGAATCAACAGCTCCTGAAACTCTTTATAGAAGACTATCGTCAGGCCATCTGTGCCTGGTGCTTTGCCAGCTGCCATACTACGCAGCGCTACCCGAATTTCATCTGTCTCCAGAGGAGCCATCAAATGCTCCCTATGCTCCGTCGTTAACCACGGCATTTTAATGTATGACAAGTATTCCTGACGCTCCTCATTATCGTGTGGGATTTGGGAGGTGTATAGTGTCTTGTAATAGGAGCGGAAGTGGGCTGCAATTTCCTCAGGTGTGGATAAATGACGCCCCTTATCGTCTGTCATTCTATCTAAATCTCTTTTGGGTCTCAGGATCACCGCCAACGTGGCCCCCGGCCTATCTTGCTCCCCATAACAGCGTGCAGTGGCATACTTTCCCATGTGCTTAATTTCTTCATTTGCTGTGTCTTGGAATTCCGCTAATTTTTGTTTAAGGACTGCAGTGTTGTGTTGCACATCAGTTCTCGAGTGTGCCCCCTCCAAACTCCCGATTTCCCCTTCCAAGGTCGCTAGCCTGCTGCGTATTGAGCAAAGGACCCCCGCATGTGTGGAGATTACCACCCCCCTTATATAGACCTTAAAAGTTTCCCATATTGTGGCGAATTGTGGGACCGAACCTAAATTATTCGTGAAGAACTCTTCTATTGCCTTTGTTAGCTCAGCTTTGAAGACCGCATCTAATGTAGAGAATGGCGGGAATCGCCACGTGAACGCAGGGATTCTCGGTGCGCCATACCGAAGTGCGAGTCGGACCGGGGAGTGGTCGGAATACGTTCTAGGGAGATGAGTACAGGCCGACACCCTGGCGCTCAATCCCCCCCGATAGTAACCAAAAATCAATGCGAGTATGCGTGTCATAAACAGAGGAGTAGTGTGTATACCCTCTCTCTAAGGGATGTCTGTGCCTCCATATATCTAAAAGGCCCTCTCTGTGCATAATGCCGGCTATAGCTAACGCCGCTGCAGCTGGACGCCTGGTCTGACCCTTGGACCGATCAATGTCCGGGTCCAGGATACAATTGAAGTCTCCTCCCCACACCTGCGGGATCCCTGCCCATTGTACGAGTTTTGCCTCCAGCGTGGTATAGAAATGTGGGTCATCCTGATTCGGCCTATACACGCCGATCAGCACAAACCTGAGGTAGCCTTTACTGCAAAGGGCTGCTGCGTACCTACCATGCGGGTCCCTGAGAAGTCCCTTCATGCACACCCCAGCGCGTTTATCTGCCCCCAGCAATACTTCCCTGGCATGTGAGGTGTAATCAGCTGCATAGCACTGGCCCTGCAGTTTGCGTTGCACTGTCTCGCTACTATCTGCCTATCTTGCAGGACCGCCACATCTATCAAGTGCCTTTTCAGGTATGCCGCCACTCTACGCACTTTCCTGTTGTCGTTTAATCCCCGGATATTCCAGGTCATAAGCTGCAGGGAGTGCTCCCTATTGCTGTCATGTGTCATTACACCTGTGTGTCAAATGTGAAAACCGGGTCTCTGCGCATATAGTGTGCCTGGTACATTTAAGATTCAATTTACCAACTATTCTGTCTAAAACAAAACATGCAATGAACAACATCCCTCCCACGCCATGGGACCCCACAACTTCCCTGGCTTCGGAAAACCCCTCCCTTGTATACGCAAACCTCCCCCCCCCCCCAAAACATGAGAAATCGTGTGTTACACTTAGGGGCAGATGTTACCATCACTCCTAGGCCATAACGCCACCTTTAGGTCCCTTCCATTGGCTTGTGTAGCATAAGAACTTTTGCTGCGGCTCGATTCCGAGCTTTTGAACCCCCTCCCCTCTCGAAAGCATACCTTAAGCCATTAAACTTAATAGTCTGACACCGGGGAACTGTTTTCTTGTATAACTTTCCCCCATGCGGCCACCCCCTTAAGTCCATACTGTGCATTACATTCAATGGGCATCAACAGTAATTGCAACTCATCCATGCTGCCACTGAGTCCAGCAGTCCCTTCGGGGTTTGTAGTCCTCCCTTTGCTAGGGTCACACCTTTTCATTTACCTCTATGCGATCAATTGTGTCTCACGTTTCCTGTTCCCCTCACTCCTCTCATTCATATTCAGTGTCCGGGGCGTCTTCTGCATTTGGACGGGGACTGTTAGATGGACTCCGGCGCTTTGTGGCTTGATCTTTGTCTTTTAGAAAAAGCATAACTGCTTTGGGATCCGTGAAGAAATGTACCTTTGCATCTGAATGAACTCTGAGTTTGGCAGGATATTGCATGCTATACTCCAGGTTCAATTCCCTGAGTTGCTTCTTAGCAGGGATAAACAGAAGCCTTGCCTCTTGGACTTGCAATGTAAAGTCCGGAAATAAAGATATGGTCGCGCCCTCGTGTCTCAGCGTTCCCAGTTCCCGTGCTCTTCGCAGGGCAGCATCGCAGTCTCTGTAATTTATCATTCTCGCTATTATATGTCGTGGGGCCGCTCCCGGCACTGGTCTGGGTGCCAAAGTGCGGTGGGCATGCTCCACAAGGAACACATCCGAAAAACTTTCCTTGCCCAGGAGTGCCACAAGCAGCCCCTCCACCTACTGCTCCATGTTTCCTTTGTTTGATGACTCCGCTACCCCCAATTTGCGGATGTTATTCCATTTCGATCTTGTTTCGAGATCTTCTGCTTTGGCTTGAGGCGTTTGGAGGATTTTATCTCTTGCTTTATCCATCTCCAAGTCCGCTCTCACCGTATCCTCCACTTCCGATATTCTTTGCTCTGCTGCATTAAGTCTGTCGCCATGTTTGTAAAAAGTTCGAACATCCTGTCCGTACGGAACGACATGGCGTCTATTTTACTGTCTATTTTGGAGAGGCTTTGTTGCATGGCGCGCAAAATCTGCTTCAGATATGCGTCATTTGACCCTTCTTGATCATCCGACGTGGCTTCAGGGTCTGTAGGGGTATGCTCCCTCGATCTCGGGGTCTTGCGGAGTTCAAATTGCAGCTTCGTCTGAAGCTTGTCTGGCTTCCCCATGTTGCCACTGTATGATACGATATAGGTGGTCCGTGTGGCTTGTTACTGATCGGTGTTCCTGTAATTCCCGGCTCTCAGTAGTCTAAAATGGTGGGGCGCTGATGTGTCACCAGGGGCACGCCACAGGAGGATCACTAACTCGAGGCCCTCGAATTCGGAGCAGTCTGCAGAGCAAGCACCGTGAATCTTCACGGCTGAGTCTCAGTATGTATCAAGAAATGTGCCCCTGGTTCTGTTTGACTCCCACGGGGGGCAAACCAGTAGCAAGGCAAAGAGGGCCCACCACCCTGTTGATTGGCCCAGACGTCACTCCTGCGGGGGGTCTTTACTTTCTCGCAGAGCCGGGCTCACTTAGCGTACCTCATCTGGCTTAATGTTCACTTTTGCTGGCCCCCTTACCGAGCCGCTGTGTGCACTCTTAACACTGCTGCTGCGCAAGCTTGGGCCCGTCTGTACTATATCTCAGTGCCACTTCCTCGCACCACCAGCTTCTGGGAAGGCCCCGCGGCTGCTCCTTCCCGTGAGTATTTTCGCTGCCGTCTTCGTTATTCTCCTCTTCGGTGTATCTCTGGAGAGCCCTAGCACACTCGCTGTTCTATTCAACCCGCTGCGCCTCTCGCTCGCATCTCAAGGAGGGCTCTGCTCCGACATTCGTGTCCGGCCCTGCAGGCCTTCAACGTGAGGTGCGCCGCCCGCCGCTAGGCCCTCACGGTCTTTCGCAATCTTTACTGGCTTAGTCGCTGCACCTCACCTCGCCGCCCCCACAGCTGTTCCTCAGCTCCTGCTTCCACTCGGCTTCCAGCGGCGTCTGGTCCGTGGCTCCACTGCTGCGCACCGGGGTGTGATCTCTTCGCCCCTCCGCATGTACAGGCCTCGATGACGCTCACGCTGCCACTTCCGATGATCGCAACAGTTAGGAAGCTCCGATTCAGGAATCAACGGTCACCTCGGGTAGCTCAGGGCTTTAGTACCGCAAGGACCTCGTCGGGGAGGGCAATTCTCCACTGCTACACACGGATTTTGTCAGATAATTGGTGGCTATCGGGGAGCTCCGCCCCAGATGACATATACATATTTATGTTTATTTTATAGATCGGTCGGATACTTTTATTATGGAATCCTTTAAATGTTCCTATTCCAGTATGGGAATTTTTTCTAGATCATCTGTAGATGGGTCTCTCTTTCATATTGAAAGATCAAATACTCACCTTTGGTTTTGCTAAGCTTCAAGGTTTCTTTTTCATACTTATATTTTATTCAACTTTCTACTATATTGCTTACTGATGCTTCTCTGGCAGTTTAAATTACGCTGACTTTTTGGATGGCTGTTGCTTACCTACATGGTATGATAGCCACTGTGGTTTCCATACTATTATGTCAGCATTGTCTGACTGATTTTCAGCTTTACTTTATTCCTACCTGTTATTTTTTCCTCTCGTCTATACATAAGCGGTTATTTATTTTACTCCTATATGAGTGTATCTCTTGGAGATTTCTAGCTGTCTTTGTATTATCGCTCGAAGGATATTATTGTTTCTATGCCACTAGCTGCTGTTGTCGGGTCTGGTGGCTTACTGGACTATGAGTCCACTATAGGGACCAGTGTTTTAGTTTTTGGTCACAGGTTCCTATTTTTGCGACTCAACCTTTCTTCATTCTGAGGTCAATACATGAATACCATTGAGTCGGGTAACATTATACATCTGTTATTCAGCGTCATGTTACCTTGTGGTGAATGTCCGCTTTTCAAATACACATTTTGTGGATGTTATCTTTTACTCTTTTACATAGAGCTTTTGTTATCCTTTCCCACAGGTGATGACCTCTCGCTGTTACGGTGCGGATCTGGCTCGGGTAGATCTCTATATGGCACAGAGGTTTTCATCTGTGGCATCACCTGCTGTTCCGTGTCTCACAAGTATCGAACACTCTGTTTGAGTCTGGATATGCGCAGCAATAGCTTATATTATAAAGTTATTTGGCAAATTGTCCTACTATCATATGTAAGGTTCTTCCCATGCTTTCTAAGTATTTATGACCTTTCTTATTGTGGTCCCTTTTGATTTTGTTCTAATTATATGCTGTTAGTGGTCTCAGTTCGCAGTCCCTCCTCCGTTGATGGTATGCTTTGATATTTGATTCTAAAGTAAGTAATCTGCAGCTAGATGTCTTTATCAGATGATCAAGTTACTTACCTACGGTAACGCATTATCTGGTAGAGACAGGCTCTAGCTGCAGATTCCTTACGATCCTCCCCGCTCTGCGAACAGAGTCCTCTTAGTTCTCTAATTTAGTTATGCGAATTCACAAACTGACCTAAGAACTCAGTGTTTATTGAGACTGAGTCCTCTTTCTTCTCAATGTGTTCCTTAGGAAACCCACATACTGAATTACAAGTCAGTCATTCTTTTTGACACAAAGGTGTCCATCTTATTAGCACACTGTTTCAATAGCCAGTTTCTATATGTGGCTCCACGTTTTGAGCTTGGAAAATAGTCACTGAGGTGCGCAACGCTCTCTTCCGACGCGCGGACGTGCTGTGGTAAACATTTCCAGATCCAGTCTCGTGCCTTGGGAGGATTCTAAAGTAAGGAATCTGCGGCTAGATCCTGTCTCTACCAGGTAATGCATTACCAAAGGTAAGTAACTTGTTTGTCATGTCGTGTGTACCCAACTTCTGGTTGTGAAGTTGTTTGATGTGCAGGCATAAAATACCTGCCCACCCCCACTCATTGCGTGGGCAGTTGAGAAAAAGAGGAAAAGATCTTGAACCGCAGCCTGCAAATGGAAATTACATAGCAGCATATTCTATTTTCAGCAGCCACTTAAGATAATTCTTCTTTGTGAAACTGCCATTTCCCAGCGTTTCTCAGAACAAAAGCATCCTCTGTGCTACTGAAAAATACCTGGCGTACAAGCATGCATGCATATTACTTCTCCTTTCATGTTGTGCTCATATTAAAGAAATACAGGGACCCTGTCAACAGTGGTCTTGAAATGTCTACATTGTACTACTTTGGGCCGTCATGACAGAAAGGACGACATCGCTCTGTTACACAAGAAGTTCATCTTTCTTGGTCTGTTCCAAGCAGACATTACAGTTGGCCAGTTTGTTATGTGGCTTCTCTGACAAGTTACCAGGAGTGACATCTTTAACAGGCTCTTGGCACATTAGATTGATGCAGAGTGTGGAGTGCTCTTTCTTTCAGACAGAACCATCCTGCTTATACTATTATTAATGATGTTTCCACCATCACATGCACTTTGAATGACAGATTTTCTAAAAGCAAGGGAGTGTTCAAGTCAGCAGCCACCAGCCTGCCAGAGAGGAGAAATATAGCTCACCTATCCAGTGGTTACACCCTTTATGCCCAGTTAGTAGGTATTATTATACTTTCAACTACATGTTTTATAAAACTTAGAAAATTGTAAATAATAGCAAAGCAAGCTTGTAAGGAAGATGGCAACCAAGCAATTTTTTGTGGCTGCATGTCTCAGGCACCCCTTAACCAATGCATTTTACAAATCTGGAGTAGAATCAAACCTACCAGAAGAGGAGGAGAAATTGGAATGCAAGACCTTTGTTTTAATGTTTTAAAGCATCACTTCTAATTCCTTGTTTGCTCCCAGAATTTCTTCTGCATAAACAG
The DNA here is from genome assembly GCA_963921515.1 of Calotriton arnoldi. Lineage (NCBI taxonomy): Eukaryota > Metazoa > Chordata > Amphibia > Caudata > Salamandridae > Calotriton > Calotriton arnoldi. The sequence continues at coordinate 1,258,468 of CAWUFW010001566.1, forward strand.
GTGTTGTGATTTTCCTCTATAATTGAAGGTATAGAAGGGAATCACAGTTAGCCAGTACTGAAGTATTTTTTGTGATATTTAGGTAACTGTTGGTGCATACCATGTTCGTAGACAAAAAGTTCCTCTGTATACACAGCAGTCTCAAATAGTGTCACACAGAGCTAGTCTATACTTCTAACTGTTAGTTTATTGCTCTATTTAGTTTTGTTTAAAGTTGCATAGAAGCGATTTGCTGGTGCATGATGTCACCCTCTCGAACAAGCTTGCAGATTGTCTGAACTTTTTTTTATTTACCTTTATAAGAATCAGCAAAATTGGTGCTTAGCTCAGTTCATATTTCATAAGATATGGCTATTCTGGGCCTCCTGCATTCCTCAACTTTTGTTGACATGCTCCACTCATACAGAGATATTTCAATGCTTCATCAAAGGGTCAAACTGTTATGTTTACTGATGTGGATGTGCCAGTCATGTTCTCTTTCTCTAGTTCCTCAGTCCTTTTGCAGCGATTGTCGACCATGAAGCAGAAAGGCAAATTTCTCCAGTACTAGCTCTTTCATAGATTAACATGCTATCATTTTTCCCCGTTATCAGACTGGAAGCCCTTGGTAAAAAAAGCACCCTCAGCCCTCTCCCTGGCAGAGACTTACATCTGTCAGAGTTTCTATCTAACATTCAGTCTGAGGAACCCTCAGGGGAGCTCTCTTCTTTTGAAGATTTTTTTCAGCCTTTTAAGTAGTTTGTCAAAATCCTTCTGGATACAGGACCTTAAACAATACCATGGCTGAGATGCTAAAGAAGAAATTGCTTTGAAGGCTCGCAAAGCCTGTGGAAAGAAGATATATGTGGATGATCCATATACAAATGTCTCTACTGTCTACTCCCTAGCCATATTCTATCAAAATGGGACATCTATAAGACTTTTTCTACAAAAGACCGAGAAAGAAGGCTAGCAATGGCTATTTTGGAAGGTCAGACTCAGGCTTTTATCTCTAAAGACCAAGGTAAGCCTTCAAAAAGCTCAACATAGAAGTCTCATCTAAAGAGAGCTCATCACAGGGCTGCCAGTGAACTCTAAATGTGTCAGGGAGAGTAAAGGGCGGTGGCAGGCGTAAGGTCCTCCGCCTTGACTCCATCTGCTGACCTCTAAATCAGGTCGTATATCTTCATGCATTCTTCTTCTGCCGCAGTGTTGCGTAAGGCTGAGAGTGCTACAAGAACAACTAAGCGTTTAATTGGAAGTAGATCAAAGAAGATTAGGAAAATGTGGTTCTTATCACCACTCAAGCACTCCAGTGGTGGATGGGCAAAGAGAATATATTCTAAAGTCAACCATTAAACCCCATCAAACCACTGGTGTTTCTTACTTCAGGTGTGCCACAGTCGGGATATAGGGGGTAGACACTGAATATGCCTGTCGAGGATTGTGGTCCAAGAGAGAATCACAATTCCACATAAATTTATGGAACTCATAGCAGTCAAGGTATTTTGTCCCACTGTGCAGAACCCCCATGTAATGATCCACATGGATAGTACTACCATCATGTATATATATCTTTAAACAGGGTGGGACAAGATCTTTTCTGTTGTCAAAGGAGACACAGAAGCTGTGGCTGAGGGCAGTCGACCACAATATAGAATTTACAGCAGAACATGTCCCAGGGAGTGTGACAAGTGGCGGACTTACTCAGCAGAGAATATTCTGACTCACACGAATGGAAGATAGACAACAGGGAGTTGCAATTAGTGTTTCAGAGATGGGGAACTCATGTCTGGGACATGTTCACAATGCCGCAGAACAGTAAGTGCTACAGATTTGCAAGCAGATGGAGCTGCCCAAGATCAAAAGGGAACGCGTTTCAATCAGCTGGATAGGGAAGCACCTACACACTTTTCCAACAATACCTTTGATATCCAGAGTATTATAAAAGATCCAAATAGAACAGTGCAAGGTAATTCTATTTGCTCCTGCATGGGCACACCAACATTGGTTCTCAGAGCTGTGGAGCCTGTGAGTGAAGATGCCAGTCCATTTCAAGCCAGATGTCTGCCTACTCTCAAGGATCATGGGCCATGTTCTACACCACAAACCTCAATCCCTTCAACTGAAAGTCTGGCTTTTCAAGACTTAGAGTTCTAGCATAACTGAAGATTAGGTACTATAAGCAGCTAGGGCTGCATCAACCATAAAGATGTACAATAAGTAATAAAAACGCTTCATGGGATCGGCAAAAAAAAAGAATTGAACCTTCTGGACATAGCTCCTAACCAGTTTCTACCTCATGTGTTGCAATTGGCCAATACTGGTTTATTATATGCATTAATTGCAGTCCATTTATTTGCAGTAAACAGCAACTCTGAGCACTGGAGGTCAAATTGTGTCTTAATGACATGGGGAAATGCAAAATTGCAGAGAAGGAGACTGACGGCTAAGTAGTGGAGCGACCTAGAAGCCCACACCACTGTAAAGAATGGAACACAAGGTGAACAGAAGAGGATGCAGTGAGGCAGTGGCATCTTCTCAACATTATATCTGTGTGAAGGAAGCAAGAGACTGCCGTTTTCTTTGATCTTGCAACACGTGTCAATACTGAAGTCAAACAAGTTAGCAATCATCTTCGAATGGAGTCAAAAGTACAGCTTTACTTACATAGGAGAATGACTCAAGATTCTAACCCTACTAAGATGACTCAAAAAGAAAGTGACAAGACAGACATCTTTTCTCCAACGAAGACTTCCTCAGGCAGCATGTGACTGAAGGAGACCAGGACTTTCCTCATTTACACCGTCCCACCCCTGGAGACTACTCCCTGCATGTTAGAAATGCTCCGAAGGGTTATTAGACCTTTGTCTGCCCAGAATTGCAAAATTCATTCTGCAAGAAATAGTTCCAGCCACAGAAGGCTGAGTGATATGACATGATAAGTCTATATAGGTACACTGATGTAGACAGAAATTAAAGACCTGCAGAGGCTAGAAACAACGCAAAGATGCCAAAGCACCTGAAGAATGTGATTTCTGTAGAACGCTGCTGGAGGTACTACTGGGTGTCAATGAGGTCAAAGGAGGTGAAGATCTGCACAATTTTGTAGTAAACTGAATGTCTTAGAAACTTCAAATACCACTGGATGATCTGATATGGAGTGTAAAGAAGTGAATCCATTGGTTTTGACAAGAGTTGACATTCCTAAAAAAAGGGAGCACTCACTATTGTCATGCAGTTAGTTTCAGAGGGGTGAGGACACAAAAGAATGGGTGTTAGACTCAGACTGTGGATGAAATGTTGTCCTGTACATTTTTCTTACATACTTCCTAGTTGACAGAGAATTAGAATAAAGAATTGGAGCCTTTCCATCAGGTATTCCATGTAAACGGTTGCATTACTGCAATGTGAAATGTAGCAAAAGCTGGTAAGAGGCGTGTTGTCAGACCCTGTTCGGAGGGCCACATGGTGGAAAGGTGGTACTGCGCCCCAACCATCATGGTTGAGATTGTTCGCTACTGGCGTCCTGGGTCTAGTTTTACTTGGCTCAGCAAATTGGACCAAATACACCACTTCCCACCTTTGACTCTCAGCATGCGATGGCCAGAAGTCACAAGCTTCTCAGGGAGGTATTGTGTGGTACATGAGCTGAGAACTCATTAACCAACCAACAAATACACTAACTTCAATATCCAGCCATGTGCTTGCCTTTTTAGAAAAGAAAGTACATTTTAATCTCACAGTAGTACTGTATACTGCACAGTTAAATGGAGTATACAGATCATTGATCCTGGGTACAGTTGTCCCCTGTGGCATTGTACCAACTGATTCCCTTCTTGTGATAATCCTTCCAAGGAGCCCTGCAATAAGCTTGTTCGCCCTAGCTATTAGGGTAAAAGCATGAATCAGGGTCAGGTGCAGTCTTGGTGACTCGCAAGACGACTGCGCATACAGTTCGCATGTTTAAAGAGTTCAGACCCCTGGTTGGGTCATGGGTAACAAGTTAGTTTCTTATGCTCATCTATTGTGGTTCCAGAGGCCGAGCCATCCTCCAGGCAGAGACCAGCAGCAAATGAATGTATTGTTAGGGAGCCACCAAAGGGCACAGGTGTGGCCCATGTTTCTGTGTACATGGCCACCCAGGATCAGTTCAGTGGTGAGCAGTGGTGATTTATTTATTTAGCAGTGGCCATGGTGCTTGTCTGCAGGTGCAGGACCGGCAGCTGTGGCCCATCTGGCCACGGAAGTGGAGCTAACCTTGACTGGGCATCTTGGACGGTGCCGAAGCAAGTAACAACCCTCAACAAGGCTGTCAGTCACCACAACATTTGTAGCAATGATTGGGCCTGCGTCGTTACTACATAAGTTGCAGCCCAGATCAGCCGGTGTAGTCACCAAGGCAGTTGCTTCCCTGATCAGGCCATTCCAGTCATGAAGACTTGTAGCAGTTCCCACCAGAACCATGAATCACGCCTGGCTTCACTTTCAGGCAGTCTTCTTTCTCTGGGTGTCTCCCATTCCCACAGACATATGTGCTTCTCCTCCAGGACTGGCTGACCTCCCACAGAGCCAGGCAGACTCTTTTCCTCAGTAAGCAGCAAGGCAGGCTTCTAGGATCTAGGCAGACACTCAGCTCCTGCAATAGAAAGTGCAGACTTCAGATAATGTCCCTTCAGCCCTTGGAAAGTGCCTGTCAGGCAGACAGCATTCCTGGCCACACAGCAGTCCTCCAAATACCCTGCAGAGTGTTCCCTTGCTTGGTCATGAAGTTCTTGGAATTTGAACTAAGCGGGATAGTTGGGGGTTTCACTTTTATTCACATTTTGTAGACAGGGGAAGCAGATACACTGTCTCAAACTTCAGAACCGATTTGGGGGTTTCTCTTTTCAAGTGTTCTTTTCAGGCTGCTCTTCAGACACAGCATTTGTGTAGAGTGATGCTCCTCAGAGCACCTCTGAACCTTCTCCATACTTGAACACCCAGAATACAGGCACAGTGATGTGTGAGGTTTCAGCACCTGGCTGTCATCAGGATCTCTGTAGCAGTAATCGGGTACAAAATGGCGGCGTCACCTGGAAACTTCTTCACCTAGTACATTAGAACCTGCAGTCCCTCTCCTCACCTCTGCCATCAGTCAGATAGCAGGAAGAATAAAAATTCAGTCCTTTACTAACAAATGTACTATTGAAATTTCTAACGGTAGCTCTGTGTCCACCCTCCTCTGAATCTCCCCCTGCCAGCTACCGGAATAAGGCAAAACACTTCCACAGTCTGGGCAACCTGTCCTCCTTTTCCTCATTCTCTATCTGGTGCCATACCAAACAAGAAGCATCCACAACGGATCCCACTGGCTTCAGTTCTCAGACAAACACACACAGGTCCTACACACACACTACACACATACATGCACTTGATTTTCATGTAGGAGGTCAGCGCAAGGTTTGGGGCATTCTCATAACAGCTGAACTATACACAAGAGGGTCCTGTAGGTCACACTCTCAGTAACACAGAAAGAAAGGTCTGGTCACTGTCAGTTCCACAAACACGGTATGCTGTCACCACTGCTTCATGTGCTGTATTCAGGACAAGGATAGTAGTCCTCAGCTCCACTATGAAGGCTTGCTTAATGCTCTCCTCTCGGTCATATGACAAGCCCAGAATCTTTTATAATCAGGGACAGCCCTATGCCTCTGTGCATGGGCCTAGATTAGCATGACGTGAGGACCAAAATAAAAGTCACGATATCAAATGGGTACTCAGTCGAGCACTGTGGTCATGGCAACACATCTCTATATCATGTAGGGAGCATTCACATCCCAAAATGTGTCTTCTGTAATACATGTGATGGTCTTGTTATTCTCAGCTTAATACAAAAAGAGAACTTTAGAGTGCCTTGATGCCTACTGTATAAGGTGACTATTATGGATGGTTCTGCACTAGATACTTAAAGTGATGAGTTTTATAAATGTGCTAATTCAGAGGAGTAAGGAGACAAAACAACGGGTTTTGGCACCTGATACCCTAAATGTACCATTCAGTGGGTATAAATAACATTGTCCAACTCAGACAACCACTGAGTTTGTGGATAGCTCAGACCCAGTAGGCTTTAAAAAGGAGGACAGTTTGTAGAGTTTCATGTCTCCCCAGTGGCCCACAGCTCTTCTATCATCATGTGCGCTTTCACTCACTTGCTTTCTTTCTCTTCCTCTTAATCTTTCCTTACCAGCCACTTCATCCAACCTTGTTTATGATATTTGTTCTCTTCGCCATAATTTTGAGTCCTGTGGGACAATCCAGGCAAGGTCTCTCATGTTCCTTCATATTGAGGGTTGTGGAAGTCATAGGGAGCTAATGTATTACGTGGTGTGCAGAGCTTGTGGATCATAATAACTGACAACATCTGTTAGGATTAGAGCAGGGTAAAATGGAGGCTTTTACCACTATATGTAAAATCGATGGGCAATAAAAACCCATTATTGGCATGAACCATGATGAACTAAAAAAATAGTTTTCTTTTCTTACTGTTGTGCATGCTGGTCTAAGTATTTTTAGATCGAGCATCAGCGAGCATGCGCTGTCTGCAAACCCTGCTGAAATTACTCTACGGAGTGTAACCCCGCCTGCTGCTTGCAATTGGTTCACTCCTGCCTCGCTTTTATTTCCCGGCTACTAATTGGTTAGCGATCCAATACATCACTTCCGGTTTTAGGCAAGGAACACCGGCCAACTACAGTTTCCTTACACTCGTAATTGTTATGTGTTATTTGGGGACTACTTGTTTACTTAATTTCATACTAGTGTTCATTGTGCTATTTATTTTTTCACAATGGCCGCCCTATACCGGCCGCCACGCGCAAAACTGGTATGTCTTCTGGCGCCACGCTTTATAAGTAGCACAGCTCCCACTTTTTTTTTTTTTAACCATGCACATAAATATTATGTATTTGGGCGCCGCGCTTTATATTTAGCACGGCACCCGCTTTTATGCCCACTTCACGGGCTGCCACGCTCATACCTTTTATGTAGACGGGCGCCGTGCTTTCTTTCACCATGGCTCCCGTTTTCATGTCCAAGTCAGGTCTTCTAGCAACTGCTTTTCCAAACTCAACTTCTTTTTATTTTATTAAAATATCCTTCTTCTCTGTTACTCCTGTGCACACTTTTCATTGCTCCTCTCTCCCCCAGTGTTCACTCCCCCACCCTTTCGTCTGTTGCTCCCTTCTTCCTTCCTCCGTTTTTGGGATTTTACTTAAATATTTTTTTTAATGGGGTTGGGTTACAATTTTTTTAGTTTAACTGTGGCTGCCGTTTACTGCCGGCCCGCTCCATAGCGCACTGATACCTTCGGGTTTAGTTTGCGCTGTATAAAACTGCGAGAAGAAACAAACAATTGCAATGCAATATGTCTCGCATTACTAAATGTTTGAGCTATTGGCATTGCATTATTATTAGCAACGCTAAAACTTAAACTTATACTAATGCAAGACCTATTGCATTACAAATTGTTGTTTGTCTCTTGTAAGAACTGATAAAAGTTAAGTGACCAAAGACGTCTGCGCTTTCTGAACCTTACCCTATAAATCCAGGCTTCGAAGGAATAAATATGCTGATAGAATAGTAGTACAGTAAATAGTGGGCATAGTGAAAATATTATGGAGGCAATCAATAGTATTAGTTTTCTGGTTTGTTAAAAAAAAAATCCAAAATGTTCCTCTGGTCATGATCATCTTATATCTTTGTCCCTGCTTTACATTGTGGTAATTAATACAGAATAAAATAAAGCAATTTTCCTTATATGGCTAAACATTCATAAGGTTCCTTGTGTAGGTTAGATATGTTAAATATAAGAAAAGTTTGTAATTTATTTAGACCCTTTCTTATTGAACTGTATATTTGGGAAGTAGGAGGTCCAGTAATAAATGAATAAATCAGATGTTCCAGAGTTTCCTTTAGATGACATGTTGCATATATTTCTTTCAGGAAAAACTGCCATGTTATTGCTCCTTAGTAATAAATCATCTTTAATTTATCTTAAAATAGCCACTGGATGCATATGTAAAGGCAAGATGAAATAAATAAAGCCATTATTGCAATAGTCAACAGTATTGGTTTTCTTGCTTGTAAAAAATCTCCCTGAAAATCCATTATTCTCCTCTGGTCATGATTACCTTAGATGTTCATCCCTGCTTCACATTGTGGTAATTAATACAGAATGCAATTGAGCAATTTTCCTCATATATCTCAAGGTTCATAACGTTGCTTGTGTGTGCTAGAAATATGGCATATGAGAAAAATGTGTAATTTATTTAGACCCTTTCTTATATAACTGTATATGGTGGAAGAAGGAGGTCCAGTAATAAATGAATAAATCACATGTACCACAGTCTCCTTTAGATGACATATGGCATACCCTTTTCTAAGAAAAACTGCCATGTTATTACTCCTTAGTAATAGATCATCTTTCATTAATATTAAAATAGCCACTGGATATATATATAAAGTTAAAATGAAAAAGGCAGATCCATAATTGCAATAGTGATATCTTATTGTGGATAAATCTCCCAATATGAGCCTGGTGCAGATGAAAGAAATATCAGGTGCCCTGCTGATATAGTTTTGTGTGCATGCACAAGATTCCTTGAAGCTGAAGCTATTTCACCCATATACATCAGTGTACAATGGAGACAGGCCCTACTAGTTTTAAGACATTCCAACAACTTCTGCTTTGAGGGTAATTATTCTTGGCCATGAAAAACATACAACGAGCAAGTTGTTAGCATACTGTATGGCAAATGCTTGCATCAGGGCAGCTAGAATTAAGATACTTAAAGAGACTGTAATCCCAGATGATTTAAATGTTGACCCTGAGGAGGCTCTTCAGCATAATCAAGATTTGACTCAAGGAATTCTTTAGAAGAATTACTCCAGTATTGGAACTTTCATAGATTCACATGCTTGAATCATTCCCCGTCGTCGAGATGGGAGTCCCCGGTAAATCAAAATAGCAATGCAAAGCTGTCATAAACTCGAAACTAGGCCTAGGCCCATTTCAGTTTAATAACATATCCACCTCTTTTTGTAAAAGAGACCAAATAAAACACACCACCAATCAGAGCAGCCTCACCCTTTAGAGCCTTCCTGAGAGAACCTCAGACCTTCAGATTTTCTACCGCACGTTGTGCTAGGGAGTCTCCACTGAGCTCTGCTCAGTTGTTCCTTATTCTACTACTTTCAAGAGAATTCTTCAGCTATATATTTCTGGATTACTCTACAATCTTGGTCTGTTCTCTATTCATCATGGCAGACAAGGCGAAAAAAGGCCTTTTTAGAGCTTGTGCCACCTGCTCTAAAAAGAGGCTTTATGTGGATGACCCTCATAAAGATTGCATATACTGCTTGTATGCGGACCACAAGGCCAAGGACTGCAAGGTATGTCGGACCTTTTCTACTAAAACCTTGAGGGATCGTGAGGGACGTCTCCTTACCTGGCTCCAGAAGCTAAAATCCAGAAAAGATCCAGTCTCTAGTGACGACAGTGATAAGGCCTCATCTGCTTCGTCTTCTAGAAGATCTGAAAAAAGAGGAAGGTCTGACCCTACTTCTTCTGAGGAGCGCCCTCAAAAAGCATCTAAAAAGACCTCCCATGGGTCTGACAGGCTCAGTCCAACTAAATCTCCTCACCGAGGTGAAAAGGAGAGGAAAGGACTTAAAACAGGAGAAAGTAGAGTGAGGAAGTTGAGCTCTGTTCCTTCTATTTCCCCTCCTGTGGGAAGAAAAGTGTTCAAGAAACCCTCCTCTGTTCCTCTTGAGGAAAGAAAGGGAAAAAAGTTACCACCGTCGACGAAGCAGTCGACGACACCGTCGACGAAGAGACCGCCATCAACATCGTCTACGCTGAGTGACAAGGGCCAGTCTCTTCAGCTTTCATCAGTTCCGACAACGGGATCGTCGCCAAGAGCTTTGACGGTGTCGACGAAGACGATTCCAACTCCATCGACGACGGCAGTGTCGACGAAGCTGTCGACGCCGACAGCAATGACGATGACAGCAACAAGAACGACGACGAGAGCGCCGACGACGACGGCACGACGACAACGGTAACGACGACTGTATTGACGACAGCGCTGTCGATGGCAATATCTTCATCGTCGACGGGAGTAAAAAATTCTGCAGAGAAAGACAGAAAGCGCCATGTGACTCCTGAGGTCACTTCACCTAGCAAGGTGACCCCTCTACTACCCTCTCACCTCCTGGAAAAGGAGGACTCGGATGATGATGGTCCTTTCGGATATGCCCATAGCCCTTCGGAGCTGCATGTTAAGTGCCAGGAGGAGGATTCTGAAGAGGGATATGAAGGGAGCAGGACTATGATCCTCCCCAGGACTACCATAGAGGATATCAAGAGGAGATGGTCTGTATGCCATCCTCGTTGATTTCGGACTTGCAATTTATGCTGTCAGACTACAAATGGAGATTTCCAACACCATCTTCGGCTCAGGAGCAGGGCTCAGTTCCCACTGGACCAACCTGGGTGCCTTCCACCCCCCGGGTGCCACCACCACTGCTGCAATTAATAGAGGATCTTCCACCAACTACTCCTTTTATCGCACAAGATACCTCGGATGATGACCAAGGGGACATGGATCTCCCAGACCCGCATGGGGAATGGGATGATTATATTATCCCTACCCCTTCTTCCCCTTCACTGGTTCCTGTGGATTCTCCGCCGGGGGACATAGGTGGTTTCCACAATCTACTGGAAAGGGCGGCCAAGAGGTTTGATCTGCCTATGCCTTCGGCACAGACATACTGTTTCTTATATGACTTTAAGGAACGGTAAGAACCATTCCTATTGTAAATCATGTATGGGAAGAAGGTCTTAAAGTCATGAAGACCCCCAGCCACGGTGGTCCCGGTGCTTCCTCGATTGGAAAAGAAATATAAAGCCCCGGAGGATAGCCCGGCCTGCCTAGTGAGTCAGCCAAAACCGGACTCAGTCATATCACAGGCAGCACAGCGGAAGTCGAAAAATCCGGCAGCTCCTCTAACTACACCTCCGGACAAAGAAGGCAGGCGCCTAGACAATGCGGGCAAGAGATTCTCCTCTATGTCAGGCCTACTGGTCAAAGCAGCTAACGCCTTAGCTATTCTGGGCCGCTACGACCGCCAGATGTGTGATCTATCTCCTTACCTCGACCAACTACCTGAAGACAGTAAAACCGAGGCGAAAAAGATCCTCCTGGAAGGGGAAAGGGCCTCCTCTGAGGTCATTGATTGTGCAATGGATATTGCTACAACTGCTTTTCGTTCCCTGGCGGCAGCAGCGGTCCTACGTCGCCAGGTTGGCTTCAAGCAACCTCGTTTAGACCAGAGGTCCAGAACAAAATATTAGACCTTCCATTCGATGGAGAAGCGCTCTTCGGAAAACATGTGGACGACGCTCTCCAAGACATAAAAAAGGACACAGACACAGCGAAGTCGTTGGGGGCGCTTCAATACCGCAAAGTTCCTTTTCGAGGAGCAAGGGGTAGAGGGCTTCCTTCATACAGAGGAGGGTACCAACAATATAGATACTCCTCTTATACACCTGCCACGCAGTCTTACCGTCCGCAGTACAATCAGCGACAGGGACAGTCAACAACCTATTCAAAATTGGTGCCCTGAGGCAGAGCAGGACGACAGGGAAAGGATTCTTCCAGACGTCAATAGCGGCTTGCAGGCTCTGACTACTGTTTCTTCCCCTCATCAAACACCTGTAGGGGGCAGGATTTCTCTCTACTTCCAAAATTGGCAGAAAATAACCTCAGATCGTTGGGTGCTCAACATAGTTCAATTTGGCCATACGTTGGAGTTCGTTCATCTTTCCTCCAAACACCCCTCCTCGCACCCACTTAACAAAACATCTCCGTCTCCTGCGCCTAGAAGTCCAACAAATGTTGCAGAAAGGGGCAATAGAACCAGTCCCGTTATCCCAAAGAGGAAAGGGATTCTACTCTTGGTTTTTTCTCGTTCGAGAGACTGTCGAAAAGTGGCGCCCTATCCTAGATCTGAGGGAGCTCAATACCTATCTCATCAAGCAGTCGTTCCGAATGATCTCCTCACAGGACATACTTCGACTTCTAAATTCGGGAGATTTCATGGCCACTTTGGACCTAGAGGACGCATACTTTCACGTCCCCATTCATCCATCACACAGGAAGTTCCTTCGCTTTACAGTAGCCAAGAGCCACTTTACATTCAAAGTCCTCCCTTTCGGCCTCAGATCGGCACCAAGAATCTTTACAAAAATTCTGGCTCCTGTAGCGGCTTTCCTCAGAAGACAACAGCACCAGGTGTTCCCCTACCTAGCCGACTGGTTGCTAAAAGCCCCCTCCAAGACCTCAGCCAGCAATTCGGTGACAGCTTATACAAAGCTGTTCAAGAGTCTAGGTCTTACCCTCAACAGGGAAAAGTCAACCGTGTGTCCGTCCAAGAACGCCATTTTTCTGGGAGCCATGTTGGACACGTCCCTAAACAGGGCATTTCCGTCACTCGAAAGGCAAGCCAAACTGATGTCAATGGCCCGTCTACTTCTAAAAAGAAGGTCACTTTCAGTTCGCCTCTACAAGTCCCTTCTGGGATCCTTTTCGTCATGCATTCCTCTGATACCCCACTGCATGCTTCGAATGCGTCCTCTCTAAGAGCAATTGGACTTAGAGTGGCGGGATCTTTCGAGGACATAATCACGGTCACTACACCAATGAGGGAAGCCGCTTCATGGTGGATTCGCAAGGAGAACATTTCCCAGGGTTTCTCCTTCTTGGTCACCCCAGCTCCTCAGATAATTACAACAGATGCATCCCTGGAGGGTTGGGGAGCGGTCTTACAGGACCTCCAGATAAGTGGTCGATGGCAACAGCATCATCGTCTTTTGCATATCAATCTGCTAGAACTCAGAGCAATTCGCCAGCCCTACAGGCGTTTCTCCCGAGAATAAAAAATTCATCGGTTCTGATGAGAACAGACAATACCACGGCCATGCACTATGTCAACAAGCAGGGCGGCACGAGATCCCGTCTGTTGTCTGTGGAAGCTCAAGGTATCTGGGAATGGGCGATCCTACTTGGGGTTTCACTGAAAGCGGAGCATCTTCCAGGAAATCTCAACGAGACGGCAGATACACTGAGCAGGCTAAAGTCAGTCTGCCACGAGTGGGAGCTGGATCAGAGGACACTGGATGACATCTTCCGACTATGGGGCAGACCGTCCATAGATCTGTTTGTGACACCGGAAAACAGTAAATGCCAGCACTTCGCAAGCTGGTATCACCATCCGGGATCCTGGGGGAGTGCGTTTTCGATGGCATGGTCAGGCGCCTTTGTCTACGCTTTTCCCCCCATTCCTCTTCTCCCGAGGCTTCTCAGGAAGTTAAAGGCGGAACCCTGCAAAATGATCCTCATTGCACCGTCCTGGCCTCGCCAGTACTGGTACACAGAGCTTCTTCTTCTGCCGGTGGAGCAACCGATTCCCTTGGATCCTATCCCATCATTGCTGACAATGTCCCAGGGCCAAGTACTGCATCCGGATCCCAAATCCCTGCAATTATCAGCATGGCTCCTGAGCACAGAGAGTTTCTCGACCTGAAGCTGTCCGCGGAATGTAGAGACATCCTTTCCCAAGCTCGTGCTTAGAGTACAAACAATGCAAAACACACAAGATGATGGACGGAATGCTGCACATTGGCAAACATTCACCCCCAGTCACAGATCTGGGTTTAATCCATCGTTATTTTGCTTCACCACGCCACCCCAGTTCAGACATAGCCATATGCAAATCAGTCTTGACCCTGTGCCTCATGGGAACAGTCCAGACCGAACTGCCAAGCCATGTCTTCCCTGGACCGGAATCAAGCATCCTAGGACCGGTTTCAGGCTATCAGCCTTCATCAGCCAGGATAGCTTGACTCCAGTGGCGTAGTGAGCACAGGACCCACGTCTGGGCATACCCTTCCTACTTAGGGCGAAATGCAAAACACACAAGATGATGGACGGAATGCTGCACATTGGCAAACATTCACCCCCAGTCACAGATCTGGGTTTAATCCATCGTTATTTTGCTTCACCACGCCACCCCAGTTCAGACATAGCCATATGCAAATCAGTCTTGACCCTGTGCCTCATGGGAACAGTCCAGACCGAACTGCCAAGCCATGTCTTCCGCGGACCGGAATCAAGCATCCGCGGACCGGTTTCAGGCTATCAGCCTTCATCAGCCAGGATAGCTTGACTCCAGTGGCGTAGTGAGCACGGGACCCACGTCTGGGCATACCCTTCCCACTTAGGGCGAAATGCAAAACACACAAGATGATGGACGGAATGCTGCACATTGGCAAACATTCACCCCCAGTCACAGATCTGGGTTTAATCCATCGTTATTTTGCTTCACCACGCTACCCCAGTTCAGACATAGCCATATGCAAATCAGTCTTGACCCTGTGCCTCATGGGAACAGTCCAGACCGAACTGCCAAGCCATGTCTTCCCTGGACCGGAATCAAGCATCCTAGGACCGGTTTCAGGCTATCAGCCTTCATCAGCCAGGATAGCTTGACTAGAGTACAAACAAGACATACCGGATGAAGTGGAAGAGGTTTGGTCACTGGTGCCAAGAATCGGGAGTTCATCCTTTCTTTTCTTCAGCTCATGAAATCCTTCCTTACATCCTTTCATTGGCCAAGGCTGGCTTAGCTCACGCATCCATTAAAGTTCATCTCGCAGCTATCTCTCGTTTCAGAAGAACATCTTTCAGGCCCTTCTCTATGGTCAGCGAGAATAATAAAGCAATTTATGAAAGGTCTTTTTAGGGTTTTCCCTCCGATCAGACCTCCTCCACCACTATGGCACCTTAACGTGGTCTTGGCTCAGCTCATGAAACATCCCTTTGAGCCTATCCATAAGGCAGACTTGAAATTCCTGTCGTGGAAGGTGGCTCTTCTTCTGGTTCTAACATCGGCTAGAAGGGTTAGCGAATTGCAGGCACTCACTATCCAGGAGCCTTTTCTTCAGTTCAAGAATGACACAGTGGTACTCCGTACTAACCCTAAGTTCATCCCTAAGGTGCCCTCGGATTTTCACTTAAATGAACCTGTGGTTCTTAAAACTTTTTTCCCTCAACCTACAACTCCGGCTGAGAGATCACTTCATTCACTAGACATTCAGCGTTGCTTAAAATTCTATCTCCAAAGAACTAAACACTTTAGGAAGTCACCTCAGCTCTTTGTGGCTTACAGTGCTCTTCGTAAGGGTTTCCCATTTTCTAAACAAGGAATTGCACGTTGGATTTCGGGCTCTATCCAGTATTGTCATCAATTAGCTGGAAAACCCCTACAAGGGAACGTCCGTGCTCACTCCACGAGGGCAGTCTATTCCTCTACAGCCCTCTTTGCTGGGGTACCTATCCGGGACATCTGCAGAGCAGCCACCTGGAAGAGTATCCATACCTTTACCAGACATTACTGCTTGGATTCTTCGACACGTGGTGATACGGCAGTGGGCCAAGCAGTCCTGAGGAACCTATTTCAATAGCAGTGAGCTTTCTGTTTCATCCCTCCTTCCTTTTTCTTTCCTAACTCCTCGCATATTCTTTGGTAAATGTTGTTTTCTTTTGTCACATTATACTATTTGCATATAACTTTTGCACATTTTCAAGAAGCCTATGTCTGTTTGCTATTTCTTGAATGTTACTGCATAATTACGCAGAAAGATCAAATGCTTATTTAGATACTTTTCAGAGTCTAGATTGAGAAAACGATTTGGTGGTTTCTACTCTTTCTGTCCTTATGTACTATTTCTAAAAGGATCGGGACAAAATATGTGCTCATAACTGCTAGCTACTCTGATTCAAGTATGTGAATCTATGAAAGTTCCAATACTGGAGTAAGAAAATAAGTTATTTACCTGTAACTTTAGTTCTCCAGTAATGGAAACTTTCATAGATTCACATGCGACCCACCCTCCTCCCCTGAGAAAGCTCAACCTTCTTTTTGACCTTTATGGTTATCCTATAGCACTACTGCTGCGAAAATCTGAAGGTCTGAGGTTCTCTCAGGAAGGTTCTAAAGTGTGAGGCTGTTCTGATTGGTGGTGTGTTTTATTTGGTCTCTTTTACAAAAAGAGGTGGATATGTTATAAAACTGAAATGGGCCTAGGCCTAGTTTCTAGTTTATGATAGCTTTGCATTGCTATTTTGATTTACCGGGGACTCCCATCTCGACGACGGGGAATGATTCAAGCATATGAATCTATGAAAGTTTCCAATACTGCAGAACTAAAGTTACAGGTAAGTAACTTATTTTCTTCTGAGTCATTTTCTACACTATCATCTCTATTAGTTCCATGTGGTCTATTAGCCCCATTAATTCTATTAGCTCTGTAAGGGAGATTTGATTCCTCCTGGGTATCTGCCGCTGTTGTGTATTACCAGATGAAGATGTAAATTCCATGTTATTCATGTGTTATTTATGCTTGTGTAAATATAATATAAAATTGCAACTTCACTCTAAAGCATTTCTTTT